>JAQISU010000096.1:2837500-4037500 GCA_029339505.1 Unio delphinus
GATAAGAACCAAATTCATGCATGACATCCAAGAAAATCTAACAACTTACTTACATCCTACAGCAGAACAACACAATAACTGCCTGCGTTCATTGCTTGAAAGACATACCCCAGCCATCAAATGCAGAGTATTCATAAAAAAAGTGTTCTCCATGGTAAAGCAGTGTTAGAGACCAGCTTCGCAGTGCTAAAAGACATCGCCGTAAAGCAGAGAGGCTTTGGCTTTCCACCAGCCTCACTATTCATAAACAAATCTATGAAGCCGCTAAGAAGAACATCACAAACATGGTCCATTTAGCCAAATTATCCCACTACAGTACTAAGATCACGGAGACTTCCAGCTGCAAAGAGCTCTTCGAGATAACCAACTAATGTCAAGGAACACCACTTCCAACTACCTTCTGTCCAGTAGACCTTCCGGACCTATTTGCAGATTTCTTCCGTGACAAAGTACAAACCATCAGAGATTCGCTTGACAACACAATTTCAATTGACACGTCACCATACAGTTATGATACAGAATTTCAGCGACAACTATTATGGGCATTTGAACCTATCTCTGTTGATTTAGTACGGACAATCGTGATGAAGAGTGCACCAAAGTCATGTGAACTTGATCCAATTCCAACATCACTGCTGCTTGAGTGCTTAGACCCAATCTTGCCTTCACTAACTGATGTTATTAATATCTCTCTCTCATCGGGGGAATTCCCATCATTTTTCAAAACTGCCATCGTAAAGCCTCTGCTGAAGAAATCAACATTTGACATTAACGATTTAAAGAAATACCGCCTTAGAAAAAGTTGATATAACCCAACTTGTATCTCATTTGAATTCAAACAGTCTTTTATTTTAGCAATGTACAGTCTGCATATCGCCCTTGCCACAGTACTAAAACTACTCTTCTGAAAGTATTTCATGACATTCTCCCTGCTTTGGATAGCGGAAAGATTACAGTCCTCACCCTCTCTGATTTGTCTGCAGCATTTGACATAATAGCCCATGGTATATTACTTCACCGTCTCCAGCAAGTATTTGGCATTCGCAATACAGTTTTACTGTATTTCAAGTCCTACACTGTCAACAGGACACAAATATCAACATCAACATTAAATTCTCACAGTCAGTACGAAACCTAGGTGTTACTCTAGACAGTACTCTCGCATTGCACCAACGTGTCATGGACATATGCAAGGCTGCATATCTTAAATTGAGACGCATCCGTTCCATTCGCAAATATCTTTCAGTTGATGCCACTAAAACACTTGTGTGTTCATTAGTACTTTCAAGACTGGACTATTGTAACTCAATTGTGTCTGGTTCGTTATAATATTTACTCAAGAAACTTCAAAAAGTTCAAAACGCAGCTGCTCGGATCATTTTTAGAGTACCTCTATCAGAGCACACCTCACCACTGCTCTGTACCCTACACTGGCTATCCATTCGATACAGAATCAAACACAAAATTTGTTCTCTGTGCTATGTTTCTTAAAACTCTCCTTTTTCGACTGCAAGAACAAACTTAGAGACCTAATAATGTTTTGGATCTTATATTTTCTTTCAGCATGGTTTTATGTTTTCCAATTTCGTGGTTTTTGTTATTTGTTTTTCTGTAGTGTAGTAATTTCATTATAGATGTTGTAAAGCGCTTAGAGCTTCTACAGATTAGGCGCTGTACAAAGTCCTCATTATTATTATTATTATTATTATTATTATTATTATTATTATTATTAACACAACATCTACCCCACCTTCTCATTTCATAAAAAATTTAAGACACATTCCACGTATATTCATACCTAATAATTCCTTGTAAGTAGCTCGCCAATAAAACCCCAATTTCATAGCAAAATTGAAATGTAAAGACGTTTTGTCATATATACAGCAAGTAAATTACATGATTGGTCAATTAAAATACCAGATCCTACATTAGTCTTCAAATGATTTCCTTTGTAATGCTTAAATCAACACAGCAAAACAGTATTATGGCTGGGCATACTTCTTTACTAGTGCATACAAAACAAACCCCAAAACACGACTACGCGCGCTGGCTACAACTTCAAACAGCGGTAATTTCAAAAGGTTGAATAGAAAAACAAAAACATTCCAACTGAAACTCTGCCATGTCAACGTCTTATTTGAAACAATGCTACTACCATCAAAGGAATTGACAATATGCTAATAGTGTGATACTTCAATGTAATAAAACGGAAAAATGCCTTATATGAACTTTTCCAAAGATTGTTAATACAAGAAGCAACTTGATTGGTAAAGAATACAATCTTGTTCTTACATCTTAATTTTGTATGATGATCACACAAATATATTTATATATGCTGCTATGGCTCAAAATTAGTCCGTTTTCATGAGCATAATAAATAATGACACATTCAAAATTTTAATGGCAAATATAGGATACATTGAAAAAAGAATAGAAAGAATAATAATCAAAAGATAGATAAATACAATGCTGTTTTCAATTAAGCGAATCAATAGAGTGTTATCTTGTTCGTATTTGCAGGATGAATGACGAAAATATATCGCTCACTTTTACATTTCCAGGACTAACGTTTATAAATATAATAATTTAATGAATATAAATAACGTTAAATATTTGTAGGTATTTAGATTGTGTTTTCTAAATATTGTAAACCATATTGAGCATCATGTTATAACATCAACGCTATATCTATTCAAAGTTCTTTTCTTACATATCTCTTATGTTGAAACCTTACAACCTGAAAATAGTCTTGTCTTCAAAGTTTAAACAAATCTATTGAATTTTGTCAGATCATCAATCAGAGATGAACACAGCTATACTTGATCAACCTTAATCAGCTTAACGTAATCCTTAATCAGCTTAACTTAATTATCAAACACATAAAAAGAGCGGCACAGGACGTAGAAAAGGACAAATGTGGAAAATTTTAGTAAAAGATCTTTAATTAGAAAAATGGGTGAGAGAGATGATGTACTTGAATCTTTGCTTAAAATTTGACTTCATTTAGACAGAATTTAAGCGAACACACTCAGTGGGTGTTTTACAGCAGAGGTTCCCAAACTTCTCTGGCTCCGGACCCACTTGGGAATATTTTTTCTATCTCTGGACCCACCAAACAAAATTAGGTACAGAGTACTACTAAACTAGCTCCGACTCTGAGCTATGACCACTCACACATGACAAAGATTCTCGTTTTCGTTTCAAAAATTTATCCATGTTTTTTCGCAAAATTTTAAAACTTAAATACACGTTGTTTATTTTTGAATGGCAGACGTTTTTAATAATCATGCGTTGCTAAGTATCGTTGCTAAGTCTCGTGCACTGTTTCCTGTTCACATACACGCACAAGTAGAAGCTAGTTATAGCCCAACCAAGGTCAAACGTTGTTTCGCTAGTTATAACGGAATAAAGTATGACGCTTGAGGGTTACTGGAATAAATACTGAAATTAACAGAGAAATAAGAAGAACTTTCGCGACCCACTTGCCAAAGCTCTGCGACCCACTTTTGGGTCGCGACCCACAGTTTGGGAAACGCTGTTTTACAGGATTGACTGCTTAACGGTGCAGATTGACAGGTTTCAGTCAATAAAATGGTTGAAAAGCAGACAAGCTTGGATAAACTGAAAATAATGCTGGTGACAGATACTTATGTTGTTAAATTTGTGATGCAAACAATCAGTGTTTAGATATAGTTTAGACAGACTCATTAGTTCCACAGATGCCATACTAGTTTACAATGGTTGAAAAGCTGAATTGGAATATTTCATCTTCGAGAATGTGTATGAAATACCCAAAGACAAATATATTAAGGAAGTTAAAGCAACAAACAAAGATAAAAGTATAGTAATTTGGATATCGTCATAGTATTTGATAGAATTGGAACAAAATTAATTTATAGTTTTACAAATTATCGTTGTATTGGTATAACAAAGTTTGTATCATCACGAGTAAACGAAGATATGATATTTGTAAAAGTATGTTGTTTTCTTCTTCTCAATTCACATGAAAACTATTAGATTATAAAATACTATTACCACATATATTAGTTTTAATACATATTAGTTGTCAAATTCAAACATTAACATAATCAATCAAGACGTATTTTGTCACGATTTCAAACTTGTCATAGTACAATTAATGTTCACGACAGATGTAATATAGCAGCAGATAACACATTCCATAAGTCTTTTTTTGTATGCACGTCCATGGAATTATCAGGGAATTGTATGCACATTGCTGATATTGTAGGTTTTAGATCTGTTGAAAATTGCCACTTAGTTTACTGAGATGAAAGAGCTAATTTTTCTATATAGATATATTAGTTTCTTCTGTTAAATATTTTGGCATTCATCATAAATTTTCTTTAGGTCCGACAATGTCACAAAACAATCCTATCAGATTTAATAGTTTGATTTAGGGTATAGTCTTTTTTTTCTTTCAAAATCTGAATTGATAATGTGGGTCGAATTATGCTTATTGTTAATAAATAAACTATTTAATTCTCGTGTGATTATTTCCGTTGTAAATACATTGATGTAGGAGAATGGTTATCATATAATTTTCTATAGTCGTTCCTAATGGAGGAAGGTTTTAATGTTTAATCAGGTCTTTTCAAGTTCACGCGTGCATACTATACCCGTATAGTCGTGTTTTATATTATAATGCACCAGATTGTAAGGTTTATGTATTAAACCGACATTAATCTGTGTATAGTTTAGCTGACTCTAGTTGTTGAAACAAGTAGTGTTGGTCCGGCTCTGAGGTATCGACGGTTTTCATATTTCAACAACTGTCTGCGCATATTTTATTTCCCATATTTGTACTCATTGTTTTAATTTATCCATTTTACAACTAAGTTATGTTGCATTACTTGAAGTAAAACAACAAGTCTGTTTGACGACTCTATGGCCAAAGAGAGAGAGAGAGAGAGAGAGAGAGAGAGAGAGAGAGAGAGAGAGAGAGTAAAATAAAACAAAAAAGTTGAGTAAAATTGAACAAATATTTTGCTTCCCAAGTATACAAAATTTAAGGGAACTTACTTTATTGTGAATTAGATCTCAATAATCCTAAACATTCAATCCTAAGTCTCAAACTATAGGCTGTTCCGAATGATATATCAATATTGTTATGTGCCGATGTACTAATAACCTTGATGTATTACAATGATATAATTCAATAAGATCTTTGAATGAGTCATCAATAATCCCAAAATAGTGTCTATGTCAAGACGTTAATGAGCACGTTGTAACTCTAATTAATTATTTAAATTATGATTTGCTCAAATTATATCTGAACAGAAGTAAACGTGATTTCAGCGAAGACTGATATTAAAATAGGAATTTATAATTATGTGGACAACACACTCGTATAAATGCCTAAGACACAATACAATGACCAGAATGTGGGTCATTTTCTCATCAAATTTGCAAACACGTTGGCTTCTGGAACCATCTAGGGTCATAGTGAAGACTAGATCTTGAACTAAAACCCATATAAACATCTATTTAATACTTACAAACAAGACAAAAGTAAGGTACACACAAAAACTATATTCTCAATCATGGACAAAGATCAATCACACCATACAAAAAATATACCTAACAGTCAGCTTAAACGTTACGTTCCAATTCAATTTATATTTATCTAACCTTCCGAATTTCATTACACGTATATGTAATGTAACAAAGCAAGGGTGAAAACGAAAATATTTTTCGGAAAGAACTCTTACTTTCCATCAGAAGACTGAATGATCCTCTGACTGACCAAAGCTATTACAGATAAAACAATCTTCCAATGGCCTTGACCTTCGTCATAACAGTGCCTATATTTATTGAATTGTGCGTTTCTTCCTAAGTAATTCACATATGTGGTTTGTAAATTCCAAAAAGGACCATTCAGATTAAATTTATATTGTGGAAAACTATATTATATAAGGACCTAGAGATGGACATACATTCTTACCATATGTACTTTTTGTCGTGGGAATAAAAGTTTATATATTTCATTACACTGATGAATAAAGCAATACAACGAATAAAGTAATTTGAATTATATGAATAATTTTCGATTCCTATTCATATTTTGTCATGTCCGTTTTATAAAGGATATATATATATATATATATATATATATATATATATATATATATATATATATATATATATATATATATATATATATAATCTATGTAACCCTTTACAATTATAGACTGTAATGTTATTTCCTAATTAACATATTAATACTATTATTCTGTATGACTGAACTTTAAAATGACGTAATTCTTAAAACAGCGCGTACATTTCGAGGTAGTGCACCCGTACATTTATTCCATGCAAGCATCATGTAATCTGACTCAGGAAATGAGTTCCTGAAAAACCAGGCTGACTGGATTCCTAACTGGGTAGTTGTTAGAATGCTAGACCTTGTCCAGGAATGACTAATCTATAATCTTCTTGCCTTTGTAACTGCGTATTAGCTTTCTATACATTTTTTTAAACCTGAAAGTGTACTATTTCTAGCATATACATCAGTTTTAGTGGAGATATTTGGTTATAATCATATGAGAAGCCATTATTTACTTAATTAAGTCATTCATTAAGATTATAAAGTGCTCGGACTATTCGAATTAAATAGCAGTTTCAGAATGAATGTGAATTCATTTAAAGACAATGTGGCTTATATAATTGCGATTCAATACATTATTGGCAAATCGATTCAGTAGTACGAATTTCATTCGCAGTACCAATGGAGCGGTTTCGAATTCCACGATTATGTTGGACTTGTGATAGAACGTTTATGTTTTTTTGGGAATTCATTAACCATGCTGTAAGTCTATTTTTTTAAATTGTCACTTTGTGTTTTTCGGAAATAAATTATATTTTGGATTTTGCATAACTTGTTGGTTTTCCCTGTTTTATCGTCATTATGTGCGGTAGCAGTTCATTGTCAACAGGGGTTCTATTCACGCGGGTTGCCGTTGGATATGAGCTATATTAAGCAGCTGTCCTTACGGGCATGCGTTCACTTTAAACCATCGTGTAGTATGGACAAGTTTTCAGTCTGAGCAGGTGACATTTATAGACATGATTAATGTGAAGCAAGGCTCAAGAGCATTCATAACTCGAATTAGTTTTAGTTCCATAAGTGTCATCTAATGTTCTTTTCTTAATTTTTTTTTTTTTTTTTTTTTTAGGGTTTAACGCCATTTTTTTTAGCACAATATAGGCTATGCATGTCGGCCAGTATTAATGCTGGAGGAAGAACCCGGGGAAAACCCCAGAAAGAACCACCGACCCACGATAACCTACTGGCAAGCTTTCTCACAATCTCACATTGGCCGAATCCGAGACTCGAACCCACGCAGACAGAGGTGAGATGGCAGTGATCCGAAACGGACAGCGCTATAGACTAATCGGTCACTCGGGGCCCCTCTTTTCTTAATAATTAGTAACTTAAGTGATTCAATATTATGATCAGGTCCTTATTCCTTTCTCTACATATCAAGTTAGATCATTGGTTCTTATTACATCCGCTTTGGAAATACTTAGTTGTTGGGGATGCACGTAATAAAAATGATGAAAAATGCCGCCTGAAGAAATATGTGTTAGTTTGTGAATAATACCTGGAAATCATCCTTAATCTCAATATATTCCAGAGTTCACGTCACATCAAGCTCCGCCCTTTTGCAGGGGTCAAAGTTAGCTAGGCTTTGTATCACATACTCCTCATATCATGCCAGCGGGCACGTGAATTCCACATATAGTGATGTTTTCCCGACAACACACCAGGCTCGGCCTCTTCAGGGGTTCAAAGTTATTTGGAATGTATTTCGATAGAACCATATAACGTCACGACACTTGCTTTCTCTCAGTATAAAACGTACTGCGCATCATATATCTTAACGTCATCTTTTCAGATATTAATACTGTTCCACACTACAGATGTAAAACCATATTACAAACTGGCTCTCAAATTCAGTACAATAGTGCAAACACTGTTAAAAGAACGTTTATCGTCAACCTATCTGCCTACTTTTGAAAATGATAATCAGAAACAACACACTTGTTTTAGGTACACATTCTGGTACAACTTGATCTTTTTAGGGAATTAGTCTTTGGTGTTAAAATTTTAACAAAATTACCCGCTTTTATTGATACAAATGAAAGTATGTTTTAAATATTCAACGAGAAAATTAAAACGTTCCTTACAGAATAAAAAATATCAATAAATCGGATCAAGCAGAAAAGAACTTGATTTTGGACAAGGTTGAGTTCAACATACAATGTTACATTACACTAGCATATACTATATAAAAATTAAAACCTCAACTACTAACACAAAGCGCCGATTAAATATAAATAACAATATAGATTTTTTAAAGCAGGTGGTCGCACAATTGAGGTACATGTGACATCCCGTTTAGATTCGTTTGCTTACCGACATAATATGGTTGTATCATCCATTTTACTTCAAAGTACCACTTCTAGCGCTTTTGCCACAAGTGGAATGGTGACATTTTTAAAAAAAACAAACAAACTTTTGTTATAGAGCAGATACCGACCGGAATGCCGGATAATTTCGGCCATTAGTAAGAAATGAAAAATGAGAGAAGGTGAAATTTACAATTTGATGGTAATACACGGAAACAATATTTAGCCAGATGTTAAAGATTGGGCAGCTATAATGGGACAGAAGCGAGGGACAGAACAAATTTCCTGAAGAAACACAGTTTTGCTATGGAAGCCTATTTTCGTTAAATCAGAACTTTCGTTATCAATCATCAAATATGTCAGTCTGTATGCCTGTCACAGTGATTCACACACACACACGTCCCTCTAGAAAACGAATTAAGGCAAATACCGTATACACAGCTGTTTTAGTTATATTAAAATTAAACGTATCATTGCATCTTAGTGCTGTTAAGCAGACGATACTCCCATAAACGGTGTAAACTGGGTTTCAATATGAACAAAATCGATCAATTGCAAACTGTTGTGAAAGTAATAACGCTGTCAATTCATATCATCGTAATTAAAAATTATGTTTATGTGTTGATGCATACAACTGAGTCATCGTCGATTGAGTCATTATCTCGAAATATCGGTGAATCTTTACAATCGGCCGTACATTGACAAACATGTGACTGTTTTCCGTGACATACCCACTAGTGATACGAGTGGTTTTCTAAAGGCACTCGTGAAGGTCATTCAGGTGAAATAATTCGGTCAACGATGTAAACAAAGTTTTTGGAAGTTGATATTTATCTTATTGCACCACCTCGACAATTTGTGTGGTTACTTCTTCAAATTTTAATATAAAATGATTTTGAACCATAATTCAATAATAATATAAAAAAAATGTAAAAATCAAGCGATAATTTTAGATGAAAAAAGATTTTAAGTACAGATGCAGGAAAAGAAAAAAAAACGCGCGCGCGCGCGCGCGATCGTGTGTGTGTGTGTGTGCGATTTAGACTTTTAACGTAGCTTTAACAATAAGAAAAGAATTTATTGATTGCATTTATAAGTGCATACGTTGCCTATAACTATTAGAGAGGTTTAAAACGTGTGATCGATGTCCTCTAATACACATGAAAGTGTCAAGAAACAAAACCCCACGTGACTTTTAGGCTTAAGGGCGATTTCTACCATCTATTTTGTTCGTACTTTGGATACAGAATTTGTTTAATTCCATATGTAATTTACCAAAGACAGCTTGATATTAACTATATTCAGATTATTTTATATTACGCATCTAAACAGTACAAGAACATCCGACATATTTAAACACGCGTGGATTTGTAATTGTAACATTTATAGATAGTGTTTTAACCTACTGCTGCATGATAGTCAAATATGAAACAGGATGGGTTAAGTAGGAACAAAACCCGCATTTTTATCCATCCTAACGTCTTGTTTGTACATGAAAACCGCACGCGACCTATCGTCCCATATACAGAACACGCTTGGAGTTGTTGAACATAGGAGTCCAGTATTTAGAGACTAATGACCTCTACAAAGTCGAACAAAATGAAGTAAGAATTTATTGAAGTAAACTCCTGACACTCAAGTTCACAGTAATCAAGCTTGTTTACGAACTGTCAAGACTGTACCGCTATGATTAAGCAGAGAAGCGAGCACGCACCGTAATTAGGCTTGTAAAAAGACTATGTAAATCGTGACTCGAGCACATCAAATCACGAACTACGTAAGGAGTTTACGATGAAAATATACTTTGGTTATAATTTAAAGAACGAAACTGACCTTAGAAGTATTCATGTGACCTAAAATAAAATTGAGAAATACAAGGTTTAATGTATTTCTTGCTTTTGTTTAAACTATCCGTCATTTGCAGCTCATCCTATGGCCTGACTCTACTTTCAATAACACTTTTCAACCATATAGTGTATATTTTATATATATATATATATATATATATATATATATATATATATATATATATATATATACTCACACACACACACACACACACACATAAAATCATTGTGTTTAAAGGTCAGATAGCTTTGAACATATCTCACGATATACGATTTCCTGTTGTCCGAAATATATATATATGTATATATATATATAATCCTATTTGCTGGAGTCACACGGTGAAACAATTTGAGAACACTATATGGTTGAAAAGTGTTATTGAAAGTAGAGTATATTGGTATACGATTTCCTGTTGTCCGAAATATATATATATATATATATATATATATATATATATATATATATATATATATATATATATATATATATATATATATATATATATATATATATATATATATATATAAATCCTATTTGCTGGAGTCACATGGTGAAACAATTTGAGAACACTATATGGTTGAAAAGTGTTATTGAAAGTAGAGTATATTGGTATACGATTTCCTGTTGTCCGAAATATATATATATGTATGTATATATATATATATATATATATATATATATATATATATATATATATATATATATATATATATATATATATATATGATTACGATTTCCTGTTGTCCGAATTCAAACATAAAAGCCATATTTTGGGGAACAATATTTTATGGTATGTATTCATCGGACGGTCCAAAATGGTGATGTCTATAAGGTTTGTGACTTGCAATAGACAGCAGAAACTATCCATTGTAATTCATTTTAACTGATAGGAGTTCCCAGACAGAGTACAGTAATTACAGACCGGTAAAATTATTTAACCTTCTGCCACTTAAACAAGCAATTATTTGTATGGGTAGTTTCAGTGGGCACACAAACACGGATCCAGGTTTGCGAGTAAGTGGTTTACCACAGAAACTAAAACCGCGCGGGTTTGAAACTTAACCTCTACGAAATCTCGAGTGCACGTGTGCTCTTCAACGACAAAGGTCTGTGTCTTTCCTACCGTTAACTTTAATTTTACTGCATGCAATTAATTGCCTATTTAGTTATGCCTTGAGGGTGTTAGCGTCTCTCTTACGTATCTGTGCACGAAGTCGTCGGAGGTTTTCCATTTCCGCTAACATTGTCTCGAACACCGTGGTTGTAACAGTTTTATCTTCGGTGACCATCGAGTACATGTTTCAAATTGCATTGACACTGATTTGTGTTGCAGCGATTTCTAAATAAATACAAATTTATTGATGTAATCCTGTTAACATTATTTTGCGCGCGGCGTCTGCGACACGTATTACTCTCATTAATGTCCCAGAGAATTCACAACTCGCATCCCTGCCCACGACTACACACATGCGTTTGTATTTCGCGAGTACAGCGATATTTTTGGCTCATATTACCTCACAACTGTTGTCCCGCTTCTTGTATTTTCTCGCGTCGGTAACTTTGTAGGCGTCCGCTTGGGGAAAGATGGGGTCAGTTTTTAAAAATCCATTGTGCATTGTGCGTATAGCACCTTTTATATTTTGCCCCTCTCGAATATGCCTTTGCCACTCCCCATTCCCCAGGACAACATTCTGCATGGGTAGCTTTAAGAGTTCATCACAGTTCTTCTGTTAATTTTGTCATCGTAAAGTGTAAATGTTCAACACAATCGTGCAATACACACACGCACATCTAATCAATTACCTTTTCTGACTGTACAACTTTAATATATTCACAGAGGATAATTCTTGGCTAATATTTAAATATCCACCGATTGTGCATCCCTGGCTGTTACCTATACTTTCACATAAAATACATTGATTGCGCATTTGTTTGGTGTTAGCAACTAACGCTTACGTCTTCCTCCTAATAATTTACACTGACAAGTGCGTCCTCGTTGAGAATCAGTCAATGTCTTTCTTTTAGAAAATACGAACGGTGTGCTTTGTCGGTGAATTCCACTTCATCATGGCAGATGCTACCCGTGGGTGTTGTCACGCCTGATTTTGGTATAGTCAGCGATCCGACGTCTTTGAGTACCAATATGATGATTCTAAGCCGGTCTCAAGATGGTTTTGATACATCAGGGTGATCCCAACTATCGATATCTATCTGACCCTCAAGCAGTTCATATTTGAGCATATATGATGATCTGGTAATTCCCGTTGTACGCATATATTCATAACCAAGCGGTACAAAATCATCATCGATGTTGGCGTATTCTTTCAGCTGATCCAACTCTACCTCAGTAAATTCTACAATATCATTAATGCGTGGCTGTTCAGAATATCTAACGTATATGTAATATTAGATCTTCAATACAAACGCCAAAGATGGTTCAATACCTGCTCGTAAAGACGCTGACGCATTTGGAAATGAATTTAATTAATCTTCGGCGATTAATGATAACATCAATTATTTGTCAACTTGGTCGTTTAGACGCGCCACCCGTTACTACTTGTTTAACACGCTTGGCATCAACATTGACATTACTTCGGATAAGCTGAGAAAATATATACTATCTATACTCACGCTCATTTAATATGTTAGGTTTAGGTTTATAAGAAAAACTAGTAGACCACTTTTATGTCTAAGATGTCGCTTTTTCTCAGCTTCACTGGTAACCCCATCTTCACTATCCATGGTTCCGATGTGTTAGCGGGAAATTGCTTATTTAAAAGTCCATTTCACATACGTGCTCCCCTCGATCATGTAGTAACAGTAATAAGATTTGAACAATTTTATTTAGATCGTCACCGCGTATGCGTATCAGGTCCTGTTAACGAATCCGCGTTGATGACGTCCATTTTCCACTTGAGAAATAGCATCAACGTAGGTTCATCTCACATGAAGAAGCCTCGGAAATATTTGATTGATATTGTCATCGCGGATAAATAAAAACTCCTAAAGTTGTTTTAAATATCAGAACACTAGATATCAATATGCACATCTTTGAAACACCACAAATACGTTTACTGGTGTGTTGATAACTAGATAATTAGTTTTGATGTTGTGTTCTACCATGTCTATGGGGAGCACAATATACGACATTCCATAAACGATAATAAACGCGATTCTGACATTTGCAGAAATGTGCTGTGCATGATCTGCATGGTCGGCTGTATACTTCACAAGTATCATAACTGGGTCAGTGCATTTAGTGTAATCATCGCTGCATGTATGTTTCGTTTTGTATGTATGGCGGGTCAAACAATTGTTGTGGCAACATCGTTAGTTCCAACACCAGGACGCCAATGTTGACAAATCCATCATTGGTACCTTCGGCGTAATCGTTACCGTCAGTTTGTATAAATTATCCATCAATTGCAAGAAGACCTGACACGAGCGAAAGTACCAAGACGTATCCGGCAGTTGTAATTCTGTTCGTTGATGTTGATTAGGGACTCTAAATGGGTATGAATAACACTACAAATTTCATACGCTTTGGTTAATCAACAGAGGTTCGTGCATGTCAAACGCAGGATGTCGTACATCTTTGAAATTTGCCAGGGTGGAACTTTCTACAGTATCGGTTTGGTCTATGTGACATATTGTAGTTTACTTGTTAGTTCTAATTAATAGCTGCTCCCCTTAGTAGTTGCAACATTAGATAGGGACTGCTCCCTGGATAGAGGGCGCCGCGATACAATATAGAAAGTTATGGACGTGTACTGTGAAAGTGTGTTAATAAAGACTGTTCAAGCAACCTGAGACTCCCTCATTTTCCATGACATGGTGTCAGAAGTGGTTCCAAAGGATACATAAACTTTTGTAGTGAGTGAAAATGGCGAAATTCCAGGCACCGGAGAGCTTTAACTTTGGGAAGCCAGTGGAGTGGCCGGATTGGAAACAGCGTTTCGCGCGCTTTAGGATCGCCACCAAGTTAAACAAGGAAGATGAGGAAGTTCAAGTAAGTTCACTAATATATGCAATGGGGAAAGAAGCAGAACAAATATTTAAATCGTCTGAGTTTGCTAACGATGATGATGCCGACAAATACGCCCCAGTTTTGCAGAAATTTGATGATTACTTTGTCCCCAAGACCAATGTGATCCATGAAAGAGCGCGGTTTCACCAACTTAGTCAAATACCAGTAGAGTCGGTGGAGGAATTTGTAAGAAAGCTGTATGAAATTGCCGACCATTGTGACTTTGGCGCACAAAAGGATGAAACAATAAGGAATCGTCTTGTAATTGGAATTCGGAATAAAGAGGTTTCAGAAAAACTACAAATGGAGGCTGACCTCACCTTAGTGAAGGCCATACAAATAGCGAGACAGTTAGAACTGGTTAAAAGTCAGTTACGCGACCAAAGTCAGACGGACAAAAATTTGAATGAAATCTCTAAACAGAACAAGGCATCAAGCACTAAACCATGGTCGACCAACCAAAATGGACAACGTCAGTGGCGCAAACTAAATCAGATTGGTCAAACAACAGCACAACAAACCTGTCACAAATGCAACAGGCGGCATGGTAGAGGTGAGAGATGTCCCGCTAAAGGAAAACGGTGCAGAAGTTGTAACAAACTTGACCACTTTACCATTGTCTGTCGCTCTAAGAAAGTAAATGAGGTCACATTTAATGAAACACCAGCTACAGATTATGCAGAATACCAAGAAACATACTTCCTTGGCTCAGTAACTATGTGTGACGATGATAAGGAGGCATGCAGGCCAATTTCCGATACGAAATTAGAACAAATAAAGAAGGTTACAGGAGTGACCACAATCTGCAGACTGCAATGACCTTCACCAGAAATGGATGGCCGGATAAGAAAAATAGTTGTCCCCTAAATGTACAACCATACTTTGCTGTACGCAGTGAACTCTCAGTTCAGAACGACCTATTTCTCTTCAGGGACAAGGTTATTATACCTACAGTCTTGAGGCCCGGAATTCTGGATAACATTCACGAGGGTCATCAGGGATTAGCCAAATGTCGTGAAAGAGCCCAAAGTTGTGTATGGTGGCCAGGAATCGCGAGACAGATCCAAGACAAAATAGAGACATGTGAATTTTGTCAGATTAGAAAGCCAGCACAGAAGAGGGAACCATTGAAGACAACCTCTCTACCAGACCGACCATGGCAGAAAATTGCAATTGATATTTGTGAAGTCAAACAAGAAAGATACCTGGTAGCTATTGACTACTTTTCACGCTATCTGGAAATTATGCATCTAACAAAAATAACCTCCCAGCAAGTAATTGGAAAGCTAAAGAGCACATTTGCACGATGGGGAATCCCAGAAATTGTAGTTTCAGACAATGGGACCCAGTTCACTTCATCAGAATTCAAGGAGTTTGCGGAGAAATACAACTTCAAACAAGTATTTACCAGTCCTCACTACTCACAAGCGAATGGTGAGGCAGAAAGTGGTGTCAAAATAGCAAAATCTATACTTATGCAGGATGATGTATTCCTTGCCTTGATGGCTTATAGAGCCACACCGACGGCTGCGACAGGTGCCAGCCCAGCCCAATTGATGATGGGACGCTAGATGAGGACCACCTTGCCCATTATTGAAAAGAAGTTAAACCCCAAGTGGCCAAACCTCAAAATCATCAGGCAGAGAGACCGTAAGACAAAACAAAGTTATGAATTATTTTACAACCGGCGCTACACTACACGCAATTGGCCAGATATTAATGAGGGAGACAGCGTCAGAATCAAATGGCATGGAAATGATAAGAAGTGGTCAACACCAAGCATAGTTATTCAAGCCGACAAAGATCGAAGAAGCTACTTGGTAAAAACTCCCCAAGGGATATACAGGCGCAATCGAATCCATGTTATGCGGATAAAAAGCCCTGAGAATCTACTTCCAGTTGAGACAAATACGTCTACAGACATTGTAACAGAGTCCCCACAGTGTACTGTCAGGAGTCATTTGGATTCCAGCACAAAGTCTCTAAATAACATGGAGCCCGTACCAACATCGGATGAATGTACCACCCAGTGTGATCCAGTCCAGCCAACCCCCAATAGCCAAAACACTCCAGTGCGGACGTCAACCCCCAGCAAGCCAGCGGTACCAAATAGGTCCAATAGCCCAAACACTCCAGTGCGGACGTTAAGTGGGAGAGTCGTCCGAAAACCAGCCAGATTCAATTATTTTGTCTAAGAAAGTGACTTATATATATGTGCCCACGCGTAGTTTAGTATTCGATTTCTGAATTGGACTTTTAGGTTTCTATAGTATTATATACAGGACTATCTTGTGCAAGTTTACAGTAACCTATTATATAAATCAATTCCGTTAATTTCTATCAGTGGACATGTCAGATACAAAGACAGTAAATTCATTGTTTACTTATTTAATGTTTTCATATTAATGGAATTGATTCATTGTGTTTCTTATTTACTAATAAGCAGAATCGTATGTTCTGATAATCTTAGAAGAGGGTAGATGTGACATATTGTAGTTTACTTGTTAGTTCTAATTAATAACTGCTCCCCTTAGTAGTTACATCATTAGATAGGGACTGCTCCCTGGATAGAGGGCGCCGCGATACAATATAGAAAGTTATGGACGTGTACTGTGAAGGTGTGTTAATAAAGACTGTTCAAGCAACCTGAGACTCCCTCATTTTCCATGACAGTCTATTACCTTCTTCGCAATCGTTGCGTCTTCCCCTTCCAGGTTTGCAATCCTTAAATCTGTATTTACTTGTGCCAGACATTGATCGGCTTCACTTATAATTTCACTGACCTGGACTGGCCTTGCTAGTATCGATGGATGTGTAACCGCCTTTGTCTGTTTTAATACGATCCTCAGCAGTATTTTTAATGGAGTTGACGACTTGTATTGCAATTAGCTTAACGATAGATTCAGTGCGCGAGGTCAAGGATGGGAAAACATTGGAGGTCCATTTAATAATCTTGAGACAAAATCGTTGAGGTCATTTCCATAATATATGTCGCGGATTTTGTTCGGATTTTTTTAAACATTAGGTCCATCACTAATGAACAGTTACATCGTCAAAGTCTTCCCACCTAGGTCTACCCAGCATGGAAGAAACCAATGTGTGCAAGTTGTGAATTATTAAGGAGTATATGGGGGCGCCGCAAGATTGGACGAGTAATCGTAAAACAGTTGTCGCTGTAAGCTCCGCTTTTCGCAAGATGTTGATAGGTTTATTCAGGTTTTAGTTGAGATACTGCAGCGAGTCAATGAGCTGCCGGTTACCCGGCCCATGCGTCATGTAGTTTTGCACGTTGTTGGGGAAAGCACATATGTTCGAGTTCGATTCTGCTTCGAGTGATTGTACGTTCAGGTGAACATGATGCCCGCGCAGGTTATGAATCACAAATAGGAATTCATATTCATGATGGGTAAATGTGCAGCTGTAAATTGCATTTACTGTGTTCAGCTCCTCTGCGGTTTTGATTGCGAACTTCTCAACGGTGGAGCAGATAGCTTCGTTGCCGATCCAGCATAGCATCTTCGCAGAAAGTTATGAATATCAAAGCAGGTTATAAGCATGTCAGCGAGTGAGGAATGTAGTACTTGAATATATTCGACTATAACTTTGATCGATTTAATCAACATTGCAACCGAGTCTTTGCTGCCTTACAACATTGGTGTCTTGATTGTTCCGTTGCAACGTAATGATCTTCGCATATGATTTGTGCAGCAACTTGTACTACCCCAGATAACATTTGGTCTTTACCAACGCTGGAGCCTTGCATAGGAACGTTCAAGCTCTCAAACTCCGCGCAAATGATATATAACGACATATTTCGTTGTACCGCGGTGAATGTTATAATGTTCTTGCCATCATCAGGTATGAAAGTACTCTGCGGTTTCTCTCTGACTTCCTTACCGTGAAAGTCATGGCCATCGTGCAACTCTTGCTCACTTAATACATGCCGGCAACTTCTACAAGGAAACGTTCTCCCATAGTTTTGCTTTGCCGATGAACCATTAGGGAAAGGTCTTATATTCACACGTAACAGCGCAGAGCCTCTGGACCATCTAACAAGATCAAATCATCTCGAAACTGACTGCATTAATGTCTGTTTTGTGCCTGTGGGGATAGTTGAAGATTATAAAGACCGCTGTCCAAGACATATACCTTAAAGGTGATATCAGGCTTATGAACTTAAGGTACTAATTCAGTTACCATAGTTAACCTATGAAAATACCGCGATCTTAACAACTCATGATCAACCAATGTTTATCAGTATAGATGCATCCTTGATTACATCTTTAAAAGCGGACCCGGCGGCGTGCTGCAACATGAATGTGATTCATAGATGCATATTCGAGTGAAACCTGCTTGTGGAATGATTGCCGATAATCTTTGAAATCACAAACCAATTGTGCAACTTGAAATCTGGGACTTGAATGATCCCAATGGAGACGATATGCAAAAGCCTCAGCAGCAATAACAGTTGCAATGCGACACTCTTTTTTGTTCTTATCAAGGAATGCTTGTGAAAGTTTTGTCCAGTGGTCCGGGAAAGCGACGACATTAATTTATTACGACGCAATGCTATTGAACGTTCTATATACGGGCAATGTTTTCAACTTCTTCTGCTTGTTCTTTGTTTTCAGTCGCCGCCTTTGTTTTATCTCCTCCTCTGCACACAGTGGTACTAGGATAATGGAGTTGGGCGGATTATCTAGCTGATAGGTTAGAATTACAAACCGTCCCTCAAAGGAAGTACAATATTTTTGTATGGTAACTCGAAATTGTTAGTCAGGATTTTGCAAATAAACTGGCTTGTTCTTCCTAGAATCGTTATAAACTTAATTTGCATGCCTAGATAGATGTTCTCTCAGCCGGCAACTTTGCCCAGAGGCTTAGCGATATTTTGCGCCCGGGGACGAACTATAAAATTGGCGCCCCAGCGATCTTGTGACCAATTTATTACCCTTGTTTACTTATTATAATGTAACGTTGCAAGCCTCATTTTGGCGCCCCTGTACCTTGGCGCCCGGGGACATATGTACCCCCTGCTCCCCCCGTAGCTACGCCTCTGACTTTGCCCACAAGAACTAAAACGGTCCATCACTGAGTATTGCACCATCTCAAAGTGGACCAGGCTTTGTACGTTTTATCCAACAACATCAAACATTTTGGCGTGATTTTAGGTCTCATCTATGTGGTTTGCTTGACTAGATGTGGAAACTGCTTCGGAGAATTTCTCCTGTTGTTTGCTCTGTTATATTTTTGCGGCGTTGTAAATTGGTTCTTATATCATCCAGACATGGCCTTTGGGGGTAGCAAGTGTGGCGACCGCCCCAGGCCCCGCTCTTGAGGGGGCCCCGCGCTTCAGGCCTAAGGTCGTCCTTATAAACATAATCATCAGTGTTTGCAACAGTATACCGATTGAGATGCCGATACTCTGGCTCCGCGCGGTCATAGTCGGCCCTAGGCCCGTGTACTCCTAACACCGCCTCTGATATTACCTGAAGGTTGGTGAGTGTGGATGCCAATGCAAATATTGCCAAAGCTCTGTGCCTCATTTAAAATCAGCAATTTAAAGTTTTCTTGCGTGACATCACAACGTGATTTTCACGCTTCTTGTTATATTTTTTATCAAATTTTCATCGTGCTCGCTCCAACATAATCCATAAATCCCTAACTCGATTAATTTCTATAGAAGCTCAGTATACTTATATAAAAATTCATACAGCACCCTTTCATGACCATCTATGCACAAACATTGCACTGTGTAGGCAGTTTAATCTCCCCATCTGAAACAAGATCAAATTATTTTATTTCACAACACTGGTTGAATATATATATATATATATATATATATATATATATATATATATATATATATATATATATATATATATATATATATATATATATCCCTGCAATTATCTTATATAATATTCCCACACTAAAAGGAACCAGTCTCGTGTCAAATTGGTATTTCTTCGAGATTTCTAAAGGAATATGAGCACGTGTTCAAATATACAGTAAAATGATGATGCAAACATGCACATTATTCTCGCGGGAAGGGCGTGCCAAGCGGTATCACAACGTATATAGTCTATAGCAATTTTACAGCACATGCAATTTCAGGTGGAGGTGGAAAATTTATCCACCCCACCCCTATTACGTGCCTGATGCTGGCCCCTGTTGCGTGCGAGGTTCCGTCTGGCTTATGTTAGGAAACCATGCGATTTTTTTATTGTTTGGAGTTTGGATCCGTTTTGCATCCATATGGGAATCCGCCAGCACAGCACTTTGTTGATTAAATAGCAACGTCATCGGTTTAGAAGGCGCATGTTTGGATCAGTAAAACAAAATCCACTACTTCAACGAATGTACATCACCAGAAATGATAACATTTCAAAACAACTTTGACACCATTTCTATAACTGTACACAAAAGCACACAAACAGGTATCTTCACAAAATATTGTTTATCTGTTCAAAACCAAAAAAAATTTCACAGAAGACAATTGATATAAATCCCTTTGTTACTACTGATCTGTGTGAGCAATGGAAGCTGTACGAACTTATAGTGATTTTTTCTGCCGTGTTCACTTCACCTCTGAAAGCTTTGGTTCCACATACTTATTGCTTTCCATTCTTTCCAAAACATCATCACACCAAGATCATTTCTGTTTTATACCCTTTTGTCTGTGTGTTAACCTAATTCAAAAAAAGATGTGTTTTATATTTCCTGTGTTAATCCAATCTCTTTTTCTATCTCTTACAGATCTTTCACTTCCATGCTCTCCGTCACAACCCCTCTACTGTTATAGGACTAACTCGGTAGAAAAGTTGGACAATTAAATTTTAAATCACTCACGAGCCCCCTGTCAGCAATAATAATGTTAAATATAATATTCAAACAATTTCCGGATATACATATTTAATTTACGCTCCACTCATAAATACATTACTTTCCTTGTTAACAGTTGTGTCAACGGGGGTGGAGGGGGGAGGATCGGAACGCATCAGGTGACACCATCAAAGGGGATGACACCAAAATGACTGTCAATAAAGTAATAACAATTGTGCCGGAAGGAGGCTCATGGGGTGGGGTGGGGTGGGGGTGACACAATGAGTTACCACACTGTGTACCATCAACTCTAGTGATGTCACTGCTTGTTAACAATCGCCTTCTTATTTTCACGATACGACAATTAATGTTCTAATGTGAGATAGTCTTCTTCAAGTGAGTAGTCCCTTGTACTCGGTCTGCATGATTTCGTCTTTCTCCCCTCTGCTTCCCTCCTGCCTCCTCCTGTGCCTCTCCTTGTTATTTTATTTTTCTGCATCCTTCATTTGCTCAGTTTTGTTCGCTACTCATTGTACTTTTCTCCTACTTCCTCCTTCCCTCCTCGAGAGTTTAGCGCCATTTCTACGCGCACCCTGTGAGCTCTCTTAGAGAATCAATCAATCGATCAATGAACCAATCAGCCAATCGATCGATCGATCACATGTGTCATCTTTCAATTGATCACTGGAGCAAATTGTGTATTACTATATTTTGGGATCATATTTTCTGTGAAATTGCTTGTTTATGGCTCTGGGCTTAAATTATTATTATTATTATTATTATTATTATTATTATTATTATTATTATTATTATTATTATTATTATTATTGTATTTTAGATTCAGACAGTAATTTTCACGTCTGAAAATATATAAATCAGTAGACATATTTGACTGATTCATGTACATTTGTCGGCAAAAAGATCCACGACCAGCCTGTTAAGTTTAGATAATTCTAACAAATTTCACGCAAAACTGTGCTGTGTATACTTTTAGGATCATCAGTGTCAATGTTTAAAGTTTGTTTATAAAAATGTTGAATGGTTGGATAGAAAGCGCATACAGCAATGTATCGGACAACCATCTACCTTCTTCGTAGGGAAGGTGAAGAATGGAGAAGGACACCAAATTGACGTTAGACTGAAATACGCTACTCTGAACTGGATAAATAACTAAAGAGTAGAACAAACTTTGATCCGAGGAAATATGAACGTGTCGCGAATGCGAACGTCTAGTGGCCGGCTACCCCATAATCCTAGCCCTTTAATGATAGCAGGGAAGCACGCAGAATTATGCTCGGGGGTGGGGCGTGGGTTGGGCAAACATGTGTAGCTAGTTATCAAGTTTTACAGATGTAGGTCAAAACATGTTTAGATGTAAAATCTGGCCACTGTTATGCATGACAGAGACAAAGAATTTGCATTCTATGTTTCAATTATTCGATATTTGGCACGCTAAAGGTCCTTCCCATAATACATTTAGCTCGTCCCAGCAATCTGATGAGGGTATTCAAGAAGATAGTCAGATATACAGCGAAATGGTACTGTATACGCGTGTCGTTAAATCAAGAAAAATCTGAAAATAAAAGCAGACGCCCTTGCCTATTTGAAAATATTCGTGGAGACTGCGTAATATGCCGTTGAGAGGTGAAATACATATCGCAGCAACCTTCTCGACAATTATCATTGAATAGCAATAGCAACATCATAAGTGAATGCGTTTACAAATATCTTCATTTTCAAGCGACATGGAGTTTCTGCTCAAGACTGGAAGCACCGAGCAACATCGCGTCGTCATTTATTGAAAAGGCACAGAGAGAGAGAGAGAGAGAGAGAGAGAGAGAGAGAGAGAGAGAGAGAGAGAGAGAGAGAGAGAGAGAGAGAGAGAGAGAGGAGGGGGGGGGGTAGATTAGGCAGCCCACTGGACTTCCTGGTGTACATGATATTTGCTATGTTGTTCTTTACTAAAGTTTTAATAATATACCTGATCTTGTTTATAATTGATAATGTTCTGGAAATGAAATTTTGACCATCATCCTAGTCCTCTTATTGTGTCATAAGTTATATACAGTCCCGGATTACCCATTAGGCAGAGTAGGCAACTGCCTATGGGCCCCGCGACTTTTATGGGCCCCATCAGGGGCTCCCATGAGACCGTGACCGTGGGTCTGAGGCCCCAAAAGTTTGACTGCCTATGGGCCTCCACGGTGCTTAATCCGGCGCTGGTTATATATTAAGGTTGTTTGCATCAGAAAAAATTATTCCTATCTTAACATCTGAAGTAGAATCAGCCTTTTAGTTGTGTTCAGTTTCAATTTGAAAGGATTTTATTTTTTAAAGTTATTCCGTTGAACTAAAAAGTGCTCGTTAATACTTTCGGATTAAATCACTATTTTGGGGTTATTGTGAATTCATTTAGAAACATTCTGGATTATGTAATTGTAATGCAACTAGAAATGAAAGGTGCACCGTCTGTCAGAATGAACGAAATTATTCGTTCTTTTTTCTATCTAAATAATTTTCACTGGAAATAAAACTGAAAGAAAGATTCTCAAAAGGGTAAGGATTTAATATTAAATTTATTTAATTCGTTGAATAATGTCCAGATTCTGAGAAACAAGGCTCACAAAAGCTGAATATTTTTCAATTCATTTCATAAATTCAGAATTAAATTATTACTCTATATCTTAGGATCAAAAGAGAATTGTTGTGTGTGTGCAATGAACCATTCAGCTTTCTTTCGGTTGTATTAAAATTCAGTATTGGTATGATAAACCGTAAGAAGAGAAAAGGTGAATTCCAGAATCAGTTTGTAATAAATGCAAATAAACGGATTTATGATGAGTACATAGGGCAATTCTGTACAGGACGAAGCTTTCTCAGCGAGAGTCATTACAAAGTTGTCCGTCTATTGAGCGCATACAGTTGTGAACAGAAAACATATTCTGTCGCATGTGGCACCAGTGGATCAAGGTCAACAATGTTCATAAGTAATACGAAGAAAATAGTCCCTGATTTGGTGGTAAATACTGCACTGGCAGATAGGGATTTACGTTGTGCATGTGACAAAAATTTCTTCCATTTCGAATGGTATGGATAGCAAATGAAATATATGATTCCGCAAGTAATTTTGTGTGTATTGCGTCAGGTATTGATTCAATCCTGATTGCTGAAATTATCTGTCCTTCTTGTTTTTAACATTTAATGATGACAAACATATTGGTGCAATCGAAAACTGAAAAGAAATAAAATAAACTGCTTCGCCGTAAAATGTACAGACTTGATAATGATGTGCCCACTCACTTCAATATACGCGATATTAAGTCGCCAGTTTCACAACGCGCTGCGTAAAATAAATCCGGAACATACAAGCCATTGACGTCATTGGTGCAGTAAGATCCTGACCCGAAAACAGTGTGGGAGTAGAACGAGCGATATAGTAAAATCGCACGATGGGTCATCAAATGAAACAAACACGAGGTCATTGCCCTCGGTTTGAATATCCCTTACGTTATTAGCCGATACTACTACTACTACTACTACTACTACTACTACTACTACTACTATTATTATTATTATTATTATTATTATTATTATTATTATTATTATTATTAACTAACATTCAAACTTGGAAAAACACAAATTGTTATATAGCTATGAGAAATGGTGCTCATAGAAATTGGATTTGAAACGTACTACATATGTGACTTGTATCTCTTCTTTAAAATAGTCTTGGTACAGAAAACAGCAAAAGCTAAATGCATATTGAAGAGTTTTGCAAATCACCTGTACATACCTTGCTTAATATATTCGATACAAAGGTTTTCCCAGTTTCGAACTATTGTTCCAAAATATCGAGCTTCCATGAAGCACCTGATACAGAGCTGGTTCGCACTGAGTTTTGTAGATTTATACTGGGTCTGTCCAAAAACATACAGCCTGCTATTGCTGATCGTGAATTAGGAGGATTGCGCTATAAAAACGTTCGATATATTTGAATTCTCAGGGCCAGATTGAATCAAGGCTCATGAAAGGTTTCCGCTCGCACCTAAACAAAATACACACACACACACACACACACACACACACACACACACACACACATACATACATACATACATACATACATACATACATACATACATACATACATACGCACGAACACACACACACACACACACACACACACACACACACACACACACACACGTACAATCACTTATCACTTGAAATGTGACCATCATTTGATTCTTGCACACGATAATTTGGTATCAAGCACACCATACACTTTTGATTCGGTGCCCTTTAGAGAAAAGTCAAGGTCGTTTTACTTAATCCGGCCCTGAATTTTCGTGTGCTCGTTTGGGGATTTTATATATTGCAAAAAGCAGACAGCTAACGAATGTTTCATCTCACATGATAATGAGCTAAAAACTGTAATTGTTGAGGAAATTATGCTTAAAAAAGGATATTAATAGAATATACTTATAGTAATGATTGGTAAAGACCAGATGTCGCTTATGAGTGACCGTTTATACACATGTTTACACGGCGATGTAAAGGTACTTGTTTGATGATCTGAATGGAATGGATGGATGACGTTTTTATATGCGTATTGAAAATATTTATTATACGGAAAGCGTGTTTAGATGATCTAGGTGAGATGTATTGTCATCCAACTTTTTTTTAAGAGCAGGAAATATACCAATTATAGCAAATACATGGGGGGGGGGGTAGTGGTGGTGGGGTGAATATATTCGCTACGAAGATAGAGTATGCCTGATATGAAGACAGTAATAGAAAAAGAGTGTCACTTTAATGTGGCATGCTCTATTTATGTCTAACTAAGGAGAAAATCGTCTTAGCTAGCCGAGGTTCCAATAAGTTAACCTATGTAGATAGAGTTAACATATCTGAACCTTGGTTACCAAACCATATCCAAATGTTTTGGTTATATCTACATAGGAGTATCATCGTCATCATCAGTTTCTTGAACTAGTGTGGTCGTTGAAGCACTGTGCTGCTGAACATCTGACCAGTTCCCGCCACTTGACTCGATCATGTTCCAATGCCTGTGTCTCCGCAAAACTTTACTTGGTCCATTCTGTGATGTTATCAGTTCATTTTTTCTCTGTCTATCTCTCATTCTGCCACACTGGACGCTGCCGTGCAGTACTGTTGTGGATATACTGTTGGCTTAAGTGACATGACCATACCATTTCAGCTTTCTCTTTTTGACCGTGGTGAGGAGATCTTCATATTGGCCTACTTTGCGCCTGATGGTCTTACGCACTTCTACATTTGTGATGTGGTCCATATAAGAGATTCCAAGGATGGTTCTGTAGCATCTGATTTCAAGTGCCTAATTTCTTGGTTGTAATCCTGTGGTCAGGGTCCATGCCTCACACGAATAGAAAACGATTGAGATGGCAAGTGCTCTCAATAGTCTGATTTTAGTTTTCAGACAGATATTCCATGCCTTAAATGTTTAAAGTACAACACAACCTTCAATTTATGCCACACATCGTTTCAACTACTCCAAAGAACACTCACAATGGAACAAAGGTCAGTCCATTGTTTCAGTCTCTACCGCCTTCCTCCTAGTAGAAAAAACAAGCTGACTGAATCTCTCTTTTTGGAGCAGTTTTCGAATCTTCTGGAGTATGGAACTTCAATAGGTGGCAACCTAATTATTCTTGGAGATTTCAACTTTCACTTTGGCTGTCCTGGAAACCCATACACGTCGAAACTCCTAGATTCCATTCCTGTTTTCAACCATAAACAGTCAGTTAACCAACCCACCCATAAACTTGGTCACATTTTAGACTAGTTTATTCATAGACCTGATGATAACATTCTGCAATCCACCCGTGTATCCCACGAACTTGCATCAGATCACCTCTGCACTATATGCCATCTCGACGTATCAGTCCCTAACCCTCCACCTTTATTTGCTACTAAGAGAAACCTCCGTATAATAAATAGAACCAAATTAATGCATAACATCCAAGAAAACCTAACAGCTTAACTTACATCCTACAGCAGAACAACTCGATAAATACCTGCGTTCATTGCTTGAAAAACATACCCCAGCCACCAAATGCAGATTATCAATAAAAAAAAAGTATTCTCCATGGTATATCCGTGTTAGAGACCAGCTTCGCACTGCTAAAAGACATCGCCGTAAAGCAGAGAGGCTTTGGCTTTTCACCAGACTCGCTATTCATAAAGAAATCTATGAAGCCGCTAAGAAGAACGTCACAAACATGGTCCATTTAGCCAAATTATCCCACTACAGTACTAAGATCACGGAGAGTTCCTGCTGCAAAGAGCTCTTTGAGATAACTAACAAACTAATGTCAAGGAACAAATATACACCACTTCCAACTACCTTCTCTCCAGTAAACCTTCCTGACCCATTTGCAAATTTTTTCCGTGACAAAGTACAAACTATTAGAGATTCGCTTGATAACACAATTTCAACTGACTCGTCACCATATAGTTATGATACAGAATTTCAGCGACTACCATTAGGAGCATTTGAACCAGTCTTGATGGATTTAGAGCGGACAATCGTGATGAAGAGTGCACCAAAGTCACGTGAACTTGATTCAATTCCAACATGACTGCTATTTGAGTGCTTAGACCCAATATTGCCTTCACTAACTGTTTGGGGGAATTTCCATCATTTTTTGAAACTGCCATCGTAAAGCCTCTGCTAAGAAATCAACATGACCATAACGATTTAAAGAATCTCCCGTTCAGATAAAAAAAATCTTAGAAAAAGTTGTTCTAACCCAACTTGTATCTCATTTGAATTCAAGCAGTCTTTTTAGCAATGTATAGTCTGCATATCGCCTTTGCCACATGACTGAAACTACTCTTCTGAATTTAATGACAATATCTCTGCGTTGGATAGTGGAAATATTACAGTTCTCACCCTCCTTGATTTTTCTGCAGCATTTTACACAATAGAAACTCCACCATCACCAGCATGTATTTGGCATTTACACATCTACACAACAGTCCTACTGTGGATCAAGTCCTACACAGTCAACAGGACACAAATATGGATCTGCAAATGGAATAAACTCCAGCCCAGTTGATCTATGTTGTGGTTCCCACAAGGGTCTGTTCTTGGACCTGTTATCTTCATTATATACAATCAACCGCTCTAAAGTGTCTCACCAATTGTACGTTGATGACACCCAAATAAACAAGTCTAGCCACCCAACTGAAGTTGATGCTACCATTCATGGAGTAGAGAGGTGCATTTCTGATGTGAAATCATGGATGACATGTAACAAGCTGCAGATAATGATGATACAACTGAGGCCATTCTGATCACAACACAAAGACTTTCTCATTCACATCCTTTACCTCAGACAATATATATATCAGCAAAACCAACATTAAATTCACACAGTCAGTACGAAACCTAGGTGTTACTCTAGACAGTACTCTCACATTGCACCAACATGTCATGAACATATGCAAGGCTGCATATGCTGATCTGAGACGCATCAGTATTCGCAAATATCTTTTAGTCGATGCCACTAAAACACTTGTGTGTTCATTAGTACTTCGAAGACTGGACTATTGTAACTCAGTTCTGTCTGGTTCGTCTCAATATCTACTCCAGAAACGTCAAAGAGTTCAAAACACAGCTGCTCGGATTATCTTTAGAGTGCCTCGATCAGAGCACACCTCACAGCTGCTCTGTACAATACACTGGCTATCCATTCGATACAGAATCAAACTAAAAATTTGTTCTCTTTGCTACGTTCCACTGACAGACTCCAGTCCTACATACCTATCAGGCCTCACCCATGTGTATATACCAGCTATATACTTACGCTCCTCTTCTGACAATCGTATACTCATTGTTCCCACTATGTAAACGAAGTCATGTGGACATCGTTCTTTTGCATACCAGGGCCCGTCGATGTGGAATAAATTGCCCATTTAAATTAGACACATAGACACAGTGGTCCCTTTTAAGAGTGCTCTTAC
Organism: Unio delphinus; assembly: GCA_029339505.1. NCBI lineage: Eukaryota > Metazoa > Mollusca > Bivalvia > Unionida > Unionidae > Unio > Unio delphinus. Next base: position 2,866,641 of record JAQISU010000096.1, read on the forward strand.
AACTCACTTTTTTCGACTGCAGGAACAAACTTAGAGACCTAATAAAGTTTTTTTTTTACTTTATATGTTTTCAGCATGTTTTTATGTTTTCCAGTTTCATGGGTTTTATTTTTGTTTTTTGTTTTTCTGTAGTCATATCATTATAGATGTTGTATAGCGCTTAGAGCATCTAAAGATTAGGCGCTATATATACAAAGTCCTCATTATTATTAAAATTATTATTCTTGTCTCTCAAGATGGATCTAAGCTTTGAAATAGCTGCCGTTTTATGTGCTGCTCGTGATAAAATTTCTACTGTTGATCCCTTTTCGGTGATTACGGAACCAAGATATCTGAAAAAAAACACTGTTTCTAGTTCCTGACGTCTGGCTTTAATCTTGTCTGAGATTTGTTTGCCATTATATGTCATCAACTTTGTCTTAGCGCTTATCTTCATGCCAAATCTAGAAGCTGTTTCATCAAGGTTCTTAATTAAGGTGGCAAGCTCGTCTTCACTACCTGCCAGCCCACCAATGTCATCTGCAAAGCCAAGGTTGGCGATTTTACACCTTCCAATGCTGACTGAACCACAGTGGTTTTCCTGGGCTGCGACATGATGCCGAAAAAGTATGTTGAAAGCGTGGGTGACAGGAGATAGCCTTGACCTACTCCGACTGTTGTATGGAAACAGTCCCCCAAAGAACCTTGAGCAATCACTGCACTAGTAGCCATAGCCATGTTGTACTTCTTCATTGTGGCTCACAATGCATCATGCCACACTCTGTCAAAAGCCTTTTTGAAGTCTATGAACACATGATAGATGTCTTGTTGATATTGCGAGCATTTTTCACACAGAACCCTGGAATTGAATATTTATTCCGTTGTGCTTCTTCCACTCCGGAACCCTGTCTGTTCTTCAGCGATTATTTCTTCTGCTTGTGGTTTCAGTCAATTTAAAATGATCTTCAGCATCACATTACTAGCATGGCTGATCAAACTGGTAGTTCTGTAATTTTCGCACAGATGGAGATTGCCTTTTTTGGGGAGTGTTTATAGTCGGTGACTGGGTCCACTGTGTTGGCCATGCATCTGTCTAACAGATCTTGTTGTTCGTAGTTCCATCACTGATCCACCACCACCCATACCCCATTCTTTATAAGTCCAGCTGGAATGTTGTCTACTCCAGCTGCCTTCCCATTCTTCAGTGCTCTTATTGCTCACTCCAACTCTTCTTTGAGAATGGGGAAATCATCACCATGTGCGGAGTTGGGAACTTCAAGCACCTCTGGGTCTCCTGTGGACTGATGGTTGTAGAGTTCTTTACAATCCTCAGTCCATCTTTTGGCAGACGCGGTCCTTGTTGACCCGGTCGACGACCGAGCCGGTATGGCAACTTCAGATTTTTCAAGAATTATCAGTGTGCCTTGGGCAAAAATCGTCTGGCGGAGCCCATCCCTCTCCAGACCAAGGAGTTGCCAGAAGGAGATAAAGTACATTGTCCAGCTGCCTTAGGGTCTCCACTCCGGATTTCTCAGAGGGTTTACTCCCTTAGCCTTTGGCTAACAAAATGCCGACCAGCAAGGCAGCAGGACCCTCGTGTATAGGCGGGTGCGTACATTTCACGAACAGATAAAACATCTGCCACTACCCAGCATAGGGGTATACGAATCCGTTAATAGTAAATGTAGCTAAGTTTATTTTTTAAGCTTTGAAAATTAGAGAAAATACTCAGTGGCATCACTAGGGTTGGTGTCAACCAGTGCGGTAACTCATGGTGTCACTTCCATGGACCTCCTTCCTGCACAACAATTTTATAGACATTCTTGTGAGGTAACTCGTTGTGTCACCCCTATGGACCCCATTCCTGCACAACAATGTTATAGACAGCCATGTGCGTTAGCTAATGGTGTGAATCCCATGGACTGAAATTAATTTTTTTTATACACAGTCATTTGGGTGTCACACTCTCTGATCTTGCCACCCGGTGATCTGTACCACCCGCCAACTCACCCCCACCCCAGTGACGCCACTGTTTAAAATGCCTTTTCCACTTGTTTTAGCAGATAACTAGGTATTCATTAAACAAGCATGAACTGATAACACTTTAAGACTTTATCTTTGAAAATCAACTGCATATAGATGAATGAAATGGACAAAGCTACAGTACATGTAAACAGTAACATTATACCATGTGGTACGGACTTGGTGGTGATGTTAGGTTGATTGGCGGATTGTACCTTTGTACAAGTTGTCCGCTTTATTCGGTTCTCGTTATGTAGATTTGATCGCCCTCTGTGTTGTTGCACGGATCGAGTAAATATTAATATAAGATGTGGAACTTATAGGTAGAATAAAAAGATATCTGAGCAGATATATAAAACAGAATGACACGGGCCCCCGTACATGAAAAACACACAGTTTAATCAATTACATAAACAACTGTGATAATACATTACATTAAGAAGATACACTTCGTGCCAGGTAGCAAATTGTCAATGGGTGAAGTCGTGGGTATTAGCGGCTAAATACGCTGCTTGAAATCGTCCCTTTACATACGGACATACATCACATTAGCTGCATAGACCTCGTCTCAACTGACCCCACTTGTACAGGTGTAAACGTTATAGGGTTAGGCTGTGGCAAAACATACCTACACCCTAATATTACGTCATGAGACAGTCCTGACAAATACGCTGCTTGAAATCGTCCCTTTACATACGGACATACATCACACATGTTCTGTACATTTATATCTCAGTTATGACCTTTTCTTCAGAGCGTTGTAGTCGTCTGCCTCAGTGGTGTCATATTTATGGTAGACGTAGAAGTGGAAAATTCAGTACTAAGTAACAAACGTATAAATTATATAGGAAAAATAATTGTGATCCGAGTCCTGTCAGTGTCATATCCATAAAAGTTTAAATTTGTATCCTAAGTTTATTATTAAAAGCTAAACACGCGAAATTTTGATATGTAGTGTATATTGTTACATCATAGTGGCTTAAACTATGTAACAAAACAAGATATATCCCAAGAAGCATTCTATTTTCCGAAATATAAATTTATTTCCCTCAAATATAGAATCAAACTAGGTACGAGAATTAATAATAACATACAGCATATTTCCTAAATGCACTATCAATTTCACAATATTTCGCAACGATCCAATAGTATTCCGAATGAATGTTCTAATTAAATTATGTGATATGCTAGCACCACTCAAGAATCACTGTTTTAATATCCAACAGTTGTACTTCAAGTTAATCCAATGAAAGCTGAATGGCATTAAATTCATTGAATGTCTCGTGTAATCCATGAAATTAACAAAATATCCAAGTTATTGAATAATTTCACAATAGTCTAGCAAGGTACTGCCTGTTTAGAATAGTTGCTCCGCTGTGCAATTTCAACGATCAAATTATTAATAAATCAAATTTCCTCCCATGACTAGTATAAAACTGGATATAATTGAAGAATGATAATGCAGTGTCTGAATCCTTTTTTATGGTCACCTAATGTTATCAAAAAAGAAAGAAAAAACAAATCTGAGTGCCTAGAAAAGATTCCCGAACATTTAGATCATTTTATTGTTAAATATCTTAACAGTCATTGTCTGACCCTTTTAATTATTCAGCCAATCAAACACTAGGGTATGCATGCCATATCTACAGCACATATATACTCCGTAGATCACGCTCTGTTGAAACGACTTACATCTACTAATGTGTGGCGTACATGGATCGAAATCGTTGTTGACATGATCTTGCCAACTTAATGAATGGGAAAAGTGCATTCATGTACTCTTCTTATAGCACAGGCCAGCTATAGAATTCAAAAATTCAAAATTAAACGTCATTAACCCAGACGACTTAAATTAAAATATAATTATACGATAATATATGACCTACATATCAATAACTATAATGACTTTAAAATTAGAGCAATGAAATTAAAACTCTGAAACTTTAAATTTAAACAAATTAAGTGAATAAAAAAAAGAATTTTGAAAAAAATGCATTCGTACAGAGTTTATGCGGTATTGATACTCATTATCATAAGCAAGTACGTATACCTATACCTTATACAATTGGAAATGGTCGATACTTGTGAAAATCTGTCAGAGAAAATATCTTTAAAAGTCAGAATGAGGACTTTACGCAAAACACATAAAGACATCTGTCTAGTATGCATTTAGGTCATTTGTGTTATTTCCTATGGGCCCAATCAGATTATGGGTTTCTGATTATGTGAGTGATTGGTATATAATTGGCAAGTTTTTATAAACATTGTAACATGGTACTGAATGAAAGATTGAGATGAAATTGCCACTGAGTTATTTTAAACTGTCAGAGATTGTAAAATGTCAAAGGAAATATAGGTCAAAAGGATAAATGTACATTCTCAAGTCTATTTTCCTTAGATGCAAGCATGCAATAAATGAATTAAGTTTAACACAAAATGCATTCATTTATATTGTTTATTTTGGTTGAGACATTGATTGACAAAGTGCGGCATTTTGGCTTATGCTGATATTCTAATTTAATGAACTACGTTACTTTATGCATTATTAGTTATCAATAATAATTAATTATTAAATAACACTCTAAACATAACAGAATAAATGTTCAGCACCAGCACTACACACTTTCACACAGCTGTCACCACAAACGTTTAGATATATGAAATTAAAAATACTTCTTTTATCTAGTTCAAATATATGTAGCTTGCATATATACAAGTTCAACTAAAAATTAGCCATACATAAATTGGCCTAATAGGAATCAAGTCACATTTAAAACATCAGGTTTAGAACACACAAATATAGTTACATCCTATTTTAAAGCATCTTTTCCATCATCATTTTGATGGTGTTACAAGAGTGAAATTTACGCATTCTTGGTATTTATTTAAAGGTGCTTGTTTTTTTACTCTACTATATGAGCACTACGGTGTGGTTGCCTGTGTGTATTTCGGCGACAGACTAATCCAGGACTATCAGGCCCAGCGACACAATGTCGCAACAATAAAGTTGCATTACCATCACTTCATCACATGTCCTATGGGGTTGCATATATAGAATTAAGAAAGCTAATGGCACTTAATATTCTAAATTATCCGGTTAATTTCTAACGACCTTGAATTGGACTTCACAGGAAGAGAGGATTGGAAGAAATGCATAGACAATATTCGAATGACAATAAATGGAACCGCTGATGCTATCACTGACACCGAGGGAAACGTGGAGGACCAGATTACATAACAGCCCTTCTTAGGGCTACTTAATGTTCATTGTTGTAATTGTACTGTACCTATCCCCAACCTTTTGTCTCTTCTCGGGAATAGGGGAAAGTTTATGCAGTTGCGAGGAAACAGGCCCTTTCCTATACTAGGAATCGCCTGGATTGGGGCCCGCATATGTGCGTACAGCCTGGTACATCTCTGTGCTTAACACAATCATTCCCGCACAAAAGCTGACCGACCCCTCCCACCTCCCTTTCTAAATCTGTCTGTCTGTCTGTCTGTCTGTCTGTATTGTCCTGTCGGTTTTCTCTGTTACATGTGCATAGACATTGAATTCTCGCAATATCGATTGGTATGAGAATTCCATTTGACTAACCAAACATCAAATCAAATATGACCATTTCGGACCACACCCAACCAAATTCATAACTTAAAACAACCTAACCTGAACAAAACAAATAGTCACTCTGACACCCTAGTATAGGTTTTTTGTTTTTTCTATGGTGAATTTCCCTCTTCAGAAGGGTCTTTTGCCGGCCGGATAGGGAACTGTACAGTACACTCTGTACTTAATTAGGGGCATAGTGATAAGTGCCGCATCTAGAGGTTGATAGGGGAGGTGTGAATGGGCCTTACCTACTTACCCCAAGGCTTACATCTATACCGATAGTTACTAATTAGTAATTCGGTATAACGCCCAAATTGATAAGTGCATTAGTATGCATATAAATGCCTGAGGGGGGGGGGAGTAACGACCCTTCCCCAAGGGAAAATAAATATCCAGCGATATGCTGGATATAAAAGTAGCCCATATGACCGTTAGTGGCCGGTGGTTACTATAAAACTCAGATTGACTGATTATAAAAGTTTAGGATAGCAAAGCTTTGCCCGCTTTGTCTTAACGTTTACGCCCGGAAACCAAATAATCCTTGCGATTGAAGAAACTGTGTTTTTCCTTCACTCAATGCAATATATCAAACAAAGCAAATCTTTACAGGGTAAGTACCGATAAAGTCACGTACGATGACAAAAATCTAATGACCTTGCACTATTTTCAGTACTACCGATTTTTCCTCCTTTGAAGACATTTTAAAAAGCGGCAGTGCCGACAAAAGCAAAACATTATTTCGTTAATCATTTGCCATCATAAAATGTCCATTCTATATTTTAAGGTGCTGAAAAATGAAAACGTGCAGCCTATCATAAGCTACAGCACTGACAAAGGCACTTGATTCAGGTTGTTGAGTGTGTTATCATTGGTTTCTCCTTGAATCAAGTGGCTGTGAACACTTCACGGAAAAGCTATTAGTAAACGTATTCAGCTATGCTAACCAATACTCAAAGAGATGCCAACACATTTCAAACCCCTCGATAAAATACAAGTATTATTACTCAGTGTCCAAATATGTATCTTTATTTTCATCGCAAATCCCGGCTTCTGAGTAAACTGTATTTCTTGTCTTTTTTTTTTGTTGTCTTTTATTCTTTGTTTCTTTTGGTACAACAGTCCATTTGCATAATTTGAACATCCGGGCACTAATTCTATATGCACTCCAAATTAAGTGCCAGTCTTGATAAATCAAAGTTTTGTAAATTTTTCACCTTTGAACAATGATGTTTTGAAGTTGGTTGTATATGTTCAACAACAATTGATCATTTCTAATTAATATGATACTTTTGTCTCTTTATGATCGCATATGATTCTGCGTTCGACAGCTTATTGAGAATTTTTGGCCGCATAGTTACAAGCGACATTCATGTAATATATCTGAACTAGACGGCAATATGGCACAGTGTTTCCCTTTAGCCTCATTTGCGCTTCAGAGACCTCCAGATTTTTAATTTGACCCCCATTTTTAATACCAAAGTCTGGTTTTTACAAGTCTTACCCCCAGTTTTGACACCAAGGAGATATTTGACTCTCAGTCTTGTACCCCTAGGGGATACACTGATATAATGAAGTCACGCATGTTTAAATCATGATTATAGGCGGTGACCCATTGAAGCCAAGACCAGATTTATCACTAATGCTAACCGAAACTGAAATGTAAAGCCATCTTTGATTACATTTTCTTTATTATAGGGTTCCAAATTGGTACATTCTAGTGTTAAAGGTCATGAAAGAAAATCTATTAAACACATCTTTGATTACATTTTCTTTATGATAGGGTTCCAAATTGGTACATTCTAGTGTAAAAGGTCATGAAGGAAATCTATCATTTTCAAATGTTAAAATTAAAAGAGGTGTAATGTTTAAAAGGAAGAAATATGCATCATGTTTTATTTTCCAACAGTTATGAAGTAAAGTAACTGAGAGTGTAGCACGTAAAGTAAATTAAACTGACATGGTCTTTTTGGCATGTTTTTGTTGTTGTTGCCCACGAATAAATGTCCATCAGTTCAAATTCCAATGATCGCATACTCTTTACTCTAGTATAGCCTCTAATAATGTGCTGTCGAAATCATGCTACTGAAAATTGGAGACCAGAAAATACTAAAGTTGTGGCACTGAAAAATCACCATTAAAAAAGAATTGAATACCAGCGAGCTTTTGGTGCTAAACCAATCGTATTTTTATGGTGTGAAACATCATATTTTTTATGTAAGAGCATTTATTGACCAACCCAATTTTTAATTACAAGCATTCTATGAGTTCAGTGGAGCAATATTTCAGTGATCGATAACTTAAACTGTTTCTTTTTTAAATCTCGTCTCTCAACACCAGAAAATGTCTAACTCACTCCCATCTTTACAAACAACCCCAGAGGTTACTCGACCATATTGATATTTTAGTGCTTGAAAAAAATTGTTTTAAATTTCGTAGAGAGATACAAGATGATTTCTGGACAACACATATCTTTATTAGACAAAAATGGAATTGTGTCCTTGTCCCCTTCATCGTGCCATCATTGAGGATGAAAACAGACTAAGATAAACAGCACACTATATTTTTATATATAAATTTTTGAAGTTTTCTATGTCAATAAATAATGCATTAGTAAACCATTTACTGATTTTATTTTATAACCGAGCCATCAGCATAGATTCCAACAGCTTAGATTTATTTAGTCCTCTAATTACATGAAACACATAATAGCGAAAAGACCAAACGTGATTTTTTATGTAGGTGTGTCGAGAAGTCGTCCACGTATAATAAAATAGAATTTAACAACAGATCGTTTTTACAGCACTATCTTAATTCAATATTATATCACGTTTTTATTGCCATTATATCTCCTAACAACAAAATGAAGGTTTTAAAGCGAGGAAAGAACACAAACACACGGCCAAGTAATCACTGATGAAGACAATCAGTCAACATTGTTTTGCAGGTTACTATATACATATATATATATATATATATATATATATATATATATATATATATATATATATATATATATATATATATATATATATATATATATATATATATATATATTGTGTGTGTGTACATGTCAAGAGACAACATTGAGTTACGTTACACACACACACACACACACACACACACACACACACACACACACACACACACACACACACACACACACTGTATATATCTTCTAGTAGATGACACCTCCATCGAATTCCTACATCAGCATTAATAATGAGCACGAAAACTTTGGTGGGCTTCTAAACGAAAAGAAGCTTCTACAATGCATCAAATGCGGAAAACACAGTGCGTTAGAGCACGTAGGGTCAAAACTATGTAGAGAATAACAAAATTTGTTAATCACAAAACAGTAAGTAGAATACTACATATACAACACGGTAAGGCGACTACAATGAACACTATAGCCTAGTCATGTAAAAAAGGGCATGACCGAAATGAAAACAGCTAACATTGAAAAGATCGTTTCCAACATCTCAAACAAATTGAAAAGAAATATAGTACAAATTACCACGAGCTAGTCTTTAAGATTTTGTACACACAAGAAACAATGAAAATCACACAGATGTTGATGCAATCACGAGGCCCTTTAAGGTTCTGTCAAATTTTGTATAATTACTTCACATCGTCTTTATGCAATTCATAATCATATTTGCATTTTTCCTAAATATGTTTTACGAGCAGAAATTTACCCCATCTATAAAAAATCCAATCTTAAAGAATTTCCTACAAATTAACCAAAATCATTTGATATGGGATGCATTTCTATGCCACATGGGTTATGTCAACTCTAGGTCCATAAATCCGACCCAAACCTGTAATGATTTCGGTTGGCGGTTTAGGGGTGGATATAGCCTAATCAATAAGACCTGCAAAAATATGCAGACAATTTTGTCTGCAAACATCGGTGCACATTTTATACACTTACCGGTAATTCACACAGCTGTTGAGCTACCGTCGGCTGAAGGATTAATTTGGTGATATGTGCATACTATTTCAGGATCAAATCCTGTTTGGCAACTTGTAAATCCGCGTGGAATAGCACAACCCTCTGTCGTTTGACCATTTTGAATTTCGCGCTATTAACAAATACAGGTGAGTTTCTAAACTCTATGAATGCGTGTTCCTGAAACATTTGCATGCAGCAAAATTGCACATTTTCAAAAACATGTGACATTAGACCTACATATCCTCCACCAGTATCAACACAGATTTAAGTAGTTTTTTTTTCAGACTAGGTCAACTTCAATAAACCTTTAATAGCATGTAGATACAGGATACAGAAATGTGAAGACACTGTTGTTAATGTGGATTTCTGCATGTAGCGCACGTGTAGTAAAACATTTTCAAATCACAAAATGTATGTGTTGCCATCTTTTGGTGACAGATCTTCTAATTAGTTCTAGAAATTCTATGTTTTTGCATACAATTAGTGTTCTTACTTGTCCTAGCTAGACAATGGACATGTTCAAATACATGAATGGATGTATGAATTTAACATTCAACGCTGCCAGTAAGTTGATAGTTTTACAGGACGAGATAAAAAACAAGGATGGGACAATGCAGGCTCTTGATCATGACTTTGCACCAGTGTTACAATCATAAATGTTTGAGACAATAACATTTAAAATACTGTTGTCAGTACATTCTCCTTTGAACAGGTTTTACAATCGTAAATGCTTGAGACGACAACATTGTAAATATCGATTATAACTCATCGTCGAAAGTAGCTTTCGTCGAACAGTACAGTGACGCCAAAACTAGTCGCTAACAAAACAACGACACGTCTAAATGTCTCTCAAAGACAATTAATTTTCTCGTAGCATCACTATGCAGTCATGGCCATAAATAAAAGCCCTTGGCTTCGCTAACGTCTCGCAGAAAGTTTTTAATGTACTGAGATTCAAAGAATTGACAATAAAGTCAGTAATGTATTGAGATTCATGTTGAACGAATTGATTACGCAGGATGGTGGAATAAAACCAAACAAATATTTGCAGATTTGACCAGATTTATGTAGTTGAATAATATTGCTTTGTGCAACATTCCCAAAAAGTTATTCAAGGTTCAGGCAAATTAGCATTTCATGCTCTTTAGTTAATCCATTTCGATCTATTTAAATATCAATACATATTTGCTACTCATTGTGTGTGTGTGTGTGTGTGTGTGTGTGTGTGTGTGTGTGTGTGTGTGTGTGTGTGTGTGTGTGTGTGTGATAATGTTTCTAAATCATCTTCAACCAGGGGTAGTCACTTTACCACTTTCTAGGTCAGTGGATGATAACATTTTATGGAGCTGATACTTTTTCTTCGCTTCGGCATCAGACTTGTATAGCTCGTAAATTGCGCACACTAGAGCCTACAACAAGCTTATTGCATGCTTTACATACAATTAAGTTTTTGTTTGTTTATGTGGCTGTTTTAGTTCCACATGTTTCACCTACAGTTTGTATCATATATATTTATTTGTTCTCGTATTTTACTTTATGCCATGTCGGGTCTACTTTTTTAGAATATAGATAATATATTTTGATCTGTTTTATACGTGGCCTACTCACGATACTAAAGCACTCTTTTTAATATATATATATATATATATATATATATATATATATATATATATATATATATATATATATATATATATATATATATATATATATATATATATATATATATATATATATATATATAAATTCAAATTCAGATTTTAGATTTTCGGTTTCTTTCATAATGAACTGTGAAATATGTTGATACCTCTTTTACAACATAAAACAATAACGTTTTTCTGATCTATCCCTCATTGACTTTCATTTGGGCAACCCATGAATCGAAGCTCATTGAATTTTTATAGAAATAGTTATTTCTTTTGTCTAGTTGTACTGTATATTTTACTGTTTATTATGGCATCTAAATGAATAGTCGTCAAGAAAGCAGTAGTTTTGTCTAGGAATTTGTGGGTAATTTGTGTTATAAAAGAAACATTTTTATCTCCCTTAGATTAAAAATAACAATTTAATTTTTTAATTGCCCATATCTGAAACGTTACCATGGTCCAGAAACGTTACGGTATCATTTATATTGGTATTCCTTCCCGTCTTAAAATATCACTTTGACCTAGTTCTAAAATATCACTAAAGTTCAGGGATCTTTGGGGTATATTTGTTTTAAAATATAGAGGTGGTACAGTTTGGTCCAGCACTCGCGTTATAAATCACTAAAAAAACCACGGTCAAAGTACCTTTGCTTTTCAAAAACGTTGGAGTGGTCCAGATAAGTTGTCCAGTATATCACTTTGGTCTAGCCTTGAAATGCAAGTATGTTTTTGAGAACTTTGGGTATTTTCTTTTAAAAGTCAGATGTTACAGTGACTTAGATGTCGTCGTATCATTCTATAAATTATCCTTAAAATGTCGTCTCATCACATGATTTATTCTCAAATATGGTCGTATCATTGTATGAGTCATCTTCAAGTCTTGTTCCATCATCATATGGGTTGTCTTTAAGTGGTGTCGTATCATTATGTGAATTATCATTAAGTGTAGTCGTATCGTTATGTGAGTTATCATTAAGTGTTGTCGTATCATTTTATGAGTTATCATTAAGTGTTGTCGTATCATTATGTGAGTTATCATTAAGTGGTGTCGTATCATTATGTGAGTTATCATTAAGTGTTGTCGTATCATTTTATGAGACCTTAATATCCTAAATATGAATAGTCTTAATGGACAGTAACTTAAGCCAATCGTAGTGTAGACTTGGACGAATTTGCTCTCTGTACTTTGTTCATTTCTTTATTCTTTGTTTGGTGACCATTGTTTTTTTTTATTCTTTTCTTTTCTCTTATCTTTCTTTTTTCTATCTTGTTTTTAAATGTATCTTGTTGTTTTGTTCTTCCTGTTTATATTGTGTGTACCATTCATTGTAATATGTTAGTGGAGATGACTATACTTGGTGGCTTTACCACATAAATGCATACCACAAGTCGTCCAATTATTCAAGCACGTAGAAATACGCTATCGATCTTCCAACTGATTCCTAAAAATGTTGTCTTAGCAAAGTTTGTATCTCGAATTCCTTCCTTCCATTAGCTTGGTAATTTTTCAGTACCACGAATTTAACAGATTTGTCATCTCCGTTTATATGAGCAAAACAGGTCCGTGCTGGCCGCATGAAACTACTGAATGCGAATTTCATTCATTTATTGGTGTACTTAATATGTGTCTTCGACAAAGCCTACACCCAAAAAGATGGCGTTGGTACGAATTTCACAATGTTCCAAAAGTATAAGTTACCTCACTACTGTCATGACTTCCTCTATAATAATAAACGATCATGCTGTCCGTCCGTGCATTCTTCCAAAATGTACCATTATATTGTTTAAAAGAGGTAGTCATAAAAATGTTCACCTACGTAATACTTGCGATGTTAGTGATATTCCCATTTTAACGATTGATATTTTAAAATTGCCTGTGATTTCCATTATTAAGTTTGGAAAACTTAATAAAACTTTATTGACTGTATTCGTTCAACAGCCTACAGTATCCTCTTGGTGTAAAGAAAAGCGAATTTCTATAAGCATGTTATAGACCTTCCATGTGGTCACAAAGAATCGAACTCATACAACATTACGTGCGAGACGAGTACTGCTTCGCAGGTCAACGAAACTCATAGGAACCCATAATTTTAGAATACATGTTAAGCCCACATTTTCAGAGTTGATGCCATTCGGTTTACTCGGATTTGCCCCATTCTCTACGTAACAACCGCAAAATTCAAAAACGGTTTATAAAATGTTGGGAATCAGTTTCATTATATTTCTCATTTAACGCATTTCTTCCTAATAAGGTAGCTATATTTCAGGGCTATTGCTTTTATTGAAATAAAAGGAGCTACGGAGAGGTATTGGGTGGCCGAGTGGTCACCTGTGTTTGCATGATTTCAAGTGTCAAACTCAGCCAAGGTGGGCATGTGAAAATGCTTGCCAATAGCTTCCCGTGGGTCGGTGGTTTTTCCTGGATTATTTTTGTACCAGATATACTGGCCGCTATGTATAGCCTATGACGTTAATTCCACAACAGCAAAGAAGCTACGTGTTGAATATCAAACTAATCAACAAGCGATTTTATAAAACTGTGATGAAATCGGTCGATGGTAACATTTTAGATTTAACCTTTGGTCCAACATGTTTTTTCTGTTGTTTTTTTTAATTAAAAAAAAATCTGAACGGACACACAGTTCTGAAGAGAATTTAATGTCCTGACGATATTGTATTTAACGTTTTCAACAGCAAGGATAAAAGAAATCAAATAGGAAAACATCGTTCTCCTCCTCTGGAGTAATCTGTTTTATTGCGATGCTTCGTCATTGATATTCTGACATAATGCACATTTCTGACGCTCTTATGTTTCGCTTGTTTGTTTGTCTTTTACATCCGTAAAAATGTTTAGTCATTTCCTCTATTAAACAAGAGATGATATATTCGCACGTGTGAATCGTGTATCCGAGTGTGTAAACAAATTATAAGCAACGGTATAATATGATGGGTTTCTAACTTCCTTGTGCAACCGACGCATCTTGTATATTATGTTCTAACTGTTGCCCTTGTGACAAGTTCAGGTCTGTCTCAAGTATGCGTACTTGGATAACTTTCTTTACTACTTATCGTGTCAAAGGGTTTTAATTTTCGTTTCAGTCCTGAATGAATCAATATATCCGGGACAAAAACTGTGTCGACACAATGCTGTAATGTTGCTCTGAAATATAAAATTAGATATCTGAGTTTTATTCCATTAGAGCGAAACAAATTTAGTCACTGTCAGTAGCATGTATTTATTAAAATTGCTTGAAACTTAGGTCACTCATTCTGAACGACAACAAAAAAAGAGTGCGATGTCGAAACGGAATCATTGTTTCCGAAGAAATTGGATAGATTTGAACGTTTTACCGCACAGTAACATAAGTAGGCAATTTATTGTCGAGTCATTTATAATAAAGAGCTTTGCCCGAAGATATATTGTCACTTTATACGTGCTGATTTCAATGGTAGGATTTGAACTATTTTGTTGACGTATTACGATAACCACTAAGCCACCATCCGCTTCACCACGAAGAGTTATCTTGAACAATGAGTTTGTGGTTATTTCGAGGTTGTCAATAATATTACCGGAAATACACACATTTGCTTAAAACTCCGGGCCTAATGCTTATTCAATACTGTCTTCAGAATAATAATGGGAAATTGCTATATGCATAAAATATAATTAACATTTACCAAGGGCACATGACAGGATTTATATGTAGGAATTTTGTCATAGAATTCATCCGATCTCCAAAAAATAATGTCAAAGAAATGTGACAATTTTTTTCTTCTTCAGCTAAACGAATCTATGTCTTTATATAATTGAAATTTTAATAGTGAAACAAAAAACAAAGAACCCCCCCCCCACACCATTCCATGTTGATCACTGTTTGTGACAGAAGTTTCAAAGATACCGTGTTGTAGTTGTAGCAATCAGTTTACACTACTTTACATAATGCACATTTTCTTATCATTCTACTTTCTGTTTAGATATTGATGGATGGAATAACGAACAAATAATTGAGCGAATGGACAAAGAACGATGTCTTTGCGGAAGTACTCTAACTCATCTGTTCGTATACCTGCAAGTGAAAGCTCTGTAGGCAGGTTTTAACACGTGGGTGTTTTGTTTTATACTGTGCTCGGCAGGCTTGATGTGTTTAACACCTGGAGTTTTTCGACGCTGTGTGCTATGCTGATGTGTCAACTTCATAATTCATTATTCATATATATATATATATATATATATATATATATATATATATATATATATATATATATATATATATATATATATATATATATATATATATATATATATATATATACACACATTAACGCAACTCGAATCTCAGTGATTTTGCTTTGAGAACTAATTACAATGTTTCACGGAAGGAAAGATGGACAGAAGAATGACGAGAAAAATATACCTGTAAAAAAAAATGGCAGCATAATTCAATGTTTTCATACATCATTTTGTTGCAAAATACGTCCAGTCTTTATTATCTTATTAAAATTTCCCCTACCCCTGAGTTTATGTCATATCATGGTCTATATATTAAACCTACCACCACCAACAACAAGAACGACATTTTCGTCTGTCCCGTTGATCATATGTAAAGATTTTAAGATAAGCCAAATGCTTGTCAACAATGGGTCACAGCTGTTAAGTACCTACAATAGTGGGCGGATCAAATCGTTAGGTCGATTTTCCTTATCTACAAAAAAAAATTTGTCGCCTGGTTCTTTTAGTATATATCCATATAATCTAATAATTTAGCAGAGAGATTTTTCTAAAAATGAATTCAAATAATGTATTTTAAACAAATCAGAAAAAAAAAATCATGTTTATTGCTACATAACATTAGTTTAAAATATGCATTGTGATATACATGACTTCATACAAGTTTAAAATCTTTTATATTCGGGATTATTTAAATATTCTTCGCAATTCGTTTCTATAGATCATAATCCTTTCATTTTAACTACACTTCCTGTTTAAACGGAACGTGTATTGGTTGGGGCATGAGCAACAGCGGTGTAATCTATCGCAATAAAACATGCCGGTATTCTGAATTGGATTATGAATATCTTGGAAGATGGGAGACACTTCATCAAAAAAGTTTCCAAGCCAACATTAAGTAGATCAATGAATAATATATTGTTGGTACGCTGTATAAATGATGTAACACGAGATGTATAAACGAGGCCTGCCCAGTTTCCTTTTTTAATATAAAAATATCACTGTTTCCAAAATAACGGCCGTACCTCAAGTTCATAAATAGAATCCATTGTATAAGTCTTTGATATGACTCGGACAAGGGTTCGAACCCGCGACCGCTCCACATCCGTGGCGTACTCTCTAACCACTGAGGCCACCGGAGCGTTCTGCACTCCGGTATAAATATTGTTCATAATCAAACAGAGCCTACAATTAATGTACCACCGTATACCATTCAGACCGTAACACACACACACACACACACACACACACACACACACACACACACACACCAGTAAAATTGATGGCATCACGTTATTTACATGCTCCCTCCTGCAGATTGTCGGACGTTAAACCCTAATGTTCATGCCTATTAGTTAGCCACTATATGTTTATATATACAGACAGGTTTACCAAAATATCTCCAGGTCATTTTTCATGAAATTTTCAGTATGCACTAAAATATAAACACAATAAGCAAATGTCAACATAAAATGCTTTGATTTTGTATGATGTTTTAGGATACTCTGTCGGGCGTGGTTATCTCTGACCTGGCAATAGCTCAGTTTCTAATAAAACTTGTATAGATCTGCTCTTTCAATAGGTTAGTTTTGGAATAAGACCTTTTTTTATCTCTGATTTGTCATTGTGTCAGTTGGTGATAAAACTTTTTTTTAAATCTCTGCTCTATGTCAATTTGTTATAAAACCTTTTTTAAATATCTTTTCTGTCAATAGGTCAGTTTGTAAGAAAAACCCTTTTTTATCTCTGCTCTGACAATAGGTCATTTTGTAATAAAAAACATTTTTATCTATGCTCTGGCAATAGGTCAATTTGTAATCAAACTTAAGGATCTATGCTATCAATAGGTTAAGTTGTTTTTTTCTAAAACACTTTTTTAACTACCACTCTGACAATAAGTAAATTTGTGGCAAAACTCTGAAAGTCCTACTCAGACAATTTGTCAGAACCACTTTGACAATATATTAATTTGTAATAAAACTTTGAAAGTATTAATCAGACAAAGGTCAGTTTATGATAAAACTGTGAAAGTACTACTCTGAAAATAGGTCAATTTGTGATAAAATATTGAAAGTACTACAGATGTCAGCTTGTGACAAAACTGTTACAGTACTCATGTGATAATAAGTCACGTTGTAATCAACTTTTAAAGTACTACTCTGGCAATAGATCGGTTTGTAATCAAATTTTAAAGTAATACTTTGATAATAAGTCACTTTGTAATCAACTTTTAAAGTACTACTCTGGCAATAGATCGGTTTGTAATCAAATTTTAAAGTAATACTTTGATAATAAGTCACGTTGTAATCAATTTGTAAAGTACTACTCTTTCAATAGATCGGTATGTAATCAAATTTTAAAGTAATACTTTGATAATAAGTCACGTTGTAATCAATTTGTAAAGTACTACTCTTTCAATAGATCGGTATGTAATCAACTTTTAAAGTACTACTCTGGCAATAGATCGGTTTGTAATCAAATTTTAAAGTAATACTTTGATAATAAGTCACGTTGTAATCAATTTGTAAAGTACTACTCTGGCAATAGGTCGGTTTGTAATCAAATTTTAAAGAACAAATGACAACATGTCAATTTGTAATAAAGTTTCTAAAGTAATATTCGAACCAAGCCGAATCATTTTTGAAACGTGACCAATGGTCATTACACAAATGTATACCAAGGTTCATGAGAATTTCGCAAATGGTACGGGAAATAATAACTCCAGAAGAGTGTGAAGGTTGTATTGACTGAAGAAAATTGTAATATTTTGGCTAATTACTCGTTTTGAGAAAAATTCCACGTCGACTCCTTGGAATCGAACAAATAATTACTAAATTCAAATTCAGGAATAAACGGAGAGGCAAATATAAATAGTTTGTAACATTATACACGTTTCTATATTCTTATCTACCTAACTATGTATCCATCAATCAACCCATCTATATATCGATCAATTGATCCATCCATCCATCCATCCTACATCCATCCATCCATCCATCCTTCTATCTATCTATCTATCTATCTATCTATCTATCTATCTATCTATCTATCTATCTATCTATCTATCTATCTATCTATCTATCTATCTATCTATCTATCTATCTATCTATCACCGAAATGTATGAAGGACAAATTAAATATAAGTCTTGGCCATGGGATATTCCAAAGGCATCGGTTCATATAAATGGATGGACAATAACAGCTGCGAAGAGCGGCAATTGTTGTTTCGGACTCTTTCTTGAATGTCCTTGGTGACATTTACGGTCTTTTGGGACATGTACTTGGTATATTGCTCACATTGCTTGTTTAGACGCTTACCTGTGTTTGTAACATTTACCGGCGTTGATATCAATGGTAAATATCATAATGTGACATTTATCGGAGACTTTGCGGGCAATTGCACTTGCGAATGACACTTGTGACATTTGCAGGTGTTATTTACAGGTGCAACAATTAGTTACAAAAACTTAAAAACATCACCAGGTACCTTTATGCTGTGAATAAACATTGCAGTAAAATTAACGTGGTAAAAGAATATGATATAAGCAACTGGTATACAGTCGATCTTGCTTCGTCAAAATATAGGGTATAACATGAACGAAGACATGAACTATGAAGATAAAAAGGACTCAAATGATGACAGTCCATCGCCACCCTACAAAAACAGCGCCTGATTTAAAGAACTATCACGAAACAAATAAACAAGCGCTTATAATTACGTTTATAGTTGCAAAAAGTGGATCAATTCACGTTTTGATGCATTATTAATAGTATCATGTTTTGATGTTTGTTCCTGTGTCTACTAATGATCAACACTGCAGACAAGAAATACCAGAATAGGCAAAATGACATGATCAGACAAGAAAGAGAAAACCTTTCCAGCTGTTTTCGGCAACTAGTTTATTACACTGCCAATGATACCCATTTTCGTTAGCTAAGGTTCCGGTATGTTAATCATCTACACCTTGTCGGATCGATACGATATTTCAGCGCTTCGGGTCTGTGAATTACACTGAACGCAGAGGCAAATCACCGCATACAATCAAAATCAACTTCTTACAATTTGGACATTGATCCAACATGATCGAGAGAATAGGAACACAAAACTGGCATGGATTTATAAATAAGCAGTTTTCCACTATCGGTCCCTCTATGTACAAAAACATCCTTTTCCTCAATACACATATAACGGTTACTTTTTGGCACGTAGTCATACTTTCCATGTTAAACTTAAAAAGTATAATTTTGAAATCAGTTTCCTTTACTACTTTCAGCCGATGTACAAAGCACATATGTTACACGTTTTTGGCATGACATAATAAGGGACGCAACTCTGAAATCTATTAGATGTCGCTCAGACAAACTACAGAAATATCTTATCGATCCTTCAAGGTGTTGACAGTGTTAACATGTCAGAACCTTGGCTAGCGAAGATGAATTATACTGGACTATGGCGGTATTGCTGATTTTGTTACCTGGAATAAATAGTTGCCAATATTTTCATGCCATATTTGACCTTGTCTACAAGCGAATTTTACAGAACATGGGCTACTGCTAGCATAACTATAGCTCATGAAATTAAATGTTTATAGAGCAGCTGTGTCTTTGCTTATGTTTCTTCCTAAAATCCTGTATAAAATGTAATTCATAAATTTCAGAAAATGCAACTTCACAAAAGAAGAAAGAGTCCTGCAGAGCTGAACATGATAATCAATATGAAAAAACCCACAAGATCAATATAAAGCTAGGATAGAAACACAAGCTGATGTACGTTCAGATAGCTAAAACAAAATGTATTACTTGATACGTACGGGTATCGTTGTTTTTGTTTTTCACACTGAGTATAGCCGTCTCTGTTCCAAAAATTATTTTAGAAGGCCAACTAAAATAGTAACTGTACGAAAAGAACAGGTAAATCCAATTCCATAGGAAGAGTTTGAGGGAATGCAAATTTTCACAGTAATAAATGGTAAGGGTGATAAGTAACATATCACCGTTGTTAACCAATCAATTATGAATACTAGTCTTACAGGTTAGTTATATTATATTTCGAAGAATATATTTATAATGTCCATAAGTTCACCAACAAACGTGAAATTTTGAAGACGTCATGAAGATTTGACTGAGAGCGTACACAGATTGCTACATGATAACACACTGGATACTGCAAGACAAACTAAATAAGTAAATAAACAACGCAATCAATGCACAGTTTACAAATTGAAAACTAACTGACCTAAGGGGGATAAGTAAATTTCAATGCTATAAAGCAAACCAAAGAAAAGTAACAGAGAAGCGAACCAGTTAGTGAAATTTAAAGAGATACCAGAACCAAAACAGACACCGGAACAAATCAGATACATATGTTATAAATCCTAAATCTCTAGTTCATACCTTTCATTGGGAGAAAATACAAATGCGCCAGTATTGTATCCTAAACCACCTTTGGTCACACAAACAAGACCCAATATTAATTTAAGGTTGATGAAGATCAAAGAAATACGAAGGTTTTAGTTCGAGAGATTGGAAGACGTGTCAGAAAAAGCCCAAAACAATATGCAAGCATTTTAAAAACAGACTAGGCTAACATGGCAGAAGATATGAATGTAGCAGATGCAGGTTTAGGAGTTAACAGGAATATCAGCTGGCTTTATCCCTTTGACCTTTAGCAGGATTGGTATAACTAAACTTGTAGCAACGGTTTTCAAGGAAACTTTAATATAGAAGAAAGTTTTAAAATAAAGTCAGGTTGTAACCTCTTCTGTAAGCTGGACATTTTGAAACATATGATGAGTAAGGCAATTGGCGGTCATGAAAAAGTCGTTTGGGATTTGATTTGATAGTTACCGAGTACAACAGACCCAACGAGACGATGATCCGATGTTAGCAGCATTAGAAGTCAAGGTGCTGAAGAGCTGACAAGGGACATTTTGAAGGCGGAAGATTAACTAAGAACTTAAATTTAGAGAAGCTAACAATAACAATTTTTTTTTATACTTTTAAAACATAGGTAAAACCATCAAAGAAGGATAATCTTTAACTGTTACGGTTAAAGCGGAAATAGAGGAAAACGTTGAGACATTTGCATGTGAATGGAATATTGTAACAGTTGCAAACATTTACTAGATTTTACAAACTTTGGATGATCGCAGAAAGGGAGTAGATAATACACAAAAACATGGAAGTATATTTTTTTTATGTAAGATTTTGGCACTGATCCAAGACAATGATACTTAGGAACTGGTACTCAGTGTTGTGTCAATTTGTCCCATTGTATAGAAAACAGTGGTAACACAGTCTGACTGAGATATTTAAAGATCATAACAACAACCATCAAATAATTCGTATTTAATTAACTATGCATAACAATAAACATCAAATAATTCGTATTTAATTAACTATGCTAGTTCCCGTTTTCATGAATAAAAGCTGCACAGATTAGCAATCTCGAATAAATGCGTCATTAAAAATAAGGAAAACAGGTTTTTATATGGTCTTTATAAACTTTAGCATTCAAGAATTTTATACTTTTATTTTTTTATTAGATCAGAAGCAGAGAATAAACGTATTGCTTATTTATTAAAGGTAGATAAACTATCCGATAACGACACACACTCCAGTATACACGAGTCATGTGCCTATTATCTGAAGGAGAACAATATTTTATCGTCAGAGATTATGGCAGTTACAATCATTGGATAAACGTCATGCGCGATAAGACCCGGAAGTAGTATCAAACATTTTTTTTATCAATGTCAAAAGGAATAGTACTCATTTATGGTTTTGCGTTCACGGGATGTATTTATCTTTACAAGTTATTTGATCCTAATGAAGCTGATGAACAGACAAAGAAAAAAAAAAGATCGAATTAATGGAAGAAAATTGTGGTGTTTCATGAGATAACGGTAGAAACACTCGACTACCTGAATAAAAATTTTAGAGGACAAGGCTTGATTACCCGCATATTGAAACGTATCATAAATGTTGCTTAAGTCTACTGTCCTTCTTCTCATATTCGTGCTGTGTCATAAAAAACCCAAGATTATTATACTTTCATCAGTCAGAATCAATTTCGCATAATATAGCCTTTCATAACTTCTTTTTTGCAGTGGTTCAAACAGTATATGTTGTTGTTGTAGGGTTTAACGCCATTTTTCAGCACAAGATAGGCTATACATGGCGGCCAGTATTATTGGTGGAGGAAGAACCCTGGAAAACCCCAGAAAGAACCACCGACCCACGACAAGCTAATGGCAAGCTTTCTCATATACCCACATTGGCCAAATCCGAGACTCGAACCCACGCAGACAGAGGTGAGATGACAGTGATCCGTAAAGGAAAGCGCTTAGGACCACTCGGACACTCGAGGCCCCCTCAAACAGTAGAAACACGCCATGTAATATACATTATATTTTGTATTTGAACACCTAAAATACATATCAATTAACATACGTTACCTTATCTGAGCTTTGATATTCCTTCTTATGTTAGACCTATGCTATCTGGTAGAAAGAAAACATCATTCCTATTTTTCCCTATCGCTTTTTAACAGTTGATTAATTTCTTCAATAAGCAGTTTTCTTCAGTAATCAACAGTTACAACCACGTAATTATAATTACGCCTTTATGTATGTACATTATTTTGTGTAACTTCTCAATTTAAACATTTATGTTATCCATGGCCATTAAAAACAATATATGTATTGATTCCATTAATATAAACCAAACCACGATGAAGAGTAATAATACATTAATTAAAAATTATGTAAAAATTGTTTTCTATTTTCTTTTTGTTGTTTGTTACATTACACTCTTGATCGTCTGAACATTCTGACAACAAGCATAGCATTTGAAAGTAAAAATGAGACCTATATATCCATTTTACTGACCACTCTGGTGCCCTATTTGGTTACAGCGTCCACCTCAGTTGCGAGAGGTCGCAGGTTCAAACCCCGGCCGAATCATACCAAAGACTTATACAAATTGTACTAGCGGCTGCCTCGCTTGGTGCTCAGCATTAAGAAGTTAGTGTTAGGACTGGTTGGCTTGATGCCCCGGTCATTGACATCACTATAATCTGACACACTGCAGCGATATTAAAGCTACATTTAAAAAAAAGTTTTTAAAAACCCACTCAATTCACTAAGTCAAGTATAAATTTATCCGAAAATTGATAACACTTCATTTTGCATTCAGATGTTTCAACCCATGTTGCACAGTTTGATTGATCTTGTCAATATTTCTTATCACTCTTTATTCTATATAATTAACCAAATTAGCATTATCAAATAAGTTTAAATTTTAAAGTGTAATCATCTAAGAAGTTTATTGGCTTGTATGACAACATACTGCCGTACGTATAATATATTCTGATATCGTTAAATTCATTTGTCATATTAACTAAGTCACGGTGGTTTAACCAATTGAATGTGTTGATCTGATTTCACGAACACGACTAAATAAGGTGCATTGATTGTTATTCATTAGATCTTAAGTCCATTATTTATTTATGTAAATATTGACATTATAGTCATATGGACAACTAATAATTTTTATTTGGTCCAAGCAGTGGTTATCATAAGACTCGGATATTGAGCTCAAAAGAAAGGTTCGTCAGGTAGACTGAGTGTTTTAAAATTACTACATAAAATGTTTGCATTTTGCATAATAAAGTATTAGAAAGAGGCGATTGTATTCTTTCCACCTCTATGATTTTATCCATCATATATTATAACCTCTTTGGAAAGAGATTTACCTATAAAATATTCATGTCTATGATTGATTATTCTGGATAAATATAAATGACAAATTCAGTGTAACTTCTAGTAGCAGATAGATTACATTATTTAAAATATGAATAGGTAAAACTATTGATAAACTGCCATTAGATTGATTTGGTTTGGTCATGTTGGTTACCGCAATTTAAAGTTCTTGACAGGTTATATTTGGTGGAGAAAGAATCCGAGAAGAACCACCCACACACGGAAAGCTACTAGCTTTCTCACATACCCACTTTGTTTCAGCTGAGACTCTAACTCAGGTGGACATAGGTGAGATGAGTGAGTGACCTGTAAAGATCAGTATCTAAATCGGGACCCAAAACAATGTATTGATGTTCAGTTGTTCTCAAAATTAAGCCAAAAGTGGCACATAAAAAAACATTAAAATATGTGTAAAAACAACCGCAGTAAAACGTATGAGGGAACAAATGCACACGTCTTCACGCCATAAACGATGTCTATTATCTGATGGTACAGGTAGGTAGCCTCAATGTTTTTTTTCAATTTTTTTTTACAGACACATGTTTCAGAACACAATTTTAAAAAAATGAATGTAAATGTTTTGAACTTAGTAAATTTGTGTGACATTTTGGAAGTAAGGTTCCTATTTTTTATTATTGTAAATTAAACAATCAAACGTAGGTATTGCTAGTCAGTTGAATTAATTACAATGTATAATGTCTGCTGCACTCATTGGACGTCAGTATGACGCAGTTAATGATGTAATGACAAAAGTGGGACCTTGGAGCATTCAAAGTACTTTTGTCCCCATGCTTTTCAACATAAACACCGATAAATGCATCTCCAGTGTTGTCCTGCTGTTTCGTGCGTTCATATGCTTAGTTACGAGTAAATTCTATTTGAGAATGGTGCATTACCTCGTTTTGTTTCTTCGTATTTTTAATCCATCCCGTAGGAGCTGAACGGGCCACTTATGAGAGTAACATGCCTAAATATATATCCTTTTTATTAAAAAAAACCCAAACAAACATCGTGCAGAAATTCCGAACAAGCTGTTAATAAATGTCAGATCCAAGCACTTAAATTTCTCTCGCTCAATAAGTATACAACCTTTCTCTGACCTTAACAATTAAATGCATCTTTTCTTTCCGCCCACGCCGCTGCGGCAAAAGACTCCCATGTCGGTTCAGTCAGGAATTTTGTTGTTTACAAGATTCTGGCTTTCTAAGCATCTGCTTGTTCTAGAAACATTGATTGCTGTTGATCACCGAGAAAGTGTCGTCTGCAGTGATACTGGGACGTCCGTCCTAAACCAATGGTACAGGGTCGCTCGCCTACAGAAGTCCAATAATTATATTTGCAACGATTTCAGTGTTACACAGTCTGCAAAAGTGCTTTATCCACTTTACTAATTACATTTTGAACGGATAAGAAGCAAATTAAGAGAATATGGATCACCATATACGTCACACTGACGTCATTACTTCGTTGCAATAATGCTGACTTCGATCTTCGATAATAGAATGCCCTTGCAGACCGGAGGAGGCATGCCCACATTGATTACACTGTACTGGTGATATTCACTTCGAATGACTTTGCAATACGTTTTCAATATGTAATGGGCAGGTCAAACTGGCTGGCATTTAAGGCAGCTCTGCAAGATTATGTAATTTAATGTCATAAATATAAATAAATGATCAATGTATAAAATACAAGAGTCTGAAGGGTGCTTACAAATCGAAATTTAACATAGTATTGCTTTTCAATTTTACCTCATTAATGTATTCATTCATTCATTCCATAGTAACCCTAGGGCAGATGGGGTTGGCGTGCCATTCTACCTACCCACCCGATCACTGATTCATAAATTACGTTTCCTTACAGTTATATGGTTAAAATTATGCCCCGGAAGAAAAAAAACGAACATAAAAAGAAACACGCTTAAAGTGCAACAGCATCCACCGCGGGGTTTTGTCCTACTGATCTGCAAACTTGTTTGGCGAACCCCCTCCTCTCTCAACGATATTTCTTTGATCCAATATCCTCATAAATCTACATTATTCAAATTTGTTTTCAAAATAAAATGTATATTTAAATAATCTGCTTTAATTATAAACCGTTTTAAAAAGAATTCCACAATTTTCGGGACCTCAAACCCCAGCTCACACCTTTCGCACGTGAGCAACGTCTGCAGTCTAGCATTATCGTTTTGTATCATAACACTACAATCAACATGCATTGTATAAAACTAACCATGAAAATCTGAACTGTTCGTTTCCTTTGGCAAAATGCGCTTAGAAAACTGACTGCAGTATAAGGAAAGTCAACTACTTTCAGATGATTAGAAAAGTGCGTGAGATTGCCATTAACACCGCAAATCCGCTAAGTCGGTTCAAAGTTCGCAACGTGTGGTCACCCTTGTCATTAATTCATTAATCGGGGACCCCAAGGGGGCGAGTGGTCTAAAGTGCTCACCGTTCTTGATCATTGCTATCTCATCTCTGAGTGGGTTCGAATCTCGGGTTTGACTAATGGGTGTTAGTGAGAAATTATGCTAGTAGCTTTTTGTAGTTCGGTGGTTCTTTCCAGGTTCATCCTCCATACTGGCCGCCATGTGTTGTCCATTATGTGTTCAAAATTGGTGTTAAACACCATAACAACAACAACAACATTCACGAATCCGTTAATATATTCATTCGTCAATTGATATGTGTCGTTCATTTAAATTTTCATCAACTCGTCAGTCTCTCTCAAAGTGATTCCTTCGTGTGTGTATTTTTTTTTCTTTCTTCACTTTCACAAACCATCCAAAAAAGAAAAAGCTGAATGCAGACAGTCATATATAGCATTATGTTAATATACCGTAATATATTCGCTTATCTGCAAACAACATAGATCCTGACCTTCCGTAGCATAAATCACCTGTATATCAAGGTCTATGTTGTTTGTTCTATTGATTATTTCTAACAAACTACACAGACTCAGATCTTTTGGCGCAATATGTGACGGCTGATCTGTGTCTGTGCAGTTTGCAGAGCAGATGGGTTTGTTGTATAGCGAGTTTTTAAGTTACTATATATTTTTTTAAATCCTTGTCTTTCATTGCTAAATTCAGTCAAATGTTTTCAAAAGACACCTTCGTTTAACTGGATCTTAAATTACAAGTCAAAGAGAGTGGTATTGGGAATTTATATTGTTAATAGTTTCAAGTTTAAACTAGGTTGATTTAAAAAAAAAATAATCATGTAATAAAGTACGCTTCTGCATTTTCTGGATCTACATGTTTCAGTTTTCCTTTTTCTTCGTAAATGTCATTATATTGTACTTTATCCAGTCAAACACATTTCAATCATCATACAATAAATTGAGTAATTTCTCTTCGTCTACTTGTGCGGGAAAAAATTGAGATTATGATTTTCTAACTAAAGATCAGTCGCCCATTCATCAATTCATAATATATATTTTACGTATTTATGTACGTAATAATATATCTTTGTAAACTTTTATGTGTGAACAAGTACTTTGAATGACAGTTACACGCTCGCCGTGTCTTTCAAACATTTGCATGTAGTTAAACTAGTTAAACATAGCTGATTCTGGACAAAAATAACAAAGAAGTTAGTAACTCGGGTACTAATTCAGTTCCCATAGTAAAACTAGACAAATACCATGATATTAAAAATTCCGTAACTTTAAATTGCTGTGTTCATGATCAAACGTCAATATATATATATATATATATATATATATATATATATATATATATATATATATATATATATATATATATATATATATATATATATATATATATATATATATATATATATATATATATAAGATATACACATCCTTGATGAAAGCTTCTGTTTAGAGAAAACCAGTTAAGCCTCTGCATTTTCTGGATCTACATGTGTTTCAGCTATGTCCTTTTAATATCGCAATAAAGAGTTAGATGCCGTTTTCAGTAATGAGTCTTCCATCATGATGTCTGTAAAGATTCTTTTTAGTAAAAGCTTACTTCATCAGCCAATCCTGGCCAGCCAAATACCCACTTCTAGACTGGTTCCCATTTTTACATATCATTAGTACAGTGAGAACTATACTTACCTGGGGCATGGTGGTCTAGACAATTAGGACTCACGGTGTTAATTCAGTTCACTTAGTAAACCTTTGCAAACAACATGATATTAAAAATTCAATAACTGTACATTCATGAGTGATCATGATCAAACCTATATTTATCAATGTATATATAAAACCTGGATGTCAACTTCTGTGCAGAGAAAAGGCTTTGAACCACGGCATTTTCTGGACCTACATGTGTTTCAAACATGTGATTTCAATTCCGCCTCAAAGAGTCAGGTGCTAATTTCAGTAATGAGAATTCCAAACTCAAGACTGTTAAAGGACTGAAAGTCCGTCAATACAATAATGTCTCTATGTCTCTGCCCCCCCCCCCCCCCCAATGTGATAACTAGGGTAAACTCTCAGAAGAATCTTTTTCCCCCAAAAAAACTTACATTATTAACCAATCTTTGCCAGCCAAACCCATATATACTCTATTTTAGGTTAACCATTTCCAGTTGGGTTCCCATTTTTCCATATGATTAGTACAGTGTGTCCTTTGAGGGGCCTAAAAAAAAAAAAACAAGACACAACTGGGGCTTATTTCCTACCTTTATTAGCAAACCATCCTAAAGGTTTGGTGCCATGATTAGGCATGCATAAAGTTACTTAACATAAATATTATCACTTAATTTTCACGGCGACCTTAACCTTTGCCTACGTTCGACATTTTGGACTCAAAATATTAAAGTATATTTCTTCTAGACTTAAGTGAAGCTGGTCACAAATTATGTCCAAGATATGTGGCCTGGAACTAAACGTATTGTGAACTTTTCTTTGTTGAGTAAATGTGATCATCACCCATAGCATGTTGACCTCAACTTGACAGGTTTCTTCCTTTACACATACGCACGACATCTACAAACACTGGTCAGAGAACTTTGAATGTTGTTTCTTTGTCACCGTTCAGATTGTGGCTGTCTTTATTTATTTCTGCATTTATTTACTCAAAGACATGTAATCAATTTTTTTTTATTACTGCCAACATAAAGGTACAAAATATTGAGATATTGTTGAAAACAGAATGCCACTCCGATCACAATCTCATACCCAGGGAACTCACTTTTTATAGAATTACATTGGTTCTTTACGAGAGTGACTTTCAATGCTACTCTGCCATCAAACGAGTTGTCACTACCGGCCCAAAGTATCACCAAAACCATGCTGTAATCTAGGCTTATCGATTTCTTTTGTTTGAGTAGGTTTACCTGTACCTTTTAACACGCATCGGCAAAATCATGCAAAGGAAGTGGGATTTAGTTTATTTTACACACACACACACACACACACACACACACACACACACACACACACGCTAACCACAACAAAGTTGTTTTATTTAGAAAGATACAGACCTGAAGAACACATATAAGATGAAGCGCGTGACTTGATACTGGGTTCATACATGGTATAGTCATGGAAGCCATGAATCCGTGCTGTATTTAATTAGAGCTAACCACTTCCGATGGGATTGACTTTGCGGTAACGGTGGGAAAATTGTAAAATTATTTTTGTCATTTTGTCAATAAGAAATATAATAGCATGGTATATTTTTGTACCAGTACTACATACTGTTACAAGGAATATAACACCGCGTACATTCATATTACCTCCTTCTTAGCTAGGTAGTTTGGTTAAATGTCCCTTATAATATTGACTAGTACATATCCACGCACCGTGGGATCGGCTTTAGCCAGTAATGGTGGAAAATACTAGTTAATTTTGTTCTTAATTAATCAATTACCATTACATTATTTCCCACAATTTTCATAATTATGAGATTTTCCAATCTGTAATAACATCAGTAATGCAATTTCCATGTATCTGACTTCATTTTCTGTTGTTTGTTTTTTTTGCGCTCATTTTTGGTTGGAAATTTTGTCATTTTCTTTATTTATTTAATTCATTTACGGCGATCTTCGTTCAATTTCGTCTATTTCGTTAGTTTTTTTTTTGATTGGATCAAGGTCTTGGTATCCCCTTGGCATTTATTCTGTAAAATAATTTACTTTTCTGTGTGTGAACACTTTTTTAAAATAATAACAAGGTATTCGTTGTCCCTAGGCAGAGTGCCTACTATGCAAATTGGATATTACGGACATGCCCTTACCCCAACCCTTCATTTTTCTTCACGACATAATGGAAACTACATTTGGGGAACAAAAGACTTTCACGCAAGTAGCCTCAATGGTTATAAAAGAAAACTTACTTAGCAAAAAAGAAACCAACAATGAAGACAATGAAGTATCAAGACAAAATAAACAATGGGAAAAAAATAATTTCACATCAATCATTATTACTCAAAACTAAGTAAATTATTGAAGTAATTTTACTCAAAAGAAGTAAGTTTCGACGGCAGCAGAGTAATAAGTTTTTAAGTGGAACATGAAGCTGAAATTGCAAATCATTTTGCAACAATATTGATCGCCTTCCGAACGCTTCTGGTCGATTACTGTTGTAAGACCATATGTGTCTAACTAAACTTTGTCCAAATAAACCCCATGTTTTCATAGTGACTTCAGCCAATTTGTAAACTGACATAACAATTTGCACGTTTTGACATTTTCGTAGAAACACCTACTCCATAAACCCAGCAAAACGCATGCGTCATATGGAATAAATTCATACAAAGTAACCTTTTGTACTGAATTATATTACGCGATAAGACCGAGAACATTTTCATAACAAAGAAACCATGAGGCGGTACTTTACCCACTCGAATCACACATGATGTTATGCATTTCTTGATAATCTGCAATGATTTATACGCCCTGTTCGAGGAATAAAGAGGTTTATGAGAAATAGTCTAAAGCACAAAAGCTATTTTTTACATAGCAATTTTTGCAAATTTTCAATTCTACCTTTATTTAAGAAAATTATTTTATTCAAATATTGGAGATCGACATTAGTAACCATGCTAAATAAAAGGCGAAAATTCGTCTTACAGATCAATGGCTTCCCTAGATGGATAAATAAAAACCAAATGAAACAGTCACATGGACGGATGAAAGGCTAATTAAAGGTAATTTGTATATTTAATTTAAAGCTATGTTGGTATTCGGCATGGTTTCGGACTTTGTTCCATTGGCAGAAACACGAATTCACAGGGAATTTTGAAAAGATTAAACGGTCTTTATGCAGACCATTGCATTGCCGACTATATAGGTATAGCTTCGCGGTAAATCACGCCTGTTAAAAAAGAAACTGCAACAGAAGAGACCGGGTTTAAGGGGCATTAGGCAATGATGTAGGGGAGGCAATGAAATAGGTAACCTTTTCCTCTTACTAACAGAAGCAAGTTGAGTTGTCGCCCTGAAATTGCCAGCGCGCAATTATCATCTTCATCATCATTAGTATCTTGACCTAGTGTGGTCGTTGAGGCCAGGCCCACACCTGGGGGAGGGGGGGGGGACAACCATGGCACTTGTCAGGGCCCGAGCTAGATAGGGGCCCGCCCTTTTTCGAGTTTTTTTTTATACGCACATATTTGAAACACGAAAGGGCCCGAACTCTGTCAGCTGCCTGGGGCCCAGAATTTCCTAGGTGGCGGGCCTGGTTGAGGCACTGTGCTACTGAACATCTGACCAGTTCCCTCCACTTGACTCGATCATGTGCCAATGCCTAGGTCTCTGCAAAACTTTTCCTGGTCCATTCTGTGATGTTGCCACTCTACTTTTTTCTGTCTACCTCTCCTTCTACCACCTTTCACACTACCCTGCAAGTACTGTTGTAGATAGACTGTTGGCTCTAGTGACATGGCCATACCATTTCAGCTTTCTCTTTTTGACAATGGTGAGGAGGTCTTCATAATAGCCTACTTTGTGCCTGATGGTGTCGCGTACTTCTTCATTTGTGATATGGTCCATGTAAGAGATGCCAAGGATGGTTCTTCATTGTAATTCTGCTGTCAGGGTCCAGGCCTCACATGAATACAGAAAGATTGAGATGACTAGAGCTCTAAATAGTTTGATTTTAGTGATGTTCTTGTCTCTGCAGATGGGTCGTAGCGTTGACATAGCTGCTGTTGTTTGTGCTGCTCGTGACAAAATGTCTGCTCTTGATCACTCTTCCATGAAGAGAAAAAACACCATCACCATACCACGCTTGTTAGCAGACTTAATATACGCATATACAACTTAATATGTGATGACTACATGATCTGAGATATATATATATATATATATATATATATATATATATATATATATATATATATATATATATATATATATATATATATATATATATATAGATATATATATATATAACTGTTGCATGTAAACTGGAGATGTATCAATCGACGTCAGAAAAGTTACTTCCTTGTTTTGGTTACATTATGACGAGAACATTAATACGACTATAACAGGCGAAAACAGAATAATTTTTTTTTATACAAAAGTATTACAAGACACTATCAATTGTGAAACACTTTGTAAAATGGATTTTATATTCGGTGGATTTGTTGTTAGGATAATGAATAAATGTGGATTTTATTACAATCTTTCACAAAGTTTAGCCTGGAATAAACTAGAAGATACTTTTTTAAATAAATAAACAAATTGAGGAAAGAACTTGAACTAGTTCAAATGGTCTTCAAGAAACCACGCGAAACATTCAGGAATAAAACGAGTTAAAAGAGGAAGAAAATAAGATATCTGATAACACAGAAAGACTTCTAATACTAATAGCGGATAAGTTTATGTACTGGATTGCCAAATTTTGACAGTTCTATATTTAGATAAAATTTCATGCATTAGTACATGATAACAGATTGGCACCATTTACATTTAAGACCAAAACAGACACTAGAAGAACTATTCTTGTTAAAACCGCAAGTAAATATGACTTTCCGTTCAGGAGAAGTAGCGACAATAATAATAATTTCAAGATGGCTGCCATGGTGGCTATATTGGCTACTCCATCGTGAATAAATTTGTTTGAGAAATATCAATTATTAGGCTAAATGTTTTCCTTTTTCCCAAAACCGGAAAGATTCGGGAACCAAATTTTGGGATTTGAGTATTATAACATTTTATACAGTCCCCTTCTCAACAAGTTTGAAAGCATACAAAGGTCCTTAGATAAAGTGGAGCTTCCTGGAAACGATGCTGGCAACCCTCTCTGATAGTGGAGAAGACCCATGTATCATCTGCTATGTTCTTCAATTGTCAAGTAGGGTTACCAGGACAAGTCATCCTATTTGGTCCTAAAATCTCTATACTGATACAGATACAACCACTCTCCAGATTCTCATCATTTTTGAACATTCAAATTATGGTTACCATATTGTCGAGCACAACAGGGTGATCATCACATATGGTGAGCGAGCGCACGGCATTGCATCTTCCAACTCGTGACTTTCCATACTGATTGCAGACCATGGAAAGCTTCGCCCTTTTCTGCTCCTCTCCAAATTCTCCAAGTTGTGTGGTCCCACATTTGTATGTACTGGGCAATCCTCTTACAATAATGAGCATATGCAGTGAAGTTATGTCATGTGGGATAGAAGGCTTTGACCCAAGCCGGGGACCATTGTCTCAAACATATTATCAAATAAATTTCATACCAATATGCAAAAGTGTCGGTAATCACTAAGACCTACTTTTTTCAATAGTAACTAGTAACCTACAAAGACACCATCTTATCTAGCAACAACTCTATTGGTAACTTGGAATTTATAATATCTCAAGAAAAATTAGACTTGTTTCACTCATTCAAAAGATTTGATTAATGCAAGAATAGATTTTACATGCAGTCTGATTATTTTACCAAAAAAGTTGAAAATACGTTAATACCTGTTTTGAAAGACCACCCCTTCTTCCGAAAAAATGGTCTCTCAAGACAAGTCATAACAGATCATAACACTAAATAATCAATACATCTGCACATTGAGAATATGGTCAAGACAGCTGGTCTCAAATAGCAGTGGTCTTTCTAGTCAGGTTTTGCTGTACTACACAGGCACTGTACTATGTGACCGACAAAAGAGTATGAAAAAAAAGTAAAACCAATCATTTCATTTTTTAAATTTTAATAACATGTGAACAGACCTATGCATAACAAAATTAAAAAGAACATTAAATTAACTAGCGACTATAACTAACAAGAAAACGATTGTCTAAAAAGAAATCACTAATTCAAAAAAGCAGTTCTGAAAGCATGTGACAGGCATTCACTGAAGAAAAAAAATGGATAGCAAGAATTATTATGCATAACCTTTGAGGCATCATGCATGTGATATAGCTATCACGCACACAGTAGTTACCATATTGTTGTGGAGATATAATTTTACTTTAAAAATTCATAGCATTTCTTTTAAAGAAAAGCTGCTTTAGATTCTTGTCTTACTGTCAAATCTCCGAGTACAAACGTTCAATTTGTGTCCTTTGGTACAAGTGTCTTCATAAAGAGGTTAAATACTTCAAGATAAATCTTTAATAAAAGAGGTTACAACTGCTGTTTTTTATGAGCAGTTGGATATGGTGTTAAACAAGTCCGACTTAACCATATGCAAGAAATTCCTTTTTGATTTGCTGAAGCACAAACCCGTTTCATCACAGTGTTCAGAAAAATACACGTTCAGATCTAATGCACCCAAACAACAATGTACAATGTGGTGAATATCAACTAGAACTACCTTGACCAAACGTAAAGGCTGCAGTTTGAACAGTTGCAAGAAAAGGGTGACCTTTCATATGCACGTAAAGATATGCATCATTTTTGTCAATACGTAGGCTGTTAACTGCTTGCCCTGGTAGGAAAATCAATGTAAGAGGGACATTTAAGAAATTCTGAATATTACTGTTTGTACCAACAACAAAAAAATAATTAGTGAACAGCACATCAGTGGATCCCTCAAAGTTCTCACCAAATGCCTCTACACCCTTCCTCAGTCTGAATATCCAATTATTACATGCCGTTTGATATTCACTTTCTGGCATGTTGTTCAAACACTGGATGAAAAGACTTTTAAAAGCATGTCCACCTTCAAATGACCGAATTCAGCCAAAATTCATGTACAGCTTAATCAAGGCTATATTGATGGCTGTAGCAAAATCTGAATTCTGTGTTCCTTCAGGAAGTCTGTCACAACCCAAAAAAAAAGATGTACCATATATACTTGCTTCTTACTTCAAACAAGACATATCTACAGTTTTAATATTTTCCTGTGCCCTAAACAATCCAGTCTTAAAAGTTCCTAGCAATGTATTCAGCACTAGCATAATGGATAAAAAATTCCAGATATGGCATTTGGAGTACAAAAACCCCACTCACAAACCACACATAACTTACAACATATAAATAAATTTCCTGGTAATATGAAGATAAAATACATGTAACTTATTCCATTGATGCTCTCTGAGTATCTGCTTAACTATTTATCCTTAATGACTACTGAAAGCTGTTCCTATGTCAACCACGTCAACTGTAGCTTACATAAAATTCATGAATTAGTACCCAAACTGAACGTATTGACAGAGACGAATAATAGCCTGGATAAGATGATATCCATATTGTTTTGTAAGGTTTCATATGATTAAATGGAACAAAACAATTAATACACTATTTCAATTTCATACAATAAACAATTAAGTATTAAAAATACCTTTCTACAGCACTTTGCAAAAAGCTTTTGCAACTTTTCAATCAAACAATAAGGTGTGTATCTGTAACAACGAATTCCCTTGCTAACAACATTTCATCTGATGTTGCCAATATGCAGACTGGTATACTGGAAAATAGTCACTCCAGCTTGAAAATTAGGTCGCTGTGATTATTTTTGGCATGCAAGTTATTCTCCATGCATCCACCAACCAATTATACAAGTGCTGGCAAAAATAGGGTCCAAGTTATTGAGTGTGTAGCAAACAGTTAAAAATACAAGTTATTCATGTATCTATGAATGTTTGGCTACAGTGACCTGGTTTTGGTTACTCATTGAGATACCTCTCAAGTTTCATGTGTGTGATCAATAAAAAAGGTCAAATATGTTGATGGTGTAAAAAAAAAAACTCAGAGAACTGAAAACATTAAAGTCACTAAAGAATGAAAAGTATAATGACTTAATATTGATATTTTATGATAACTCAGCTTCATATATTTTCACAATGCAATTTTTATAAATGTGGCAGAAACAAAACAAGTCATTTACTTAAGCATACATATATAGTCATACTGACATAGTGTTGGAATGGTTGACTTGCCATCATTAAGGTGTATCCGATGCCAGTTTAACAAGTTTAGGTTAAATAGGGTCCAATATATTAGGGTGTGTAACCAACCAATTACTAAAATAGCAAAAATGACTAAAGTGTGAAAAATGGGTTACAATGATTTAGTTTTGGTATGGATGAGTTACTTTTGTAGAGATAAATCCATGTGACAATTTTGATCAGTTTGGGTAAATTAGCGTCCAAGATATTATGGTGTGAAAAGCTGCTGCAAATCAGATGTCACTCAAGCATGATAATTGGGTCAAATTGGCCTCGTTTTGTTGTGGCTACTTTCATCAAGATTGTTATCAATTGTAAATTTTTATGTGTGACTTAAGTTGAAATATGGGTCCAAGATACTGCGCTCGCAACAAACAGGCAGCTGATATTCCAAAAGTAGCACAAATATGCATATTTGGTCACACTGACCTACTTTTGGTATGCCAGATTTAATTTCGTCAAGACGCATCTATAATACAGCTCATGCAATATTTCCTTGTCTCCATACAAATTGGTATGATGGTTAATCGACTCCATGCTCAATGCATTGGAGGGAAAAATACATACAAAATCACCTGAGTAAATCAGCAGGCACTTCTTGTACTGTTCTGCTGCGATGATGGTTGTCAACAATAGTAACTGATATGTAATTTAGTCAATGTATGAAGACCACCCATGGAAAGATTGATGTTAAGATTGACGATTACATACCCATTTGATGAAGAATCAATCAATTTATGATGATTATATATTAAGAATTTATAAAAATCAGAGTCTTGTACACTGAAACATTTGTTTAGAAAAAGTCGATTTGTTTCTATATAAAACTCAATTTTGCAGTTACTGCTAATGTCAAACGTTTATGTATAATACTATTTCACTTAGACAATGCAGCCCAAGAACTGTATGTACATCAGTCAGTTAAAAATAGATCACTGAAACATGTAGGAATTTTACGTTTTTACTATTTTCAACAAAATCTGAACTTGTACAGACCTGACAAGAGGTACAACTTTTGGCTTCTCTTGGACAGAAAAACTTCTATTGTTACAAAGAAAAATCATCAGAGATGTGAATAATTAAATTACTAATTACAACCATTGATACTTAAAGGAAAGAACAGAATAGAATATATTAAATTTACACTGAAATAGAAACCACATACTTTGTCCTAAGCAGTACCGATGATACAGTCAATAAGTTAAGTAACATCAATCATTTAATGGGGGTGGATGCAGGTTGTTTCCTTCCAAAGAGAACATTTACTTTTTCATTAAGATTTTTTAAACAAATCTTCAATTAAAATGGGCATCAAAAAAAGTCCTATTTTCCCCTCCCACAGATTTGAACAACTGTTTCCCAGCTTTTCAAAAAAGAATCCCAATTCCCTCCACTCCTGGACAATTAAATGGGCTTTTCCTAAAAGAGACTTGACTTCATTGGATGTTTTGTAGTAGTTAGTATCAACATAAAAAACAATGTTAATCTTAGCTTTGGAAAGATGTCATTTATATTACTGGCACATCAAACCATCTGACTGAGCATTCTTTAAAACATTAAACTGCCCCACAATTAGGCCAAATTTAATTTAGTGCTAAAATCAATGATCCTGTGAAAAAACTGTCTTGATTCTATGCCTAATCTCTCCTTCTGACACATTTACCACACTCAATACAATACTTAGTAAGCTTTTATTGGCATCTATTGTCCTGTATTCAGGTTTCTGTGTGACTAGCAAGCTAGAAACTATACATGTAAAGATTGTAGCAATTTTTAAATTAAATATAGCACATTACACAATCAAATAATTTTGCTGAAATTGGTTCAGTAGTGCACAACTTGAATTTTTATTTTTTAAATGTTACTACACTCATTACAGATAATATTTTGTGTGTCATTGTACAGTAGAACCGGTCTTGAAAGACCACCCTCTGCCATAAAATTATGGTCTCTCATAACAGGTCAAAATTCTATATTATCATTAAACTTGTGCATTAATATGGTCTATCAAGACAGGTGGTCTCACATAAAAGTGGTCTTTCAAGACAGGTTTTAATGTATTACATTATGCAAAAATGCAAACCTAGTTGTATAGAATAATTGGCATTTGTGGTTTTAAAAAAAAAAAATCTCAAATGTATTACACTAATATTGTCTAAAATTTGATTTGGAAGAATACAGGATGTAGATAACTCTGAGACCCACTGTACATGTACTCATTTTATCTCAGACTCATTTGTCAATGCTTGCTATGGTTATGAATAGTATATCATGCACACTTTATCAAGAACAGCTGAACTCCACCGTGATCGTAGGATGCAAGCAAACGAAAAAGCATGGTGTTTAGACCTATTCTCAAAAAGCAGCCATGACAACTCCATCAAGACTTGTGAGGAGATAGTGAAGGGACTTTTTAAGCAACCTCTATATACTCTCTCCACCCCACCCCCATGGTATCATGTAGTGTGTGGAAATGAAAAAGCATCTGTGTTGTACTGTACAAACCAATTTTTTTGAGTGTTGGCCAAATATACTTTTTGTGTAACAAAGAACAGAGATAGAGTGTGACACAAATGAACAGCTGAAAATAGAAACGTCACTCAAGAATGCAAATTATGATCAACGTGTTTTAGTTTTGGTATCCACATAACTTGTATATGTGAGTGTGATATATGGCCTGAGATAATGAGGAGTAAATACTGAGTAACCAATGAGCAAACACACAAAATAAACTCATGAGTGAACACACCAATAAAATGGCAAAATGTTACAACCCCTGCCAAATTCACTATTGGTATTGGCATAAAAAATGCATTGTTATGGTTGGAAGGAAGCAAAATTCTATGCCATTTTGCAAAGAGGCTTTTGCAACTAAATGCATACTACATTGAAAATAATACTGGAAAACATGCCAGGTGACTAACAGATATTTATGTAGAGGTCAAGTGCAATGTTTACAATATGAAGAGTGAAAGTTTGATTTGCTTGTGGAAATCCTGATACTAAGAGCAAAGATGTTTGCCCTATCAATTATACTGT
Source organism: Unio delphinus (assembly GCA_029339505.1). Classification (NCBI taxonomy): domain Eukaryota; kingdom Metazoa; phylum Mollusca; class Bivalvia; order Unionida; family Unionidae; genus Unio; species Unio delphinus. The sequence continues at coordinate 2,906,196 of JAQISU010000096.1, forward strand.
AATTTTTCAATAACATTCCAACCATGTACATAGAGATCAAACTCTGCTATCTGGCTCTGTCTCCATATTTTCAATGCATCTATTATTCACATTTGAACTGTAACACAACCATGAAACCCTCTGGCCTCCAGCATAGATTTTTCCACTGTCCACGTGTTAGTTTCTGGATTGAAACATTCCACAATATTGCTGGATCTGGAACCTACATTCTCAAGTCCCCCAGTGATATAGATCTTTTCTCCAATTACTGTGACACCACTTTGAATGTGACAATAGTTTAAATCTGATAATTTCTGGAATTTCCTTTTCTCTGGATCTAAAGATATAAATTTCTTGGTGTTTTCCCAAATGATGTAGAAGATTCCATTATGAACCACAATTTGTGCAAATTCTATTGCTTCTGGCAAGATGAATTGTTCGTGGACAGGGTGAACTACCATTCCCTGATTGGAGCAGATGTAACAATCCATAGTGTTGACTTTAACCTCACCTTGAAGGCCACCCACTTCCACAAAAGTATTATTAAATGGCACAACTTTTGATAGCTTTCTTGGGAATGCTGACTGACCAACAACAAACCACTTCTTTTTTGTTGGATCGTAACATTCTATTGTGTCGTTATCTGCAATTACAAAAGATGGAGTGCATGTGACACCACCAAAAACATACAGCTTATCATCAATCACTGCAGATGCGTGTTTGGCACGAGGTTTATTCAACGAAGGAATTTCTGTCCATGTTTGACGACTAGTATCAAATCTCCAGGCACTGTCAATTATACGCCCATCAAGTATTCCACCAACGACAAGGATAGAATTCACAACTGCACATACACTGTACCATGTGACGGATTTGGGAAGCTCTGGTAATTGCGTCCATCTATTCTTCTGCAGATCAAACATTTCCACAGACCTTGTTACATAACTATTTATACCACCTACTACCACCATGACTTCTTTTGCAACTGTGGATGGTCTGGGATGAAACACGCTGTCTTGCATGCTTTTACGGCGACGCCCAAATTGATCATGAATAGAGGTGTGTTTTTCCTGCGCTTCTGTTACCAATTCAAGACAACAAGAACATGTCTGAATGAAGCGATCTTCTCGTATTTTCTCAAGGTAAGTCAGGTCAATAACAGCGAGTCGAACTTCCTGTAATAATTGGCACAAATGCTCCTTACGCTCCTCTTTATCATACCGAACCCATCTCATCACTGCTTCATAAACTGTTTCTTCATTCTTCACATCTATCAGGTCATTGCCTACATAAGACAATAGTCTATCAATGGAAAGCTCAAGAAATTCATCAAACTTCACAACAGTGCTGAAATTCTCTAAAACGTACTTGTTTGCATCCTCTTGCAATTGCTTACAAGAATGAACTTGAGCAAAATATTCAATACCAAGACAGTTTGACGGGTGAAGCTGGCCAAGTAAAAATTCACAACATCCTTCAACTATTGCTGGGTACTGAAACAAATTCCCAGCTGCCAGCATTTCTTGAGCATTTTCAGGCGTTACTTCTAATACACCCGTATAAACATAATCTATAATCCTTTTCAAAGTCCACGGTGAAACCTTGTCATAGACAACCCGCAAGTCGTTCCTCTCTCGCAGATCACAAGTAAACATTGCTTGAAAATAGAGACTACTTGCCGCTAAAACATTTCGATGGCATGGGAACTCTTCCTGACCTACACACAGGATAATGTCTGTAAACATGCCCTGACCTCGGAGTGCATTTAACCTCTTTAAAAGTCCTTCGCTGTAGCTGGCACCATGAAGCATCAAGCGGTTCTTATCAGCTATTTTTCCTTCCTGCTGAATGTCACTCATCTTTCTAGTTTCATGGAATTACTGTAGAAATGATGAAAAACGATCCTGTAAATTTGAAAAAAGAGCATTTAAAGTTTTTCAAATATAATACCTGTATTATTAGCATGCTAAAGTAGCAAAAATATTTTTTCCGAAACAATGCATGGTTTGAAATATTTAGCTAATCATTCACTTGCAACAAAAATCCACTGAAGAGACTGACATTCTACTACTGTCTAGCACCAAAAAAAAAATCCAGGAATCCCATAAAAAAAAAAACCAATTCTTTTTTTAACTGCAGAGTACTCAAATCATCTCTGATATTTCTGAGAAATAGTCAAAAGTCAGCATGTTCACAAGATATCTAGTACCGGTAATAGTAGGATTAGCACCATTTTCTTCACCCGACATTTCGATTGCATACACATGCACTAATATCAGATTTTTAAAAAATAACAAAAACACCCACTTGCCTTCTACAAATTAACATAATTAAGTCTCCTCCATGCCAATCATTATATCATGTCAGCATGTTCGACCACTGATAACATACATTAACATAAAGGAGGGGGCCCTGAGTGGTCAAGTGGTCTAAAGCGCTTTCTGTTACAGATCACTGCCATATCACCTCTGTCTGCATGGGTTCAAGTCTAAGATTCGGCCAATGTAGTTATGGGAGAAAGCTTGCCAGTAGCTTCTTGTGGGTTGGTTGTTCTTTCCGGGGGTTTTCTCGGGTTCTTCCTCCACCATTAATATTGGCTGCCATGTATAGTCTTTCCTATGCTGAAAAATGGGGTTAAACCCTACAACAACATAAAGGAAACACTGAAGACTTGTTCCCTATGTGTGATTTAAATAAGTTCTTGATCATTTAATACTTGGATTCAACCTGAAAGTTACACTTCCAGCATGGGGCCCCCGAGTGGTCTAAAGCGCTCTCCATCATAGATCACTGCCATCTCACCTTTGTCTGCGTGGGTTAGAGTCTCGGATTTGGCCAATTCGGGTATGTATGAAAGCTTGCCAGTAGCTTCTTGTGGGTAAGTGGTTCTTTCCGGGGTTTTCTCAGGTTCATCCTCCATCATTAATACTGGCCACCATGAATAGCCTATATTGTGTTGAAAAATGGCGTTAAACCGTACTACTACAACAACAACAATTCCAGTGTGTAACACATAGAAATGTATTATATTCCATTCTGATTAGTGGTTATCGATTGATCAATTCCTAGGTAATACAATGACAAGCTGTAGCTTATACACTGTGTAGCATACTAGAAGCATTTTATCAGAACTCAATATGTCAAGTAGATACAAACTTCAAAGCTTTGTGCAAAAGTGACTGTAAAATAATCAATAAAGTACTAAGTTGTAGATGGGGAACAAGTTTGGAATATCTTCTTAACAAGTTTGGAATATCTTCTTAACAAGTTTGGAATATCTTCTTAACAAGTTTGGAATATCTTCTTAACAAGTTTGGAATATCTTCTGTTACGTTCGTATATGTAATCAACAACTGACCGTGCCAACTGGATAAAAATAAAGACTACAGAACTTTCAAGGTGGCAGTTTCCAAACCGCATGAGTAATAGTCACCTTGTTAATTTGCTGAGTGGAATCGGTGTTGTCAATAATTTCTGAGATAATAGCACTATTTCTTCTGTTTTAAATATAACAGCATCATGCCTTCCAAATTTAAGAGAGGACATGATGAAATAGGACATTTTAAGGCAATCATACAGAGTAAAACAGAGAGCATGGTGACAAAGAGGAGTCCTGCATCTGATCAAATGGAGCAGCATGAAATTGATAAAGCAGTTGAATTAAAATCACTAGCAACTAAGTGAGTTCTGAATTTTGTTTTCTTATTTTGCCAAGGATGAGAACGACATTTGAACAGATGATAAGACTATTTTTGTATGTAATGTTGTGCACTGAAAACATTACCAGGATGTCAACATGCATAAAATGGCACCAGACCTTCAAACAATAAAAAGACCATCCAGTTGATATGTCATTTGCTAATGTATTGCATTGTAGGCTGTGTATCATGAATCATATTGAGGCACAGATTAGGTGTATTTTTTCAACCCAAGTGACATTCTTTTGAATTAGGCACACACAAAAATGTGTTTACTATTTCCACTGGTTTTAAAATTAAGGTAGGTATGTAGGGATTATAATTTTTTTATACACATTATATATATATGATAATAATTAGTATATAAAATGTACTAAGCACATCAATTACTGAGTTGAACTAGATGCAAAAATTAATTTAATAAATTAATAATGTTTTAAAAAAAATGTTTTTTTTTAATGGGGGTGGGGTGGGGGGAGTGTTAGGGTTGTCAATGAAACATAGAGATGGTTGGCTGACCAGAAACATATGTTTTATTGCCTTATGGGAGTGATATTAATAAAGATGCATACAATCGCATAGTTCAAGCATGAGCAGAGCTTGAGAAACAAACTTAAAACACTACATTTTAAAAAACTCGCCAAAGAATGAAATATGTCAGTGATCAAATTTGGTGATGAGGGTGTAATACTCATTCAGATACATCCCCAGAACAAGTTTCATGAATCAAGGAACAACAGCGTGTACATACATACACACACAATGCAAAAGACTATCTGATCATGAGCCAACTGCCGAAACTTAATCAAAGCCATTACATGTGAAATGTAGGTTTTGTACTGACCATGTTTCATGCTTCCAGTAACAACAGAATTTATACAGTGTGCAAAAGAAAGATGAACAAAGTTTTATCCCATCAACTCCATCCCGTGGGTAGATGCCAATCCAAACTTTTGCCTAGAATCTAGTATGAAGGAATGATTAATATTCAGTGACGGTGTACATCTGTATATGCTTTCTATGTGGATGCCACACCAACAGTATTACAATTGCTTACTTGAATTTTGTATGTGTATGGAGGTGGATTACTGCCATCAATATTTGCATGTATTTTCTACTGATATGTTGTCTATCCTATTCTACATTATTCTAGTTTGCATTCTTTTTGTAAATGAAGCAAATTCTAGACTGCCAATATTTCTTCATAACTTGGATATGTGTGATATTGGAATACAGCATTGCATACACTGTATCTTCAAAGTTCAGGTGCAAATTTTGAATTTTACACAAATATATATATATATATATATATATATATATATATATATATATATATATATATATATATATATATATATATATATAATGCTGATCCAAGGAATAATATTGATTGAGGAGGAAAACAAACTGAATAATTAGCTTTTAAAGGATTTGTAATCAAAATTAAAAAAGACAATAAGGACTGAAATTTTTGGTGTTGAACACCTACTATCACTAGTAATTATATCACAGACTTAACAAGTTAGGCTGCTACAATGAATTCCTATAGTTTTTAAGGGTGCATCAAAATTAGTTTCAAGTTACCAATCAGGTTGTGTATTCTTTTTAAAGAACGAGCACCTATATAGCACTTTTCCTGTTTGTTTAATCATCCAATCAGATGCTGCATTACAAAAAGCAGGCAATCGCACTTTGATTGTTTACAGGATATTTAGTAGACATTTCTGGTATGACCTATAGTTTGTTGTCGATGGAATGAACTACTGATACTTGTGTATAATAGCATGCATGGTTACAAACATGAAATAAAGTGTGGGGAACAAAACACCATGTGTTGATCACACCCTGCTACGGTGTCCCCTCTTATATGGCCACCCTTTCTGTACTGGGAAAGTGGTTGTTTAAAAGAAGTGTCCTTTCTTGATGGGGGAATATATTTGTGTGAGTATATGACTGTGTATGTAGTAAGAGCTACAAGACACTTAAAAGCCGTTAATATCTTCTGTAACAGTAACATTAATTATTAAAAGGTCTTTGTATTAAGAATAAACTTTTCTTTTTTGAACATTTAACATACATTAATAGTTTTTATCTCTTATGAATGAAATATGGGGCCCCAAGTGGCTGAGAGGTCTAAAGCGCCGTTCGTTAAGGATCACTGCCATCTCACCTCTGTCTGCGTGGGTTCGAGTCTAAGATTCGGCTAATGTAGTTATGTGAGAAAGCTTGCCAGTAACTTCTCGTGGGTCTGTGGTTCTTTCTGGGTTCTTCCTCCACCATTAATACTGGCCGCCATGTATAGCCTATATTGTGCTTAAAAATGGAGTTAAACCATAAAAAAATTTTTTAAAAAAAATTATGACTGAAATGTAAGATATTAAAAGTAGTTTACACGTGTATTACAAAACCAATCAAAAGCATCACTTAAATCTTAGTACAAACATTTCCATTTACTCAATTTTCCCCATACTGCAGAATATTCTCGTTATCAGTTATGATATTTTAATCTTTCCAATGTCAATTTTTTTGTGAAGAACTTTCTATTTATATGATGAGATGTTAAAGTTTATGATGATTTATTTCTATTGTACAGTACTGCAAGGTAATCATGTATACAAAACTTTTGGTAGAGTAGACAAATGCCTTGTTTATAAATATTTTGTTTTTATGGTTTAATGCCATTTTTCAGCACAATATAGGCTAAACATGGTGGCCAGTATTTGTGGTGGAGGAAGAACCTGGAAAAACCTCGGAAAGAATCACCGACCCACGAGAAGCTACTGGCAAGCTTTCTCATGTAACTACATTAGCCGAATCTTAGACTCGAACCCGCACAGAGATGAGATGGCAGTGATCTGCAACAGACAGCACTTTAGACCACTCGGGGCCCCGTTTATAAATAAAAGTGATAAATGCACTGACAGATGATTTTGATCGTTGCATGATACCCTGTTTCATTCAAGGTTCAGTTCTTTCTATGTGTGAAGTCACAAAAATTGCGTTTAGTATGTTGATCTTGACAATTATCTCTGGTCATCAGAGAGAAGAATGTAACAGTTGTGTGAAGCCAAAACTCTATCACAGCACTGATGGGCTCATGTCAGCATTTGTTGTTAATGTTTTAGGTTAACACCATTTTTCAGCACAAGATAAGCTATACATGGTGGCCAGTATAAATGGAAGAGTAAGAACCTGCAAAAAACTCCTACAAGAACCACTGACCCACAAGAAGCTACTGGCAAGCTTTCTCACATACCCACACTGGCTGAATCCGAGACTTGAACTCAGACAGGTGAGATGGCAGTGATCTGAAACTGTGAGCACTTTAGACCACTTGGGGCCCCTGTTAGCAATTGAAGATAATGATACAATATTGACAAATTTAGATTTATATTATAACATACTTATACAAACTCTTCTTTCAGTAATGATAACTTGACTCCAGCAGAATCAATATTGGTTCTAGACACAGATTTTGAGGGGCAACTTTTTAATTTTAGTTTAAGATGCTGATCACATGCTGCTTCACATCTGTGGCTGTCCATGATGGGTACAATGAGGTGGCCGCTGGGGGCGGGGATTGATTGTATTTTAGGCCTAATGATATATACAGGATCCAATACCCTTTGACGAAGGGCATAGGGGTTTTAATATTAGAATTAGACACCAACATAAACAGTAAGATTTGTAATTTAATCTGACACAATCTTCTGAGGGTTTTGGAGAATTCTATATGATCTAGGCCAATAGATATGTCGCCATAAGTATGTTTTTCCTTCATTTTCTGTTAGTTGTTATGGGTAAAGTGTTGTTTCGATCGCAAAGTAAATAATATCAGCGTGGACGTCTTAAATTGTTATACCTAGACTCAGAGTACTAATATTAGTATCCCTACTTCGTGGACGGGGTAGCTTCAACCATGTTGCGGTTAACACATTACAGTTATGTTATACCCAATGTCAGATTCTGCTATATTCATTTTTTTTTTATATATATATAACTATGCAAAAATAAATAACCAACGCAACCGCCCATGTGCAAACATAAAACCATTTTGTTGTGTTCTATGAAAAAGATCATGAAATCAGCTTTAAATAATATTCTCTTACATAAATCTGGGTGGAATAAACTGAAATCAACATCAGCTCAACTGCTGTCTCATAATTTGACGACTCGTTGCGCCATTCCATACATGTACATCGCTGGGACTGGAAATCTACCAGGTTTAAGACCTTAGCAAATGAAATGCTAGGCGCTTCACACCAGTCGAAACTGAGCGTACTTCATTAATCGATTTCATTAGGACGCACTCGATTTTCACTAACAACACTGTTTTTTTCTTTTCTTCTTCTTCTGAGACTGAAACAAAGATGTCCTCTTTTGTTTACTTATTATAGCAGGTGCCGTAAAGCTGCAAACTATTTTCTGTGCAATTCTCATCTTGTTATTATTTTTCTTTTCCTTTAATGATATTAAATGGATGTAAGGATGTGTGTTTGCTATTCTTAAGGAATTTTTTTTTTTAAAATCTCGAGTTACCGCGTCTCCAAACATACTGGATTTGCGTTAGATAGAATTACTGAATCAGACATGGAATATGTTTCATATTTAGTATTAGTTGGACTGTATAATCACAGATCTAAGCAATAAAGGGCATACATTTACTTTTAAAAACTAGACCTTAAAACGGAGAACAAAATTTATATTTATCCAGCAGTAAACACCGTTGCTGACACACACACACAAATTAAAGCATAAAATGCATCATGATCATCATCGGTCTCTTGACCTAGTATGGTCGTTGAGGCACTGTGCTGCTGAACATCTGACCAGTTCTCTCCACTTGTCTCGATCATGTGCCGATGCACGTGTCTCCGCAAAACCTTTCCTGGTCCATTCTGAGATATTGTCACTCCACTTTTTTCTCTGTCTTCCTGTCTTTCTACCACATTGGACACTGCCCTGCAGTACTGTTGTGGATAGCTGCATACAATATGCATACAATATGATAATTTAAAAGAAAGGTTTTGCTTAATTGGTTACAATAAAATCTTTTTAAAAAAGGATTTTTTTTTGCATGAAAAAAAAGTTTTTGTACTGATAGAGGCTCCTAAGTATAAGTAATACATTTGTTCCATGAAGAAATAGTAAATATTAAACAGTGCCCCAAAGTTACATTTCTCAATAAATATTTAGATATATGAATATACAGTCAAATAAAAAAAGCCTTAGTAAGATTACACAAAAGGGGATCTAACTAAATGCCCTTGATCTAAGCCAGTAATCCATATTTCATGTAGACCAAAGCTGTCTCACAGGTGTGGCTTTTCTCTGAACCTTGATTGGGTTTGATGTATTAAGGTACAGGTTGAGAGATAGTGTGGTCATAGCTTTGCACTGGGAGAAATGGAACCCTGGGCAATTGATGCCTTCAGCTCCCGCTTTGACAATACCTTCACCACCCCATTGCTACGTACATCAAAAGATATTCATAAATGTGTTTTCAAATAGTTTGTACAGAGTTGATTCTATATGGATCTGTAGATATTGATATCTTCTTTGCTGCTTAGTTGTTAAATGAAGGTAATGTCTCTGTTTCTGGGGCAACATCGAGGTTGATATGCTTTGATTACATATGTAAGGTTTATGCCATCAGGCATAGATGATAAAAAAAAAAAATTTTCGTTTTTTATTTCACCTCGAAAATCGCGTTTTTTTGGCGTGTTTTATATTTGGTACATCCATAGAGTGGTCAGATTAGTCAGCTGGTGATAACGACATTGAGTGAAAAAAAAATTCAATGTTATCTGGACTACGGTTTAAAACGTTTGACATTTTTTTCATATTTGTATCACTGAAACTTTAAAACTGGTATGTAGCGTGTAAATAAGAAAAATATTGCTTTTTGTGTTGACTAAAAACTACTGAAACGTGTTTTTTTTTTCGTTTTTTATTTATTGAGAAAAAAATGCATTTTTTTAAAACGTTTTTTTTAAAATGTTAATTGTAACGCTTTTAACATCTATGCCATCAGGTGTAATAGTTGCAGCTGTGCAGCCTTCAAGATACGTGGTCCAATATTATATAGTCCTGTTGGTATTGTTGTCGTAATATTTTGGAAAAACTTTATTTTTTATTTGGTACTGTATAGATACAATTACTTGTGTCCAACGTTCCCTCTAAGCGAATGGTAGATTTGCGCGCAATGCTTGGTGCATTATGCAAGCATTACTGAGACGAGCAAAGTTTAATGTTGGATTGACAATTCAGCTGCGCGAGGTTGTCTGAGCAGCTGCGCGCGCTTAGAGGGAACGTTGCTTGTTTCTGCTGAAATTTTTTCTTAAAAGAAATCTCTTTGATCATTCAGATCGGAGAATACGATGGATTCCTTAATTCTGTTAGTTATCATGACCAAAACTTGACTGTATTTGCTATTTCAATATCATCAATATTCTGGCATTCCTGGCTATTAAGTTGTTGGATTTCGGATGACCATGTGGAATGTTTACCTGCACTATTGGTAGTTTCATAACAAATTTTCCACAAAGAATTATCGTTGGTTATTTTCTAAAACTGACTGATAGCAAATCTTCTTTGGTTACTTTATTTCTTCATATTGTAATATGCTTGCTGACCAACAAATTTGAAAGAATCACAGGATTTCATGGTGTCTAAAATGTCAGGAGTTAATCAGGTTAGAAATCCTTTTTTTATATTGCATTTTCAATGGGACATGTTATCTACCACCCATTAAGAAAGTTGGGTTTATATATCAAGAGCATGTTATCCACATCATCAAGCATAGCTACTACTACTACTACTACTACTACTACTACTACTACTACTAATAATAATGAGGACTTTGTATACCAGCGCCTTATCTTCAGAAGCTCTAAGCGCTTTACAACATCTATAATGATATGATTACCAAAAAAATACACCAAAAAAAAGCAAACAAACGAACTTCATGAAATTAGAAAACATTAAAAATTATTATTATTATTATTATTATTATTATTATTATTATTATTATTATTATTATTATTATTATTATTATTTAAGGTAGGAAGGATTATTAGTTTGTTCTTGCAGTCGAAAAAGGTTGAGTTTTCAGAGCATTCTTGAAAGGGATCACTGGGTCTTTGTGTTTACTTTCAATGGGCAATTCGTTCTTCGTTGCTAGGCCCTGATATGCAAAAGAACGTTATCAATATGACTTTGTTTTCGTAGTGGGAATAATGAAAATATGATTGTCAGAAGAGGAGCGTAAATATCTTGCTGGGGTGTAAAATGGGTGAGGCCAGATAGGTATGTTGGACTTGAGAAAGTCAGTGAAATGTAGCACAAAGAACATATTTTGTATTTGATTCTGGATCGTGTAGATAGCATGTGTAGGGTACAGAGCAGCGGGGATGTGTGATGTCTGATCGTGGTACTCTAAAGATGTGTTTTGAACTTTTAAAGTTTCTGGAGTAGTTATTGAGACCAACCAGACATAATTGAGTTACAATAGCCCAATCTTCTTGTTGTTGTTGTAGGGTTTAACGCCATTTTTCAGCACAAGACAGGCTATACATGGCGGTCAATATTAATGGTGGAGGAAGAACCCGGGAAAACTCCGGAAAGTACCACCGACCCACGAGAAGCTACTGGCAAGCTTTCTCACATATCCACATTGGCTGAATCCAAGACTCGGCCACTCCGGGCTCCCCTGTCTAATATTGAAAGTACTAATGAATACATAAGTGTTATAGTGGCAACAACTGAAAGATATTTGCGAATGGAGCTGATGCGTCTCAGCTCAAGATATTCAGCCTTGCACATGTTCATGACATGTTGGTACAATGTGAGAGTACGGTCTAGAGTAACACCTAGGTGTCGTACTGACTGCGTGAATTTAGTGTTGGTGTTGTTGATATTTATTATTTAAGGTAAAGGATTTGAACGAGAAAGTCTTTGAGTTGTGATTAGAATGATCTCAGTTTTATCATCATTCATCTGCAGCTTGTTACATGTCATCCATGATTTCACATCAGAAATGAACCTCTCTACTCCTTGGATGGTATCAACAACTTCAGTTGGGTGGCTAGACATGTATATTTGGGTGTCATCAGCGTACAATTGATGATACACTGGGTAATGATCTATGATACTTGAGAACGGCTGAGTGAATAGAATGAAGATAACAAGTCCAAGAGCATAGATCAACTGGGCTGGAGCGTATTCCATTTGCAGATATAATTTGTGTCCTATTGATTAAGTAGAACTTGAACCACAGGAAGGCTTTATTGTGAATGCCAAATGCATGCTGGAGACGGTGGAGTAATATATCATGGTCTATTGTGTCAAATGCTGCAGACAAATCAAGGAGTGTGAGAACTGTGATCTTTCCGCTATCCAAAGCAGAGAATGTCATTTCCCCGGATGAGAGAGAGGAATTAATAACACCAGTTAGTGAAGGCAATATTGGGTCTAAGCACTCAAGCAGCAGTGATGTTGAAATTAGATCAAGTTCACATGACTTTAGTGCACTCTTCGTCACAATTGTCCGTACTAAATCCATACAGGATCCGATGGTACTAACGCTTGTCGCTGAAATTCTGTATTGTAACTGTATGGTGACGACGAGTCAATTTAAATTGTGTTGTTAAGCGTATCTCTAGTGGTTTGTTTGTTTGTTTGATTAGGATTTTTAACGTAGCTTTAACAATTGTTCAGTCATATCGCTACGATGTCTGCAGTGAGGCAGTTTATAGTGATGTCTAGCACTGGGGTATCATGCTGCAGGCATGTAGCATGATGTCCCACCCAGTCAAATTATCCTGACACCAGACCGACCAGTCCTAACACTAACCTCTTAATGCTAAGCGCCAAGCTAGGCAGCTGTTAGTACCATTTTTGTAAAAATTTTGTATGATTCGGCCGTGGATCGAACCCACGACCTCCCGCTTCCGCGGGAAATAGGTCCTAGTTTGGAAATAGGTCCGGAAGGTCTGTTGGAGAGAAGGTAGCTGGAAGTGGTGTACATTTGTTCCCTGACATTAGTTTATTAGTCACATTGAAGAGCTCTTTGCAACTGGAACTCTCCACGATCTTAGTACTGTAGTCAGATAATTTGGCTGAGTGGACTTTGTTTTTGACGTTCTTCTTAGCGGCTTCATAGATTTGTTTATGAATATTGCGTCTGGTGGAAAGCCAAAGTCTCTCTGCTTTACAGCGGTCTCTTTTAGCAGTGCGAACTGGTCCCTAACACTGCTATACCACAGAGAACACTTTAGAATTGATTCTCTGCACTTGGTGGCTGGGGCATGTTTATCAGGCAATGAACGCAGGCAGTTATTGAGTTGTTCTGTTGCAGGAGGTAAGCAAGTTGTTAGGTTTGCTTGGATGTCATGCATTAGTTTGGCTCTATTTATCATACAGAGGTTTCTCTTAGTAGAAAATAAAGGTGGATGGTTAGGGACTGATACATCCAGATGGTATATAATGCAGAGGTGATCTGATGCTAGTTCGTGGGATACGATGGTGGATCGCAGATTATTATCAGGTCTATGAAGAATCTAGTCTAAAATGTGACCATATTTATCGGTGGGTTGGTTAACTGTGTGTTTAAGGTTGAAAACATGAATGGAATCTATGAGTTTTTAATGTGTATTGAGTTTGCAGGACAGTCAAAGAGAAAGTTGAAATCTCCAAGAATAATTAGGTTGCCACCTATCGAATTTCCATACTCGAGGAGATTTAGAATCTGCTCCCAAAAACAGAGATTCAGTCAGCTTGTTTTTTCTACTAGGAGGAGGGCGGTAGAGGCAGAAAAAATTGACCTTTGTTCCAGTGTGAGTGTTGTTTGGACTAGTTCAAACGATGTGTGGCAGAAATAGAAGGTTGTGTTGTATTTAAGATTTATATATAAACATGTACTCTACTCCAAGAGTATATATTCTGGATTAACAGAATATATCATATACTCCAAAGAACATTACTGAGATCTTCCAGAATTGTTTTTTCATCATAATGCTTAAATGAACTGTGTTATGGCTTGGTTGAGTTTTGGATTTTACAGCCGTTTTTAAGCTTGATTTTCGACATAGGAAAACGGGAAGTGATCACTAAGACCTACCCCAGAAATATGTATTTTTGTAACATTTTCTTTCATACTTGTATAGGGATGACCTATTAAAGGTTTTGAGCGGTCAGTTTCTCATGTTGGTCGGTCCACTAATAGGGTTGGACCTAAAGTGTCTATAAATTCAGCCAATTTTTGTTAAGCTGATTAATTCACAAAATCACTGTTGAAGGAAGCTAAAAATGTGTACTTTTCTTTGCTGTTGTTGTTATAGGGTTTAATGCCATTTTGCAGCACAAGATAAACTATACCTGGTGGTCAGTATATATGGTGGAGGAAGAACTTGGGGGAAAAAACAGCCAACTTTAATTACACGTAATTTTTTCTATTTAAAAAAAATTGTTTGTTGTATGCAACTTGTTGATATGACTAGGTTTCATATTATATATCGTTTATTCAATTTCATGGAAATGTGTTGATGCTAGACTTGTTATGCGATTGATCTTATTCAATTTCATGGAAATGCGTGATGCTTGAGTTGCTATGCAATATATCTTGTAATTTTACAATTAGCTCATTAGCAGAATAGATTACATGCGATCCTAATGTTCATATGCGCAATATTTATAGGGTTATATGAATAAATATGAAATAATTTCCTTTGTCTGTAAGGACGATACTGATTATCTTGAGCTGACAATAACTACATATTATATTTGCTTTTGTAATGTTTAATAATCTGGATGTAAGTATCTGAATCTTATGCAATAGTACTCGAGTATGTAGTAGCATATGGTATATTTCCGATAGGTCACATGGTAATTTAGATCAAGGTACTACCATAGCCAGGCTTTATGCAGTGTATGAATGGAGAGTATTCTGAGTAACGTAAATGCAGGAATTTTATATACATCTAGAAAGTGGTACATATAGCGATTTAGGGATAATTTTGTCCTTTTAGAAAAAAGTTTTCCGAGGGAGAATTCCAGAGACGGAGTCTGAAAAAAGAAGAAGGGAGAAGTGATGAGTGAGGTCCAAAAGGGAGAGTAAAATCTAGGATTTTTTGGACCAGTTTATTTTATTCACCCAAAATTCGCCCGTGGTCGGAATCCAATTTTCTGTTAAGATTTTAGACGTTTTGGCCTCAGATTTAAGGCAGACCAGTCTGAACAGCACACAGACAGGCGAACCTGTGCAAAAAGTAGGATAAGGTGGATATTTGGAATCAGGAATGGTCTCAATACGAAAATGATGGGCTCATTAAGAGAAAAGAAGATACAAAACACAAAAAACTTTTTTTCTGTTCATGCGCGAGCAAAAAATAAATTAAAATGGAAAACAATGTTTCTAACACAAGAAGTCAATGTATTTGGAGTATTCAGAAAGAGCCCCCAAAATGTGTTTCATACTTGCATTTTATGAAAAACAACTAAAACCTCCAGGGGTTAATGTGTTAAAAAGATAAAGTCATGTGCAGAATTATCTTTTAATTATGTTTTGTTTTGTTAATTCAGAATATGTACATCACTGATCTTAAGTGTTGCAATGAAAAAATCGAAACTGCTTCAGAACAGCGAGTGATATCACAAAAAGGAACGATCAAAATTACAAATTATGGTTTTAAAAAATTGGTGTCACTTATTAGAAAATAAAAACAAACCCATTTTACAGAATCCAAACTCTCCCCCTTCTAAAACTTTCTCGAAATATGATAATTACATCTCAAAGAAAAATCAGTTTTCCAAACTCAAAAAATGTCAATAAAACCATCTGACAGCAAAGATATATGTTGCTAAACATTTTAACGACTTCTGCAGTTATGCTGAAGATATCAGATTAAATGACCCAACACCAAACCATATATAATAAGCAGAATTTGTGGACTCGAAACTTTAGAACAACCTAGGAAATAAGCTACGAATTTATGGTGTTCCAACATATGCAGTTTCTCTTTTGTTCTTGTGTGCATGCAAATTAGTTACAAAAATTGATCATGTACCAGAAACAAGCTTGAAGTCAAATATTCAAGTCACATTTGCCCACTAAAAATGTATAGTGTATGGATAGATTATATGCCCCCCCCCCCGGGACCTTGTGAGATTAGCTGATAATTAGCTAAACGAGCTAGATGTACCCTCTGAAAATAAAGCAATATTATAATTATTATTATTACATTCTCAAATAAAAGAACACATCTTCATTCAAACAAAGTTTGGAGAATTTTCAAAAAGCAGAACATTTTATTCGCTGTGGCACGTCACAAAAATATATTCATCGTGGTACATTTCTCCCAGTATAGTGTGGATTTTACTGCTGCAAATGTTTATCTTTGACCAATCAAATGTGTCGTTAGTGTGTTGTAATGCGAGTTTGGATCAAATGGTGCATTACTTTTATAAATGTGTTGTAATGCGAGTTTGTACGAATAAGTTTGGAGATTGTATGTTTTTATAACTTTCAAAAACAAAATTCACTGTACCAATATCTTGATCTATTGTCAATTAGAATTTATATGGCATTCAAATACTTTAACACATAATTTCAATATTATTGATATCCCTGTTGCTCCTAGAAATGTGGCACAACTCGGAATTAACAGACAAGACAGTACTGGTAATTAAGCATGGCTGGTGGATGTACCTGATACTGTTCCAGCTGCTGCTTGTTTACCATTCAGGTCGGGAATAAGTCTAATAAATTTGATGAAATGTCATGTTAATGTGATGGTCTCTTAAAGAAATGCTAGCTTAACAAGACAGACTTGTCTTAAAAAATAGGAAAACAAGTAAGCCATATGCATTTGTCTTGCTGTGCACCAGTTATCTTACCCTAGGAGTTGGAAAAGTTTATTTGTGACATGTCATCTGTCAACTGTGATGCATATGCTGCAACATGAAAACAGCACTCTTTACACAGTGCAATGTTTTGTATCAAAAAAAATATTTTATTGTCAAGCTTGCTTTTTCTTTAACTAAACATTCAAATACTTTAACATAAAGTTTGATACAATAAATTCTGCAATAATACCATAGTCTAGCCTGTAGATGGATGTACAACATGGTCACTATGTTGAGATTTGGTTCAGGTGAGCTAGAAGATATTTTGCATTTGGTACATACATGGTAGTTAAAGCATTTTGTTTTTAGTAGATTTGTCTCGGAACCTCAGAATCAGGTTACATTTCCTAGGACTGTGACATGTCTTACCCTTGGGTTACATTTTCCTAGTACCTGACAAGTCTTATCCCATTGGTTACATTTCCTCTGTACTAGTCACATCTTATCCTGATTGGTTACCTTTCTCTTGTGCTTTACACATCTTATCACATTGGGTTACATTTCCAATGACCATGACATGTCTTATTCTCTTGGGTTATTTTCCCTTTTACCAGACACATCTGGTCCCCTTGAGTTACATTTCTCTAGTATCAAGCAGATCTTATCCCAATGGGTTACATTTCCCCAGTACCATACACTTCTTATCCCCTTGGGTTACTTTGCCTAATACCAGACACATCTTATCCCCCTGGGTTACATTTCTCTAGTTTAGAGACCTTATCCCCATGGGTTACCTATCCCCGGTACCAAGAACATCTTATTACCCTTGGGTTACATTTCCCAAGAATGTGACATGTGACGTCTTCTACCCTTGGGTTACATTTACCTGGTACCAAGCACATCTTATACCCTTGTGGTACCTTTTTATAGTACCAGAAACATCCTATCCCCTTGGGTTACTGTTCCCTAGTACCAGACACATCTTATCCCATTGGGTTACCCTTCCCTAGTACAGACATATGCCTTTTTCCTCGAGTTTACATTTCTCTAGGGTCTATCACCTCATTCCATCAGGTTACATTTCCTTAGTACCTGCCACATACGATACCACATCCCATCAGGTTACATTTCCCTAGTGCTTGCCACATCCCATTAGGTTATATTTCTGTAGTATCTGCTACTTATTTCATCCCCTCCAGTTATGTTTCCTTAGTACCTGCCCACATATCTCATCCCCTGAGGTTTCATATCCCTCAATACCAGACACCTATCATTACGGTCATTTCTCTAATCTGTTGACAAAAATGGGGAAGTTTCCAAAGCATATATTTTATTCCAAGATAAAAAGATTCTGTACAAATATGAAAGACTGAGACAAAGCCAATAAAAAAGACAGACATTCTCATAATTTTGCTTATTTTAATTAAAATACCAACTGGAATAATTAAAAGATGCAAATGTTACATTTCTGTATCATCCCTGGAATGCCTTAGGAGGTTGCTGCCCACTCCATTTAGCCCCCTACCCTCTCTTAATATTTGGAGGTTTAATGTAAGACATAGTAACATTTATAATCATCATGTACATTTGGTCATTAACATGGCTTCATTAACCTCTATTTTTCACTTGCAGTGCAAATATTATCTTCACTGTTCCAGTGGACAGCATAAAAATGTCTTATTTTGTGCCCTCTTCCGAGACTTTACTGTACTCAATATGCACAAACAGACAACCAGCACCCTGCTCTTACTGTTATTCTGGGGCCAACATTGTTTTCGATTAAGCTATTTTGAAAACTGGCCACTGACAAACAATTAAAAAATATACACCGAATGGCTGTTGTTTTGGTTCTTATTGTTGAATAAACATGCAAAAAATTGAGACAAAATATCCATCCAATGTGATGATCATGATAAATGAAAAAATGATGTTTTGTATGAATGCCCTGAGTTAATAAAACGAATGAAGACTCCAGTATGAAAGCCCTTAGCTAAATACATAAAATACTGTTTTCACCATCTAAGGACTGATTTAGGTATTTCCAGCTATGAAAAAGCACCTTTTTTTATGTCCTAATGCTAGCAAGATCTGTATCCCCAACCCAGTTCTATTTAAATAACCAAATTTGGTTACAAATGGATTCCACTGGACATTATATTTTGAATACATTTATTAAGAATCAAAGTATTTCTTTGGTTTTTGTATTACATTACAATGTCAGAAGTTTCAAAACCTCTTACCCCCAACCCCCACCCCAATTCATGCATGCATGTCATATAACTAAAGACTACTTATTGGTTGACTGGATTTTAATGATACTTTGTGCGCATGCAGAGGAAGTGAGAGCTAAGTATCTCTGAGGGACACTTGATGAAGGTGACACTGCCTGGATGCCATTAAACTCCCCAATCCCTAGGGTTATGAAAAAAAGAATCAACATCTACCTTCAGGCACAGAAGGCTACTTTTAAGATAAGAAAAGCAAACAATCAAAATAGGCATTACATGTTTCATGCTGGCAGCATGACGAACTCAGAAAGAGATGTGTGGATTCAGTTTTGACCTATTTCTGTAAAAATGATTACATATTTATAAGAAAATGGTAATAAACGAATGCCTGTTCTAGACCTGGTATATGCACTTATGAATTCTCAAACACATATTAATAAACTTCATCCAATGCTTTTATCAACAATAAATATGCTATTAAAAAAGGAAGAAATAAAAACTTTGTTTTTGAGAGTGGAGGGTATCAACTTTATATTTGTATTTTCTTTCTGAGGTCAAATTAAGTTTTTCAAAACTAGATAGTGGACAACCTGAGTTATTGTGCAGAAACAAAACTGGTAACATGGATTGATGCCATAACAGAATACTCTCAACCTTATGGCAGGCATAAAGCCACTTTATTAAAAATTGTACATATTTTTTTATGAATGAGATAGTATAATAATGTAGGTTAGAACCATACTATGGTATCAAAGGATGAAGGTATATTTGATAATAGACAGTAAACTCATTCAAAATCTAACAACAATAATAAGATATGCAGTTGTCTTTGTGCATCTGGGAGCAAAATAAGCATGACCTGATATTAGTCAACTGATGCATGCTGAAGATACAGATTTTCCAACAAACTACAATAAAAAATGTGTACATTTATCTTTTTTTTGCCTGTCCCCACTGAAAGAGATCTGTTGAGGCAATGAAAATATGGCCTCTTTATACAATGTACCACATAAATCTAATATTCATCTGCCCTATGACAATGACCTTTGACCCTCACTCCATGTACACTTTTGAATCCATTTCAAAGTATGATGCTTATCACTGCATAATTTCAGTTTTATCTTCACCAAAAAACCGTTAGCAACAGATTTGGACAATGACTATTGCCCTCCAAATCCAAAGTGATACTATGTATATTTATTTAAGTCTGATATTACCCCCACCCCCCAACAGCTGATACTGCCAGATTAAAAACCCATTAACCATTGACTATTTACATAAATTTATAACAGCTGCACCGTATGATTGCCCCTACACCCCCCAATAAACCTGCATGGATGAATGACAAACATACAATGTAACTATTGTCTCCATTGTGTTACATTCATCGCTGTCAAAATAAGAAGTCATACTATACAAATTAATGACGGTATTGAATGTATTATAACTGGAACAAATTCTAACAAAATGAAATTATATAATAAAGTATCAGACTACTGCTTTTATTTCACTGAAACAGTTGCAAGAACCAGTAACAAACTAGTACTACAAATATTAAATTATTCCATGACAGTGATCACAATATTCATTTCATCCCTTTTGTTACATTCATTGCTGTCAAAACTAAGTTTTGTACAACACAAATAAAGGCTGTTCCATTTTAACATCTATAGTACCCAGTGAGGGCACTTAAAAAAAAAATATGCCAGGGTAGTCAGGTTACTCAGATACTTCTTATGAAAATTATACAAGGTTCTAACTTGTATCTATGATTGACTACTCCAAATTTAAGTGCCTTCCATTGGTCCCAAGTATGTTTGACTGGAACAGCCCTAATGACACAGTGAGTACTATGTTATAACTGGAACAAATTCTAACTAAATGAAATTACATAATAAAATTAAACTGTGGTTTTTATTTCTTTGAAACACTTGTACACAACAGAAAAAGACTCATGATACAAAATAAAAATATTCAGTTAGGATAATCACTTATTTACTCCATCATGGCTAACACATCTCGTTGCATTTATTAACAAAGACACAATCCAACAATTTTCATACATAAATATTATTACACTAATCTAAAACAGATGGTTAAGTATTTTCATCCATAACAATGAGCTTAATTTTACATGAAATATGTTAGTCTTCCCTTAGACAAGGGACATCTCTTACACACCAGCAGTGTTTCAGCCAGGTTTGACAAAAATGGGACCAAATGGCACCAATTATTAAAAAAGTGAGTCATTGGTGTGATCATAGAGCCAGCAACAGAATTAATAAGGATATTATTTACAGTATTCTTTTACATATTTTCTTGAAAAACCAAATAAATAACCAATTTTACTTTAGAATTCTCCTGGTGCTTATGACCAGATTCTGACTGAGCAGTCAATGTCTATGATTGTATGCCCCTCTAGTTATAGTAATCAGTAGTCTTGCATGCCCCCCCCCCCATCTTGGTCATCAGTAGTCTTGCATGCACCCCCAATCTTAGTCAGCAGCAGTCTTGCATGCCCCACTACAATCACACAGTCATTAGTAGCCTTTAATGCCCCGTCCAATCTTAGTCATTAGTAGCCTTTTTATGGCCCTGCAATCTTATAGTCATCAGTAGTCTTGCATGTGCCCCACCCCCAAACTTAGTCATTGGTAGTCTTTTATGCCCACAAATCTTGGTCATCAATAGCCTGACATGCGCATACAATCTTAAAGTCACCAGTAGCCTTGTATGCCCCTACCCAATTATATAGTCATCAGTTATCTTGTATGACACCCCACCAATCATATAGTCATCAAAAGTCTTGCATGCACCCCCCCCTTTCATCAGCAGTAGGCTTGTATACCCTCCAATCTTATAGTCATCAGCAGTCTTGTATGACACCCTTTAAATCTTATAGTCATCAGGAGTCTTGTATGCAAGTCCTCAATCTTAGTCATCAGTAGTCTTGTATGCAAGTCCCAACCTTAGTCATCAGTAGTCTTGTATGCCACTCCAATCTTATAATCAGTCTTTGCAAGTTAGCTTCCATATGATTTCTTGAGGGTGTGACAATGTTTTTCCACTGTGGATTCTGAATCTTTGTCAAAAGTTTCACATTCAGCAGTGTTTCCTTTTCCCTCACTTTGTACATCAGAACCCCATAAATTTTTAATTAAAACCCCTGTTTTGACACAAAGTTTTATTAAAAAAATACTCAACATGACTCTTATTTCAAACACCAGGGGGACTTCGACTTTCAACAATGCACCCTTTGGTAATACACTGCTTTCTGTGTGAATTTTGTTTTGATTTTTGTGGAGTTTTACCAGCTTGTTCACTAGAATCATGTCTATGGTAAAGAAATCAGTTATCAATCATTCCTTTGCAGCATTCATAAATGGCACAATGGGACTGGAAGCACATGCTTGAGAGAGTCAAAGACTAAAAATGTTTCTTTAAGTTTAAAATGGTAAGGAAAAGGAGTGGAAGTTACCTGAATATGTTACTTTAATTTGATTTACGTTTTCATTTATCATATTACAATTTGGTCACAGGCTTATCAGTAGTTAATAAATATTATGGGATATACAGAGTTTATAATTATTTATGGATGATAATGATCTATGCCATAACTGGGATTAGGAGAATGGGGGAAGATAGACTCAATATAGCTCCCACATCAATCAAAAAAGATGGATTGATGGATTTTGTTTATTTTCATTAATCAATCACTGAGCAATTCTGACATTTATTGCTCATCTGTATCAGATTTATAAGCGAGAAAAAAGTGGGCCTTATTAATTTTTTGCAACAATTTTGCTGCGTTAAATCTCTTTATTTCTGCAGGTGTCAAATTTGGATTTTTTTCTTACAGGATTCATGCTGGCTGAAACACTGACACCATTAATGCTATTGTATAATTATTGCTGAAATTTGTTCAACTCTCAATCCCCTTTACAAATGACTTAAAAGATTATCACAAGATTCTGAATTCTAGGCAATCTTAAAACACCATTCTCACTATTTTCATACAAAATGATCAGACATCAGCATATATGATTGTATATTCATTCAAATGAACTTTTTGCCCATCTTTCCAACTGCATGAAGGCAGACATATAAAAATGACATAAAAATGAAGAATGTTGACAAGTTGTGAAATATAAACATTTGTATATAAGAATCTTGAAAAGGATTTTTGATGAATGGAAAGAAATGTAATTCAAAACACATAAAATACCCGTGTCACCTACATGTATAAAAACATTTAATTCAATGCTTTTGTCTTAAGCCAGGCTTTTGAAACAACTGCAAGTCCCAAGCCAGAGACTCCATATAGTGTCAAATTAAACCTTCCAAACACATCATTGTAACATAACAAATGATAAATATGTGAAAAAAGTTCAGCAAAGCTCACCGTCCCAGAGATAATTAAAACTCAAGTAAATGATTGATATAGGTCACAGTCAGTTTTTCTTTCTTAAAAAATGTGATTGGTGTACTTATCAGAAAGCATGCTCATATTCACTTTGAGGACTAAACACAACAGGGTCCCACCAAAAAAACACATCGACGGCATAAAAGTACACTGCAGTGAAACAATATTGAAACTGTGTTTTATTACTTCTCACAATGCATATGCATATCTATTCTCACAAGTGCACAAGTGGACGTATCAGAAACAGACCTAAGTGTAAAAAAAATGTAAAAGATCCCTGTAAAATTAAAAGGTTACAGCGACTTGTGATTGATATTGTGGAGTATTACTTCAAAGGATGCATACACTTATTTTGTCATGACTGAGCAAGTGCTAAAAAAAATGTGCACATAATAAATTTAATGTTAAAAGGTGCATATTTGCCAATGCCATCTCAATAATTGGCAATAATTATGGTATCAGGTTTTTACAGCATGTGGAGCTTGAATTTCAATATTTGCTAGTAGTAGGTAAATATTAATGGTAAGCAATTAAGTGGCTAAAGTCAGTGACATCAAACTGGAAGATGATTCAGCTCTTGGTCGTAGAACATACATCTTCCTCGTTTCTCCTCATGCCAAACAAATACACTCATAAAGACCGTGGTTTTCCCCGAATCGTTGTAGGGTTGACCATTTAATCTTATTCTTTTGATGATCCCAATCCTCCATTATCTGGAATGAAAAAAATGCTGACATTATTTACCAATGAAATACAAAGTAGTTGAAAAAAGGATATTTATCAACTATCTTAAAATTTCTGTAATGACTATAAAATCTAACAAGAAGTTTGCTGCGAACAACATGCCTTTCTCACCTAAAGATGGTCTGTTTCACTACATGTAAAAGAGCACACACAATTTTTTAAGAAACAAAATTCTTTGATTTAGCACACATCTACATTTACTGGTAAACTTGATTCTCATTTAAAAGTTTGAATTACCTGTTTCAAATAGTATTGTGATGATGTTCAAACTTTGGGACTAATGCAAGATACTTGTTTAGACAGGTTACTGTTTTATCAAGGTTCCATTTAATTTTATCTCTTCTAGAAAAGTTCAATTTATTATACCATGTATACCATATGTATCTTGACACCAATTTGAACAGTCTCAACACTAACCTATTAATACTGAGCGTCAAGCGAGGCAGCTGCTTGTACCATTTTTATAACTCATTTGGTGTGACTTGGCCAGGGTTTGAATCCATGAACATCTGAGGTGCATGATAATATAAAGTATATTGTGGTATTAACCCGACAACATATAATAATCGCGATATTGACATAAATTTTGATTAGAAGTAGAAAACAAACTCTATTATTATAAATTAATATTAGCTATATTTCACTACTTTTAATAGTTCCTAACTGACAATGATGTATTGAATTTCCTACCTTTACCTCTGGTAATCAGCTTCAGTAAAATTTCTATTTTGTTTCCTGAGCAGTTGCATCATGGGTAATCACAAGTTACAATTCTGTGAATCTTCATTCTTTGGAAGCTTTAACTTCTCTTCATCAACAAATAAGCATATTGCTGACATTGATGACTATCTGACACTGACTTTGAGCTACAAGTATTTGAAGCATGGCTGAGTATGACCTGGTGCTAAATTCAAAAGCATGGTGTGCCATATGGACTCATTGTGCATTAAGAAAAAGTAAAAGGGATGGGAAAATTGCTGTGTGTCAATTATGTGACACTCAAGTTGAGTTTTCTAGTGGAACCACTAATCTAGTGTACCACACGAACAAGCACCATCCCGGGAAATGTGGTAATTACAAAGAAGACAGACAATACACATCGATCCCTGCTAAGTGAAGATACTTCTGATCTTTCTAAATCCAAAATGTTGCAGTCAATCCTGAGAACCTTACCCAGGCTCACTGGTGCAAAATCACTATTTCCCTCCCCTTGTTTTATATAAAGCATCTACATTCGCAATTTAGTCTGCTGAGCTGGTAAATAATCTTTGCTTCTAATTATTCCAGTTCTTCAAAGCCTCTGAAAATGGGAAATGGTCTATTTTGGCCAATTTAAAAAAAAATCATGATATTTGAACATAATTTTCTACAACACTTATCATGTTGTGCATTACGATATTTCTGTTTTAGGATCACACTTGCTGCAAGACTGTATTCAGCAAAGGTTGCAGTCTTCAATGAACATAGGTTAACCTGTACAACCATTTTTGTTATTAAATGGATAATTTTCTAATATTCTTGACAGAGAAGACATAACATCCCTCTTTTTTGGTTCTTTCCTTAGCCAGTTGTAGGTAATCAACAAAGTGTTTTGGAAATTTGGTTTCTTTTCTTCTCTTAGTTCTCATGCACTGGTTCCACATGCTGTGGATGAGATGCCAACTTTTTATATGCCATTGGCTTGTGCAACATCTTCAGTTTCCATCGGAACAAGAGAGCTTTTCTCTTACTCTGTAGTATCGACTGTAACAGATGATCTTACCATAAAGAAATCAGTTACCTCACATTTCGAGATTCACAAACTAGTTGCATGTTATGCTCTATACAGCTGTTATGGTTGATCAATGGATCAGTTTGTTATGCCCCTTTAAGAGACAAGTAAATTGCAACTCTGGATAGTTTCTGCATAAAACAGCTGCAGATCTCAATCACAGAGATTCTTGTATTCAAACATTAAATCTGACTTAGTATATCTTGACTTAGATCATTGGCAAAATGGAAGACCAAGGCTGAATTTCACAAACAATTAATTTTAATTTTGTCTTTCAAACAAAAACAAACCAACAAAAAATACAATGCACATAGGGTAAAACAAATTGTGGAAACAGCAGTCTGCATAACCAGTACCCCATTAGTTTTTAGAAGGTGCAGGACTAACAGTCTTTGTTGCAATAAACCTACTATCTAGTCAGGCATCATCTTTACATAATTGAATTCAACCAAATCCAAACGGCATCCAAAAGAAAAAGGACAGTTAATGCAAACGAGCCTATGACATGACAGGCTGACAGTTTCTGTGTCATTTTAATTCTGGACTTTCTAATGAGCCAATGTAATTATTTTGACAGTCATTTCCATCCTTGATGAGTAATCAGCACAATAGTGGAAGATAATGTATTACTCATATTAAAAATGACGTGTGTGAAATCACTGCAATTAAATATATCTTTCAGTCGGTTATATTTGAAAGTTATAATGATAGATCTATGCATGTTTTGTTGAAGACAGTGGCTACAAGTTAAGTACACACCAATCTTATACAGTAGATAACTCTCTGTAATACTAAATAAAAACTAAAATTGGTGTATTTCAGATAACAGCTATATTACAAAAAACTCAACATTTTACCATTCTTTTCCTTTAAAGTTTCAGATGTTTCCACCTTTTTTGAAAGATGCTCTAGGTCACTCTCATTAGTATGGTCATCTTCATCTTTGAATCCATCCGAGGTCACATTACTTTCGTTATCTACCCTGCTGTGAACTTCGTTGATTTCTTGTGAAGAGTCTTCATCATCCCCCATGACAGTCTACAAACAGTATACATTTTATTTAATAAGACAAGCCTATCATATAACCTTTTTTTATATGGTACTAAATAGTCTTGCAGTGCTGGTGCACTGTAAAATCTACAATCATTCAATCAACTTTTAGTAACAGTGGTGAGGAATGTGTTGTACTCAGTAATAGTTGACTGCTAGACCGTGTCCTATTTAAATGACACCTTGTTGCACTCAACTTCTTCACAATGACTGTCCCTTAATATATGCTTTTGTCCATCACATAATCGCTATTTTCTACAAGAATCTGCATTGTCTAGAAGTCATTGCTACTTTTGACACTGCCTCAATAGTCTGAGACTCTACAAGTAAATATCTGAATTCCAGATTTATCAAAGTTCTCTTTCTGTTCTTTCTCCACTCCAACATGTCTTCTTAAAATCCAGGGGAACTCATGCACTTGCTAAATTTCGGCCCTCAAGGGGAGTTGCAGTAACTTGGTTTGGAGAGTATGATTTTAATTAATGGGCCACATGTTCAATACCTGGCCAAGTCAGCACATTTAACTGCCTTGGTGTTTACATGGGATGATGGGAATGACAGTAAACTTCCATTTCCTCCACATTATGTAGCCAATAAATGTTACAAGTGCCGTTAAAACCTATACAAATCAAAAACAGTTTTTTTCAAATGAACACATTGGCAGTGATAAATTTGGGTCCTACCAATGCTGAAAGTTTACTAATCTTATCATACATGTTTATTATGTACATACAACTGCTATTGTTTGTGTATGACACTGCTGTAATTTCCATGAATACATCAAAGTTTAAACACTTGCAAAATATAAGTGCCCTGCAGCAGCAGCAGCACAATGACCAAGATTATAGTCTGTGTCTACATCCCAGTTTGTTTGTATCCCCCGCCGATTTCAGTAACGAAAAGCATAAACAAGATAAAAAGTCAATAAATCTTACTCAATTCATCCAATGATTTATAATTTCTAACCCGATTGCGATCAGGGTGTCCATAACACTTTTATCGTCTGCACGTCTGATGCTTAATGGAAGTTTTCATTACAACCATGGCCATCCTCGAGATCAATTTCCAGTTCCTGGACAAATCCATTTTCAGCAAAGGGACGGATGCATAAATACGCATGTATGTACATAGAAGGTAGATTTTATAGGTGGCAAAGGAGTATAACTCTTAACCTTACCTGATTGATGGAAATATCCGAGAATAACCAAATAGGAGCAATGACGTCACTCTATTTGCAGAAAAAAAGACTTCCCCAAATTGTGTGCATTATGGTGTCGTGTTAGTATGAAAACTACAAATAAAACTCTTCATAGAGTCAATAAAAACCATAACTCATAGCTGCCAACTTCGGAGTACAAAAATACCGACTGCTTGTGACAAAAATACTGATTTCTGGAACAAATACTGATTTTTAAAATTTTAATGCATATTTAACTATTTACAACATATACAACCATCAGTAAAGTAGGACAGTGCCTTACATAATTATTTAATATCAAAGATGCATGTGTAGCACACTGATTCCTTCTGGACAGGCACCATGTTCCATTCGGGTGCCCATTCAGAATGTGCAAGAGTGCAAAACACTCAGACACAGGCTGTTTATAGGTGCCTTTTCCATACCATGTTTTTTTTCTACAATCATTATCAATTTCAATGTAACAACTTTCACTGATGATCTCAATTATTTGATTTTCATACTGAACTGTTTTTGTTCAAGAATGAGTTTTCCTTTGCGATTTTACTGTCTTGAAAACTTGTGCAAAATAAGTCGCCAGCAAGACAAGTTAACAGGAAATCGGTTAGTTTATTAAATATTTAAAATAATTGAGAATTAGAGAATCATGAATTTTTTTGTCTGCAAAACACACAGCAAATCATTTTGCAAAGTAACATCTGCAAATTATGTGCAAAGACTAAATTTACTTTTGGCAATTGTGACCTTAACTTTTCCAGCCAATGACCCCAAATTAATAGGGTTTGAACAGGAACGAATATATGTAATTATGCCCAAATTCTATTATCTTGAACTTAAGTTCTCATCTCGAGAAAAAGAAATGCACTGGCAAGACATTTTCTTAGCTGCCAATGACACTGAGCTTGTAGGCACAAAATCAGTAAATCAATAAGGCCTTTCCCCTTGGGAATACAGGTACCACATTGCACTGAAATCTGTTTACTTGGACTTAAGTTATCATCTGGAAACCAAAACATATGTCCACCTACCTAGACAGGCCAAAGTATACAGACATTGATATATCCTGCATCTTTCCTGCAGTGGTTGGTGTGCTCAACTTGTAACTGAAGGGGTACATAACTAAATCCTAGCACTGTACCAGCCAGGGTCTGCTATCATGGTAGGTCCATGAGCAAGGCACTTTATTTAATTTATCTCAGTACTAAATAACCTATTTGTGTTGATGTGTAAAAAAGCACCAAACTAAAATCCAGCATCTTTCATGGGTTTTGTTATATCAAGTCCATGATCAAAGCTTAGCTGTTAAATGTGTGACCATGACATGTTAAAAAATACTGACACCATGTCAGCAATAAATTGTCTTAGCTACATACTGATTGATCAAAATATGAAAAACAATCCATCAATGTTTTTATGGAATATAAGCAAAGAAATACCTTTAAACTAAAACAACAATGCAAATTTTCTCAGAGTAAGACCTTGACCACAAAGTCAAAGTACATGTAGCATGTATGGATTAATTGTCTTAGATTAATAATTATTAATCCCACGTATGAAGAAAAACTCTGTCATGGTCAGGAAATTTAAGCAAATGATATAACTGCAACCAGAACCTGAATAAAAATTTTCCATCACTATGACCTTCATCCAAAGGTCAAAGAAGCATGAAATCGTACAGCAAATAGAATTGTCTAAGCATCATAATTAAGATAAGAAAATTCATTAAGTAGTTTTGTATCTGATAATACATAACTCATCATGTTAACATTAGAAATTTAAACTCTTCTACCTCTTAAAAATAACCCTTCCAAAAAGGTGAACAGTTCATCTTTTCTGTCCATATACCATACAAAGTATCTCTGCTACTTGATCTCCACTTGGTGGTGCCAGTGTTGATCTGAGTGATACATCAATTAGATGCTTGCAATCGCTGGGAGGAAGGTTTGTTTGTTTGGTTAGGATTTTTAATGTAGCTTTACAAAAAATTCAGTCATATCGCTCTGATGTCTGCAGGGAGGCAGTTTATAGTGATGTCTAGCACTGGGGCATCATGCTGCAGACATGTAGCATGATGTCCCACAGAGTCACATTATCCTGACACCAGGCCATCTGAAAAGCATGTCCTGTATTATATCAGCTTTAATTTAACGGAGTAATGCCAAACTGCATGAGAGGTTCCATTTAGGAAACCAGTTTTATGTTTTTGACCTATTCAAGTCAAAACTGGCTAGCAGGTCTTATAGATCTTTATCATTACAATATATCCTCTGCTGTGGTGCCTGAAAATGTCAGAATCACGGAGCTGTAGCTTTTGATGATAAGAGATTACATTTTCTCCTTGAACAGCCACAGAAAGAAATCAGTCAAATGTAGATCAAGAAACGATGTTTTTGGCTTGGGTCCAGTTCCTGAACATGTGCCTTTTCCCCTTGTACCTTTGACACTGGGATGGTTTGAGATTTGACTTGTCCCAAATGAAAAGAGATAATTCCTACCTTTCACCAAAATAGAACCTATCAAGTGTTTCTGGAGGACATTGTCCAGATAAGCGCAAGTCAAGAGGAAGAGGGCAATGATGCATTTGATAATATTTGGGAATGCCCATGGACTGACATGGAGATAAAATGAAAGTACATAAAACTTACATATTTTATTTTAGAAGGCAAATCAATGAACTTCCACTCAGCTTGGTCAGTGTCACAGTACAATTGCTAATTTATTCTTTTTGTTCTAAAGTCTGGTGGATGAAGCTGTTTCCTCCTTGAATTTTAGCATGGCAGAATATTTCTTGAGCCAGCTGGGGTCAATGATCAGCCAGAATTGTAAAGGTCTTCTGACACTAGAACGACCCAGGGCATTTTTTTTGTGTAAGTGAGACCAGACTCATTTGTGTCCTCATTAGCTTTTGACTTTCTTGCACTTACTGTATTTCATCATCAATATTTAGTTCAAATGACAATAACCGAAAAAACCCACAACAGAAAAACAACTAAGAAACATGTACTAATTAATGTTGGAGTACAAGATCAGAAAAAAACAAGTCAACAAGTGAGAAAAACAAAACACATATTGATTTTACAATAATAATAAATACCCCACTATACACCAATATACCAACTTTCTGGATGGATGGGTTGAAACCACAAAGTTATTTATAGGATTTTGGGAGATCTTCCAGTACATAGTTGATAGGGCTGAGCAAAAGTTTACAACTGGCACTATTAGGCAGCAGACAAAGGGAGTTAATGGGTTAGAGTTTCTTCCCTTAGTCTATATGGTAAAAGATTGACTTGTATTTTTAGGGTGGCTGGATTTGGGAGGTAGTGGTGTTTATTTTATTAATAATAATGTGATCTGGGAATATACTCAAAGGAGAAATAAGCAAATAAAATAAAACCTAAATATTTTCTTCACTGTCACCTTTACCACAAGGTAAAATGGGTGACTAGGTGTGTCATCGAAAAAACTGTCATAATTCATAATAGGAATATATCAATGGCTTTTGGAACTGTAAGCAAATGAAAGATTTTTTAACCAAAAGGTTTATATTTTTCTTTTACTTGGATTTCAAGGTCATGGTCTTAGCACATGATTCATGCCAAGTATTATGAAAATCTATCAAAGGGTTCAGAAATGTATAGTAAAATTAAAAACGTAACCATCTTTTGATATAAAGAACAAACCTTTAATATATCAGCAAAATACTCTGCCTGGCTTGCAACTTTTGATAGCTTGGCATTCTCCTCTTTCAATTCATCTATTTCTTTAATAAGCTAAAACAGAATGAAAATTAAATGTCAGAGTGCATACATATTACATATCAAAAAGAATCCTTGGCAATATGAATCAAAGCAAAAAAACCCCCAAAACAACATTACGATGAATGGCACATTATACACTCACCTTATTTAATAGTTTCAACTTTAGTCACAAGAAGGGTATAGCTGAATAAACATAGCTGGCTAACAATAACCTAGACTTTGGCCAATGCAAAAGATCTTGAGCTAAGCTTACAGTGCAGAATCTATTGCTGTCTTATTAAACTTAGCATGACCATGGCAATTAGACCCCAATTTTAGTAACTGGAATACAGCACAGTGCTAGAATTATATTTTAATCTTCATTTTCCTTGGACCTGATGAGGTACAAAATGTGTCCATGTTCAAAACACTCAAACGTTTTTCTAATTATGGTGTTTTTTGCTATAACTTCATTCAAATGATTATTTCTCTTTGTTTTATTTAAAATGATTGGTGTTCCAATTTATAGTCTTTTGTTTGTTTGTGCAACTGCTAGTTAAGGATAATTTTCATAATCCTACTATCCTTCTCAGTAGATCTAGTGTTGGACTAGATTATTACCATCAACAATTTTGTCTTACTGTGGTTCAAGCCCTACTTAGTCAACAGGTCACAAATTGTATCTGCAAATGGAATACACTCCAGCCCAGTTGATCTACATTGTGGATGTTCCACAGAGATCTGTTCTTGGATCAGTTCCCTTCATTCCATACACTCAGCCACTTTCAAGTGTCATACATCAACCATTGTCTAACCAAATGTACACTGATGACACCCAAACATACAAATCAAGCCACCCAACTGAAGTTGATGCAATCATCCAAGGAGTAGAGAGGTGACATTCTGATGTGATATCATAAATAACATACAACAAGCTGCAGATGAATGATGATAAAACTAAGATCATTCTAATTACAACACAAAGACTTTCTCATTCAAATTCTTTAGCTCACACAATAATTATCAGCAATTATGTCTGGCAGAAACTTCAATAAGTTCAAAACACAGATGTTCTGATCATCCTTAGAGCACACCTCCCCTCTGCTCTGTATCCTAGACTGGCTATTCATTCGATCCAGAAAATATAAAATTTGTTCTCTGTGCTATGTTTCACTGACAGACTCCAGTCCAACATACATATCCAACCTCACCCATGTGTACACACCAGCAAGATACTTATGTCCCTCTTCTGACAATCATATACTCATTATTCCCACTATGAAAACAAAGTCATATGGACAACATTCTTTTGCACATCAGCATCACAAAGCTAAAATCCATCAGTTGTTATTAAGAATATAACAAGGTAAATATTTTGTGAATATAATCTTTGAAGAGTTGATTAAAATTTAAACCTCTTCATTCTCTTTGAGCGAGTCATTCAGTGCTACCCTTCTTTCTTCTGCCAGTTGTTGCCAATAACTGTTTGGGATTGGTTCTGAAAAAAAAAAAAAAGAAAAAAAAAAAAAAAAAAAAAAAAAAATGCCAAATTTTATAACCGATTAACATGATGAATGAGATCATCCACTTTGGAAACTACTTGTTATTTTGCCATAATAGTAAATACCACCTAATATGCATAAATAAGACAGTTAACTGAATCCATGGTATAATTACAAGTTGCCATATACAGAATTAACTTATGTTTGAATACAAATACAGTTGATTAGTTTGTTCAAGTCTTTTCATAAAATAGCCATAAAACTTTGATTGTGCAGGATTGCAAACTCGCATGCTTTTTATTTCATGTTACCGGATTGAAACAGTATTATTTTAGCCCTTTTACTGTACATACAACCACCCCACCCTAATGTTGGAGCTGAGGGAGTGTATGATTTGGATTTTTAACGCAGCTTTAAGTTAACAATTGTTCAGTTATATTGCTACAACGTTGGCAGTGTGGCAGTTTATAGTGATGCCTAGCACTGGGGCATCATGTGAGATATGTAGCATGATGTTCCACCCAGTCACATTATCCTGACAACACAGGACTAGTCCTAAAACAAACCTCTTAAAGCTGAGCATCTAGCTAGGCAGCTGTTAGTACCATTCTTTTGGTCTCAACCTCGTGCGTCTCATATACTTTTCAAATTTTTAAAGCAGTGCTTTTTCTTTTTCTGATCTGACATGCTTTGAAATTTAAAGATCCCTTGGCTCTAACGTTTTTCAGTCATATGGAACGAATTGTCCATTGAAATTGGACACAGTGGTCCCTTTAAAGAATGCTCTTAAAACTCACCTTTATCGACTGCAGGAACAAAGTTAGGGACCTAATAATGTTTTGTATCTTGTATGTTTTCAGCATGTTTTTATGTTTTCCAATTTCATGTTATTTTGTTGTGGTTGTAGTGTAGTCATATCATTATAGATGTTGCAAAATGCTTAGAGCTTCTAAAGATTAGGTGCTTTACAAAGTCCTCATTATTATTATTATATAACATCGGAGTATTCTTTTTTACTCTTCAGGTCATGGTTTTACCAGTGACCAAGGTAATGAACAATTTTATGACTGAAGTTGCTGCAGCAATAAGATTTTGCAATTGTCATGCTCATACTACATTTTTGCTTCATATTCATATGACAGTGCTAGTCAAATACATTCAACTGCGTATGTGATTGGAACAAATACAACTGCAGTGACCTGCAGCACTGCCAGCTAATCCATCAATTGCACCTGAAGCAATTTTACAAATCCGTATATCCTCGATTCTTTTTAAGTTTGTAATTGTTCAAAGTTATCATGGATTTATTCAACATTCAGTTCTGGATGTAAACGATAATTTGCCTGCAAGTATTCAATTACATCAATAACTGCTTTGATATTTTCTTGATTTATCTTTCTAATAAAATAGTTTAATTTAAAATTCAGGTTTGTTGTTCACATTAGTCTACAAGGCATCCATTATCACAGACTGAATCATTGTTGTCGAAGAGGTATTCATCATTGTCAGTGAAGTTGTCTGATGAATTATTCTCGTAATCATTGTCAAGCACTGATGTACTTGTCATGTTTGTAGATATAGGTTTTGTCATTGCTGATTAACCATGTAAAAGAAGAGTGTGTAACACTGCAGGTCAATGTAGCTCTTTGGTTGACAAGCCTGATAACAGCCTGGCGAAATTCATGAAAATTATTCCATGGTGTGATACAACACTGTTAATGCATTGTGGCACTGCCCTTTGAAGTTGAATTGTCATCGCTGTAAAAGACCCCCATGAATTTGTTTTAAAAGCCAGATCAGCAATGACCCGATGTCCATTTCTGTATTTCCCATCAAGTGAATCTGTTAGACATTATTTATATTATATGAAATTTTGAATTTGTATTTTTGCAGTGACATAAATTAATGATACAGCATAATACAATGATTGGAATAAATAAAAGTGTGTGGCAACATAATCAATGTGATCAATGCTGTGTCAATGAATGTTGTTGGTTACATGCCGATTGCATTCACTGATGCATTGGACCTGTTTCATGTTTGGGGCATAGAAATGGCATTCATAAAAAACACCACTATGCTGATTATGTTATACAATTATTACACAATGGAAGCTATGTATTAGTCAACGAAATGTGATCAGATGAAAATTAATATTTTGATTGGAGATATACAAATTATACATATTTGATACTTTGATGATGATTTATAAAAAAAAAAAAAAAGTTAAACTTCCATTGATGTGTTGTTGCACAAATATACGGGATAAGAAGCAGTTTAAACATGATGGTGCAGCAGTTTTTGTTTTGTTGTTAAAAGCATTAATCTACCCAGAGGTCAACCAGGACATGACAAGATTTTCCATGACAGTCTTGCCTAATAATGACCCTCCCAAAAATAAGTCAAATGCTGAAGGTATGATTGCTTATAAAAGAAGACTGTCATTTAAGCAATACCTGATGGAAAAAACCCAAGTCAAGGTCATTGCATCTTTTAAATAGTTATAGTTGGACTAATTGTTCGGGAACAATTAATATTTTATCCTCACTGGGGTTTTGTTCTTGGTATTAGTTTGTTATATAATTTGTCATATAATCTGTTATTTGTGCTTTAAGATCTTGGCAGAATCAATTGTATTATTTTGTGTCCAGTCATTCATTTGGGCTGGAATTTATTTCTTGAAATTATTGCATTAAAGTGATTCTTCTCTGGAAAATGAAAGTGCTCTTCAAAAACAACATTCTTCTTGGAAATAGCAATTTGAATTTATACAAAAATTTCAAATAAGGATACAGCCAATGTGGGTATGTGAGAAAACTTGCCAGTCGCTTCTCGTGTGTCGATGGTTCTTATTGGGGTTTTCCTGGGTTTGTACTTCACCATTAATACTGGCTGCTATGTATAGCTGTATTGTGCTGAAAAATTGTGATGAACCCAATAACAACAACAAAAGCAAATAAGGATATATTTTTGGATTGTATTACTGTGATCCAACAAAACTGTTGGCACATCAACATCAGCTTTGGATTTAATTTGGAATTCCAAAAATGTTTATTCAAAACTTTAACTATTTGGACTTGTATTTCAGGGAAATAAATTATTTGTTGAATTTAACAAAGCTTGTTGCTTTTCACTCTTTTCTGTTACTTATTATAAAGCATACTCATAACACTCCACTAGGGTAATACCCCCATCAAACAATACCAACATTGTCGTATACATTTGACTGTACTTTTTTTCCTTTGGAGGGGGGGGGAAGAAGCAGCAGGTCAGGCCAGTACAGTGCAGTTTTCAGTGGGAGCCAGGGATGAGAACTGGTACTGTCACCATGAAAACAGTTCCATAGCCTCACTGCAATTGTATGTAAGGTCCACCACCCCACCATTGCTGCTACATTTCATTACTGATACTACTTGGAATTGAAAATACCATTAAACATATATATTCATGTGATTAATCAAATATATTGTGATAATTGTATTTTCAGTTTGATACATGTATCAATATGTATCGTATATCAGGACGTGTATCGTTTATTGTATCAATAAATGGCACAGGTGAATCATTTATCTTATACTGATGCAGATGACATATAAGAGAATTGTTTGGTTATCTAATGATATATCAGGTCTACAATTTATATTTATCTTTTTCAGACACAAGTTTAAAGACTATACAGTAAATTTGTAGACCCTAATGCATTCTCTGTTAGTATGTTTCAGTTGCTTACGTTTTGTTTACTTTTTTTTTTTATACTTCTAACATTTCAGTGAATGTCTATTTTCTGTCTTAAATTTCAATTGCTTTCTAAGAATCAGTTGCCTTTGAAGTATTGAAGTTATCCTGTTAATGAATTAACTGAATGTAGCCATTCATTATATTTAATATCATTATGTACTTCACCCTTTATGTGTTCGAGTTAAATCTGACTAGCTGATCCATGATAACGATGAAGTTGTATAGTTTAGTATACCTCAAGTCTGGAGTATCATTTCACTTCACATTTCATCCAACTTCCTTAACGTCAAATAATAAAAGGAAAACTTTTAGCTGAAATAGCAACTGTCTGAAAAATAGGAGGAGGAAAACAATACTAATATAACTAAACCAAGAAAGATACGTTTTGAAATGTTAAGTTTCACATGAAAGAGAACATATTTAAGAAACACAGAGTTCATGTCGCATTTAATCATACAGTTGATCATAACTGACACAAGCATTCAGGCAACATGTTGAAGCAGGATATTAGTCATATTTTGTAGTCTATATTTCTGTCCATCTCTCGTCTTCTTGATCAGTCATAATTGTTGTCTTTAATCTTCCAAATATATAAAATCAAGTCCCAAAATTCAAGCTTTATAATTTAAGCAAATATCTAATTACTGATGTCAGAGAGTTAAATAATTTAATTTCCTCAACAGGTTTCAATATGTACACCGTCACTGGAGTCTCTATCTTTCAATAAAATTGGAGATGGAACCTGCACAGCCCTTTGTATCCCCTAGGGGTGCAAGACAGAGTAAAAAATCTCCTTGATGTCAAAACTGGGGTCAGACTGAATATAAAACAAGTGTTACGGCTATCGGATTTAATTTATTTATTTTTAATTGTTAAATCCAAATTTATCATTTAGGGTTTAATATCCATTAACTGGGAAATTATTCTAGAAAGTTTAGGCTGACTTAGATTGTAAACAAGTTTTGACCTTGGCTTGTTTGACCTAAATCCTGACCTTGCTTTAGACATTGTCAACAAGCCTCTAAAACTATTGGTCAATTTCAAGGACAACATTTTATTTTTAGTTCTTAGGGGTAGTAAATATCTAGAGTACATGATTTTAGTGAAGGCAGTCTCTTTCTGTGACCTTCCATGACTTTCCAGAATCACATGATTCCTCTTGTTTACGAGGGAATTACAATATAAATAGCTGTGTTTTAAAAGCTAACTTTAGTAGATGTTTGGGCTTATTGTAAAGTTAAGTTGTGTATTTTTCTGTTTGAGTTTAATTATTCTGGACTTTATGTCAATTCGTTGGAAAAGAAGAATTATTCTATTTATCTGGAAAAGGACATATGTTTCACAATTTCATTTGGATGATTATAAATAAAAAGAACTGCATCACGTGACATTGTCAGCCATTTTGGATTACATCGTCAAGATTCGAACCTGGAACTCTTAGAACATTTATTTATCAGGACTTGCAATTCTATTAGTGGATTATTTTGTGAATTCTATATTTGTTGGATTTGATTCTCTAAAACTGTAAGTTTATTTATTTCATGAGAATAATTGTACTTAATAAAATCATTGTTAAAGTTTTACAAGCTTGTTAGTTTTCACTCTTTCTGTGTTGCTGCTTATTCGAGCCTAAGCACGTAACATAGAATTGGGGGCTCGTCCGGGATTGAGATTGAGATTAAGATTGAAATAAATTTGAATTTAAATTTGAATTTCCCCTAGTTTTTTTAAAAAAAATTTAAGTTTTTAGTGAGACTAACACGCTTGTATCAAAATGACATCTAAGGTAGAAATATTTCTTTCAAATCCTACCCAGGAGCAATTAGATCTTTTCAAAAAAGATGAATTGGTTCAACTTGCCAGGAAATACGATCTTTCCGAAGTCAAGGCTTCTTTAACGAAACAAGATATCAAAAAGATTTTGGTCCAATATTTGGTAGAACAGGATGTTTTGGAACAAAGTGCTCTGATTCCAGTCATTAAGTCTACACCAGACTCTGACCTTAAACTGAAGGAATAAGAATTAAAATTCAAGATGGAATTAGAGTTGAAGAAGCTAGAATTTCAGAAAAGGGAGAGAGAAAAGCAATTACAATATGAGAGAGAGGAGAAAGAGAAACAAATTGAATTACAAAAAGAGCAGATGCGGATTGATAGAGAGAGAGAGGAGAAAGAAAGACAATTACAATCTGAAAAAGAGGAGAGAGAGAGGGAATTAGAGTTTAAGAAACTGGAATTTCAGGAAAGGGATAAAGAAAGACAATTACAATTTGAAAAAGAGGAGAGAGAGACAGGAAAGGGAGAAGGAAAAACAATTACAATATGAAATTAGAATGAAAGAAATGGAGCTGGCAAGTGAGAATCACCATCATACTTCAAATCAAAATTTTGATTTAGCAAGGAATATTAGATTAGTGCCCCCTTTCAAAGAAAAAGAAGTAGACAAATATTTTATTCTTTTTGAAAAAGTTGCAGAAAATTTAAAGTGGCCAAGAGAGAATTGGACTCAGTTACTACAATGTGTACTTACTGGTAAGGCTAGTGAGATTTACACCTCACTGTCTGTTCAGCGAAGTGGTGATTATGACGTAGTTAAAGAATGCATTTTAAGAGGTTATGAGTTAGTCCCTGAAGCTTATAGGCAAAAATTTAGAAATTCCAGAAAAGAAGCTGGACAAACTTATGTCGAATTTGCTAGAGAAAAGGAGCAGATGTTTGATAGATGGTGTTTAGCCAAGAAAGTCAAACAAGATTATCAAAATCTCAGGCAAATTATATTAATTGAAGAGTTCAAAAACTGTGTCCATAGTGATGTTAGGACTTATCTCGATAAGCATAAGATTGAAACCTTGGAAAATGCTGCTCGAGCTGCTGACGAATATTCTTTGACACATAAAGTTCCTTTTGTTAACAAGACTTCTACATTTTTCTGGCAGAAAAGAATTTCCGCCTAATTCAAGCCCTTCTAAAACTCAAACTAACACAACTTTCAAAAATCAGACTTCAGAGAAGTTTGATTCTAAATCCTCGTCCCTTCCGACGCGTAACTTTTGCAAGAAAAAAGGACACGTTATTTCTGATTGCTACAAATTGAAAAATAGGCATCAGAATCAAGATAGAACTGTTCCAAATGCTCTTATTTACAAGAGGTCAAGGTCACAGTCATGTATTGAAAGCAATACATTTGTTGGGTCTAATAAATCCCAGTCTGATTTTGATATGGAGAATTATGAACCATTCATATCGAAGGGTTCTGTATCACTTTTGGGTGATTCGGCCAATCCCACCCCTATTAAAATTTTAAGGGACACAGGAGCTTCTTAGAGTCTTTTATTATCAGGTACTTTGCCTTTATCTGAGAAGTCTTCTTCTAATGAAAGTGTTCTTGTTCAGGGAGTAGAGTGCGGCTTTGTTAATGTTCCTCTCCATTGTGTAAATTTGTTATCAGACTTAGTGTCAGGACCTGTGACAATCGGAACAGTCTCGGTTTTACCTGTTGAGGGAATAGATTTATTGCTAGGCAACGACTTAGCTGGAGACAAGGTTGTGGTTAATCCACTTGTAACTGACAAGCCTAATTTGGATCAGAAAGTTGATCCAATTGAAAAAGAAATCCCTGACATATTTCAAGCTTGTACAGTTACTAGAGCTATGGTAAAGAAAGCTCTTGAGAATGAAGTTGAAAAGGGCAGTATTCCCTTCGTTGACACATGCATGGGTCAAGATTATGTTATTGAGGGCAGCATTCCCTTATCTGATTCCTGCATGGGTCAGGCTTATGTTGAAAAAGCCAGTATTCCTTCAACTGACGCTTGTATAGGTCAGGTTTTTGATGAGGTCACTTTTACTCTTGGTTTAGATCAATCAGAAGGTATTGATCATAGTGATCCTCTTTTGACAACTCATTCTCTTTATTCTAATCAGGGTGATGATCTTGAGAATGGTGTTACAGAAGGCAGCATTCCTTCAACTGGCGCTTGTATAGGTCAGGTTTTTGATAAGATCACTTTTACTCTTGGTTTAGATCAATCAGAAGGTATTGATCATAGTGATCCTCTTTTAATAACTCATTCTCTTAATCAGGGTGATAAACGACAGTCACTTGTCGTCAAACAGGAAAGAGATCCTGAGATCTCCTGTTTGTTTCAATGGGTCATAAATGAGACTGAAGTCACTGAAGTTCCTGTCTGTTATTTCATTAAAAATAGAATTCTTATGAGAAAATGGAGACCTCCCGAGGTACCTGCTGGTGATGAATGGTCAGTGAACTATCAAATAGTAGTTCCAAAACCTTACAGACAGGAAATACTTAATCTGGCCCATGAAACTCCTTTGGCTGGTCATTTAGGGATTAATAAAACATATCACAAGATCTTGACTCACTTCTATTGGCTAAAAATCAAAAGTGATGTTGCCAAATACTGTAGATCTTGTCATACTTGTCAAATTGTAGGAAAACCCAATCAGAAGATACCTAATGCTCATCTGCAACCTATTCCTACTTTTGATGAAACATTCAGTGGAATTATGGTAGATTGTGTGGATTCCTTACCCAAGACCAAGTCAAGTAATCAATTAAAGTTAAAAATGAAACTATGGTTTGAGAGAACTGAAAGGGAGAAAACTTTTGAGTCTGGTAATGGAGTTGTGTTACTCTTGTTCATTCTTCTTACTTTTCTTCAGATTAGATATTACGGCCCTTACAAACTTAAGAAGAAAATGAGTTAGTTAAATTATAGTATTAGTGCTCCTGGGATCTAAATTAATTATAGGAGTACCAGTGTATTGAAAGAAATAGCCATGTTAAATAAGTAATTAATTTAGTTGTACCAGTCTTACTTAGTGAAGGAATATCATCAGGATTCGACTGACATTGGAGCGACAAATTGTTGGAATTCAGAAATTAATAAAAAATCTAGACCAGAAACTTTCACATTTGCAAGTGCAAGGAAGAAATGAACTAAAAGTTATTATTATATGAGCACTTATGTCCAGATATTCTAACAAGGACAAACAAAATTTTCATGACGTTGAGATTGAGAATTCCATGCAGGAAGAGTCCACTCAAACAGGAATACTTGGAAAAGGAAATTCAGTATTTGCTGGAGAATGATTTTATCAAGCCCAGTAAAAGTGATTGGAGTTCACTATGCATACTTGTTCCTAAACCAGATAAAAACTCTCCGTATGTGCACTGATTATAGGAAGGTGAACAGAGTGACAAAAACAGATTCATTCCAATTAACAAGAATTGACTATTCTATTGATAAAATTGGGAATGCCAAGTACGTCACCAAATTCTGACCTTCTGAAAGGATTTTGGCAGATTCCACTACGGAAAGAGCAAAGGAAAACTCAACATTGTGACTCCAAAAGGACTCTATCAATATAAATAAAGTCCATTTCAACGTCTCACAAAAATGATTATCTCTGGTCTAGGGATTTGTGACGTCATCATTTACAACGACACATGGAAAGAACATTTGGCAACAATTTGATAATTCTTTAACAGACTCACTAATGTATGTTTGACAGTTAATTTGTATAAAAGTGAGTTCTGCTGTGCTTGTGTGCTTTTCCTAGGACATTTAGTGGGACATGGACAAGTTAAAAGGTTGAGGCTATTTCTTGATAAAATAATTGTAAACACTCTTTCCCATGTATAATAATTTATTATACTGTGTAAATTATGCTAGTTCTTTTAATTTCAGATGTAAATTGGTTTGTGATAAAAAGAAAGTTTTATCATATAAACCTTTCTTTTTATTTTATGGGGGAAGGTGTTACGGCTATTGGATTTAATTTATTTATTTTTAATTGTTAAATCCAAATTTATCATTTAGGGTTTAATATCCATTAATTGGGAAATTATTCTAGAAAGTTTAGGCTGACTTAGATTGTAAACAAGTTTTGACCTTGGCTTGTTTGACCTAAATCCTGACCTTGCTTTAGACATTGTCAACAAGCCTCTAAAACTATTGGTCAATTTCAAGGACAACATTTTATTTTTAGTTCTTAGGGGTAGTAAATATCTAGAGTACATGATTTTAGTGAAGGCAGTCTCTTTCTGTGACCTTCCATGACTTTCCAGAATCACATGATTCCTCTTGTTTACGAGGGAATTACAATATAAATAGCTGTGTTTTAAAAGCTAACTTTAGTAGATGTTTGGGCTTATTGTAAAGTTAAGTTGTGTATTTTTCTGTTTGAGTTTAATTATTCTGGACTTTATGTCAATTCGTTGGAAAAGAAGAATTATTCTATTTATCTGGAAAAGGACATATGTTTCATAATTTCATTTGGATGATTATAAAAAAAAAGAACTGCATCACGTGACATTGTCAGCCATTTTGGATTACATCGTCAAGATTCGAACCTGGAACTTTTAGAACATTTATTTATCAGGACTTGCAATTCTATTAGTGGATTATTTTGTGAATTCTATATTTGTTGGATTTGATTCTCTAAAACTGTAAGTTTATTTATTTCATGAGAATAATTGTACTTAATAAAATCATTGTTAAAGTTTTACAAGCTTGTTAGTTTTCACTCTTTCTGTGTTGCTGCTTATTCGAGCCTAAGCACGTAACACAAGCTTTGGCATCAAAACTGGGCATCAAATAAAATATTTGGGAGTCTCTGAAGCACAAACGAGGGTAATCGGAAAACACTGATAGTCATAGATGATCTTGTAAAGTTCCCAAAATCTAACCATTTAATTCATGACAGAAACAAATTTGAAGAAATTATTTTACAATATTTACTTGGATAATCCAAAGAGAAGAAAGAAATTGGTTTTGTTGTCATCTTTCTTTCTATCATGATGACTTCCAGCTTTGCAAAGTGGTATGTGATGAACTCATAGAGCAACAAACAGTCTATATCTTCAAACAAATCAACATTGAAACCTTATCAACAACTAGCATTAGTTTTAGTCTGTATGAAAGAAACAAGAGATACAACTTAAGGGGCTGAAGATTCCATCATTAATTACTGATAAAAAAAAAACAACAGTTCTCTAACAGTGAATGGAATAAAATTCAACTGTTTGAGTGGTGATAGTACCTTTTGTAAGAAAGAAGTGTCAGACTATGACGATGAGCAGGAAAGTAAATTGGATTCTTTGGATCGTGGAATGAGTTGGCAGAAAGGGGACAATAACTCAATCAATTGTGCTTTAAGGGACAATAACTCCATCAGTTGTGCTTTAAGGGACAATAACTTCATCAGTTGTGCTTTAAGGTCTGTCAATGGAAGTTTGCTGCTGATACAATAAATGGAATTAATATTCATCTAGAAAGTATCCGTTGACATGAGAAAATAAAAAGCGGCACTAAAAATAATCTTAAGAGATAAACCTGCTCTTCAGTTTCAAAATAGTATATGTTTTCAGTGTACAAATGTGTGTGTACACATAAAGCAGTTATAAACTTTGGTATCAAATTACTGGAAATGCAACGTCATGTTGAAACATTTGATGATATCTCTGATAGTTTATGCCTCTTGGAAGAAAAGATGTGTTGTATATTTGCCAGTCGTAATCTTCTGTCCCTAAGGTTACCTTCTGCCTGGTCAGCATTTTCTTGCAAGAAGTCATGTGAAATCTGGAAAACTCTGACCCCATTATGCATCTGTTTCATCTTATCAGAATGACCAATATCTTGCAGAAGAATGCAGAATTCTCGATTCCTTTTGCTTTTCAATGTTTTAAAGAGGAGAAATATTGGCTTGTAAAACTTAAACCTTTTAAATTAATGAGAGAATGGCACTTGCACATTCCTTTACCATTCCAGTGTTTATTAAAACAAACAATACTGAACAAAGACAGCAACAGATGTTGATTGTCCGATGATTTCTACACCTCAAGTGTCCTCTCTATATTGCCAATGAAAATACAGTGCTCTCATACAAGATATTATCACAAATGAGTTGTTTATCAACTACTATAACATCACATCTGTTTTTTCCATCACAGATGCATTGCAATATCAGCCAAAGTCTGTGAAATGGAGACAGACATGAGGCTGTTATGATATGAACCCTCATGTGATCAAAGCCCTAATGTGATCAG
Source organism: Unio delphinus (assembly GCA_029339505.1). Taxonomy (NCBI): domain Eukaryota; kingdom Metazoa; phylum Mollusca; class Bivalvia; order Unionida; family Unionidae; genus Unio; species Unio delphinus. Next base: position 2,951,181 of record JAQISU010000096.1, read on the forward strand.
AGCCCTAATGAATGATTACTACATTGGCAATACTGTAAGGATTTATCATACATACAATGTGGGGTAGGGGCATCAATATTTGCTGGCAATTTATTTTCTTCAATGATGGATAGTGTTTACTAACTTTAATGTCATGACTGGTGATCTTGCAAGGATCTATTACCAGGTCAAGGTCATTACTAATTTTGATTCCTGCTTTCTGAAGTGCTTTTTGATAGTTTTGTTCTCAATGTTTATGTTTTGTGTGAGGCAAATATTATAGAATTAATATTTTTTAAGATACTGTAAAAATAAGGTTGTTTTTCATTAATTCATGAATGAATTACATAGTAAGTTTAAGATTCTCTTTGGGATTTTTTCTTCATAATTCTGTATGCCTTACAGGATTTCATAAGGTCTATAAACCAAAGGCTTGGTGGAATTCGGAGTATGGTAAAATGTTCTTTTTAGGGTACCATCCTCATTTTTGGAGAATTTTTTTTATAGGTACATAAATTAAATTTATTAGTATTTCAACTTGCAGTGAATACAACCGATCTATGGTCTATTTCAGATAAAGGAGGGAAAATTTTGGCATATTCAATCACATATAAATTAGCTAAATATGTAATTTATTAAATAAAATCATTAAATGTAAATTATTTCTTTACCATTATATTAACAGATTTAATTTCCAAATAGCAAGGTTGAAATAAGTTAGATTGCCCATATAAAGGTGTACTGATCTGAAATTTTCATTCTAATTCCATATTCAATTTATTTCAACTGTGGTAATTGAGATTTCAGTTATCTGTTGTTGTTGTTTCTTTTACTGCTTTATACACCACTGTGACAGTATAATTAATAGGATGATAGTTTAAATTATTTCAGTTTTCAAATTTATTGCTAACTTACATATTTACATGCTATCATTGAGCACAATCACATTATTTTGGCAATAAAATGAGGAACCTAAAATCAGTTTGGCTATTCAGTTAATTTCAAGATATGTATGTACATACACACATTCATTTGTTAGCAATACAATCATATCTAATTATATCGGCAATAATGTTTACCAATCCTTGGCATGTTCACCTCACAGCCTTCTTGACTATATAAAAAATTGTCAGTGATGCTGGGCCTAACTTGGAGGAAGCAGACACAATGTTCTTCACATATTGAGGTAGAATTTCCTTGTCTGGCCTAGGTACATATGATAGAATAATAAACATCTGAATGTAAGGTGAGAAAGTTGCAGGCTAGAGTTACTGAAATCACAAATTTTATCAGAGATGTCCAAGTAATATCTGCAGTCTTTGATGACTATGGCAAACTTCTGAAGGACAAATGTTTATCATTATCACCTACATTCACCAAGGTTTTGATTTGTGTTTAACAGGACTTACCACCATTGGAGGTAGAAATTCCAATCAAGTCAAAATCTTGTAAATTTCTTTGCCACCTTAAAACTGAATTTGTTTCTTCTTTGGCTGGTTATAAATGATCAGGCATGTATTATCCCCCATTTCATCAAATGGTGGATCATATCTTCCTTTTGTACATTCTGCATTAAGATGTATCTCTTCTAAGCGTGGGGAATATGTTTAAAAAATGGTTGTTATTGCTGTTATTTTGGGTTTAAAACCAATTTTTCAGTGCAAGATAAGCCACGATATATACCCAATGGCCAGTATAAATGGTGCAGTAAGAACCTGGAGGAAACCCTGGTAATAACCACCGACCCATAGGAAACTATTGACATTGCACAATGGCCAATCCTGAGACTCGAAAACATTTGGATTGATAAAGGCAAGTGCTTGAGATCATTTGGCTAACCAGGGCACACTTACAAAACTGGGTCATGTGCATTGATTCTGGAGATTAAACACAGACAGAGTTACAAGTCTGACTCCCAGTCTTGACACAAACTTTTCCTATGACATAGGCTTGACAAACCAGCAGACAACCATAGCTTAACATTGATCACCAACTTCTAATGACCTCAGCATCAAACTCTCCATCCCTATGCCCACGCCAATTTCATCATCCTTATATGAATACCTCCCCCATAGGCAAGACCAAAATTAAGCAGACAACCACAACTTACCATTAGCCATCAACTCTAAGGCCTCAGCATCAATCTCCCCATCCCCTGACCCAACACCACTGTCGTTGGGTTCAAAATCTTTCTGCAAACTCTGCAATTTGGCTTTATACATCTCATCCTCAGTCTGAGTCTCTTTGTCTTTTGCAGTGCTACCTTTATCTTCATAAATGTGATATGGCTTTTCCCTTCCGGATATTTTCTGTTTTACAGATTTGGGCTGAAAACATGAATACATATAATGACATAAAATATATTCAAAACTTCTTTTGTTCAGTTAATTGTCATTTCACAACATTTTAAAAACTGCATCTAGTTTTTGAATAAGGTGTACATTGGTTCACTGATGTACATGTATTAGATACAAAAAGAGATGATATACCTTTTGACTACTTCAAGAGTTGTACAGTTTATATATCTGCTAATTCAATACTAGAGCTATACAAGGGTACTTGCCCATTGATAATAACCCAGGTAATAAAACGAGTAACTTACAAAGCCCAAGCTGAATCTCTACAAAAAAGCATCTGCAAATGACAGTAAAAGCCCAAGGAAATGGAGTAAGACAATATTTACAATGAATAGATGATGACATCATATGATAATGAAGGATTTTAGAATTTTATCAGATAATGAGAATGAATTCTTGGACCAAATAACATTAGGTGGTGACATTTATAGGATACTGTAAATTTAAAAATGAAATGTGGACTTTGCTTACATTATTTTGTAAGACAGGTGGAATTATGGGATATTGTGAACTAGATCATTCTGAATTATTTTTGTATCATTATGTGACCTATAATTGAATTCAGTTTATCATATAAATGGGCTGAAGATGTCAAGGATTATGGATTTTAATTCATTTATTACATCAAAGTGTAAGCTGCTAATTTATTTGTGACATTACACTCAATAAAACAAGTAGATTTTACAGTTGTGTTGTTAATTGTCCCATCTTCCTATCTATCTCTCCAGTTTACCCTATTTATTTTTCTGACTCGTATGATATTTGAGCCAGTGTCAACCTACAACAAAGCAGTTCAGGTCTTAACACATTTAATAGTTTTCTTTTGATTGGCAAGAAAGTGCTCCATGAAGGATAGACAATTTAACACTTTGCAAAAATTAAATGTTAAGGCATTTTTTTATATGAAGAGTTGTGCTTAGTTTAATAATAGTTCAATTTTCACAAAGTAAGATTTTTTTCAAGCTATTTGCGAACCAGGTAATTTAAAAAAATTATTAAGGCCACCATCCTACCATTTAAACAATTGGTCCCTTAAAACAATGGCATAGATCTTTGTTTTACTGTTACCGGACATTCTGCAGCTGATCTAGTACTTACAATTTTCAGTGAGTTTTACATGTCTGAAATATGCTGATATGAAAAAAGCCATTGTGTCACTTTGTTTCACATTATATCTTTATCACAAATGTTTAGCACTTTGATAAACATTTCTGCTTATGTGTCAGTGAGAAAGAGATTTGACACAACTGACCTTTCCAAAATCTGCTCTAAGCATACCCACTTATTTACATAGATGTTTTCTAAAATATCAAAAATACCAAAACTGTAATAACCTTTTGAAAAGAAAATGTGAGCTGAAATGGAGTTACAGTTATTCAAGCTAGAAAGTTGCTGATGTTATTAATATGTCTCTCTCATCCATGGAATTCCCATCATGTTTCAAAACTACCATCCTCTGCTGAAGAAACCAACACATGACCATAATGATTTAAAGAACTACTGCTCTGTTTCTAATCTCCAATTCATATAAAAAATCTTAGAAAAACTTGTTCTAACCAAACTTGTATTACATTTGAATTCAAACAGTCATTTTAGCAATGTACAGTCTGCATATCGCCCTTGCCACAGTAATGAAACTACTCTTCTGGATAGTGGAAAGATTACAGTCCTCACTCTCATGGAATTATCTGCAGCATTTGACACAATAGATCATGATATATTACTTCACTGTCTCCAGCATGTATTTGGCATTCAGAATACAGCCTTACAGTGGTTTAAGTCCTACTTAGCCAACAGGACACACATTGTATCTGTAAATGGAATACACTCCAGCCCAGTTGATCTATGTTGTGGTGTAACTGGTGTTCCACAGAAATCTGTTCTTGGACCTGTTCCCTTCATTCCATACACTCAGCCTCTCTCAAGTGTCATACATCATCATCCAGTGTCTCAACCAATGTATGCTGAAGACACCCAAATACATAAATCTAGCCACCCAACTGAAGTTGATGCTACAATCCAAGGAGTAGAGAGGTGCATTTCTGATTTGAAATCATGAATGACATGTAACAAGCTGCAGATGAATGATGATAAAACTGATGCAATTCTGAACACAACACAAAGACTTTCTCATTCACATCCTTTACCTCAAACAATAAATATCAGCAACACAACATTAAATTTACAGTCAGTATGAAACCTATGTGTTACTCTAGACAGTACTCTCGCATTGTACCAACATGTCATGAACATATGCAAGGCTGCATATCTTGAGCTGAGACATATCAGCTCCATTCGTAAACATTTTTTAGTTGATGCCACTAAAACACTTGTGTGTTCATTAGTACTTTCATGACTAGACTATTGTAACTCGATTCTGTCTGGTTCATCTCAATATCTACTCAAGAAACTTCAAAACACAGCTCTTCGAATTATCTTTTGAGTACCATGATCAGAGCACACCTCCCCGCTGCTCTGCACCCTACACTGGCTATCCATGTAATCCAGAATAAAAATACAAAATTTGTTTTCTGTGCAACGTTTCACTGATGGACTCCAGTCCAGCATACCTATCTGGCCTCACCCATGTACATACACCAGCAAGATACTTACGCTCCTCTTCTGACAATTGTATACTCATTATTCCCACATTATTTGCATACCAGGGCAGAGCAACATAATGCCAATGTTTTTGTTTTTTTTAAGGGTTAAACACCAGTTTTCAGCACACGATAGGCTATATATGGTGGCCAGTATTATTTGTGGAGGAAGAGACCGGGAAAACCCCTGGAAAGAACCACCGACCCACGAGAAGCTACTGGCAAGCTTTCTCACATAACTACAGTCGACTCCACTTAACTGCATATCGGTTAACTGCACACTCCAGATAACTGCACGCAGTCATGCCAGTCACGTTTTTCCCCAATGCTTTTCAATAGGAACAAACTTCGGATAACTGAACTTCGCTTAAATGCACACTCCGGATAATAGCAAGATACATTTCTGCCTGTGGCACATTATTCAATACAATTTTACTCCGGTTAATTGCACAATGTATATTCATGATCAGTTATTGCCACTCCACTGCTGTAGCGCTTCAAAAAAGCAGACAATTAAGCCGATAAATGCGACTTTGTTAATGATTGACATGTAAAGGATGCCGTAGGTGGTATATACATGTATATATATGTGCCCACTAGGGAGCAATAGCGTGGGAAAAATCATAGTACAGCATGTGAAACATTGCTCTAAACCGTTCCTGTTTGAATGATTTCAACCCCCCCCCAAAAAATGAATGGTTGCAAAGATGGAAAATGCGCAACGGAATTCAATTTAAGCGACAACACGGCAAAAAACAGCATGCAGATGACTTTGGAGCTGAACCCTTTTTCTGTGGGAGATGACCCATCAATGTCTGACAGCAGTTTTCGAATAACAAGCGATCTATAGAATTTCTTGAAATTCACTATAATTCCTTGATTCATTGGTTAAATCAGTGAAATTGTGTTCTTCGGAAGGAAAACAAGCTTAACATTTAAGTAAAAGTTGAAAGAGTGGATACTTATAATTGTTTAAATTTATTCTTCACATATATTCGTGATGTGCTGATTTAAAGCTGTACTGTACCGTACTTCAGTTAACTGCACACTCCAGTTAACTGCACAGTCTCGTGATGGACCCGAGGGTGTGCAGTTAACCGGAGTTGACTGTACATTAGCCGAATCTTAGACTCGAACCTAAGCAGACAGAGGTGAGACGACAGTGATCTGTAACGGAAAGCGCTTTAGACCATTCGGCCTATTGAGGCCCAAAATATGCCAATGAAATACACACTCAGAGAAATCCCAACATCTCTGTCTGTTTTATAATTATGCATTTAGTGCACCAGGAAGATGCTCGGCCACACAAGAAACAACATCCTTTGCCAACACTTTATTAATTGCACTGCTTTTTGTTTCGGTACAATGGAATTTCTTGGCAACAACTGAACCTGGAAACACTGTGCAAACAATGACACAGTTTTGTTAGCAATGGCAAGTTATGTTCAACAAGATAGTTTGTAAAAACTCTTTCTGCATTTATAACTGACAGATCATTTCCATAAAAAAAAACCAAAAGAAAATTAGAGCTTTGGAAAACAGCTATGGTTTTCTTGAGAAAGTGCATGGCTCCCATGTTTTAAAGTTTTATTGTGTCTTAAAATCTGTTTTTCCACTGCAAATTATCTATGCATTGGTTCCACACAATGTGCAAAACACAAATTTATCAGCTGGTCTATATTGTATGATGCTGGGAAATTCTTTTGGGGTACTTGAGGAAAAAATTCTGTTTGTGCTTTCTCTCTTTTTGTTCTGGTTGCAAATCCAACTCTAGAGATAACTACTTTACTCAGTGTAAATAACTGAACAAAACAATACAGAATAAAACATCACCTAAAGCATATGAGAATTCATCTCAACAGTTCTAATCTGCAGTCTCAAACTGCATGTATTTAGATACTGTGTATGTCCCAAGATATAATCATTCTTTCCACTTAGTACATGTTATATCCCACATTTATTTCTTAAGATCGACCTTTAAGACATTTAACAATGTCCGCTAATATCATATTTCTTTTGAATTGGTTTCTATTTCTTTTTTTTGTGCACAAATGCTGCTTTGTATATTTTTTTCCATTCCTTCTTTGGTTAATTTAATGATGGTAATTCACATTTCTATGGATGGTAAAATGTAATGCCAGGTATTTACTTGGGTAAGTTTCTTTGGTGTGAATTTTGATATTACTTTACTTGCAGAGATTATTTTTATGGCAGAAACTAACTACTGACAATTTTACTACTGTGATTTTTAAAAAAAATTTTTTTTACTATTGTAGAATATTTTACTTGTAGTGTGAAAATATAAATAGCTAAGAATTCAATCACTAAAATGATTAGTAGATGCTTTTCATTTTCCTTAATATCCTTTTAAAAGCGAGGGACATTCAGGTTGATATGAAGGACTCTCAGATATAGTCTGGGGACTCTTGAGTTCCCAGAGTAAAGATCCATGGATTGCTCACCTTATACTTACGAGCATACATGCCAACCCTGACGAGGAAAAAGCGTAATCCACATATAACATGCTAAAATTATAATGAACAATGTTGTTTTTGCCTCTCATCTTTTTGCAACCTCTACTGCTTGAAGTTTTCATATGTAGCACTTAGCTTTACATGCACATTGACTAGAATCCATCTGAAGACTTTTAACGCCAACTATTAAAATTATTTCCACACACCCTGTAATAGATGTCACGTGATGCTGCCCTCATGTCTTCATATTTGGAGGTTTGTTATTTTTTGTTTAGTTTATTTTTTGCCTTTTTCTAATCCATCTGGAAAATTATTTGAAAGGATATATTTTTGCACTCATTAATGCACAGACTAAAATAAAATATACTTTTTAGCACCAAATACTTTTAGACAGGTGCTGCACCAAATATGTATTAGAACAAATTAAATCTGTGCGTAAAAATTGAAATTAGAAAACCAGTCTGTTCTCTCCTCACTAAGCCACACAGCTGCTAAAAATAGAAATACAATGTCTAAAGTTCCTATAAATAGAACATGATACTGTTTAGGAAAGTCCACGGACAAGTGTATTCTTATATTATAGCTACGTAGAAGCCATCTTTTAAAAAATATGGTCTGTGTGATTAATTGAATGTTAATAAAAATGAGAAATTTTTTTTGGGGGGAAGGTGGATATACTGAAAAAGCGTAATCCATATATATGGTTATGCGTAAGGCATAATTTAGTGACAAACAGCATAATGATTATGTCAAAAGCATAATGGTTGGCATGTATGTAAGAGCCATGAGCCCTCACATTGGTTACAGGTAAATAGATAAGAAGTACTATAAAAGGTTAACTGACATCCTGGATAGTTCTATAACAATGTTTATCCAATGCATCAAACACAATCCTGAGCCATGTATTTAATGTGTGACGTGTAAATAATACCAACCAAGGCATAATATACAATTTTCACAATATTACCTGACTTGACTTGTCTATGGTAATGGGTTTCTTTCCAACAGGAACATTCTGAATGGGCTGCAAAATCTTTCTTTCACCAGTGGAAGTATCTCTCTGCAAATAAAAACCAATAAATGCAAACCTGCACTAAAGCCTGACAATTTTACAAAGTCATTAGCATGGTATCCTGGTCAACATAATAATGCCAGTATGACCAGGCAATAAAAAAAACAGTACTCTATCTGTTGGTGTGCCCTACAATATCCTAAGCCGTGTTCCATCTTGGTTAGGAGATGCAATGTAGACATGCATGTTATCTAGAAATAATTTTAAAAAACATCACAATACAAAGTAGATAAAATTATATGAAATTTCCACATTGTGATGCTGAAAGTGTAATGTGATATGCATCATGAATACAATACAGCAAATTTCAGTATGCAAGAATAAGTGTTACAACATTATGTACGTAATCAATTAAATAAATTATGTGAAATATAAAACTAAATTCTGGAAAAATAATAGCGAGTTATAATTACCTTTAGAGTACAATTACTAGCTATCATTGTTACAATTAGCAATTTACAATGGTACAATTATAGCAGTTATAAAAAAGGACAATTTAAAATAATATATATTAAGTTCTGTAGCTTCAAAGGTATTTTATTTATAAATTAATTATTACTGAGCATGAAGTTGTTAGCGAAACCTTCTTAACAATAAATCAATACTATGATTACAGATAGTAGATACACACAAATTCTTAATACAATTGAACTTTCCAAAACACAATATATATTTTATGATTAATATTGTTTAAAAAAAAATACAAAAATGTTTCAAATGCTTTGCCATGACATAGAATTAAACTGTTTCTAAAATAAAACAAATCTTTAACGACTTTAAAAGGAAGCTCATAATTTCTCTTACACATAGGTAAAGGGAGGCAAATGCTGTAAAATCATGGACCAAATTAATACAACTGATTTTACTTATATTGTAATCTTTGGCAATGAGAAATTTGAGTTCGCTTTCATATAACGGTATACTGAACTCACCCCTGTGCTTCGGAGTTAAGAAAATTTACAAGACCTTCTCAGATTTACAAAAATATCTGAACTTGAATGAAAGCACCTTCCATTTTCCATAATTTACCCAATAGTTTGGCAGCTCTAGAATTCACATTTCATGACCTTTGGAAAATGTTTTTATCTTATTATCTAAGTATATAAAAATGTGTCTATCCTGTATCCTAGAAAAATCTAAATAGGCAGTAATTGAGCCAACATCCTACTTCAGTCTTTAGTCATTATGGTATCATCGTGACATTAGTTTCAGAGTGTCATGTGTTTTGCAGCAACCATTTATTTCATTGATATCATGTGATAGCATGTAACCGATGATGCAAGTTTCAAAAGATTTCTTGACAGTTATGTCAAGATTTTTGGCATGTAAAGAACATGCTTCAAACTTGTCTAAATCCGTTAGGTATACACAATATACATTAACAGTGACAAAATAAACGTTAATACATTTTTATACCCATTCAAAAAACCTTTATTATTCAATAATGTCAATGAACGGGAACCCTTGTTGCAACTTTTTTGTTGTTGATTGTTTAATGAATAACATCAGGTAACTTCTTATCTCCATCAACTTTGCATTTTGTTTTCCATAATGAAGCAGATGAATGAAATAATTAACAATTACACCGTTGAATTTAATGACATTTTCTCTTGTTCTCCTTTCCTTATTTCCAGAAATAAACAAAGAAAAAAGTATCTAATATATCAAAATCAAAACTTTAAAAAAAAAAATATTTATATTTTGGGACATTAACAGTTACATAATTTCAGATACAATATAGTAGTAAACAGTTCTAATCCATTTATTATTTGTTTTGAATGCTGTTTGCATGGTTTTCTGAATGGTAATGGCAGCATTGTTATGACCAAAAAGCTTTAACAAAAACATATGAAGATGTTCAGAAGGAAATATTGATTCATATAATAAGATTATTTATTTTTGTTTTTTTGATGGTTTAACGCCATTTTTCAGCACAATATAGGCTATACATGGCGGCCAGTATTAATGGTGGAGGAAGAACCCGGACAACCCCCGGAAAGAACCACTGACCCACGAGAAGCTACTAGCAAGCTTTCTCACATAACTACATTTGCCGATTCTTAGACTCGAACACACGCAGACAGAGGTGAGATGGCAGTGGTCCGTAACGGACAGCGCTTTAGACCACTCGGGGCCCCAAGATTATTTATTGTTACATTCACCATTGTTGCCATTTCCTGTGATCATACATCTCTATGATGGCAACAATTGTGTCATAAACCACTCTGAAACAGTTGACATTGTAAACAAAGAAAGCAAAACGTGGTACTCATAACGTCTTATGTAACAAATGTAGGCAGATATGAATAGTTTTAAGTCTTGAATTCTGGTTCACGTATGATTCAAAGCATAAATGAACTTTCCATAAAACTTACACTGTATACGAACATACTGTGATTTGGTCTTAAGAGCTCCAAAACCGATACAACTGCAACATATATTTCTTCCTTTAATTATATATTGTAAATGAACTTGCATTGTTGATGTTTAGCTCCAATTTAAATCCTCACAATATGCATCAGGGATTCTTTATGGTGACAACAGTTTTTGGCTGTTAAAAACTGTATATAGCCTTGGGTTGGGAGTTGAGAAATTCAAAGGCACTATAAGCCAGGAAGCTGCAAACTTGGATATAAAATTGCACTGGAAACTAGTATTACATAAACAAATCCTTTGTTCATTGACAAGCCACCCTAACAAGGTACTATAATATCATAATCCGCTTATGCTGATGTCTGGTCTTAGTACTCAGTGCTGTAATATAATCCAAATAGTCATATTACCTGACTAGCTACAATTGACTATCTATGAGGACAGGAATGGAATTCTCTCAAACAATTGCAGTATTTTTTCCTTTTTGAAAAATGCACCAGAATAAATAGTTTTGTTGAAATTTTAAAGAAAGCTGAATACATTTGAAGCATCGATTATTCTGTATATATATATATATATATATATATATATATATATATATATATATATATATATATATATATATATATGAATATATATACACACACACTACAAAAATGAGAAAAAAATTCTGTCTCCATCACTTCCACAAATATCTGATACTGCAGCAATAACAAGTGGACAATTGTTTGGTCCTTTAAAGTCTATTTTTCGTGGCACCTTTAATAATACATGAACCTTCATCAAAGCAAGCAGAAGACTTTTGATAAAAGCACGGTTTCATTTTTCATAGCTATTGGAACACAATTATTGTACCGTGAAAGTTTCCTGTTTTTTCAAAAAAGTTCATGCTTACAGTTGCTACCAATGGCAGTAATAATAATAATAATAATAATAATAATAATAATAATAAAGACTTTATTTAGAGAAGGTAACTCAATTAGTTACAGAACTAATCTACCTTGAGGCCTTCTATCTGTTATGTAAAATATATACAATACATACAACATGATGTGAAGAGTCTGGCTCAATGCTAAATAATTAAGGAATTTTAAATTTCAAAGTATCAAGCCTGGAACACATGCACAGGCATCTGTAAAAACACAAACATATAAGAAACATAAAATATCATTCTGTGTTGAAACATTCAGCTTTGAAAATGATGCAACAAAAAAAAAAAACAACAAAAAAAACAGACAAGCAGGCAGTATTTTTTATTTTTTTTTGGTACTAGCACTGTTCAATTTTCTAAAGATTTCATCCATTCAAGACATTGATTATGAAATGAAGAAATGCTAGGAGCCTGCCTTATGTTGCTGGGAATGTTGTTCCATACTACTGGACCAGTATATTGAAAACTTTTTGTAAACAATTCCTTCTTTGGCCTTGGTATAATGTAATTTTTTCTTCTTATGGACCTTAAATTTGGAGTACCATCAGCATCTCTTTGGTGAAAGATATTGCTTAGATAGACAGGAATGGATTTTCTGGATACTTTATACATCAATTTGGCTTTTCTAAGAAATATTCTTTCATGTATTGTTAAAATCTTTATATTATTCATTGCATCCTGAAAATTGTCTATACATTGATCTAGAATTAAATGGCATGCCCTCTTTTGGAGCCTTATTAGTGTTGTTATGTTTGAATTAGAGGTATTACCCCAAATTACGTTACAGTAGTCCAGATATGGCTGAATATAACTTTTATAAAAGATGACCCTATACTGAAGAGGAATGTATGTTTTGATTTTCCTCAGTAGCCAAAGAATTAAACTTTTTTGAAATGTGTTTAATGTGAATAGACCAAGTAAGATTGTTATCTAAGAATACACCAAGAATTCTATCTTGAGAGGTCATATTAAGGCTCACATTATCAAAAAACACATTAAGTTTGTCGCTATCTAGTCTTGCTCGTTTTTGTTGTGTTGTAACTAGTAGGGCTTTCGTTTTTTCTGTATTTATGATCATACTGTTTTCCTTGCACCATACTTGAAGTCTGTTGAGAGCATCTTGTAAGTTATTTTCAAGTACCGTTTTAGTTTTACCAATCTCAGACAGTGTAGTATCATCTGCATAGAGGTCAGTGGAAGAAATTGAAGTTCCAATCTTAAGAGGTAAATCGTTGATAAATAGAATGAATAACAGAGGTCCAAGGATAGAGCCTTGTGGTACTCCACAATTAATACTTTTACTTTGAGAAAGTTGACCATTTAAAGATACTTTTTGCACTCTGTTGGTTAAGTAAGAAGTAAACCAGTTTAGAGAGTTTTCACTACATTGATAAATCTTTAGTTTTTCAAGTAAAATTTCATGGTCTACAAGATCAAAAGCTTTACGAAAATCAACCATAATAGTGCCTACCATTTCTCCTTGATCTAACGCTTTCAGCCATTTATCAATCAAAGATACAAGTGCGGTTTCACAGGAGTGATTCTGGCGAAAGCCAGACTGATTATCATGAATAAGATCATAAGTGTTTAAATAGCTGAGAAAAGAATCATGTACATGTTTTTCTAGTAATTTGGAGAGACAAGGAAGGATAGAGATGGGTCTGTAGTTATTTACATCATCTTTTGTTCCTGCTTTATGCAATGGTATAACCTTGGCAATTTTCCATCTTTGTGGAAATTAATTAGACCTAATACTTTCATTACAAATGAAAACTATACTCTCTACAATTGCAGGTGCAGCCACGTTTAGTAGCCTTGGTCCAATCATATCAAGTCCTGTAGCTTTACATACATCCATTGTTTTAATATATTTCAACACAAATTCTGGACTCATGTCAGGAATTTCAAATTTTATATTGTTTTGTAGTTTTTTAGCACAAAAATGTTTGAGTTCCTGATGATCAAATGAAGTTCTGGGTTCTTTAAGTTTTTCAGCAATTTGAACAAAAAAGTTGTTAAAAATATCTGAGATGTCCTTTGGATTATCAGTATAAATGCCCTCATGATTGAGGGAAAAAATTTCAGTTTTACGATTACATTTGCCTGCACCAAAACCTGCAAACACTTTCCAGATAGCTTTCGGGTTATTTTGGTTTTCATCCAGCACTTTTTTGTAGTGCGCTTGTTCGGCTTGATGTATCATTTTATGAACTTTATTCCTCCAAACTCTATATTCAATTTGATTTCCTACTGATTTTAGTTTGTCTCTTTGCTTTATTGCTTCTAAAATTTCTGGAGAGATCCAGCCTGGCTTATTGTCTTTCTTTATCCTGTGTGTTTTTAAAGGGGCATGCTTGTCCACTATACTGATGAACAGATCTGTCCAAGTATCTAAAACATCATCAATATCCTCAAAGATTTGGACTGTATTCCATGGAATCTGTTTTAGATCTTCTAGGAATTTAACAGTATCAAAGCTTTTGAAGGACCTATAAGTAATGGATGTATGGATATTATTTTTTGTTGATTTGCCATTGACTTTACGTGTTAGAAAAATTGGAAAGTGATCACTTATACCAATCTTTGGAACCATTACTTCCAAAACATTTTCTTTTGTATTGGTATAAATATGATCTATAAGTGTTTTAGAGGTAGACTCTGGTGGGTTCATTTACTAGTTGCTCCATACCTAACGAATCAATAAATTTCATCCAATTCCCTTCTATCTGATCATTGAGAAGGTCTCGATTTATATCACCTAGAATGTAAAATTCTTTCTCTTCATTTGAAATTTTATCTACTTGAAGTTCAAAATATTCACACCAATCAGTATGTGACGATGGGGGTCTATACGCAAAACCTACTAAATAGTGCTTTGCTTTTTCTGGAGTTATCTGTAGCCAAATGGATTCTATTTCCGGTATTTCTAGGTCTTCCCGTCTTTTACAAATAGTACCGGTTTTAACATATACAAGGAGCCCACCACCGCCTGCTTTTACGATAAGGTTTTTCATAGCCATTAATATATAAGAAATTTTCACCCTGATTTTCTGTTAACATTGTTTCCGAGAGTCCAAATAAATGGATATTATTATTTGGAGAGGTTAACAGTAACTTCACTTGATCAATCTTTCCTCGAAAACTCTGAATATTTAAATGACCTATGTGTAAACCTTTGCTAGAAACTCCTAAATTCAAGAGACTAATATCAATGCTATTAGAGGCACTCAAGGAGACATTGAAAGTATTAAAACCTTGTTCACAGTGATAAACCCCTTCCAATATTTTGAACTTAGCAATAGATATCTGGCTGTAAAGTTAAACGATGCAAGAATATAAAACTATTTAATTTGTTCACATGTTTTTATTTTCCTATGAATAGCTTCATTATCTTGGTAGTCTTGGCATAATGGTAGTTGTTTCTGGTTTGACAAAATCTAGGTTTATTTAAGTACATGTATATAAATAAATTATACAGCCATGTGCTACTAGGATATTAAATATCTGAGTGAATTGCTTTGAGAAACATGCTTTTTGACAATGGGATATAAATCAAACACGGACTAATTTTCTTTTATATACAGGGGTCACACTAGCAGGCAAAGTGGGGGACTAAGTCACGTAAAATATGTAAATTTCGGCTTCTATTAGGAAAGCAAAAATGACTTTGTGCTGTGATTTTTTTTAAAGAGGTACATTAACTAACCATTCCTTCTGAGATGCCCCCTCACCCATGCCAGGTCAGTTCTCGTGTTGTAGCAAAAGATATTCATCAAGCCATTAGTAGCTAGGCCTAGTTTTAATATCAATTACGCTGATAAACTCTTGCACATTCACAGGCATGTGTTTTGATAGCTGATGGACCATTATAATGATTAGCCATTTCCCAAGTAAGTTAGAAAATATAGGCTCCTATCACTACCTGAATTACACAGGCTTTCCTTTGATGTTAAAACAAACTTGTGTTTCGAAACTTGAATAGTATGTGAATAGCAGCTTGTGTTTTACGGAGACTTAGTGATCTGGATATTTAACTGCCTCTTGTACACATTTTGTCATAAATTAATTTGAAAATGTAAGAGTACTAGTACTGGGGAAACAATGGCGAACATCACTATGTTTGGAAAGTACCACTTTATTAGATTGTCTGTTTTCATAAATCATCAGGTAAATACATTCAATGCATTTAAAGCAAGGCATAGGTATTATATTATTTACGATTTAACTTTAAAATCCAATTATATAGGTCAGAAACATATGGGACAATGCTATGTTGTGGAATTCGCGAGAAGCATAAGGTCAGAGTTGTTTTCTGACTTGACTCATATTTGTGAAAATATGGTAAAAAGCTGTGAAGCACACAGTTTTTAATCAATGCCTAAAATTAATACAAGTACATAGACAAATTAATACAACAAAAATTTGCAATCCTATCAATGGACTGTTGTAATGAAGCTATATTATGAAAACCCATCCTAAAATTAGATGGACTCGCATCTGTGTTGATTTGGTTGGAAGGAAGGGTTTAGTTCTTAAACAGAGTCTAAGGAGCTGTCTTTAATTGTATGCATTTATACCTATGGTAATGTTTAATCCACAACAAAGAAATGAGGATGATCAATGTGATCATAATACATGTGCATTTGTACTCGTGTACATAAATACATTTTGAATCTTTGAAAGTGCAATTATTGTGAACTTTTATAAAGTATTACCATATTTTCCAGCCTATAAGTCTATACTTTTCGACCTGAAAGTCAGATCTTCGTCTGATACTCTGAATTAACTTCTATATGGATTGTATCATTGAAAATGTATATAAGTTACATTCGTAAACACAGGTAATAAAATGAACTACAACATGGATGTGCTTTCAATTATAATAAAACAAGTATGGACTGTTTATTAAGCGGTGTCAATTGATAACAGAATATAGCAGTGATTTGTTCAGAAGTAAAATCACAAGCATGTTAGCATCGGTAATGCAATTTCACAATTATCAGTAATATGGAATATCATACAACGATACCATTACTAGTGTAAAATATGAAGCCAAGATATTGACCTGGCCTTGTCTTGTACTCTGAATTGACTTGTATATGGACAAAGGATGGAAAATTTACAAAATTGGTGAATATCCTCCAAATCGACTTATAGGCCGGAATATACAGTACCCAAAAGAAATAATACCAGAAATATATAAATTGATTAAGGGTAGTTAATTAAGCATTTTTACTAACATGCAATTATAATAATGTAATCTGGTTACTCAGTTGAACAGTGTTATAACAATGTTACTATCTTTTCGAGTCATATGGCCAAAATAACTTGAAAATAAAGTAGCTTCAATCCAGTCTTAAATGCAAAATGAATATTGAAATAGAGAGGCATGATTCAAATAATATAACACACACACTATATATGTGGTGCATTGTTATATGACTACCAATAAAAACAAACTATTAAGCTGGGGTCAAATTGTCTGAGAGCCCCAAGTCCTACATGTAAAATATATTTGGGTGTCTCAGTCCGACTCCCTAAAAAATGGCACTGTGTAGCAGATTTTTATGTCAACTAAAGGCGTAACGAATCATATTTTCAGGGATATCTCACACAACTGGCAGCCAATAATGATGCTTTTCTACAAAATGAAGTCATAATGTTTTAATCAGAATTTACTTACTTGGGCGTCTTTTCTCTAATAAATTCAAATTCTCACAAACGTAATGGACTTGATTTCTAGTTAGTTGGCCTACATTTCAGATGACTAGAATGTGATAGAAGCCGGGAATACCAAATGCGGGTAAAATTGAAGTACACTTCTTTAACAGAACAAATAAAAATATAATAATACTGAATCCTTATAACTAAATTTCCGACGTTAAACGACATAAGAACACGCTACACAACGTCGTTATTTGGGCAGTAAGACATTGACGCCAAAAAGATAAATATCAGCGTCGAGGTCTTAGCTGTAGGAATCCAGCCTTTTATGACTAGAATAGTCAAATAATGAACTGCAATTTGTAGTTATTTTCCGAATTGTTTAGCTATGATATAAATCGGTGACAAACATGAAAGTGGTGAACAACAATGTGCTGGCCTAGAAACTTAACCTGTTATTAAAAGAATGAGATTTAATCATTAATAACGTACACTCTTCCAAATGTGAAATTACAGAGGGGACATGTGGTGTTAATACTTTTGTAGGATATGTAGGAATGAGATTTTAAAAATAAATAAGTTGAAAAACCTCTGGTGTACTTGTGAACTGGAAAACTTTGCCTTTCTGACCATCCATGGAAATATTTTCGGAAAAGTTAAACATCCTTGAGGACAGCATTATATATAATTCGCGCTATATCTCCGAATTGCTGGTTTTAAAATATATAACGATAGATCTTATAATTAGATTGTAAAGTAAAGTTGGTAGGAAACCAGTCAACGGAAGTTTATATTCAATGTTGTTAAAAAAAATTAAACAAATATTTATATAATTATAATATCGGAATATCTTCGGCATTTTCTTTCATTTCAATGTAGCTTGCTGGTTCTGCGCTACAGTTTCACAATTTGCATAGATTTTTAAAGGAAAATAATTTTCCCGGTTTTCCAATTATGCGTGTCGGTCGGGTATTTCTGTCCAACGATGCGTTATTTCTGTAAACATTGGATCACGTACTATTTTTGGGCAAAACAATCCATTTTGTATCAAGAAAAAAAAAACGATCGTATTTTAAAAATATAAAGTTATGATCATAAAGTGTATAAAAATATCAAAAATTTCGATTCGATAGGCATATGAAAATATGATTTGTAAATGTCAACTTGAAGACCCCACTCCATGAACTTTTTACCTGTAACCCATAAAATCATACTTCTACGCATATGTAACAAGCTGCAGATGAATGCTGATAAAACTGAGGCCATTCTGATCACAACACAAAGACTTTCTCATTCACATCCTTTACCTCAAAACAATAAATATCAGCAACATAAACAGTAAATTCACACAGTCAGAACGAAACATAGGTGTTACTCAAGACAGTACTCTTACATTGCACCAACATGTCATGAACATATGCAAGGCTGCATATTTTGAGCTGAGACGCATCAGCTCCATTCGCAAATATCTTTCAGTTGATGCCACTAAAACACTTGTTTGTTCATTAGTACTTTCAAGACTGGACTATTGTAACTCAATTCTGTCTGGTTCGTCTAAATATCTACTTCAGAATCTTTAAAAAGTTCAAAACACAGCTGCTCGGATCATCTTTAAAGTACCACGATCAGTACACACCTCACCACTGCTCTGTACCCCACAATGGCTATCCATTAGATCCAGAATCAAACACAAAACGTCTTCTCTGTGCTGCGTTTCACTGACGGACTCCAGTCCAACATACCTATCCGGCCTCACCTATGTGTGTATACACCAGCAAGACACTTACACTCCTCTTCTGACAATCGTATACTCATTGTTCCCACTATGAAAACGAAGTCATATGGACAGCAATGTGGAACAAATTGCCCATTGAAATTAGACACAAAGACACAGTAATTCCTTTTAAGAGTGCTCTTAAAACTCAAGTTTTTTGCTTGCAAGAACAAACATAAAGACCTAATAATGTTTAGTACCTAAAATATTTTAAGCATATATTTTTTTGTTTTCCATTTTCATGGTTTTTGTGTTTTTGTTTTTCTGTAGTCAAGTCATTATAGATGTTGTAAAGCGCATAGAGCTTCTAATGATTAAGCACTATACAAAGTATTTATTAGTATTATTATTATTATTATTATTATTATTATTATTATTATTAAGAATCATACAAACAAATACTGGATGGAAATGTATACTTCTGCATCTTTGTCCAAATTTCCAATTTTGCAAGAAGTTTTCCCACCCGTACAATATCAACTACTACACAACGTGTCAACTTGCCGCAAGAACGGCATTCTCAAGAAATTCCCCGACGTATAGTCTGTTTGTAAATTCTTTAGTAAGTCTTCCCCATAAACAAGACGTCGTCAACACATTATATCAATTTCATTGTAATTTCTCTTCCATATAGCTTTTTTTAAAAAAAAAAAATATTGAACTTTACTAACTCTCTTGTACAAGATCGGTTTAGTTTGGTTAAGATCTCTTGCCATTTATTGGCAATGTTACATTGAATTATGCAAAAACGGGCTATAAACCTGACCTAATTCATCGAATGAAATGCTGACAGACACAGTCGAAAGTAATGTATTTCGTTTATATAGCCCGATGTATAAACATTACATCTTTTCAAAGCTGTGAGCAGAATAAGCCGACATGTTACGAGTCCTGAAAACAAGCAGGTGGTATCCCGTCTATCCAAAATAATATTTTTAAAATTAATATTTTGGTGACGATTGCCTTTTTTCAAGTGGTAAGCATTGCAGTATTTTATTTTGTTTATTTGTCGGATTCGGTAAGCATTTTGCTTCAATATTGGAAACGGAAACCGTAGGTGCGCAGAAAATGCCCGACAACATGGTATATTTTAGGTATTGTTCAAAGAACTTTTACCCCCCCCCCTTTTTTTTTTCTTCTTCTGGAGGGGTTTATGATTGATGGATGTAATATTGATTATATATATCAGCTTGGTCTTACATCAGATGTTGATCTTTCAAATAACTAATCTCTCCGCTGTTTAGTATTCTTCCACGAAATGGACTCAAGAGTTAAATTGTATTAAAAAAGAGCCGGTAACCTTTTATTTACTAAAGAAATACATTTTATATATTTGGTAATTTGTTTACTGCATGTTTAGAAGCTGATGCTGTATATTCTGGCAAAATTTATTTTTCTATAGGTAGTGTACTGGTTACTAATTTAGGCGGTTTTTTTTAGTACAAAGGAGCAGTCATTTAGTTAGCCGCGTGCGTAGATCATGTACACTTTCCACAAGCACAATATCCAAAGAAATTCCTTCCACAGTACATGAAAATAACAGACGTATACCAATATTCTCTCCAATGTGCATGTTACAAATGTAGATAACTGCACCTTAAACTCGCCACTCTCGCAGAAATTCATAATATCTGTAGAGCGCCCCCCCCCCCCCCCCCCCCGTATAAACTTCGGAGAGAGTGACAAATGAAAAGTGAAGTCGAGATAATGCTGGCATAGCTCTATGTTAATTTCATGTACATCGGCTTAATATTTCGTTGAATATTGTACTTGCGGAAAGTGTAGCCCTTGATCTAAGCACACCACAGTCCCTTGTTTCAGGGGGAAAACCAATGATAACACCCTTCCAATATCAGCGTTCCTGTCTGAATTTCACAACACAATAAGTTATGACTAGCTGCAATCCTAAATCAAGACATTGTTTATTTTATTTCTAATGGATAACAAAGCGCATTTAGTCTTGCAGATTTGGAATCAGCTTTGGAACTTTATAGTTCCAGACGCCAAGTTGTCTCTTAAGCGCAGCATAATACGGACTAAGTATATAATCATCAACAACAACATACTTTCTGGCGCCACTGGAAAATCATTATGCGCATCATCAGATTTTTTTGATAGTCCAAATAGACCTCAAGAACGTAGCATGTATTTGCACCACTGCACAGTTTTTTCTGTAAACGTTTCTGGTGACATGCAAGTAAATTCGCCCACAGGCAGCTTCTATGACACAGCCCAGCTATATGAATTTTCTTTTTTAGATAAGTAATATATTGTTTCCCGGATCATATCGTATCCTGACAGCTATTTATTATTGAGCGTCTCATTTTGATGACAGTTATTTTGGATACCTTTTCGATAAATTTATAAATACATGTAGTAATGTCTATCAGCAAGAAAAGAATTAATCACGCGGGATCCAAGTTGTAATTTGACTAGCAGATATAGCAAAAGCTTTCAAATACATCAGTAAGTCTCGGCATGTCTGATTTTAAATACGGATTATGACATTCCCAAAGTTTTGTTTTGTACTTATTCAAAAGATCTAACGCGTGGGCATAGGTCTTATCAGGACTATCTTTCCAGCCTAGCTTATAGAACGCCAGAGCTGTCTTAAGATGACAAACATACAGCTCTGGCTTCGAGTCCATCAAACCAAGCTAGACGCCAGCAAATTCTTCTGCATGATACCTAAGTACTCTTGTATTTTTGAAAAGCCGTTTATGCGAGGTGTTCAAGAATTCTATATATATATATATATATATATATATATATATATATATATATATATATATATATATATATATATATATATATATATAAGGTCAAGGACACCACGGATATGCTTTTGGCAATAGTACGTCTTGCAAGTATAGTTATTGCATTTGTCATTCATAATTGTTGGAAAGTTTGATCCATACAGAATGTCCTTCATTAACATCGTTATGCTCAAAGAGCCATATATATATATATATATATAGAATGAGAAAGAACTAAAAAAAAACGCAGGTGTCTTCAATGTCAAGTTGCACTTGCAATGAACTGCACTGCGATGGGGGTCTATATAATACAATGGTTACAAAGTCTGTCGTCTCCAAGTGGCTGCTGGCAAATCCAACACGATACATAAGACAAATTCCGCGTCACACATTATTTCCCGAGGGGGAATACGATTTTTAAAAACTTATCTCTCCTAGTGAAAGTTGTTGTAGTCTTGCGCGCTTGCTTATTTTTTTCCCCTCCGTGAGAACGTTTCTATAAGTAGCAGCAGGAAAGATGCTCTCTGTATTCTCGACTGAAACGTTCAAATTTAGATATAATATTTTTGTTATGCAAGTTTGCATTAACAATCTTTGCATAATCAAGCCATGCTCAGAACTACCTTGTCAAGGACACCACGGAGATGCTTTTGGCAATAGTACGTCTTGCAAGTATAGTTATTGCATTTGTCATTCATAATTGTTGGAAAAAGTTTGATCCATACAGAATGTCCTTCATTAACATCGTTATGCTCAAAGAGCCAGTCAACGCATGTCACGGAATAAATATGAGGATAAATACTTGCGTCGTCTTTCAGACCAAACACTGTACATACATGTTATTTAGTAGTTCAAAATTTGGCTCGTCATTATGTTGCACAAGAAAGATATCTTGGCAAAATACAATGCATTTAGAAACACGGCATATCTGCTTGTTCTGTTAGAAATTTTTGTTACAGGATACAACGCAGATAACATAGCCAACACGAAACATTTGCAACATTATTCTGGATATCTTTGATTTGTGCAGACACTTCCAAATAGGACCAACATAGGCTGATAAAACATTCCTATGATTACTGTTTAGACCAAACTATAAATAGACATACATTGTTTTCGGCTTTGCAGTCCTCGGGCCCAGCTGCTTACTGCTTTTCGGTGGCCGCTTACAACAAAGAAACGAAATCATCATAAGTGGCGACTAGTTTCTAAAATGAGTCTGTCGTATGGAGTTCACTGTCTCCAAGCAGACTGACTGAAATGGATGTTTTATAGTTGCCACCGCCCTCTAGGGGCATATGGGCAACTTTTATAGCCACCATATCGGTGGCCATTTAAGGTCCCTTGGGGAGGGTCGCTGCTCCCCCCCTCAGGATTTACAGTGCTTAAATGCACTATATTTTAAATAGGGCGTTCTCCCGAATTACTAAAAAGTAACTATCGAGAGAAATGAAAGCCCATGGGGTGGGTAGGAATAACACATCAACGATACGAATATATATTGTCAGAAATTATGAGGATTGCGCGAGAACTTAACAGGTTCTTTGAGGTCTCGCATAATAAAACAAAAGGCTTGCCAATGTATATTATGTTAGCACTGACACCGCCAAAAAAAATAATCAGTTCAGTCGCTAATATGAGAGCGTACAAGTTGCACGTCGAACTTAATAATTATGACAAGGGAAATCAGTTTTGTCACGACAGAATCGGATAGCCTTTCTAAAATAATCATCGGAACCAAACAAAAACACGAAAAAAAAAAATAATGATAAAGGGGTGAGAATCATTGCCTGGACAACGATTATATTAACAAGCAAGTCAGGCAGTAAAGTGTTTAAAAAAATGAAAGAAAATGGCGATAAATAGTCGGCAGAAGAAAATATTGCAAAGAAAGTGGTCTAGGTAATTATTTCTGCATATGATGAATTTGTCTTTAGCAATCAAGATCACATCGATATATATCATTGGAGACACGAATTTGGCAGACTCATCAGTAAAAAAATATTCCAGATGTAACAGTGTTTTAGAGACAGCTTGTTTGATATGACGTCGCAGAATGAAAACTGATAAGAATATTTAGCGTACATAATCAAATCATTTAAATATCACATAACAGGATGCTATGAAACAACTCAGCTTGCAGGTACGTCAGTCAGTACATTGTACTCTAACACCAGATGGTGGTATTGGTATGATAATTGCGTAGTATGACACAGAAATACAGTTTTCATTTACCATTTTTTTTATAACCCTGTAGAACCATCAGAGGAGATGGATGCAAGCCTTTATTGTATATATGCATGTTACCATCATATATATATATATATATATATATATATATATATATATATATATATATATATATATATATATATATATATATATATATATATATATATATATATATATAACTTAGTCTAATATGATAAAATAAATATATCGAAGAGTTCAATCATACTAGCAGCTATCTGCAAAAGAACAGCGAAGAATTTGTCGAGTATTACTACACAAATCACAAATGAGTTTACTGCTTTGAAATGTCGTACTCATCATACAAACAATTATTTTTTTTCGGTCAGCAATTCTGTTGGTGTTAGGTGCTGCATAGTTTGCTAGATCATGAAGCTTCATAAATCCATGGATTCTGATTAAATCTGGCTTTTAATCGTAGTTCAGACTGATTTCAGAAAAGGAACATAAACTTCAAAACATAAAGGATATGCAAATATGCCTACATCGCGCACATAAAACTGCTGAATTTAGAGACTTGTATGGTTTGCACCTTTTTATCAAAGCAGATTTAGTCAAGGAATTCAAAATCGTGGTGGAACTAAAGCCCATGTTCGTTGGCAAATATGAATAAAGTTATGCAAAATACATAAACCCCAGAACGTTAAAAGCAAAGCGTTGGCAATGAGGCTGAAGTTCTGAACTACAGTGAAATATAAATGCTGCCTGAATTACAATTGGTACCGTCTCTATCGCTCTTGACAATATCGTACAAAGATCATTTGCCAACAGTTTTATTGTACTTGTCTTCATGTATACATCTAGATGTATGGCGACTTCTGCGTGAAAATTAAAAGGGTCCAGATGTTCCATTGCCGTCTGTTTTTAAATTGCTTTGAGTACGTCCTTGACACATTTGTAAGTATCATTTAATGATCTTTTTTATTGTACCATACAGCCAACGTCGTTTATCTTCCAGCCTATGTTAAATTATGTTTTATATGTGCGCACATATGTTACTTCAATCAAAGTCTTATATAATATTACGATGGTTTTCTTGTCTCTAATTCAAATCCAATTTGCTGCAGATTTGACATAGAGCAATAGAATGTTTTGTTATATTCGGGCTCGCGAGCAATGTAGTTGTTGATAATTTGGAATATCTTTGAAGGCAAGACGGTAACTAGCTTTCCTTCAATATATTTCTCGGTGATATCATATATCGTGTCAGAAATACAATTATACTGGATCTGAATACTTCATATAACGTATCAATTATGCAAATCTCCCTTCAAGTACAATTAATTTTAGTAATGCCAAGGTTCACACAATTGTCGTAATCATATAAGAAGCCTTATTGAAAGTCGCGATCGGATCCTTTATATCATATCTTCTGTAGTCTCTGTTGTGAAATATTGTTGTCATATACCAGGTAGAATCCAAGTTGGCTCAGATAACATTGCAAAATCTCGTGTGCCGACAATCAAACTATATGATGCTGACAAACTTCTAGACCGGATAGCATCTTTGGGAAGTATTACGAATGCAGCTTTCTGAAGTCCTTGGCAAAGTGAAACTTGAAATCTTAAATTAAACTGTTGTATTGCCATCGCTGTCTATAAATATGGGCTCTATCCGAAACCATCAATATGTATGCTGCAGATATCCTTTCCAATGACATTCTCGCCGGTAGCTATCTCATTACATCTTCTGCTGATTTGTATAGCTACTTTATACACTGACTTCCATTTTTTTTATTTATAAAAAAGTACATCACAAAGCTGCTTAGTGCATAGTTAGACAAATTTAAATATTGTGTGCAGCTAAAGTTAGATTTGCGACCCATGGTGGTTACTCGTATGTACCTGGCATCATTTTGGTGTAAAGTCATTGTTTCAGCATCGTCATATGCCATCATTTTTGTGTAAACACGAATATAGGCAACTTTAAATGGCTTTATGGATAATGGAGCTAGTGGTCTCATCCTCGTTTATGCATTACAAGGACTCCAGGAAAGCTTTGTCCAATAACAAAATGTGCAGACTAAAATCGTTTCCATGGCTGAGCCGATGGCGTCGTTCGCATCTGATGATGCAAATGTTTTTTTTTGGTGCACCTCTCGTTATATTGAAAAAGCGCTGGTCCTTGTAATAAATGAACGGTGACCCATCTAGCCTCTGGTTACTCTTGTACATAACTGCTTGCACGTACGGACTTTTCCTGTTTCAGGCTGACAAACCTCTTTCTGAGACATGCGGAATCTGATGGGTAATAGCTTGTTATTAAAGACTTAAAGATTTTTAAATTAATTTAATGTAGACCAATTCAAAGCAGATGGAGAGAAGGATGCTGACAGAAGTTGGTTCCAAAGGAAAACATCCTTTCTTTTTATTTAACATGTATGAATCGACCCAGTGTCCCTCCTACATCAGCCAACAACTGCTATTTTGATCTGGGTCAGCTCTGAAAACCTTGATAGAAAAACATTTAATTACTAACATTTTGAAACATTTGACAGCAGGCGTTTTAAATGAAGACATTTTAGCTGTATACAGGTGATGCTCAATATCTGTCAAACATAGCGACTTATACTGAAAACGTGTTATCTAAGTGTATCATACTTGGAAATCTTTAAAAGTTCTTAAAAACGACCTTACAATAGCAAATATAACCACAAAACCAATCAGTAAACTTTTTAAAAATAACGTTTTCTTCAAAGATACAGAAGAGAAATGAAATTAAACTAAAATATTTTGAATAATAATCTCTGTTTTTTTGCATAACATATGCTGATCCATATTTCAGTATAGTCTTTGATACTAAATACAGTAAACCTTTGATTGTCTTGTTGGCATGAACAGGTTAGGATACGT
This sequence comes from Unio delphinus, assembly GCA_029339505.1. Lineage (NCBI taxonomy): Eukaryota > Metazoa > Mollusca > Bivalvia > Unionida > Unionidae > Unio > Unio delphinus. Next base: position 2,978,263 of record JAQISU010000096.1, read on the forward strand.
TGACCAGATTTACAGAAAGCATCATAGTGAAATTGCTTTCATGTTTAGATAATGATGAAAACTGTCGTCGAATATTTCTGCTATCACAAAACACAAACAAAACTCTTAAATGGTTAAAGTATTATGCTAACCTAGTTTTCTAAGCGAACTTATATTGTATTTGCCTGATGTATATGCCAGCAGGATAAACAATCTCAGGCCATTTGGGACTGCTTGTTAGTTCTTAATAACACTATTCATATTAAAATATAACTTTAAACCTAAAGATGGTTTGCTGCTTTATTCTGACACTTGTTATCTCGATAGCTTTTGAATGTACATTCAGGCAAACCATATACATTAGTTTATAACCAAAAATAGTATATGTTGATTATTTTAACAGCACAATAGGGACCCCGAGTTGATGAGTGATCTAAAGCGCTTTCCGTTACGGATCACTGTCATCTCACTTCTGTCTATGTGTGTTTGAGTCTCGGATTCGGTTAATGTAGTTATGTAAGAAAGCTTGCCGGTAGCTTCTTTTGGATCGGTGGTTCTTTCTGGGTTTAATCCGGGTTCTTCTTACACTATTTATACTGGCTGCCATGTATAGTCCTTCTTGTGTAGAAAAATGGCGTTAAACCCTACAACAACAACATTTACTACACTTTAACACAGTATTTCCTACATGATGCTGGAGAAAGAGGAAATATGAATCTTTCGAAGAACACGTTGAGGCATCCTACCCAATACCTACCTTATTCTACAATTTAAATCACCTTAACAAAATTAACTTTTGTGTCAAGATAAAAGACATGTAGGCTGATCTGTGTCTCTTCAGGAAAGTTGGCCTTGTTAATACCCAAAAGTAAAATAATGCATCTTGTCAGTGTTAGTAGTTAATACAATTTAAAGATACAGTAAATATATGAATAATTAATTAGCATACGGTATAACAATGATTTTCTTATTTCAATGACTTGAGTAAAACAAATGAAAGTATTGTATTCAGCATCATTTGTCTTTGATCTACTGTGAACCTTGATAACACTTTCTCCCACTCCCAATAAAGCAAGAAGGTTACGTGGCCCGACTATTCTTCCGTCACACGTTTGGTCATTGAGCATACATCCACGATACTTTTAATATCTTTCAATCTATCCTGGTACACATATTAGACTAGTGGCTCATATGTGCAATTTGCTATTCACAAATTGGCAGTTGCAATTGTTTTAATAATTTAGCCATTATTCTGTCATTCCGGTAATTCATTACTGATGATGCTTGAGTTGCAGACATTTTCTTCAGGTAGAAATATCGTAGCTCTTAGAGACAGATCTTTATAAAACGTTGGTATACATATTAAACTAGTAGTACAGCTTTGTTTCTTCTTATTGGTTCATCAATACATCTCTGTTTTTCATTTCTAAATCAAAACTCCAAATCCGTTGAGGCTATCACTATGAAGTCAGCAACACATATCAAACAAATGATCTATATGTGCATTTTATTTTATCTTTATGCCTGTGAGGTCATACTTTGCAATAGGCATACCCTTTCAGACATCCAATATGGCATCCTAACATATATATTATTCCGTGAAATACGTCCTCCCTGGTTTATTTTGTTTAAACTGAAAAAGCTACTAATATATCCACCATCAAGGATTCTAAGGTGGCTCTCTAGAAACTAATGATCTTCCTTGACGTTTATGATCTTGTGGGTTTCTACTAAAAAACCAACACAGTCCTTTTTATAACAATGGCAATAGTAAAAATCTAACCATGAACATGACTTCCAAATCATGATATCAATACTTTTTCAAAACCTAATTAGTCGTAACTACATAAAGTTTTCCCTGAAAGATATATTGGTATGCAGTTTGTTCTAAACCAAGGTGGAGCCTATTAGACTAACTCTCAGCTATTAGGCCTAGCGAAAATGGTGCCAATTAAATCAAATAGAAAATGGTACCAGCTAGACTCAGAAAATAGTGACAGTTTTTAAGTCAGAAAATGAAGCATCTGTACCGTCTTCAAAATGTTTTCACTGAACACTTTTCACTTCCATGTTTCCATGTAGCTACCCTGGCGGACATTAACGCAGATTGGAATTGTTATAAATGTTGCTGATTAGACCTCTAAAGTGCTAGCAATGATAGCAATCGTGAAAATCTTGATGTAACTACTGTTTCGAATATATAGTCATATAGATGTGGGGTTTACACACACACACACACACACACTATATATATATATATATATATATATATATATATATATATATATATATATATATATATATATATATATATATAAAGATACAAACGGTGCAGATCTCGAAGATAATGACCATCGTGGCCATCCTACAAATCTTGTTATCGGCATTCATATTAAATGAATGAGAGCATTGATAAGATGTTTTAAATTAAAATGCTTTTGACAATATATAATTGGTCTAGTATAACAATGATGCATTCCCTTACAACTAAATTACATTACGTGCATTTACATACTGACAAAAGAGAGTTTGGCAATGTGATTATGGTTACCCATAATAATAGATGATCTAGTACTGTCATATTGTTTAAAACAATGCGTGGAGTAGTTTAGCATATAGACAGCTTATAAAACTTTCCCATTGTACGTTGTTTGTTTACAATAGCGTGTACTGACAACAAACGTGCAAACAATCGCACACACAAACATGCTTTATTTATAATTAAATATTGTGTAGAAGAAGAGTATGTAACTAAATACACGCGTGTTGACTGATATGAAAAATTTGCAGTGTTAACTTATCCACGAGAGATGCTAAATTACGAATCACATACAATTGTTGAAACTTTTCATATGATCCGATTACGTTTCAATGGTAACGTATGAACGACATTTTGTATTTTAGTTTTGACAGTATAAATATAATAATGGTTCTGATGAAAACAATCCAGGTAATGATCATAAGAACAATAAACGAGTAATATAAATGCTATAAAACTATAATCTGATTGAAAGCATGATTATATTTGTTTTAAATTTACATCTGCTATTCGTCAATAACATATACAGTATTGTTAACATGTAAGAAAGTTTAGGACAGTTCACTATTCATTTTCCCTGACCAAATCACGACTCTTATATTTATTCGTATTTAAATATATTGGAATCTTTATTGTCTTTATAAATGGAAATGAAAACCACACAGTGTTATGTTGTTTAAATAAATAATAATGTCTTAAAGAATAATACTTCAGAACAAGCATAGGCAATGTATTGAAGGCAAGCAACGTATGATAGCTGTTTTGAACTTTTAAAAAGTGTTATCCAGATAAATTCAACTTGTTATAAGAAAACAATTTGATGTACTTTCATAAAATCATTTTAGTCACCAAGTCAATTTATGCTTTACAAACATATGTTTACTTCATAGCTAAATTATGGTGAGAGTTCCTTATAGTTTTTGAAAACATTTTGTGTAGCTTTATAGTTGAATAGGTTTACTTCCAATTTCTTTTTCAGTAGGGTAAACCAGCGTTGGAATTTCTGATTTTGTTTGATTTAGACCCTACAGTGATTATCTGGAACAAAACATTATATTATTTCGAAAGCTGAGCATTAAAATTATGTTCCCATACTTATAGGAACATGTTGCAATTTAACTATTTTCAGATTTGCTATATTCCATCCGTGCTTGCATTCACTGGGAGCCGCCATGCAGAAACACAATAATTTAAACGCGAGCAAAGTTTCCAAATATTGACACAAAATCTATTGCTTAATTCCAGTACCACATAAACTTAGACACTTAATTGCATTAATTAATTATTAATATAATTGCATTATATTCAAGATGCATGGATAATATTTAGGTTTTCTCTACCTTAATTCATTTTCCATTAATATTAGAAGTAAAGGGCGTATATTCTTATTAATGTATGTCTATCACATGAGGACACACCTTTCAAATTTGTTCTCAGTTCAAAACGTTTTCAAAGACTTGAAGTAGTTTTAATTTTTCACCGTTATTTTATTAACTTTCTTAGAGTGATTGCAACTGTTATCTTGCAACTACAATTTCTTTTCCACTGAATACATTGTTAAGGTCTTCATGGAGTGAAATAAAAAATTTGGTTCAAGGACTTTTACATTAAGAAAACCCATACCATCCTAGTGTATACGTGTGAATGTTTGATTAGATTGCAAAACGTAGGTATGAGCGATATTACTCACCCAAACTTTCAAGGAAACATCTTAAATGGAGAAGTTCCTGATTTACAGTTAGGTTAGGTGAAACATGATCATCTGACCACAGTTTAATATAAATTCTGTTTTATCTCCCGATCTGATAACGTCTCCGTCTTGTTGGGATTTGGAAAATTCTGTTAAAAAATATCGATTCCTTTGCAACTCTGCTGCATACATTTCGTCCAAAAGAAACGTTTTAACTGATTTTTTAAATATTGCAGAAGTGAGGTGCAAATAGTTTGCAATAACCAAAATTTGTTAGGAAAGGGATTGTAAGTAGTTACGAAATGATGCATGACGTTTGCAAAGACCATATTACGTCAAGTTTAAATTTGCGATATATGTTGTTTTCATGCTTTGAGGCCAGTTTTACTAAGATGAAATGGGAGCTAAGTGACTTACCATGCATGGGTACACTGAGGCACACGACCTCATCTTGCGTCTGCGTATATTAAGCCCGAGTATGAGTTTCACATTCTATCAACTAAAAAACCGTGATTGTTCCATTTGTACAGCAAAACGGGAAAACAAAATACAGTTAAGACTGTTTGAATTAGCATCGGTACACCTTAGAAAAAAATAAGAACGCAACCAGTTTAATATACCTGCACTAGTATCACTATAGATATTTTTTAATTTTGATAGCTGAGTTAGATCAAGCATTTTTAAACCCAATTACTTTACTACTTTTATATCGATTGTCAAGAAGTACCGAGAGTACAGGTGTTCGTGAGTGCAGTCGCAACTGCAATTAAGCTAGTTTAACTGCACTTCAATCAGCGCCATTTATTGTGGATATAACCCCGATACAAAATCCGACTGATTTACCTATAATGGTTGCAATTCCAGCAATACCAAGGCTAATGGCGTTGTCGGCGATGATTCCATAAATAAATCTTCCACCAAATATATGCAAATATGTTTCATGTGTCACCCAATTCTCTAAGTATTTCATCTTGCATTTTATCTATCAATTATATTATATTCCTGCGAGGGTAATATTGAATGTCGAACATAGTTCTTTTAGTAATAACGCGTAGTATTTTTGTTATGCAATGATACTTACGCGTACGAGATTCAAACGCACGTCTAACAAACATTTTTTGTTTGCTGGTACAATTTTCGTACAATTAAAGAAAATATCTGCATAAAGACGATTTAAGTCTCCGGCGATTGTGCTTTCCGGAGACCTGGCACCAGGTTCATAAAGATATAACACCGATTACGTATTATAATCATATCTGAAACGATAGTTCTCGTCTTTGCCCAAGAACTGAATATTATCTTTTTAGTCAAATCAATGTTGGCACAATATGATCATTGGGGAATACAAAAGTGGTTGAATTATCTGTAAATTCTATTTCGACTATGCAGAAACAATTCTTGAGTGCTTTTACTCATAGTTTTGTTGTCAGCGAGCTTGCTAATGGAATGATTGCAAAATATCTTTGATTTGTTATTGGTACATTACGGTGGTTCCAATTGTTGATTTCTCTTTGAGGCTTAACAAGAGTTTACTTCAGTGTATACAATGATATTTTAGGTATAACCACCAGTCACGTTATGTCGTACGAAGATTATGCAGGAGGTTATACTTTGTGGATTTCACTCCAGACCAAGGCAGCGAAGGGGAACATTTCCACTCTATAAACTCCGGTCAATTGCGTGTGGAAGTTCAATTTTCAGTTGCTCTTGCCGAGACGGTTAACGTCATTCTGTATGCCGAATTCGATAATACCATAAAAATCAACATTTCGAGAGAAGTCATTATAGACTATTACACTTATCCCTCTTTGAATGTTGAAGAATCTATGGAAATGGAATGGGAGGATTCAGAGAAAGCAGACTACAAGACACAGATGAAGAGGCGGCGGTAATGAAGTCCAGATGACAATAACATGAACAGCATTTAGTATCATTTTTTGCCAGATAAAAGGCGAAGAAAATTACGGAATCGATCAAAAACGATTGCTATGGATCTCAAAACAATCATCCCAGTCAAATTCAACACGATGCATGATGAGTCAAGAAGAAAAATAGGACGAGTATCTGGACGATGCTTGGAGTCTCATCTCAGAAGAAACAGTGTTGCATCAGCGCTTTAAAAACGCGCGTGATCATTCCTCTGCTCAATTGATTGGTCAATAAATCCATCACATCGAAGCTCTCTTGGCTCAGAGTAAGGAGACGAAGCAATGAAACGCTTACTTATCAGACACGTTTAAGCAACAATTTTGATTGAATTGATGATTTATCATTACCCGTGGAAAATAAACCAACAAAAACAAGACAAAAATACATATCTTGGACCCTTATTACCTTTTGAACCACAGTTCATACACTGCTTCTTGGAATTATGTGGTGTGCCCTAAAGTTGAACTACCTCATCGCAAACCTCAAGACCATCAAGCTTATGGCATCAATACGGACGATAGCTATCTCCCATGATTATGTTTTCATTCACATTACGATCATTTATATTTTCTACATATATGCCCAATTTAATACAGCCTCCATTCTATTTGCAGATTAAGAGTATTGCCCGAGATTATGCATGTAAAAAAAAATATTATTTAAATCCCGCAGTTTTTCCTTCTGTTATCTTAAAATCTACCTTTATTATTTACTTTTCTTCCCCTATAGACTGCTATGCTTTTTATTCTATTGTATTACTTTGAAACCATACTATATGCAATGCACTTTCAATTGTATTGTTTGTTTGTTATCAGACGCGGACGTTCTAACCAATTAGGCCACCTAAGTAAATTAAACGTTCCTTGTAAATTTCACAATCGGAAATGTACTGGTCCTCCAAGACCCGTGACGTTGTCAATATGGCGTTGTCAAGAATTCCGTTTAATAAGTTATCAAAGATCCAAAATTTAGTTCAAATAATAAGAACTTTATATTTCCACTGAACAGTACAAACAAATGTTTTGACTATCGAGTAATATCTACTTATAACATAAAACAAGTCTACAGACTTTCAAAAGAAAGACAAGAAATGGGCATAGCACCAAATTCGGATTGAAACTAATTCTGAAACTGTAACGCAGCTCCACCGAGTCTATTGCGATCATATTTTGCAACGTACCCAACGTGACGGACATTTTATTACTCATTTAGCGTTGACTTTTAACTATTCACGTGACCCAGCCCAACTAACTGGAAGTTACTGAATTCATCCAGAAATGTCGAAACCCCATCAGCTACTATTATATCTTGTTATTTAAAATTAATATTAATAACTGTCAGCCCATAGATACGTATTCTGGTTATAAATCTTATTTAATTTGCATTGTGTGAGAGTCGGGTAACGTTGCATAATTTTGCTTAAGACATTCTGTACAACTTACAACGATGAATAAAAATTAAAAAAATTAAATAAAGGCATGTTCCAGAAGTTACAAAAAATAGATATACACAACATTTCCACTGTTCGGTAGGAGCAGATAACTCCGATTTTGTTGATGCAGATTTAGCTGATTACTTGAATTGGATTGTGGTATTATGCAACGATACTGAACACATCACAATGAATATATAGATTGGCTCCCTTTGTCCGTACACATTGCAAGTATTGGGCAATGGTGTTAGTAATAATGGCTTTAAAATGTTTTTGTTCTGAACTTCCGTATTATTTAATAAATTGTTTAATTGTATATGTGTTATATTTCTTGCCCTTTTTGTTTCATATAATACATTGTCTTTTCCGTTGTTATTTTGTTGGTTTCTATATGCATATACCGGGAAGGACTATTGTATGCATTTACCGTAAGCATAAAGATGTCATACACTTATTTGAAAAATATCTGCCCAAAAGCAAGCATTTTGAAAACAAAACAGTCACTGTATTTACCTGTTACAACTTCCTGGTCTAAGTAAAAGTATTTAAAAATCCTTTTCATGTAAATTTGTTTATTTACTTGAATACATTTTCTTATGCCATGACTTTAGATAATACTATCGTAATAATGCCATCACATTACCAAACCAGAGGGATCTAATGCGTGCTGTTCTGAATTGTCTGAAGGAAATCAGAACACATTTAATTTACCATTAACCAGATAGACATTTTCAAATAACTGATAATATCAATTGATTGTGACATATGAGGAAAGGAATCTTTCTTTAACTCTATTATTAGAGTAACGATGTTACAATAATTATTCAACAATAATTTTGAATCTAAATTAAACAATGGATATAAGCTGAAGTGGGTTCAATTTTGATGTAATTATAGAAAGAAAACCGTGTTAATGACTAACACATATGGTTGTAACTGTGATTAACCGGAATTTGTACTGATATATTAAATGCTAAAATGTACATTTAAAAACGTATCTCAAAATGTTTACATACTTATAACAGATGATTTAAACTTAAATTATGAACCCTGATAAAGATACAGAAAATTATGTTCATAAAATAATTTTAAAGCTAGGGAAGTAGTGGTATGTGTGACAAATGAAGTACATTTAGTTTTAGTTTGAAAAGTTAACTACGGAAAGAAACGATCAACAAGAGAGGCAAGTTTCAGTTCACACAGGCAAAGTAAGATATCTACTTGATTTTAGATAACATGGGATGTGATGTGGAAAAGGCCCTTATTGCAGCAGGATACAGATATGAGCACAGTTTAATATGGCTTGTTGTAAAGAAAGAACACAGTATCACATTAATCATGGGAAGTTTTACGAACTGAATAAACCTTTCTTAAGTGTTACTGAAAATGTTCTTTCTGATATGGGGGAAAAAGATAAAGAATATTATGAAACAATAGGGCTCCCGGGAAGTCGACTGGTCACTCTTGTAATCACTTACTAAATGTATTTTCCGACTCCAATAAATCCTTATTATGCAAAGAGAAAACGGGATTGACCTTCGAAGTCGACACTTAGATTCTGTCTCCCATCCTGTTACAATGTGAGACCAATCTAAGATATGAATTTATGTAACATTCAATGAAGTGTAAGTGTAAAGCGTTACATTTGACACCAATCTGAGATGAATTTGGGTGGCATTCAATGACGAATCTCAAAGTAGAGATAAATGTAGCGACTTAGGAATATAATGTTATTTACTAATAATTCTTTCTGGTCTCTACCTTTAAGTCCGTGTACTCTAGTTTGAGATAGGAAAACCGGGTTTGATTCTTGACCGCGGCAGTTGGACCTTATATCAGATGCAGTTAGATAAGGTATATATGTATGACTGCACCTGTCACGTCCTGTATTCTTTCTCCTCAATATTTAGAGATTTTTCGCTTCTTTCTCTTTGTAACTTACATAACCAGACAATGATATATATATATATATATATATATATATATATATATATATATATATATATATATATATATATATATATATATATATATATATATATATATATATATATAACTTTATACGAAAATAACAATTCTCGGTTAATCAAAAATACATTTGTTTAAAGTAAATTGTCACTTCAGTTATTATCTGTTATAATATATATTTCCACTGTATTTGTCAATCACATGGACTTTTCTTTCTTTCTGTCATTATTGAAACTGCACATGTCAATAACACATATTAGATAATATTTAATTTTTGTGTTTTTATTTTAAATAGTCCTCGAAGATTGAAAATGCATTATGACTCAAATGTTACATGTCTGTATTATTGATTTATTTGTGTTAACAAAGCTGCCAGACTCCGGATACTGACTGTAATCTGATCAACCGTCAGTTTCATTGGACATCTATGGTGATAATTAGTGCCATGAAGATTGGAAAGGACATTTACTGTGAACGATTTATAAATATGACAAACATTTTATTTCAGGTAATAACTTAGACTAATGCGAGAAAAGAATAGAAAAAACGGATGAACAAACTTTGCACTCACACACGAGAATATGTGTTTCTTACTACTTGCATTATGCTGCTTGGCAACATATTGTGTCTCGGACGGAAAACTCAAAGAAGGTGTACTTGGGAGAAATGTGTCTTTTTCATGGACGTTCAAAACTGTAACGCATGATATTATCTATATACTGCATAACGACTCACGTTTCTGGCAAGTATCGCCGAATAAAAATATTTCCTCTCGTCCTGTAAGAGTTTCGGTAAATAACATTACGCCTGACAGTGTAATGGTGACTGTAGACCTTATGAACATCACCAACAATGATGCTGGAAATTACAGATTGGTACGACAATGGGAATACCAGGATTTGGTTGAGAGCATTTATCTAAGAACAATTGGTATGTAACAAAAGCATGTTCTGTACGGTTACATTTGTGTCAACCCTTATCATGACATTAATGCATAAAGGAATCAAATAAGGTTTACCCACGTCAGAATGGAACCAAATGCTAGATCATAAAAGGTTATAACTGGCTTCAAACTAAATTTCTACTGTGGGGTCAAAGTCTATCGTTATGGATGCTTTACGAGCAGATAAGTTATTTTTAAACCGTACGACCATTAGTAATAGCACAGTCCCTTCCATTTACTTTTAATCTTTACCATGTTCTTCATAAAAATGTGTTAATATGTATGCAGTAGCATTATAAAAATCGATGCAAAATTTGGAGCCATTTAAAAATTGTGTTTTTGTGCCTCTCAGAATTGAACTACAACAATACACAATATATCATACGTAGAACAGAAGGCGACATGTAAGGACGGGTTGCGTTACACATCGTCTACATTGTTTTATAAATAGATGAGAGCAGCCGGGACCTTTTGCAGAAAAGCAAATAACCCACATCATTCAGCTCTAGTCTCAACGCCCACCACCTACCCACCTGTATATATATATATATATATATATATATATATATATATATATATATATATATATATATATATATATATATATACACACACACACAGATCTTACAGCAATATTTACCCAGGCAAATATTCCCTGTCTTTTTACACGGTGTATTGTTTTAATTATTATTATTATTATTATTATTTCTTGTTGAGCGTTCTGCTACTACATTCTCATACAACATTCTTATTATAAAGTTACTGATATATAACAGCACTTGCTGTATTTGTTGGTCTCAAATTAGGTAGTTAACAATTTATATGAACCGACGTCATAATGTAAAGTATTGAACAGAACTTAGTTTTGCATGCATTAGTAGGTAAATGTAACCATTCTAATTTCCTTACATCACAAAATCTCTAGATATTCTAAACTAATTGTATTTAGTAATTTGGGATAGTAATAGTTTGTATTGCATACGGTGATTGGATTTAGGTTTTGTGGTATTTTGTGTGTAGCGTAAACTATTGATGTACAAGTCAAAAGCAACCCCCCCCCAAAAAAAAAAAAACAAAAACAAAAAAAAAAACAAAAAAAACCCAAAAACAACTGCAACAAGCTAGTGAGAACTTAGTGCCTCATAAATGCATGGTCATAAGGGGATTAGAGGCAAAATATTGTTCGTGGTATTTGCGCCTGAAGAACGTTTCAGATGACAACGGCTGTTGTCTTCAGGTCCTTGAAAATGGGAATTATCAACCTAAAGTTATGCTCACGCAGGTGTTATTCGATTCGCTCGGCAGTGAATCTGCTTATAATTCACACACACACACACACACACACACACACACACACACACAACTCCACACAACCTCACAATGCTGAGATGATCAAATTCACAACTTTGCCCATTCAGAAAGTGATGTACCATGGTCAAAGTATTTCGACTTCTACTAAAAGGGACAATTGAACGAAATCATCATTGGGTTTACTTCGTTAAAAAGCAGACGTATATTTACGACCGAAATTACAGAGAAATAAGTCTCAGTTCTCTAGTGCGACATCATAATACTTCATAAACACGATTGCTGACATTTCCTTATCGCATTCTATAAACACAATGCTTCCCACCTATATTTGGATGCATTTTCCTTATAGTCAATGAACACTCATAATGTAACATCACACATGTTTCATTTTCTGTTTACACAGTAAAAACCAAAGTCAATTTATTTTCGTCGGCCATTCAAAATCTCTCTGACAGTATCTTTGAAAATAAAAGTAATATGTTCAGACTTTATTTACCCATATATATCCTATTTAAAACTATCTAACTACATGTACATATTTTTTACGCTTTCCTATATCGCATCACACCCATACACACAGGAACATGGAATGGGGATGATGGGATTTAATAAAGGGATACATATAATAACAGTGACAAGACATTGCCCGTGATAACACAACATAACTGTATTTGTTTGATTGTATTTAGTTGTAGTAGATAAAGTAGACGTATTATGCGCGCGGCATTGTATTACGTGTAGATAAACATTGCTTCAACTGTATGCTGTCGATTCTATATTCTATCCACCCATCTCTCTCTAGACGCATACATCTGCAGTGACAGAGAAAAGGAATTTGCACTTGATAAAACCCTTGAAACGCGGTTACACAAATCAACTTACAATAACTTGTTCATAGTAACGATATGTGTACACTTTCATTTGGATTTATGGTGTTCATAATATCAATGATAAAAAGTAGTCTATCGACACTATGCGGTAATTTGTTTGGTAACTTGGCACACCTACTGTAATGTTTGTTGTTGTTGTATTTTTTATATCTTAAACATATCGTAAGATTCTAAAAACCGATAATTTTTTAATATGAAAATGTCTGAATGCCGCCCCAAAATTCCCCATGTTCTCTCACTGTATATAATGAAGCGCTGCTGAAATGATATTAACTAACAACGATACAAACATATACTAATACCAATATATGTCATATCTATGAAAGGATATTACCAAAGAAAAAGAAGATAATAAAGAAGAGCTTATTTCCACTTGAATGAAAAATGAAAAGTCCCGCACATGATGAGTGTAACTTAATGAAAAATATTCGAAACATATTTCATTATTCACTGATATTTTTTCGGGATACGATCCTCATACGATAAACAAGGTCATACTGAAAGATCAAGATTATAAAATAGAAGTAACACAATTGAATGGTGAAGAATATATATCCTTTTGATCGGATTTAAAAGTATATAAATTTAAAAAAGTTAGTAATAAAGTATTTGCAGAAAGAACATAACGATTTTACATGGTTACCATTTTATTGGCTAGTTCATATAGCAACCTGTTAAAAGGATTAAAAATCTTACATTTACAGAATGAATGAACATTCATCTGAAAAATGCAAGGGAACAAATGGAACAAAGTATTTAAAAATATATTTGTCCTTACGAATGTATGGATTCAGTTCAAATGTTTAATGAAGTGTATTTACCACTAAGATAACAATTGTATTCAAATCTTAATAGAATGGAAATTTGCCAAGCGTATTACCGGTATATTAGAAATGCCATTTAAAATTCATATTAAAGTCTTTTTTCGTGAGCTGTTTGACCACTAAGCAAAGAAAGGTATTGTAACATTATGTAACATTCTATAAGACATCCGATCTGTGTGTTTAATTATTTTCAAACTAGATCCAGCCTGTTATCCTTCTTGTAAATATAATTATTTAGTGCTATAAGCAAAGCTCTCAAATTTAGGAGGAGGGTCACGACAGATATGTGACCTTTTGGCAGTGTAATTGCAACGAACAATGATATGTTGGATATGAAAATCAACTTGTACATTTAATAGTTTATTACAGTGTTGTGTATGAACCGCGTCCAGTCTTAACTTTCTCAGCATATTAGTCATTATAATTTGCTATATTTATTAGTTTTCACAGACTTAAGTATCCGTCCATCTCCACGTCTCATGGTAATACTCTGATCATTCGTCTTAATTGTATCATAACTACGACAAGAAATGATTACATTTCGAATCAGCATTCCTTCTCAATTGCTTGCAACTTAATTGCTAGATTATGCTTAAACTTACGTAGATCGTTAGTTTAAACAAAAACAGGTGCACACTCATACCTAAGTATGACCACATGCAAATGTTGGTAAGATTTTATACAATACAATGCGATAAAAGACAAATTCCAAAATTGTCTGTTATAAATATGTTAATAAAATCATTAAATTTGACAAGATTTCTTTTTAAACTGACGCAAGATAGTAAAAGAATTTGAATAAAAACAAGCCAAATTATTTTGATGCTGAAAAACGAAACCTTATTTCCTTAAACTATTATTTTAGTTATCAAGAGATTTTGCTGTATTTTCAATGGACTGATTTCTTTTTGTGCTTTTTACCATGAATTTAGGATCAAATAACTTGAATACATAATTACTTCTTGAGAATGCTAATGTGCTAGCAATTGCTTCTCCGAGCGTTACTGCTGTTGGTGCCATATTACGCTATTTAATGACGATACATATATGTGTTGCCCTTTATTAAACAAGAATGTGGAAACAAATGAAATAATGTTTTCTTGAAAAGAATATGTTTTGTTTATTTTATAATACGTTAACTGAGTTATTATGTGTGAAGTTTCTTTGTTCAAACTTGCTTTATAACCAAGGCGTCAATTTTTTAAAATCATTATTTTAATTTTTAATTTCAGATTTGATGTTTATGCTTAGTTTTCATCAATGTTCAACTAAAATTAATTTTCAAAATATAGTTTTACGGTGTGTTGTGTACAATATGTGCTTGTTTACCTAAAATACATAGTAAACATTGATTAAGCTAAGATATCCATTTAGTCGGTTACCGCTATAGCATTGTTTGAGAGCTGTTTTGCTCATTGTTGTATCGTATCCATTATCCCATTCTACTATTTGTATACTGTATATGTTTTCCTGTTAATGTTCGTCATCATGAGTCATTTCGTTATTAATTTATAATAGATTTTGGGACCACTACGAATAATTAAATTAGTCCCATGGTGTAGTCATTTAGTCAATTTACCACATATTAAACATGTCGGCTGGATTAAACCGTGTTTATCATGTAATGGTATTAGGCATTCAGAAAACAGCTTTTTCTTTACTTTTGCATGAAACTAGATCTGAAACATATATAGTTATTTTTCAATACTTTGATTGATCAAATGTCGATACAATATACCTCATCTGGATGTGACCTTTCATGCTGCTGACTTTATTTTGTTTCGAAAACGTTTAGCTTTATATATATATATATATATATATATATATATATATATATATATATATATATATATATATAGTAGTTCCTAATTAGATTTTAAAATGTTTCTGCACTGTCTCTTTAACTGAACCGTAGAGACAATTTGCAGAAGAAAAATAACGGTGCACAACTTGCTACTTTCTAAATATTATCTGTTTAAAACATATTTAACTCAGCAATTACATTAGCTAACAATGTTTATGACTTTAACGTGTCTATTTGAAACTATTATAAAGTAAAATGCAGAAAATGTTAATAGTTTGAAATTTTAAAAGATAAAATGATAAATTCAACGGTTAATTTTTCAAAATGTTATTAGCCTAAGATGTAACGAACGTTATCATTCTGACTGAAAAGGCTCTTGATATTTGTGACCTTTGGTGACGTAGTAATTGTTTTTCAAAATATTGTTTCAGGATGGTTTATTTGGTGATGCTGTTATTTGGACGATTGACGGCAAAAGATCTTATAAATTGATAGGATTCAGACCTTAAAGTTTGTTGTCATTATAAGAGCTAGGGCCTTATTCCTAATTTTTAGAAGTCGGACGATTAGTGTTTTAGTTTGGTTTTAGATTTGAAGAATTAATGTCTTTGTTTTATACATTTGATGTATTAGTGTTTACGTGATATGTTTTGAGAACCTTTGGAGGGTTTTTGGCCTACTGTTCTTTTTATTATGAGGGTTACTGGCGTACTGTTATTTTTTATTATGAGGGTTATTGGCCTACTGTTATTTTTCATTATGAGGGTTAGTGACCTAGAGTTTTTCATTTAGTTGTTTGAAAAATGTACATGACTGGTGTCCTGCCGTTTATTTCGATAGGATGATCAGTGGTATTGATTTTTAGTTTATTTTATAACAACTCTTTATTTCTTGTGGTGGGTAGAGTGTTTCGTGCTTAGATCATAAACGAAAAGATAAGCAGCAAATGGCTGAGAATTTAAAAAACCCACAATTGACAATGCGGTGATTGGTCAAGGATTTAAAAAAATTAAAGAGGAGTTCAATAGATGACCTAGGCATACATTGAATATATTATGACATTAAACGTTTGAGTCTAAAGAGATTGTGTGAGCTTTAAGATTACAAGGTGGTGAAAAGTACATTGATAGTAAATGTGGGAGTTTATAAAGGAGAAGTGAGATCCTTATTGAGACGCACACTCCTACGCTTTAAATGTAGCAGTCACCGGCCAAAACGATCGGCGAAGGCTATTGGGTCGAGTTCGTGACATTAGGTATTATGGTTTGTGTGAATTGGTTTAGTGACGCCAAACATGACCCTTTGGTTTTACTTATTAGAAAGAAATGTCACGGAGCTATACTGACGTTTCTATTTTAAGGAAAAACCCATGTTACCGAAAGATACTCGTACTGCATGGAAAGCATTTTGTCATACGTATATTGATTTGTTTTGAGAATATAAAGCAGTCCGTCAGTGAAGGCAGGCAGCAAATGAGGGTGTGTGACCAATAGACCCAGCCATTCGTTTTGGCCGGCGAAGAGCGGCGAACAACAAATTGGAAGTGTAAGTTTGCTCGTTTCCATTTGTATCTCACCAAGCGTCTTGGCCGGTGGAGGGAAGATTCGAAATATGAGCAGGTAGTCAATGATATAGTGACTAATTTTGGAATATTGTGGCCATGTGTAGCTGTTATTTGTGACGTATGGATAATATACTGTACAACTTGACACAGCCAATCTCGGGATTGATATTCAGTTCAGTATACAAATGGAAAAACTGACCTTATTGAGTTCCTAATGTGGTGCAATGATAAGAGTTTACACCTAAACGAGAGCTTATTAACATGATCTGAATCAGTTTCTATTAATCTTATTTTGATAAAACATTGTATCATCAAGTGAGAGAGTTTTAGTGAAAATGTGCCCGTGAATGCATTGATTGTGTTAGATTTCAATATATGTAATAATTTTTTTGTATTTTTCTCTTTTTACCTTTGTCCTTTGAGTAACTATTGCCTGTCCTATGCGTTCATCCTCCCATATCTTACGTATCTTACTAAGTGTAGGGGAGTTTGTTACAATCAGTAAAAAACATTAGGCATTTGCTGAATTGGGTTATGCAAGGTCTTGCTTTGTAAATCATCGTTATGGGCATTGGTGTTCTTGTTTAGGAGCGATAATTTGTTTGGCCTCTAGTATAATGTTGTGTTTGACTATATTGACATTTAAAATGTTATGAAGACATTAATATCATTATTTCTAACCAAATGAGTAAGATACATGCAACATATATAACATCAGCTATTAAATAATGGATCGTGATGTTTTAACAAAATAGATTGACAAAGATAATCTATGTTTGAATTGAAAACCTTATAATATTTTCAACTCTTATTTGGCTTAGTCAAAGATACAGCTTTCGGCTCTCTTAAATTGTATTGAATATTTCATGCATTGTCTGTACATTTAGCTCTGCTTGTTTAGACGTCTTCTTAATATATTTGTCACTATTTGTTTGCTAACCCATTGTAGGCAAAGTTGAACAACTTATCTCTCTGAATATTGCATTCCACGTTTAATTCATGGTTGTTTTCATCACTGTCTTAAGTCTGTACTCCAAATTCTTGTTCCCGAACTCTCGGCATTTATCTTCTTTGCCGTATGCACTATTTAGTAACTGAAAATTAGCTGAATGTTGTGACTCTGGATTTGACAATCCTGATGTTGTGTTAGATGCACAGCATCAAGCTGATAACATGAAGATGGTTTCATCAAATTGCATTACGTATCGATATACCATAGCTCCCATCATTATAGTAGGCTAGACTTGGACACAGTGTGTGAGTCCCGTTGAACTCACTTTTTTTTTTACTGGGATCAGCTTGGATCGGCTACTGTTGTGTATCCTAGAAAATGGACTTTACTCTCGGTACTAAGTAGTCTTTATTGACGTAATCCATCTAGTAAAATCATATCCACCAAATTAAATAAAACAAATGTAGCTTGATAAATTTTGCACAGGTTTGTTTTAGTAAGTAATAAAAGGATCAAGCGGAATACCTGGTAACATTGTAGTTTGATAAAATGGTTGTTTAGGAATGCTGTCACATTGTTTCATTGGTGGCTGACCATATCATATTACTTGAATTTATATTCCCCTTCACAATTTAAAGGCATATTTTACGAGTCTATGCACTTAAATTATAAAACAGAATAGAGTGGAAAGCAACAAGCTTTGTATAATTCAACAAATAATTTATTCCCTAGAATACAAAGTGAAAATGAGAAAAAAGAACTTGTGGTACTGCGAACTAAATCCCCCAAATATTCAAGAATTACAGACATAGGTCCTAGTAACTGAAAGTGCAGAATAAAATTCAGTAGTCAGAATAAATCCAAAACTGAAGGCGATGATGCATCTGTGGGAGCTTATAGAGTGTTGATGTGTCAACATTCTATTGTTGAATCACAGTTATAATTCCAACTTTGAATCCACTTTAAAGTCTAGTGAATGTCTGTGTTCATGAATTTTATCAGAAGATCTTTGTATTTTCAGAAGAAATAACTTTAATTCAATAACTTGCAATCGAAAAATGAAATACTGGTCACAACATATATTACAAATTGAAAATGCTAGATCTTAAAGCAAGACCTAAAATTCCTCTCAGTTACACTATTCTCGACTTGACCTCAGGTTACAATTAACATTTATTTTAAAACAAAACTTTACTTAACGAAAAAAAAAACATTCTAGAATGTTCCTGATGGTTAGAAAATAAAAACCAGAATATGGACTATCTAAAATACACTGAGGAAATTCCAAAAGCAAAACCTAGAACCAATTAAATATATTTACTTACTAATGATTTTAAACCCATGCACATATATAATAATTAAGCTATGTATTTGTTGTTTGCAGAAAAAAATCAATTTATGTCTAGCAGAAATTAAAATGATTTTGGCAAAGGTCAAGTCTAACATACTATGTTACATTACAGTAACATGTGACGAAATTAGAAAACATTACAAAAAACTAAATAAATATGAAATAATTCAAATATACATAGCACATATTACACGAAGGCAACACTTTATAAAAATGATCGTCAACTGATTTGTCAAATTTTAGCAAACTTTCATTCAAATGAAAAACCATGACATATTAACATAGTTATCATTGTATGCATTTGAAGCGTGGTTAAAAAACATAGTTTATGGTGCCTATGTCAAATTATCTTTATTCAGCGTAGTAAATATATTATGAAATTACATAGTTGTGCAATATCCACGATACATCGAGCGTAAAACTATTAATTTCCTTCACAGTAATACCGTTGCCTACTAGCTACTACACAATATTTCTATCACTGCTTTTCGCATTTCGTTTCATTCTGTATTGTCATGCATCCGACGTTAATTTCAGTCTTTTGTGCAATCTTATTCTATTTATTACCAGACGCAAGCTTGCCCTCAATATCCTCTCGCTTCAAGTCAATCATTTTAAAACAGCTTAATCATTTATATATTTCATGTCCAGCATTCAAATATATCCTGGATGGAGTGTAGCCGTTTCCAAACGTATTGCATTATTTTATTCTAAAATTCTGACTGTTTTAGGGCTTTTAAGGCCAGAGTTCTAAATGTATCCTTTTATGAAGTAACCACATATGTTTCGCCATAATTGTAATATTATCTTCTTTACCTTCTCTAACTGGTGACTGGCTCTTGATCTATGATCTGTTCTAACTATCCATCGATTAACATATGCTAAAACGTTAAACAATTTCCTGCTTTGATTTTGAGAGAGATGCGTTTTCATTCAAGCTTTCGGGATCTGTTTTGATGGACACATTTTATTGATTACGTCATTAATAATTGAACTCGATCGTGTGTATAATTTAACCTGAACACATCACATGTTGCCTATACTCAGTTAATTTTTCTGTTAAAGTACGATTTTACACTCTATGTAGTTCTTTCATTCATATAATAATCATTATTAGTAATTAGGACCTATGGATAAATAGACTTACAGTTTATTCAACCTTACGTGAAAATATTAACAATCAATTCGATATATACCTTTGTAATGCATTAAACATACTGTTTTTATAATTGCTTGTAAAATAATTACTTTTTTATTTAACAGTTGCAGCTGGACCTACTGCCGTTAAGTTTGCACCAAACATTACGATGATCCAAGAACATTCTGGATTGAATATATCCTGCCTTGCAGACTGTTATCATATTTGTTCCTGGACGTGGACGAAAGTGGATGCCTCCATGGGTTCAGATGTTGTCTCAACAGAAAACGCATTATATATCCAAAATATTTCACGACAGGATAGCGGGAACTACTCATGCAGAGTTCTGAATAACGTTACTGGCATATCACTTGAAATTTATACATTTATACATATTGTATGTGAGTATAAAAATGTCAAAATACTAATATAATCATCATCAGCAGCAGCAACACAAGTGTTCCTAATAGCATCACTATACGTGCAGAGCTATGCTAAAGATAAGGAAGTCAACATTGTTGTTATATAGATACAAATCTAATTTTGATCACATGTTTACAATTTGTCCAGTAGCAATGCTACATTAAAATGTGAACATAAAATCTTGTTTCTGCTGTTGGTACATATTTGTATCGCATTCCATGCAAAATATTCCTGTTTGATGGTCTTTGTATGCAAGATGAAAGCAAATTAAAAAATCAATCAAAAAGGAAGGAATAATTGTAGAGAATAATTCTCTCAAAATTGAACTTTAGTATTATATTCATCTTGAATGAAGACGTACATTTCCAGATTTCTTATATATTCTCTATTATGTAGTGATTATTATTATTATTATTATTATTATTATTATTATTATTATTGTTATATTATTATATAGAACGAAGTATATTTTGTTCAGAAGGAAATATAAATTCGCATAAAACCTCGTCTCTCGCCAAGGTGTATGTCTTTTTGGAGTGTGCCGTAGTACATTTCTAGCTATTTCAGTGCTTGGTGTAATATTTGACATTAAATATCCTTCTTATCTCATTCTCTCTCCGTCGCGGTCTCTTTCAGATGGCCCTGATGTAATTACCTTTAATCCATCAAGCAAAATAATTCAATTAGATGAAACGAATTTCATAACAATAACTTGCTCCGCCGAATGCTTCCCGCCATGTCAGACTGGCTGGGCAAAAACAAACGAGGACGTTCTGATAACTGGTAAAGAACTGAAGCTTGTCAGTATAAAGAAAAACAGTAGCTTCACATGTCACGCAACGAACGCAAGAAATGACAACTCTACAATTTCTGACACTATCTATGTAATTGTGAAACCAGGTAAGAAACATATCTGTAACTAATATCTATATGTAACGCCAATTTAAATGTGCTTTCCCGATAACTTATTTATCAGAAACCCTTTATTCCATTGTGTTATCCACCGAACCAAAGTTTTTTGGATTACTATAAAACACTCAAGTACAATAGATTTTGCACAAACTTGTATATGGCTTGATTTGTAAGAAATTCGGAATTATCACTAGAAATATCGTTCATACATATTGGCGTATCTGTTTTATACTTTATTCATACATATTTATATCCGTTTCATGAAAAAATAATTTACTTAAAGAAGCACAACAGACCAGTTTTTGTTTGACATATAAGGCTTCTTTCGATTCCATTATTTTCCTTCAGATACATGAAATGTAATGCTTTTAATACTTCATTCTCATTTCTGAGTTAAGAATCTGGTTTGTATCATCTTAATTACGTGTGGCACAGCAGTAGTATATGGGGGCACTCTAGCCTCAATGGCAAATCCAGACAAAAAGGGCTTGGGCACATCTAGCCTCAAGGGGAATTTAACATGGGGAAATGTAACATGGAGAGAATGGGGAATTGAACATAGTGACAAGGATTGGGTCACTTTAGTGTCATTGGGACCTTAACGTTAAAAATGGGTTTATCAGAATTAGTGTTAATGGGAATTTAACATGGGAATGTCACCTGGAGTTCGAAGAGAATTGAACATTGGTGACTCCATTGTGTATATAGGGTCAAAACTATTGATAGGGTAAAATGTACGTGTACGGACAAAGGGCTGATAGGGACAAACATAGATATACATAAAGAAACAAATACACATCGAAACACACAGAAAAGAGGGCAGAGATTTTCTAAATAAATACCCACAGATAATAAAAGTCTACGATATGGGTTCAAAACATTTATTCAAGTATATACATGGGCTCTCTGGCCTGTGCTTTAGTCTAAGCACTATCCATTTAAAACATTCAAATATGGACATGGAACAAATCTATTCACATGTTATCTGTTTCTTGGATCTAGAAAAAATACTTTTAAAATTAAAGTTTATGCCTTCAAAAAAGACCCTACATTACATACAACACATAAGCATTTAATATAAGAATGACACTTTTCATACAACAATTAATATTCATTTTTAAGAAAAAAGCTAGACCAAAACAAGTAACAAACAATCAAATAGGAGAAAGTTCATGTTGCTTTCTATATCCGTCACACACATTGTTTAAAATCTGGTCAGCTATCGCTTGTGTCCCAGCGTAGATGTTTCCCATTACGTACCCCTTTTCATTCGTAAATCTGCTTGAGTCTTACGCTCGATACTTGGTGTGTGAAATGATTCATCCTTTTCGCTTGGCAGTGTTAGTCACAATGAACTATTGGTCTTGGACGATGTCCCTTTTTATATGCTGCCCAATCTCGACGTGACCATACGGTGGAGTGAAGTGATTGGGAAGTCGTACTCTTTTTTCGTACACGATTTGATAGACTTTTTCCAAAGGTCGGCTAACGATTTGGTGTGTGGGTAAACGGACAATCTTGTGCGGCTCGTGGGTGGTCACTTTAAACGTTTCATCCTGTCCAGACTGCAAGGCTTCTTGAAGCACGTCAAAGTTCACCACTCGACTGGTGCGATAATTGAGAGTCAATCCTTTCACTTTACATTCGGTGTGCATTTCTCCTTGTGGGTCTCGGTATTCGTAGCCGTAATTTTTAGGACCGCCACTTGCAAAACATAGAATCTTGTCGTCGGGATGTTCATCTGTCCAGGCTCCTAAACGGTCTCCTTCGATAACAGGGTTACACTGGTTCGGTCGGTGAATGTAGATGCAACTGTCCGTGTCAAAATACAGCACACGATCTCCTAGGAGTTCTAACACTTCGTACAATTTTAAGCGAGCATGGGCTGTCACGTAAGCCGCAATGATGACATTTCCAAATTTGTCGGCTTCTACAAAGTCTAGTTCTTCTTCGTAATTGACTAAGATCAAGTCCTCACGAATGACGTCAACGTGTTTGATGACTTTGGTTTTGTCGTGAATCATCTGGAAGTAGCTAGAATATTCAGACAAATACTCCGTCATGGGTAAAGACGGTCGTTGTGCCATTTTACCCCACAAGCAATTTAACATCACTTTGGCAAACGATCGTCTTCCTTCGTTTTTCTCGATGTGGTCTAAAGTGATACCTTCCTGCTCCCTATATTTTTCTTTGAATTTCTTTTGGTCTTCGGGAGTGTGACACCAGGAAGGATAGCCACTAGCTTCTTGTTTTAGTTTTAAAAAGGCATCCACGTAGTCTGCAAAAATACCTTTCTGTGTCTCGTCGCCCTTGCGGTATTGTTGTGTCTTGGGAAAGTGATAAATTTCGTACACTTCTAACAGTTGGTATCCCAGGTCCAGAGCTTTAAACAATTTCACGCTAACCCACGTTCCTGTCAAGGCACGTTCTTCCTGGCTGTGCTGACAAGGTTGGTCTTGGATGCACATTTCGGCACAAGTGCGACACAAAGGAAACATCAGTTTTCCTTGGCAATGGTGAGGTAAAACGGGATGGTACAAGTCTGTGGGAGGTAAGACTTTGCACTTGATTAATCCTTCGTACTGACGAATGTGGTCCAGGTCAATGTGTTCTGTCATCAATTCTGGATGCCCTACGGGAAAGTGACAATATTTGCACACGTAAGGATACAGCGAACACACGTCCAAGTATTTGATTTCTTCTCCCTTCTCCTCGTCCGCTTGGTACATCAAACAAGTGGCATTCGTCCGTCCTCCGTACAAACTATCCCGAGGGTTCAATGGGTCCACCAACTTGTAACTTTCTACGATGCGGTTAAACTCGGGATCGGTTTTCAAACGCTGATCGTACTCGTGTTCCCACATTTCCACCACCTGGTATCCTTGCTGTTCTAACTTCAAACGTCGTTGACAAGTTGTCTGGTACAAATCTTCCATAGTCCGTTGTAAAAACTGATTTTTGGTGTCACGCTGAGGATAGCACATAGGACATCCGTGAAATAAGCATCCGTTAAATTCGTACACGATTTGAGGGTTTTCTAAGTCCCAACCATCCATCGAATACGTTCCGATGGTCTTTTCGCCTCCTCCGTTGCGGGCGTGTTGGATCCGTTTGTTTTCCTTGTCACACAAATAATGGAGCCAGCGTAGGGCTTTGACCGAGTATTGACGTTTTACAAAGTTCGTCGTTTGAGAACTGATGACAGCCAGTGTGTTTTCGGGCATGAATCGATGGCGGTACACTAAAGAACACGCTTTGGCTATGGTACAAGCTTCTTTCAAAGGATCGATCCCTCCGTGCTCCATGAAGAATTCTCGAAATTTTCCACAACAACGTCGTAAAATGTCCACGTCAGATCGACAATACTTTAACATTTCTTCTTGAAAGTCAAAGGGGTCCGAGGCGTGAGTCTGGTACCAAGCGAAGAAAGCTTCTCGTTGTTCGGTACGCATGTTGTCGGGGTCGTAATAGTGAGCCTCGGGCAAATGGGGTAGAACGGTATGTTGATTGGCTTCGGTATTGAAAAAGTGTGGAAAATAACCTTTAGCCATTTCTGGCATACCAAACGTTTTAGGCATGCGACTCAATGGCATGGCCAAGTAACTCATCGAATCTTTAAACTGCACTTGTCCTACTTGCATGTAAATGATTTTGGCTCCGTTCAAAGTCACTTTAGGACGTTCGGTACTTTGTTCCGTATAGTATCTGAGCAGAAATTGCCCATCGTATCCCGAGAAATTGTGAGCAATTACCGTGGCATGGCGATGACAATCTCCGTAACGTTCGATGTCTTCTGGACTCCACGTCTCGTCGATGGGGTTTAAGATCCATTGGGCAAAATTGACCAAGGTGTTTGACCCTCGAAATATTTTTCACGTCCTCCAGGAATCTTGCTACAGTGAGGGCAATGACTAAAGATGGGCTCTTGGATACACTGCTCGCACGCTCGATGAGCCACGCAGAAATTGGAAATGTGAATACCGGTCTCTTGCATGCATTCGAAATCAAAAAAGATAAAATTTCCTTTCTTCTGGGTATCTTCTGATTGGGGTTGGTATTTTTGAATGAAGCATTCGTGTTCCGAATCCACGATTTGGCGACAAATGTGACATCGTTTCTTACCTCGACAAACGTGAAACTTGGCACTATTGGTACGTATGCCTTGTCCACAAGTAGCGCACAATCTCAGGAGTTGACAAGCATTTCTCTGCTGTGAACCTTGCATCTTCAAATGTTGTTGGTAACAGGTAGGACTGACAAAAGTGCGCTGACAAACAGGGCAATGCACTCTTTCTTTTCTTTTGTCCAGACAAGGTTTAGAGGCCAAACATCTCTCACATTTTGATCCACAATACTTGTGTTGTTCTCGATTGTTATAACCATAGTCACATTTTTCACAGTAGTAACTGTATCCCAGGAATCCAGTGATACTGGTAATGGTATCAAAATGCTCATCGTGATGATAGACGTGAATGTATTTTCCGTCTTTGAAATCGTGGCCTCGAAACAAAAGAGGTCCACGCACTTCTTGAGGGTGCACTTTCAAGGTGTAACGTGGAGCCAAGACTTCTTGCAATTTTTGCATTTCTGGAATGCCGCAAGGGGTGTCTTTGGATATCCCCGCTTGCTGTAACAGGAGTTCTGTTTCACTTCTTTGTTTGGCTCGGTCCGATTGTCGAATAGTTTTCCAGGCTCTTTTCCATTCTGCCGTATCGTTCTTGTTGGCATACGTTCGTCCCACGACGACAGCACGGGCTAAACACATCTGGTCTTGAGGATTGTTAATTCGGACGAGGCTTAGTTTGGTGTTGCGAAGGTTGTCGACCAATAATACTTTTTTGCGTCCTGTCCCCTGGGGAAGAGACACGTGGGTCATGAACAGTGTGGCTTTTCCGTCGGCGATGTGAAACTTGTCTTTGGATTGTTGCACATGTTGAATCTTGTCGATGACTTTGGAAGGTGTCAATTCTGATGGACTGCTAAACTCGATCCAAACAGGAGACTTCAAACCGTCGTGATGAATGGAAAGTGTCAAGCGATCGTCTTCTTTGCATTGGCATCGTAATTTCAGTGAGGTTAACAAAGAGTCCCACAAATCGGCGATGAGCCCTTCTGCTTTCTCCAAAGGTACTTCCGACTTGAAATTTTTAATTTTCACCGTGTACCTGTAGGCTGTAGTTCTAATTTTTCTAGAGGAACGTTTTTCCGTCTCTCGAATGTGGTAATACTTTTCGGGTGATACTGGTGGACTTTGGTTTGGAATATGCTCTCTCGGTCTGGCCGCAGGCATGGAAGGTATCGGTTCAGGTTCGCTGATGTCTTCATTTTGAGCAAACATTTCTTTACGTGTTTGAGGCGATACGTTGCGTCGCTGCCTTTTACCTTCTTCTTCTCTCTCACTGAAATCGTGCGATCGTTTCATCTCAATTACAGATTCAGAAATGATTTAACTATGTTCGATTTCTCTTTATATATACCCCTATGTACCTCTAGTTATGATAATGACTTGGTATATTTCACAAGGACAAGTGAAAGTCCAACAGTTTGGAAGCCCTGGATGACTTATGCAAACGACAATAGTAAGTCTGAAACACCTCATGCATCTTGACGACCCTTCGATTCAAATCCTACCACGAAAAGAAAAAGGTTGCAAGAAAAGGAAAAAAAACTAGACATTTGGTGTCATAAGAGCTCCAGAGACTATACTGTACTGTTAGAACACGTACGTACTCCATCTAGAAAACAACGCTACTTGACTACGATGTCTCATTCTATTTGTCACTTCTACTTTGCTGTTGACCGCGATATCTACCAACCCTGATTTAACACACGTCTTTCTTCATTTGATATTTAAAAAAAATAATAAACCCATTTTTAAAAGAACTACCCCATTTTTTTGACAACAGCGACGATGTCTCCTCTTGCTCTTACTACTGTTGCTGCAACTACAACTTCGATCTTTCATAAGACCAAAGCATGAGTCAGAGTAAGTTAAGTTGTGAGGTTGAGCGGAGGTGTATAAACAACAACTGTCAAGAACTTATGTTCCAGTTCTGTTTGTGATAATAACTTGTGATACTTCACATTTTCTAAAGTGTAAATGTGTGCAAGTCGTACAAAAGTTATGTGACTATAGCTTTTGACACTTGCACAGACACTTCACTTCATAAGTGTCAAGAAAAAATTACTATCAGATTTTTTTACCATTATACAAAACACGCACACACTTGCAATGTGACATGAATCTGCACTTCCATGTTTGTGGATATCCCACAGATTCGGCCCAACATACAGAGCTGGCTAAGAACTGTAGGAATATCACACCATTGTTTCCGAAATACCAACAACAAAAATTATGTGTATCTTCCCCGTTCCACCCTTTATTAGTGTTTGGGTATGTTCTCTAAAAACACAAACAATATGGAACAAAATTAAATTTTGAATTAAAAATTCCCTCTTTATAACTTTTTTCTTGTGCATGTCAGATTACATTCAATGCCTTCTCCAAGTGAAAGACATTTCTACACGTCACTGTGTTTGTTAAATTCGGTTGTTTGTTTTTTGGGGTGTTAGTCATCGTTTATCTTCAATTCTATTCTTTTATGTATTTTTTCTTTTATAGAAGATGTAAGATTGTTTATTGCTGTAACGGTATATATTTTGTTTAGTCTATTGCTGCAAAAAGAAAATATATATAGCAAAGGGCTTAAGTTTGTTCATATTTTTATTATTTCAAGCTCTACAAAACGTACCAAGTTTGTTTTGCAAGAGGATTGAAACTTAAAGTTGCGCAGACGTGAAGGAAAACATACCTTTGTTACAAAAGTTTGCACTCTGTGTTCATTCTAATCATGCTTGCCTTATATCTTTTTGTTTTAGATAACACATTTCTTCTGATGTAAATACATGCATCTCTGGACAGACAGTTTGGGTTATCATCCTTCATGTTCACTGTACTTTAGTTTATTTACTTTATACAAACCCCAAATTCACTAGTTTGACAAAATTTACCACTTAGTACTATATTATTTCTCTCTACCTAGGCGAATATGTTTATGTCAAAGTGAGAAAGTATTTTCTTGGTCAGTTTTAAAACTCGAACAATAATTGCACAGTTAAGTGGTTGATGTGTCATGAAGAAATGGTACGATGCGCAACAAAGGGATTGTAAGTTTACACTCCAGTCTGTCTGGGCTGCAAATGAATCAATGCATGAGCCTAGGCAAAACAATGCGTCAGTCGTTAGAAGCAATGTATTGGCTACACTTTTTTCTACCCCCTTAGCTTCGAAATGCCCTCACTCGTTCTTAGTACAGTGACAAGATAAGACGTGTTTTTTTTCTGTGCCTGATCACTACAATATCTACCTTGAATTTCGAACCCAACAATGTGTCACTCATTGTAAGTGATTTCATTGGCAAACCGATATTTTCCACAGCCTTGTGTTCAACTCGGCTTCAGTCGTTATTCTCACAGCGAGAAGATAAGGCGTATATTTCTGTACCTGTCCACTAGTCACTTTCCAAACAATAAAACTTATGCACAAATAATCGCACCATCGTTGAAATGTCAGTCTTATTGCGAAATACACCAAAACATGTTTGGATGTATTATTCTGTGAGAACTTCACAAAACGTTTCTGACAGAATGATTTTAGTAGGCTATGTCTGCAATTCATTCTTGTGATATTTTACAATAGTGGTTTATTTCCTAAAGGAATAAGTATGTCAGTGAGATGTGTGTGAAATTTCGTAAGGAAAATATACTATACAAAACGTAAAAGAGTCGTGATATGTTTAAAAGTAGGAATAACACACTCTCTCTCTCTCTCTCTCTCTCTCTCTCTCTCTCTCTCTCTCTCTCTCTCTCTCTCTCTCTCTCTCAGCAATTTTTATTGAAATCTAGTGGCATCTGTTCCTGTTTTGAAGATACCTCACCAAAATTGTGAGCTGTAGTCACCATAATTACGTAAACTGTTCGGTCTGTCATGTAAATTTGTTTACAAAACTTACACCCTAAAATTAACATTTAACGTTGTTTTTTTTTATAACCATTTGTTTTTTCTTCTTTCTTAATAAAACGTGTGTAATTAAGAAAGAAGAAAAAAAACAAATGGTTATAAAAAAAAACGTTAAACACCATTCTGAAAAACAGAATGGTGTTTAACGTTGTTTTTTTTATAACCATTTGTTTTTTCTTCTTTCTTAATAAAACGTGTGTAATTAAGAAAGAAGAAAAAACAAATGGTTATAAAAAAACAAGGTTAAACACCATTCTGTTTTTAATATAATCATTAGAATACGTCTTACACATATTTTTTTTTCTAAAGCAAAAGCACGCACACAAGTGTTATTGTAAACTCTTACACACATTTATTTAATCTACTGTCACCCAAACAAATTGTTCTGAAATGGGTAACAGTAGATTAGGCAATAGTTTATTAGTCTGCATTGTTTGAGAGATGGTCAGACATAGCTAACATTACTGGTAAATAAATACAAAACGTAGGACGCCATTTTGGGGTCTGTTATTTTTTGCGGTATGATAAGGACAACGTTAATAAAGACCAACACACATTACATATGAGAAATGGTAATTGTTTTCATTCATTCATTCATCAATTTTATACAGAAGATAGTACGATACGTATTGTCAAGTCCCTACATAACATTTTGCTTTGGATCGAAAATGTACGAGGTGTCCTGTGTTTCGCAGCACACGCTACCAATAATGTTGCAAAGTTTTCACAAATCTAAGGGTATGGAAAAGATGCAGTATCAAAATGTGCCTTGTTCTATCGTCAGTCTAAACTGAGAGAAATAGGTCGAACATTGTTACAATTGTTCTGAACGCATGTTTCGCTTTCAGAATTTAGAGTTAACCATAGGCAGGGTTATACAGTGCAATGTCACTCGCGTCATTCTTGAAAAAGCCTTGTGTTTGTTGCCTTTTGGAAGAAGAATACAAAATTAGGATTGTTTTCATGACACATTGCAGTGTGCAAAAATAGGATAAAGCTAAGATACCTGAATTGTACAAGCTGAAGTCAACTCAAGATTTTGTTTCATACAATGATTTACTGATAGAAGAAAAAATCGTTCTATAATTTTAGGGTGTAAGTTTTGTAAACAAATTTACATGACAGACGGAACAGTTTACGTAATTATGGTGACTACAGCTCACAATTTTGGTGAGGTATCTTCAAAACAGGAACAGATGCCATTAGATTTCAATAAAAATTGCTATGAGAGAGAGAGAGAGAGAGAGAGAGAGAGAGAGAGAGAGAGAGAGAGAGAGAGAGAGAGAGAGAGAATGTTATTCCTACTTTTAAACATATCACGACTCTTTTACGTTTTGTATAGTATATTTTCCTTACGAAATTTCACACACATCTCACTGACATACTTATTCCTTTAGGAAATAAACCACTATTGTAAAATATCACAAGAATGAATTGCAGACATAGCCTACTAAAATCATTCTGTCAGAAACGTTTTGTGAAGTTCTCACAGAATAGTACATCCAAACATGTTTTGGTGTATTTTGCAATAAGACTGACATTTCAACGATGGTGCGATTATTTGTGCATAAGTTTTATTGTTTGGAAAGTGACTGTTGGACAGGTGTAAGTTTTAGAAAGAAAGAAAGAATAAACAAAGGGTTAAAAAAAACAACGTTAAACACCATTTTGGGGTCTGTTTTTTTATATAACCATTACAATAAGTCTAACACATATTTTTTTTCTAAAGCAACAGCACGCACACAAATTGTACTGAAATGGGTAACAGTAGATTGGGCGATATTTTAGCCTGCAGTGTTTGAGAGATGGGCAGACATAGCTAACATTACTGGTAAATAAATACAAAACGTAGGACACCATTTTGAGGTCTGTTATTTTTTTGCGGTATAATAAGGACAACGTTAATAAAGACCAACACACATTACATATGAGAAATGGTAATTGTTTTCATTCATCAATTTTATAAGAAGATAGTGCGATACGTATTGTCAATTGCCTACATAACATTTTGCTGTGGATCGAAAATGTACGAGGTGTCCTGTGTTTCGCAGCACACGCTACCAACAATGTTGCAAAGTTTTCACAAATCTAAGGGTATGGAAAAGATGCAGTATCAAAATGTGCCTTGTTCTATCGTCAGTCTAAACTAAGAGAAATAGGTCGAACATTGTTACAATTGTTCTGAACGCATGTTTCGCTTTCAGAATTTAGAGTTAACCATAGGCAGGGTTATACAGTGCAATGTCACTCGCGTCATTCCTGAAAAAGGCCTGTGTTTGTTGCCTTTTGGAAGAAGAATAAAAAATTAGGATTGTTTTCATGACACATTGCAGTGTGCAAAAATAGGATAAAGCTAAGATACCTGAATTGTACAAGCTGAAGTCAACTCAAGATTTTGTTTCATACAATGATTTACTGATAGAAGAAAAAAATCGTTCTATAAGTTTACATGACAGACGGAACAGTTTACGTAATTATGGTGACTACAGCTCACAATTTTGGAGAGGTATCTTCAAAACAGGAACAGATGCCATTAGATTTCAATATAAATTACTAAGAGAGAGAGAGAGAGAGAGAGAGAGAGAGAGAGAGAGAGAGAGAGAGAGAGAGAGAGAGAGAGAGAGAGAGAGAGAGAGAGAATGTTATTCCTACTTTTAAACATATCACGACTCTTTTACGTTTTGTATAGTATATTTTCCTTACGAAATTTCACACACATCTCACTGACATACTTATTCCTTTAGGAAATAAACCACTATTGTAAAATATCACAAGAATGAATTGCAGACATAGCCTACTAAAATCATTCTGTCAGAAACGTTTTGTGAAGTTCTCACAGAATAGTACATCCAAACATGTTTTGGTGTATTTCGCAATAAGACTGACATTTCAACGATGGTGCGATTATTTGTGCATAAGTTTTATTGTTTGGAAAGTGACTAGTGGACAGGTACAGAAATATACGCCTTATCTTCTCGCTGCTCATGAGAATAACAACTGAAGCCGAGTTGAACACAAGGCTGTGGAAAATATCGGTTTGCCAATGAAATCACTTACAATGAGTGACACATTGTTGGGTTCGAAATTCAAGGTAGATATTGTAGTGATCAGGCACAGAAAAAAAAAACACGTCTTATCTTGTCACTGTACTAAGAACGAGTGAGGGCATTTCGAAGCTAAGGGGGTAGAAAAAAGTGTAGCCAATACATTGCTTCTAACGACTGACGCATTGTTTTGCCTAGGCTCATGCATTGATTCATTTGTAGCGCAGACAGACTGGAGTGTAAACTTACAATCCCTTTGTTGCGCATCGTACCATTTCTTCATGACACATCAACCACTTAACTGTGCAATTATTGTTCGAGTTTTAAAACTGACCAAGAAAATACTTTCTCACTTTGACATAAACATATTCGCCTAGGTAGAGAGAAATAATATAGTACTAAGTGGTAAATTTTGTCAAACTAGTGAATTTGGGGTTTGTATAAAGTAAATAAACTAAAGTACAGTGAACATGAAGGATGATAACCCAAACTGTCTGTCCAGAGATGCATGTATTTACATCAGAAGAAATGTGTTATCTAAAACAAAAAGATATAAGGCAAGCATGATTAGAATGAACACAGAGTGCAAACTTTTGTAACAAAGGTATGTTTTCCTTCACGTCTGCGCAACTTTAAGTTTCAATCCTCTTGCAAAACAAACTTGGTACGTTTTGTAGAGCTTGAAATAATAAAAATATGAACAAACTTAAGCCCTTTGCTATATATATTTTCTTTTTGCAGCAATAGACTAAACAAAATATATACCGTTACAGCAATAAACAATCTTACATCTTCTATAAAAGAAAAAATACATTAAAGAATAGAATTGAAGATAAACGATGACTAACACCCCAAAAAACAAACAACCGAATTTAACAAAGGCAATGACGTGTAGAAATGTCTTTCACTTGGAGAAGGCATTGAATGTAATCTGACATGCACAAGAAAAAAGTTATAAAGAGAGAATTTTTAATTCAAAATTTAATTTTGTTCCATATTGTTTGTGTTTTTAGAGAACATACCCAAACACTAATAAAGGGTGGAACGGGGAAGATACACATAATTTTTGTTGTTGGTATTTCGGAAACAATGGTGTGATATTCCTACAGTTCTTAGCCAGCTCTGTATGTTGGGCCGAATCTGTGGGATATCCACAAACATGGAAGTGCAGATTCATGTCATATTGCAAGTGTGTGCGTGTTTTGTATAATGGTAAAAAAATCTGATAGTAATTTTTTCTTGACACTTATGAAGTGAAGTGTCTGTGCAAGTGTCAAAAGCTATAGTCACATAACTTTTGTACGACTTGCACACATTTACACTTTAGAAAATGTGAAGTATCACAAGTTATTATCACAAACAGAACTGGAACATAAGTTCTTGACAGTTGTTGTTTATACACCTCCGCTCAACTTCACAACTTAACTTACTCTGACTCATGCTTTGGTCTTATGAAAGATCGAAGTTGTAGTTGCAGCAACAGTAGTAAGAGCAAGAGGAGACATCGTCGCTGTTGTCAAAAAAGGGGTAGTTCTTTTAAAAATGGGTTTATTATTTTTTTTAAAATATCAAATGAAAAAAGACGTGTGTTAAATCAGGGTTGGTAGATATCGCGGTCAACAGCAAAGTAGAAGTGACAAAGAGAATGAGACATCGTAGTCAAGTAGCGTTGTTTTCTAGATGGAGTACGTACGTGTTCTAACAGTACAGTATAGTCTCTGGAGCTCTTATGACACCAAATGTCTAGTTTTTTTCCTTTTCTTGCAACCTTTTTCTTTTCGTGGTAGGATTTGAATCGAAGGGTCGTCAAGATGCATGAGGTGTTTCAGACTTACTATTGTCGTTTGCATAAGTCATCCAGGGCTTCCAAACTGTTGGACTTTCACTTGTCCTTGTGAAATATACCAAGTCATTATCATAACTAGAGGTACATAGGGATATATATAAAGAGAAATCGAACATAGTTAAATCATTTCTGAATCTGTAATTGAGATGAAACGATCGCACGATTTCAGTGAGAGAGAAGAAGAAGGCAAAAGGCAGCGACGTAACGTATCGCCTCAAACACGTAAAGAAGTATTTGCTCAAATTGAAGACATCAGCGAACCTGAACCGATACCTTCCATGTCTGCGGCCAGACCGAGAGAGCATATTCCAAACCAAAGTCCACCAGTATCACCCGAAAAGTATTACCACATTCGAGAGACGGAAAAACGCTCCTCTAGAAAAATTAGAACTACAGCCTACAGGTACACGGTGAAAATTAAAAATTTCAAGTCGGAAGTACCTTTGGAGAAAGCAGAAGGGCTCATCGCCGATTTGTGGGACTCTTTGTTAACCTCACTGAAATTACGATGCCAATGCAAAGAAGACGATCGCTTGACACTTTCCATTCATCACGACGGTTTGAAGTCTCCTGTTTGGATCGAGTTTAGCAGTCCATCAGAATTGACACCTTCCAAAGTCATCGACAAGATTCAACATGTGCAACAATCCAAAGACAAGTTTCACATCGCCGACGGAAAAGCCACACTGTTCATGACCCACGTGTCTCTTCCCCAGGGGACAGGACGCAAAAAAGTATTATTGGTCGACAACCTTCGCAACACCAAACTAAGCCTCGTCCGAATTAACAATCCTCAAGACCAGATGTGTTTAGCCCGTGCTGTCGTCGTGGGACGAACGTATGCCAACAAGAACGATACGGCAGAATGGAAAAGAGCCTGGAAAACTATTCGACAATCGGACCGAGCCAAACAAAGAAGTGAAACAGAACTCCTGTTACAGCAAGCGGGGATATCCAAAGACACCCCTTGCGGCATTCCAGAAATGCAAAAATTGCATGACGTCTTGACTCCACGTTACACCTTGAAAGTGCACCCTCAAGAAGTACGTGGACCTCTTTTGTTTCGAGGCCACGATTTCAAAGACGGAAAATACATTCACGTCTATCATCACGATGAGCATTTTGATACCATTACCAGTATCACTGGATTCCTGGGATACAGTTACTACTGTGAAAAATGTGACTATGGTTATAACAATTGAGAACAACACAAGTATTGTGGATCAAAATGTGAGGGATGTTTGGCCTCTAAACCTTGTCTGGACAAAGGAAAAGAAAGAGTGCATTGCCCTGTTTGTCAGCGCACTTTTGTCAGTCCTACCTGTTACCAACAACATTTGAAGATGCAAGGTTCACAGCAGAGAAATGCTTGTCAACTCCTGAGATTGTGCGCTACTTGTGGACAAGGCATACGTACCAATAGTGCCAAGTTTCACGTTTGTCGAGGTAAGAAACGATGTCACATTTGTCGCCAAATCGTGGATTCGGAACACGAATGCTTCATTCAAAAATACCAACCCCAATCAGAAGATACCCAGAAGAAAGGAAATTTTATCTTTTTTGATTTCGAATGCATGCAAGAGACCGGTATTCACATTCCCAATTTCTGCGTGGCTCATCGAGCGTGCGAGCAGTGTATCCAAGAGCCCATCTTTAGTCATTGCCCTCACTGTAGCAAGATTCCAGGAGAACGTGAAAAAATATTTCGAGGGTCAAACACCTTGGTCAATTTTGCCCAATGGATCTTAAACCCCATCGACGAGACGTGGAGTCCAGAAGACATCGAACGTTACGGAGATTGTCATCGCCATACCACGGTAATTGCTCACAATTTCTCGGGATACAATGGGCAATTTCTGCTCAGATACTATACGGAACAAAGTACCGAACGTCCTAAAGTGACTTTGAACGGAGCCAAAATCATTTACATGCAAGTAGGACAAGTGCAGTTTAAAGATTCGATGAGTTACTTGGCCATGCCATTGAGTCGCATGCCTAAAACGTTTGGTATGCCAGAAATGGCTAAAGGTTATTTTCCACACTTTTTCAATACCGAAGCCAATCAACATACCGTTCTACCCCATTTGCCCGAGGCTCACTATTACGACCCCGACAACATGC
Source organism: Unio delphinus (assembly GCA_029339505.1). Classification (NCBI taxonomy): domain Eukaryota; kingdom Metazoa; phylum Mollusca; class Bivalvia; order Unionida; family Unionidae; genus Unio; species Unio delphinus. The sequence goes on from JAQISU010000096.1 coordinate 3,014,943, forward strand.
GTACCGAACAACGAGAAGCTTTCTTCGCTTGGTACCAGACTCACGCCTCGGACCCCTTTGACTTTCAAGAAGAAATGTTAAAGTATTGTCGATCTGACGTGGACATTTTACGACGTTGTTGTGGAAAATTTCGAGAATTCTTCATGGAGCACGGAGGGATCGATCCTTTGAAAGAAGCTTGTACCATAGCCAAAGCGTGTTCTTTAGTGTACCGCCATCGATTCATGCCCGAAAACACACTGGCTGTCATCAGTCCTCAAACGACGAACTTTGTAAAACGTCAATACTCGGTCAAAGCCCTACGCTGGCTCCATTATTTGTGTGACAAGGAAAACAATCGGATCCAACACGCCCGCAACGGAGGAGGCGAAAAGACCATCGGAACGTATTCGATGGATGGTTGGGACTTAGAAAACCCTCAAATCGTGTACGAGTTTTACGGATGCTTATTTCACGGATGTCCTATGTGCTACCCTCAGCGTGACACCAAAAATCAGTTTTTACAACGGACTATGGAAGATTTGTACCAGACAACTTGTCAACGACGTTTGAAGTTAGAACAGCAAGGATACCAGGTGGTGGAAATGTGGGAACACGAGTACGATCAGCGTTTGAAAACCGATCCCGAGTTTAACCGCATCGTAGAAAGTTACAAGTTGGTGGACCCATTGAACCCTCGGGATAGTTTGTACGGAGGACGGACGAATGCCACTTGTTTGATGTACCAAGCGGACGAGGAGAAGGGAGAAGAAATCAAATACTTGGACGTGTGTTCGCTGTATCCTTACGTGTGCAAATATTGTCACTTTCCCGTAGGGCATCCAGAATTGATGACAGAACACATTGACCTGGACCACATTCGTCAGTACGAAGGATTAATCAAGTGCAAAGTCTTACCTCCCACAGACTTGTACCATCCCGTTTTACCTCACCATTGCCAAGGAAAACTGATGTTTCCTTTGTGTCGCACTTGTGCCGAAATGTGCATCCAAGACCAACCTTGTCAGCACAGCCAGGAAGAACGTGCCTTGACAGGAACGTGGGTTAGCGTGAAATTGTTTAAAGCTCTGGACCTGGGATACCAACTGTTAGAAGTGTACGAAATTTATCACTTTCCCAAGACACAACAATACCGCAAGGGCGACGAGACACAGAAAGGTATTTTTGCAGACTACGTGGATGCCTTTTTAAAACTAAAACAAGAAGCTAGTGGCTATCCTTCCTGGTGTCACACTCCCGAAGACCAAAAGAAATTCAAAGAAAAATATAGGGAGCAGGAAGGTATCACTTTAGACCACATCGAGAAAAACGAAGGAAGACGATCGTTTGCCAAAGTGATGTTAAATTGCTTGTGGGGTAAAATGGCACAACGACCGTCTTTACCCATGACGGAGTATTTGTCTGAATATTCTAGCTACTTCCAGATGATTCACGACAAAACCAAAGTCATCAAACACGTTGACGTCATTCGTGAGGACTTGATCTTAGTCAATTACGAAGAAGAACTAGACTTTGTAGAAGCCGACAAATTTGGAAATGTCATCATTGCGGCTTACGTGACAGCCCATGCTCGCTTAAAATTGTACGAAGTGTTAGAACTCCTAGGAGATCGTGTGCTGTATTTTGACACGGACAGTTGCATCTACATTCACCGACCGAACCAGTGTAACCCTGTTATCGAAGGAGACCGTTTAGGAGCCTGGACCGATGAACATCCCGACGACAAGATTCTATGTTTTGCAAGTGGCGGTCCTAAAAATTACGGCTACGAATACCGAGACCCACAAGGAGAAATGCACACCGAATGTAAAGTGAAAGGATTGACTCTCAATTATCGCACCAGTCGAGTGGTGAACTTTGACGTGCTTCAAGAAGCCTTACAGTCTGGACAGGATGAAACGTTTAAAGTGACCACCCACGAGCCGCACAAGATTGTCCGTTTACCCACACACCAAATCGTTAGCCGACCTTTGGAAAAAGTCTATCAAATCGTGTACGAAAAAAGAGTACGACTTCCCAATCACTTCACTCCACCGTATGGTCACGTCGAGATTGGGCAGCATATAAAAAGGGACATCGTCCAAGACCAATAGTTCATTGTGACTAACACTGCCAAGCGAGAAGGATGAATCATTTCACACACCAAGTATCGAGCGTAAGAATGAAAAGGGGTACGTAATGGGAAACATCTACGCTGGGACACAAGCAATGGCTGACCAGATTTTAAACAATGTGTGTGACGGATATAGAAAGCAACATGAACTTTCTCCTATTTGATTGTTTGTTACTTGTTTTGGTCTAGCTTTTTTCTTAAAAATGAATATTAATTGTTGTATGAAAAGTGTCATTCTTATATTAAATGCTTATGTATTGTATGTAATGTTGGGTCTTTTTTTGAAGGCATAAACTTTAATTTTAAAAGTATTTTTTCTAGATCCAAGAAATAGATAACATGTGAATAGATTTGTTCCATGTCCATATTTGAATGTTTTAAATGGATAGTGCTTAGACTAAAGCACAGGCCAGAGAGCCCATGTATATACTTGAATAAATGTTTTGAGCCCATATCGTAGACTTTTATTATCTGTGGGTATTTATTTAGAAAATCTCTGCCCTCTTTTCTGTGTGTTTCGATGTGTATTTGTTTCTTTATGTATATCTATGTTTGTCCCTATCAGCCCTTTGTCCGTACACGTACATTTTACCCTATCAATAGTTTTGACCCTATAAACACAATGGAGTCACCAATGTTCAATTCCCTTCGAACTCCAGGTGACATTCCCATGTTAAATTCCCATTAACACTAATTCTGATAAACCCATTTTTAACGTTAAGGTCCCAATGACACTAAAGTGACCCAATCCTTGTCGCTATGTTCAATTCCCCATTCTCTCCATTTTACATTTCCCCATGTTAAATTCCCCTTGAGGCTAGATGTGCCTAAGCCCTTTTTGACTGGATTTCCCATTGAGACTAGAATGCCCCCATATACTACTCACAGCTATTACTGTCATAAGAGTTCATACAATTTCTAATCAATAATGCAACATTGAGTTTTAATTACATTTTTGCTGGCTTCAAAGATCCCGATTTGATACCTGTTTTTAATAGGTATTTAAGAGAGGTACTCTAAGGTTTGGAAATTATAGGATTTTATCTCATCTCATGATTACTCTGTTATATTCCACGTAGTTTTTTCCTAACGTTTTTCTAAAATTTTTTTTACAGACTTTACTATATTTATTTATGAGACCCAGAATGTTATATATTTATTAATCTTTTCCTAAATTGGTTCAAAAGACTTTATTTACTTACCTTTAAATCCATGCATTTCAATGATTTGCAGAATGTTTTAATTCAACCTCAAATTATATGCTATATTACTCAATACTTTTCAGAACATATCAAAAACCTGTATTATCTCATTTGCGACAAAGTGTAAAAAATAGTCATTAAAAATTGAATCTGTAAGTAGCAATCCTAAATTATTCATATATAAATTCGTTGCATTCTCGTTCCTCTTATAGATGTTTGTCCTAAAATGTATATGATCCAAAGCAGTTTTATTTTCATTTGATAATTGGTTGAAAACTCAATCAATATATGATCTGATTGAGTTCTCGTTTTTTCAGTGTTCCATTCAACATGTTATAATAATTATTACGACTTTATTTTGCAATCTGCAAGGATCCTTTTCCGTCAGCAAGACATGGAAAAAAAGTCCTTGTTCATCCCATCGACTCGACCGTTTAAACGTTGAATACTAAATGTAAAGCAAACAGACTCAATGCTTTACCAACTCCATTCACCTCAGTATTTTTCGATTCTCTAAGCTTATCAAAGTTATTAGCTATTTATGTGCTAAAGGATGTCGCATAATAGACTCAGATCTGTATGTCTGCACCTATCTTTACCACTACATAACACAGTAGACAGAAAAGCTGTAGTTAGTTTAGACTATTTTTAATTCAGTAGGTTTTCCATCGAGAATTTACCTCGTGTGTTTCAGAAATCAATTATTACACGACCAAGGAAATGACATCGAAAGAGAACGCAAATGGTAATGTATAGACTGCTAATGCTCCTTTCCATTTTATATTCACTGAAAATACAGAAATATAGTTATATATCTTGTCTCGGTAAAACATTTAAATAGATTTAATATTCGTTGATGTTAATAATGAATATCATGTTCACTCTTTAATTACGTATTCTATCTATTTAACGTGATTTGCACCAAGTGCAAGAAGAACGGCCATTTGGTGACAAAAAAGAAAGCCTAAAAGAGACAATCTATTAACTTTAAACGAAGTACTGATTTTCGATGAGCAAAATTGTATATCTGCTTATACCAGTGGTATAAACTATCATTTGCCGAACCACACAGCAAATAACGCGAGAAGAGCGTTATATAAGCTGTATGAGTCGGCAAAGGACAGTTTATACTTTGATAAACTCAGAAAAACAACATTGCAATCTTATAATTGCAATTATTTCTTATTCTATAAATGGCAATCCTAAATTATTTATATATAAATTCGTTGCATTCTCGTTACTCTTATAGATTTTTGTTCTAAAATGTATATGATTCAAAGCAGTTTTCTTTTGATTCGATAATTGGTTGAAAACTCAATCAATATATGATCTGATTGAGTTCTCGTTTTATCAGTGTTCCATTCAACATGTTTAAATAATTATTACAACTTTATTTTGCAATCTGCAAGGATCCTTTTCCATCAGCAAGACATGGAAAAAAGTCCTTGTTCATCCCATCGACTCGACCGTTTAAACGTTGAATACTAAATGTAAAGCAAACAGACTCAATGCTTTACCAACTCCATTCACCTCAGTATTTTTCGATTCTCTAAGCTTATCAAAGTTATTAGCTATTTATGTGCTAAAGGATGTCGCATAATAGACTCAGATCTGTATGTCTGCACCTATCTTTACCACTACATAACACAGTAGACAGAAAAGCTGTAGTTAACTTTGACCATTTTGAATTCAGTAGGTTTTCATCGAGAATTTACCTCGTGTGTTTCAGAAATCAATTATTACACGACCAAGGAAATGACATCGAAAGAGAACGCAAATGGTAATGTATAGACTGCTAATGCTCCTTTCCATTTTATATTCACTGAAAATACAGAAATATAGTTATATATCTTGTCTCGGTAAAATATTTAAATAGATTTAATATTCGTTGATGTTAATAATGAATATCACTTTCACTCTTTAATAACGTGTTCTACCTATTAAACGTGATTTGCACCAAGTGCAAGAAGAACGGCCATTTGGTGACAAAAAAGAAAGCCTAAAAGAGACAGTCTATCAACTTTAAACGAAGTACTGATTTTCGATGCAGCAAAATTGTATGTCTGCTTATACCAGTGATATAAACTATCATTCGCCGAAGATCGTTATATAAGCTGTATGAGTCGGCAACGGACAGTTTATACTTTGATAAACTCAGAAAAAACAACATTGCAATCTTATAATTGCAATTATTTCTTATTCTATTTATATTGTATTTTTATAGTCTTACAGGTATTTCGTATCAGTTTTAGAGACTGTTTAAGTTATTTTTTGTTGAGGCGTCTGCTGAGTAGCTATTTATAGACCTGTTGAATAAAGGTTGTTACCTCCCTTGTGTGAGTTATCGTTATTTGTTAAATCAATCTATATAAGCAGCAGAGTGGGGGGGGGGGGGGGAACAGACCAACTTTATAGGCGTCGATTTGGCTTCCTCCTCGTAAATACTTAATAGAAGGGTGGATTCGGCAAACCGATGCTTCCACGTAAATGCTTAATAGAAGAGGTTGATTTGGCAAACCGATGCTTCCTCGTAAGGGTCGATTTGGCAAAAAAAAAATAGACGCCAATGTTATTGGACCCTCCCCCCTCTGCTGCTCCAGAGATTTCAATCAAGTGTAATGACGAAGTCACTATAAATGACCTTTAATAAGAAAACCTCTAATTAATTCATTTAGAGAGAATCGACCATTTAATCCGACTGGCACCAACAGTCACTTTTAGTCGTTTTTGTCGTTTTTTGTTATTTTTTTTAGTCATATTTGTGATATTGTAGTTAAAAAACAACAAAATTGACTTTTAATAAGAAAACCTCTAATTAATTAATTTAGAGAGAATCGACTATTTGACCCGACCGACACCACCTAAAATCAGTCAAAAAAGGGCCAAAATCAGTCAAAATGACAAAAAAGAATATAAAAAAAGATTTACTATGATAATTTTACTACACACGTTCATTGATAAACGCCAGCCGCTATTATTGACTAAACACTGAGCGCGCAACACCTGTTCCATTGATACCTGTCCATGGAGTAGGATTTACATTGATTTACAAAGTTAAATAATCACAATCTATTCAGTTGTGTTTTCTCTTTCATATAGGACTGGCTCATAGTAAGAATTTTACCTAATAGTTACAATCTTATAGCGGGGGAGGGGGTATCCGAAGGGGGATTTTTATTTTGTTCAATTAACAATCTTATATTGCTGATTTTTGAATTAATCGTTCTTTTTATTTCGTATTCCTGCCCCAGTTCCTTTCTTAATCCTTCCACGATAGTAAATAACGGGACAAACACACTGACGTCGTCACAGAATACAAGAAAATAACGAATAGACTTCTGGATTCTTTTCACAAGTGCATATATTTTTGGCAGGACATATTTGTTGTTTATAGCACCGAATTCAATATCCTGAAAGTCAGACATAATTTGATTACAATTTAAATTAGCTGACTTTGAGATTTTAAATTTGAAATTTCGGTTATGATTTCATTGATATTTTCAGGATTCATATTATATGATAATACATATTTCTAATATATTTTTCAAAAAATGATCCCCGTCCGTGTTAGGGTGTTTATCACATCTTAGCACGTCCAGAGATATTATGCGATTATATATGATGATATATGGACCCCGTCCGTGTTAGGGTGTTTATCGCATCTTAGCACGCCAAGGGATATTATGCGATAATATATGATGAACCCCATTTGGGTGCATCAGATGCCATCCACATCAGAGACCCCCAGAGGTTACATATATACGACAATACATCTCATAGGGTCAGGTTAGGTGTCTTCACATCTAACCAGGCCCAGAGCTATCACGAAACATAGTCCCGCGAGTAGGTCTAATTCGTCAAATAACAGGTTAGACGCACAAGAGGATATACTTGGTGAATGGACGGTACAAGACGATACTACATATAAAAATAAATGAATGACGTCAATGAATGATATTATACAATTCCCAATTCGAGTTTCATGGCGAATTGTATAGGGACAGCACAAGACGATACTACATATAATAATAAATGAATGATGTCAATGAATGATATTATACAATTCCCAATTCGAGTTTTATGGCGAATTGTATAGGGACAGCAAAAACGATACTACATTTAACAATAAATGAATGATGTCAATGAATGATGACACTCTACATTCAAACTGCAAGCACCACATACCCCCACAAATCACCCTGGGCTGAATGAAAAAGTCATTCACATCATGGCGCGGTGTGGTTGGTATGGTGGTTGCAGTTTGAATTTCGGGCGTTTCACCCCCCCCCCAATTAAAACCATCGGTCAGTACCGTTGACAATATGCCTGTTACGGGGTTTAAACCATGGGCTCCGGATGAAACCGCAACGCGTTACGAATGCGCTAACTGTTCTTATATACAGGTATACACTTTTGAATATAATATATAGTTAAGTTAATACAGTCAATAGCGAACAGGTGTGAATATACAATGAATGACATCAATGGCATGTGGTATTATTTACAATGAATGAATAAATGTGAATTATATAGGACAATGAATGAATCTATATACCTTTCGTGTAGTAATTGTCATTGAAGCAGAACCAAATATTTGAAGAAAAAAAAGAATACAATTGTTTGTAAATACTGCGTATTTGATTCGTTTCTTACAAAAAACAAATAATTGATTATCCTGTTGAGAATTGTGATAATTATAACCAGCCAATCAGAAATCAGATGAAACAGCGATTGAGATTACCTCTCTTTACTAAGCCGACATACCCGTACGAGTTATTCCCCGCTGGTGTTATATACACAGTGCAAAACATGGTTCAGACATACGAAAATTTAATACTGTTTTTAAAACGATTTGAAAAAGCAGAATTTTGTATTCGTTCTGCAACAAATCGTACTGAGGGCATACAAATATCAAAATACCTACTGGCTTCAGACATTGATTGGAATATTTTTTCTTCGTTAGTTACTGTATTAAATGATTTTACGTGTCTCTTCCCAACTGATTTACAAGTACCAGTTCTCCCGAATAAATTATTCTCACTCTGCGTAACAGCTTGTAAATTATCCAATTTGTTATTCTGAGGACATCTATCAATATGATCAATAACAAAACCTTCCCTGATCAATCCGTTATATACTTCAAACACGAAACGATGATTAAGATATCTCTTCTTCCCAGCAGTAAATATCAAATACCCTCGATTAGTCACAGCACCAACTGGCTTATTCAGTCTACGGTTTCTGACAATACCGTAAAGAGACGCTTCATAATTGCTGATCACGGGGTGGGGTTGAAATTCTTGGTTCATTTATATACTATAATATTATTTGTCTAATTTATTATTTGCTTGAATTTTAACTTGAGAATCTCCCAAGGAGTTCTTATAATTTTGTCATTGACGCTGACATAGAGGCAGAGTCATTGATGGAGTTTTTGATTCGTTTATCATAATAACACTTGAACTCTCTGTATCTCTTACCACCACAACCGAGACATAACTGCGATTTTCCTCTCACACCGACCCCACATCGTAGGCAAGGGAGCGGGCCAAGACTTCCACATCGAAAACTTTGCACATGATACCCACAGAATCCTTTTTGCATGATTTATTACACGGGGTTACTGATCCTATCATAAGCCATGTGCAATGATTCATTATATATAAATTCTCTATTTAAATACTTGTTTTAATTATAACATGAAGGAGTTCGATAGATTATTGAAAATTAAACCCTGGAAAAAATGTTAAATTCAATCTCGATAGAGTCTCAGTAGCACCAAAGGGTCTAATAGGTGATAAAACCATAATAAACAGAATTCGTGATTGTTTTCATGAATTCAAGCACGATGGAGCATCTCATTGTTGGTCGACATTTCGAATTGATGGTAGTGTTGATGCTACCATGAACGACAAAAGAGCAGCAGTGATAATCTTACATCTTGACAAGAAAAAGTATTCTTTTTAGAGTGAAATTCATTACCCGCTCGGAAACACGAGATTGGATTATCAGAGATAAATTTGACCCCATCTTGAAGGATAAAATAACTATCACTGTGAGTCGAGATTCCAAACCAGGAATTCTGACTGGAATTGACAAACCATACTACGAGAGATCTTATTCTGTAACAGCAGTTGTTTATGGGATATATCCGTTAAATGATAAACCGAGTATTGAAAAACTAAAACCCATGAAATATTCGTCAAGAATGAATTGTGTAGAAGAACAAATAATAGAACACTTCACAAATGCGCTGCGTGGAAATAAATTGACCGATCTAAGACGCAACAAAATAAATGAATGGGGGCTAACAGTGAAGGAGCGTGGAGCAACAATTCAAAATGTGGCCTCGTTAGAACGAATACTAAAATTCCCAATATCGGTAATGACTATAACAGGTGAAATATTATATGAACCGAAATATAAATCGAGAGGAGCTCCAATCAAAATTATTGATCATAACGAACACGCAAGGACATCTGCAGTAACAATATTTCCACGGGATAGGACAATAAAATATATACCCGCGGAGATCTCTCCAGAATTCTCCCCGGAGGAGAAATTATTTGATTTTATTTACCAGCTGAGTAAAAACGATCCTGTGTCAGTGTGATTACTTCACAGTTTTGAGCACGAAGAAGACAAATTCGATCAATTTGTAAGACACAATGTAGAATTATACCGCACTGAAGCCCTCCATGACGCGATGAAAAAACTAGCTAGTAGTTTTTCAACAGAACAAGACGAACAATTATTAGCAAATTGTTTTACAATTCCGTCGGTTGCAGATCATTTTGCGAGAAAGAAAAACACATGGAAACTAACAAGAGCTGAATTCCTATCAGATATCAAATCAAGCTGCGTGGAATATAACCACGGCGGATTATGGAATACAAAATATGACTCTAAAACTATTATTTCGGTTGATATGGCTGCGTGTTATCCCGGGAGTTTTCTCGGGTACGGAGAATGCGCTGAATACTTCAAGCCATTTGGGCATCCCACAGATGAAATGACTCGTGCTGCGATTAATGGCTCATTGCCTGATTTTGACTTAACCGGATTCGCTCGTGTGGTATCATTTGAACTGGCTTCTGGACTTCATCCGTGTTGTTATGTTTGAATTGGTAGACATATATCTGATTGTCAGTGAAGCGATTATATCATATAGAACGCAGACTGAGGTTTGGTTACCACAACCTGATAGTCTAGATAGTATAATCAGCGAAAATAGAAAACAATTCCCTGACCTCGACGAAGAATATATCCTGAAATGGTCCAAACAGCTATTTGAAGTTAGAAATAAAGACGCAATAGCACTAGGTAGAAGAATAATCGGTAAATTCATTCAGGGTGGAAAATACGACAATAAACGATATTCTCCGCGGTTGATTATAGATAACGTTGAATATGATTTTATAATAGCGGATCTAACATCTAAGGGTATATATGTAAATCGTAAAGACGCTTTCATGTCCGATGGAACCAAATTGGGCACAATTGTGACTTACAACGAAGGATACAGTCTTCAGTATACACATTTGAGGGCATCTATGCTGGCTTATGCTTCCATTAATTTATTTTCAATGATAAATAGATTTCCTGACACCGCAGTTAGAGTAGCCACTGATTCATTTTATATAAACGCGGAACACAGCGAAGCGGTGGCCAAATTCACAAATTCCGACGAGAGTTGGGGATCATGGAGAATTCAGCGGGAAATACCGTGAGACTATTCCAAATCAGCAGATGTTACGATTGAAGATAATTACTTGAAAAATAATCAGATATCAGAACTATCTAATACACCGCAGATATCTGATCCAATATGCAGATACAAAACCATTTACTTAAACGGCTGTGGTGGGTCAGGAAAGACGACTCGTGCGATTGAGTTATTTCGTGGGAAATCAAACATGATCGTGCTAACACCAACCCACAGACTTGCCAGAGAGATTCAACAACGAGGAATTAATACCTGTACTTATCACAGTTTCTTTCGATGGAAAGGTGACGAATGGACTCCTGATGGAATGGGCGAGAAATATATTCCTGAAGTCATTATTTGGGACGAGATATGCACGGTGTCATTAGATGTATTACAAAAGTTTCTCGATTGGTTATTGCTAGCGAATACGAAATTGATAATGTGCGGCGACCATGGCCAACCACCACGTTTTGTCGGTTAATCCCCACATGATTGGCTAAAGAATTTTATAGACTATTATGAAGAAACTAATACTGATCATAGAGCACTTGATGAACAATTACACGAGTTCAAGAAACTAATCAGATTACAACCTGATAGAATCCTATGTGAAGTAGCGCGTGAAATAATTTCGGAAACCCCATTAAATGATTTTTGGGAAGCGTGGAGACCAAACGATTTGATAGTAGCAAGTAGAAAAATAATCAGAGACACACTTCAGATGAAGTTATTTGAATTGCATAAAGAAAAATTTGCAACACTTCCAACTCTGCTGTGTTATAGACCCAAGGATACACGAAAACAGAATATTGAAGTTGATATTCCAGGACAAAGTGAAAAACAGGTTTTAGTGTTAAATGATATTGTGCTGGTTGATATCAATGTCGTCGAAGATGCATTGCGTGCTGATAAATCCCCGTGGACGCTAGCTTACGCAGCAACAATACACTCCTCACAGGGATTGACTATATCAGATACATTTGTTTGGATGGTAGATAATCACATCGAGTGGTCAAATTTAGTTTATATTTCAGTGTCCAGAGTACGAAGAATAAATCAACTTCGAAGAGTTGTTCTAGACTATAACGACACTACAATAAATGAAAGTGTCAGCGTTGACATAATCAGAAAAAACTCTGGTTATAAACAGCAGGATAAAAAAAATAAACGAGAATTCGATATTCATGCCGAATTAATAACCACGTTGAAACAACAACAGAATAATCACTGCGCGAGTTGCAATTGTATAATGAGTTGGAGTTGGTCGGATAAAGATCCTCGCCAATTTACCGTAGACAGAAAAAATAGCAGCTTTGGTCATACCAGAGATAATATGATGCCGACTTGCCTTGAGTGCAACAGACGAAGAGGTCCTAGTTAAGACCACGCGGTGGTAATTGAGAAACCTCGGGTATCACTTGCAGTTGTTCACGAGTAAACCCACGCTGTGCGGCAGTTCAATCCAGTCTATAGATTGCTGTTCTACCCGTAGATCGTGTTATACTAGATATTTTATGTACAGTAACACTCCAAATAGGATCAGTAGCCCTTTTTTGGCCACCTTCGAGCTCTCCTGGTTCGTATAAATATCTACAGTGACATTACCGAGTATTGGTTGTTTTGAAAAATCTTTTTGCGGTTTTTCAGGTATATACTTTTTCCTAATTGCGTTGTTAGGTTTCATGTTGATTGTTCGAGTAATCTCATTATTCAACGCGGTAATTACAGCTGGTAATCTCTTGACCCATTCACGAGATCATTTTTCCTGGATGAATTCTTTCGCGTATTGATATTCAAATAACCGCTCAGCAAGTCTCCGATTAACTCGTTCAACAATTGCCTGATCGCGATGTAGTGCAGTATGCCCTCGTCGTAACGCAGTATTATGATTCTTCATTGTTGATAGAACCGCACCCTGAAATTCCTTGCCAGGATCAACTTGTAATAGATTTGGCTATCGCAGACGACCCCTTCGATAAATCCTTTCAAACGCAGAAGCCACTTCAGTTGATGATTTTGTTTTTAACGGCTCTGCTTGTTTGTATCGACTCGCAACATCAACTAAGGTTAACGCGTACTTGTAGAAACCATCATACGGCAGAAATAATATATCAGCTTGATGAACTTCATTAGGAACGGTCACATCAAAATGCGAATAGTTAATTTGTTTAGGCGGTGGTAGATAAATTTGCCATATCGCCTGTTTAGATAACCAATCCGCTGCAGTGGTATTTTTGACCTTTTCGGCGCTAGCGAGTTTACCAATTGCCGCTTTCCCCCGCCAGTATCCTTTTGGAGAATAATAAATAGATTCCATGTTGTTATTAATTACCGGCACCTAACATCAATTTGCCGTTCATTGCCGATTTTACTAACCATGAAGCCAATTTTTGTTTGAAGGATTTATCAGTGATAGAATTCAACGCGTGAATTAATTTCACATCTGCGATATGTCTGTGTTGCAGATTGCTGCTTTTATAAGCAACATCATGAGCATGACACGCCATATCAATAGCGTTTATTGGATATTCACTGGGTCGGGGTTGGTTTTGATCATCGAGTCGGATATCGAGTCTAGTCCCGAGCCCACAATAACTATACCCTGGAAGGTGTTTTTCTTCCGGATATTTTGCCCATGATGTTCCTGGGAGTTTTATTAACTTGGCTGCAATATCACCTCCTCGTTTTTTTTTTAATCCTTGATTTTATGAAGGGAAACAAATCTAAATTTGTTTGTACTACATTGTACACACTTACAGAAAGTGCTGATCTGTTATTGCTAGTTGTAATAGTCAAGTCGTTTGTGCTAGTATGCTTGTTACACTTCACACAATATAAATCCATAATATATTTATGTTATATGGATATGAATGTAATTGATTATTCATCAACACGAGAACCAGAACCAGTAAAACATCATGTTATGTTACCAAACTCTATTCGAATGATTATCATTGGACCTTCAGGGAGAGGTAAAACACAGTTGTTAATTGATATGATAGTGAGATGGATGAAATGGAATAAATTATATTTAGTGGTACCGACCGTAGATGATCAACGATGTTACCAGGTGTTAAAAGACTACAATGAAAAAGCCATAGAGACGGCCAGCGAGTTTATTAACAACGATGATGATTACGAAAGAGCTTTGGAGATTGTCAACGAGGGTGTTATTAAGTTTATAACCGATAGTCGTATACAACGATGTGATGTTAGACAATCATAATAACCCTGCCAGGATATTTTCCAGAGGCAGACATAAAAACACCGACGTGATATACGCCACTCAACGATACACTCAAATACCAAAAGTGATCAGAGATAACTGCAATTTGTTATGTATGTTTAACGGAGTTGACAACCATACATTACGAAATATTTGGCAAACTTGCTGCAGCATTATGGATTTTAATCAATTAAAATTTTTTTTTTAGTCGCGCCCAATCAAACCCACACGGATTTGTAACGATACATTTATCAGATCCTCGGAAGCGATATCGTATCGGACTTGATAAAATATTCGGTTAACCCATAGCAACGGGGGGTGGGGTGGGGTGGGGTGGGGGGGGGGGAGTGCCAACAACATCTGGAAAATCTTCGATTTTCAAATTCAAATTGGAAAATTGTTTACGATTTCAATAATGGTCAAGCATTAACGACTAGATTGGATCGTGAGAGATTAGTTGTGATTAAGAAATTCATGCCTGTACGCGACTCAGAAATAAACAACCAGCTAGACAAAGTTTACAGACTGATTTTTCTGCTGATACGAAACAATTGTTTAAACCCATCACTGCAACCACCGAGAGAGTTATTTTGGGAGAGACTATTGACGAATAGGATAGAAAAAGGGTATTCTCCCGTTGCTAAAACAGATAGCTGAAGACAAACAACAACCACAGGGTGATGTTACTAAACAAAGTCTGTGTTTCTTTAGTGAATAAATTTACTGAGGAGGCTAGAACACTAATAAAACAATTTCAATTATTAAAACAAAAGGATTATCACGCCTTTGGTGATTTTGCTGCTAACAGTTATCATTAAAAAAAAAGTTTTTAGCGGGTGAGTATAAAGATGATATAATATTACGTAATACTTGGTATGATTGGTTGTATAAAATAAACAAAAATATTGATCGCTTAGATAAGAGTGAGATAGGGTATAAAGAATTTAAAAATAGGAATCAGTAATTACAATAAACGACAAATAGAAGAACGACAACAATAAATAGAAGAACGACAACAAGAAAGAAAGCGCCTAACACCAAACCAAACACAAAGACGAAAAAAAAACAAGAAGAGCCTCAACGACAACTACCACCTGAACCATTGTATATACCATCTGATCGAGATGATGATGATGCACAGGGTGCAACCGGTTTTAGTAGTGGGGAGGGATTTTCTCAGAGTGGTCAAAGTAGGGTATCAGGTAGTGGTCTTGTTAGTTGTCCTGGTAATATTCTCAGTGATATAGCACGATTAGAGGTTCTCATAGGAGGGAAACGAGCTGGAAATAACTCACCAGAAATAATTAATGAAGCAGCTGATATCTGTAGGCGGTTATTTCAAGGCGGTATCATGAATATTGAAACATATCGAGATTTCATTGATGAGTTAGCCGAACATCATGGTTATCACAGTGATTAATCTGATGACTTCGTCATTAGATTAGATAAATATCATTTAAATAAGAATGATCACACACTACAACCATGATAAACCAACCAGCGTCCATGTAGTTAATTCACGATTTCCTGTTTATAGAGCGTATTATGGTGATGGTCTCTGTGATACAATTGCAGGGTCATTTGCAAGAATGACTCCAAAAATAGCGCCGCTAGCAAAACAATTATCAATGAAAGCCATTGATGTTATTCGTGACAAGGTTATTAGCGCTGTTAGAGATCTTGCCGGGAAAGCATTTCAGCCGCGAAGGATAAACTAACAGCGTTAGTTCGCCGGCGAAGGAAACCGGGACCACTACCATCTACACAAGACATGCCTGCAAGTGTTAGTAAAATAATAAATAACGCAGTAGATAAGAAATTAGCATCATTGACAACTTCGTTGACTACTCCATTATTAACAGCAAGTGACCAAGATAATATTACCGCAAATATGATAGCGGGAAGTGGCTTAAAGCCACGACGGGGTCGTCAACGACCACGATAAAAATCATGATTTAGATCAACGAATATATAATAAAATGTTCAAACGGTCACCGGATCCAGCTTTTGACATGGACGCCCCAGTACGCAAGGATGATTCTGTACGCGATTATCAATTTTATTCTTATCACGCAGTGCAACCAGATCTTCGAGGAAGAATCGAACTTCAAGTTCATGATACCAGTAAATACTTTCTGCCGTGTGAGGCGTTTATCGAAGTAGAAGGAGAACTTCTACAAGGAAATGATACAGCATACGCAGATAATGCAAATATTCAAATTGGTTTTGTTAATAATGGTATCATGGCGCTATTTGAAAGTGCAAGATATATGATTGATGGAAGAGAAATTGAAGCTATTGAGCGTGAGGTTAATGTTGCCACAACAATAATAGGGTTAGCAAGATACTCCGACGATTATACAAGATAGGCAGGTCCATCTATGACGTTTTCTAAGGATATTACTGATCACCCTGAACACGTTCAGTATAGTAAATTACTAACACCAGTGGCTACTAGAGTTGCTGATCAACCAGATGTTACTTTTGAACACGAATCAAGACCACCTAATCCTTTTGATGTTATCAAAAGCGTTAATGTTAATTACAACCTAGGATTTGCAACATGCGATGCAACACTGAAAAGACCACGTCGACAATTTTCATGCGCGATTCCACTGCATCATATTTTCGAAAAATGAAATGTCCGAAACGTTATCTATGGAGCAAAGCATACGGTGCGAAAGGGTACTGATCATACTGCAATCTAAGTCATTTTAACAAAACTATCATTATGGATACCAGTGTTGACTCCATCAATTACCTCAGAGGAGCGATTACTATCATTTATGGACCAAGGAGGAAAGTCGTTGCTGAGTTGGCTATCAGTGACCACAGATACTATAGATTCTAGTATTGATGGTACACTTACATGGCATCTGGCATCAAAACAAGGTGTTTCAGCTCCACGTCATATATTTATTGCGCTACTGGATAGAACGCGATTAGAAAATAAACAACACAGCCATATGATCTTTGATCAAATTGGGTGTAATGAAGTTTCCCTGAGAATAAACGGACAGCAGGAACCATCCGAGGATATATTACTTCATTACAACACTAACCATATCGCTGGCGTGGATCATCGTCTGATGGCGCGCGATCAAAATGTTGATACTGGTCTACAAATGTCACAACTGGATTTTAGAAATTTGTATCCGATCTATTACTTTTCGTTGGAACACCTTGATTTAACAAGACAATCTGTCGTTGATATACACTTTAGAGCCCGTGTAACCCGTCCGACTTATGCAGCCGGTGTTGTTCTTATCCCGAATTATAGAGCGGTTGCTGTCATTCTCAGCGACAAATCAATGCTACTCGAAGGTGTTGGCAGACGAATGAAAGTGATAGATGCAACAGTGGAAAACATGTAACAATTAGATCAATCTGTTATTAATAAAATGTCATATAGTGTTATTAGTGTTGCATTAGCTCCTAGTCAGATTAAAAAACTACAATCGGAAACAGCTAAAAAATGCGGAACTACAATAACGCTGAAACCTAATCAGATGACTTGCGGGGCGAATAAATTATCGTTGACGACTCGTCAAGTAAAACACTTCAATGACGCGCTCAAAAATAAAAAAGTCGTTCAGATCACATTCTCTGCAGTTGCGATCAAAAACATGATTAAAACCGGCGGTATATTCCCGTTGTTAGCTGAGATTCCAGCGTTGATTGAGGCAGCGGCCCCAGCGGTAGCTAAAGCGGCAGCGTTAGGAGCCGTTGGTACCGCGGCAGGGATGGCACTAAAGAAAACAACTGGACGAGGATATAAAAAAGGGAAATGGTCTAAGACTACCAGGAACCCCGTATTCATGGTACAGCGGAAAGGGCATGAGAATCACAGGAATAGTTTACTAGTTCGAGAACCTTCGGTTGTGGAACCTTCGATTCCCATGTCAAATTTTGATTTACTCGATGCTGCTAAAGCACTATCGATAAAAAACTTCAGAGGTGTCTTTGCCGGCACAACCAAACAGCGTTGAAACCGGTATCATTAATCTCGATAACAGTACCGGACCCAGAACCCACTGGGTTGCATACGCGATTGATCCCCGTGTGATTGTTTATTTCGATTCATATGGGTTAGCGCCACCTAAAGAATTTATGCGTTATATAAACCACTTAAACATCCCTCGTTGGTATTCTACGCTACCAACACAACAAATGAATGACCCACCAATATGCGGCAACGAAGTATTAAATGTCCTTGACGCAATTTCATCATCAGAAAAACCACCTAATCGGGTCGTAAATGAATACACTAGTAGTCGCTGGCAATTGAAAATCAAAGATTTTAGAGAAATAATTAGTTTTACAATAACATGATTGATATTTGGGGAAGACTTCTATCATCGCTGAAGAAAACCGATGCCGATGGCACTGCAACCGGTGATATAAAAAAAAATAATTGAAGATGAAATAGCTGAGATGTTGAACTTAGCAAGTGTTGATCCCAATGAAATAGTTGTATTTCAAGATGGTCAGGGTAAATTGAAAACTAGTAATGCTTCCCTGGATGATATTTTAAACAAAGCGGCGTAACCGAGAACACCGTTGCGTTATTTTCCGATCAGGGTAAACTCAAACCTGGCGTACTTGTTTCGACGATTACAGATACATTAAGATCTCTCTTTTTGGGCGATCCACCGGTAACAACCACCGGTAACATCACCAAAACTTGCATTTATAAAAACCGCCATGGACGATTTAATACAACTTGATAACGAACATGAAAATCACGTAAAACAATTTATTGCGCTTCGAAGAAACGTCATCGTGCCTTTCTTTGGAACTCCGCCGACCGTCGCAACATCACTCGCGGATATTAAAAATCTCTCGATGAAATAGCCACGATTAATCGGCAAATAGAAGCTATCAACGCTGATATTAAAGCGACCAACGATATTATCAAGGATGATATGCCGAAGATGATAAAAATACTTGAAAAAACAAAAATCCCTCATGAAAAAACCAACAACGTAGTATACACACTTTAACACGGATCATTTGCGTGGACACCTACAAACAACATAATAAATATCACTGCGGCCATCAAAGGTATTTATCGATTTATCGATTAACACTAATGACACCTACTTAATTTAATATATCATCGTCGAGTTCATCTGGGGTCAACAATATGATATCAACGATCATCGACAAAGATACAACTGAGCAGTTCACGATAACATCCACTGATAAGAATTAGGTTAGGGTTTCAGTAACAGGGTATGCGGAATTCGTAGCGGATTTAAGTAAACAACTAAATTAAAATCGTAAACTGATTTGGAAATAAAATGTCATCATTAATGATTTCATCATCAACAATACCTTCGGTATCTCAATATCGCTATGATCAGGTCAGAGAATTTCAAACTAAACTCAAAACACTCACTGAGGAGTATCAAACAAAAATAAAAAAATACCGACGAAGAATAACTGTAGTTGATGTTACCGTGGGCGGTGTAATCACCGGAGCTGGTATTATACTCTCCTCAGTGTCAATAATTGCTCCGATAGCTGTTCCAATTTGTATATCAGCGGCGACAACAATCGCGGGAAATATTTCGATTATAACAAAAAAAATATCATCATGCAGCCAGCTTAAACTGCAAGATTACGTAGTTAAATTTCATGTTGTGTCAACCGCATACTCCCAATTATCCTCAATGATATCGTCGTCACTCGATAACACATTTATATCCGATAGTGAGTTTTCAGCGATGGTACGTATTTATGATTCCGCGATGTCGAAATTAGAGCAGGATAATAATAATAACAATGACAACACCGCAAGAACTACTTCAACAAATAGTGGAAAACACAAACCCGTTGAAAACAAGCATGATCTCAATAACATCAACCAATCCTGAATTCAGTGTGAATTACCCTACTCCGATTCCCGTGAAGGAGATCGCGTTGGCAAAACTACGATTGTATCACAGTTGGCCTAATATTAGGTCGGTAGCATTTGGCGGTTAACAACCGAATAATTCCTTGGTGTTTGCGAGTAAGAATAAAGAAGACGGGACTCCAGACTGGAACGCTGTTTCGCTACCAACTGGGTGTTACCAAATCGAACAAATCAATGCTGAATTACAGCGTAGAATAAAATCCATTACTGAAAAAGAATCGAAAATCGCTACAACAGTTCACGAGCCGTGATTATCATCTGCGATTAAGATAAACTCGCCCGGGTATGCCGTAGATATCTATCAGAGTTCTATAAGAACAATACTAGGGCGGCCTGAAAACCCACCTCGGACACCTTATCAAATACCCGAACCCAAAAAATCCAATTATGTCACAGATAAAAAATCATATTATGAAATCAACCCATCATATCGAGATGATTTGTATAATATAAAAAATGCTAAATTAACCGATAGATTTGTATTTACCGATAACAATAACATGCAATGGGATTTCGTTTTTGAGAAAATTCTTGATTCATTCGTTACCCTTGCATTTACGCTCAAATACATCATTGATTACTTTAGTGAGATTAATCAATTACATAAAACACAACTAGAACGACTACGACGGAGCTTCTAGGAGCATCTCTCTGATATAACAAAACCACGTGATGAGATCATACATTATGTTGAGATATTAAATCAACTTGTATTTGACATGGAATATATCAACAAACGAATAATTCAAGTAATAATTAGTGACAAGAACGGAGATAAACAAAAATTCCTAACCGGCTACAATATAACAGAAGCTTATTTACCCGATTTCAAGTTTCCTGGGTATAATGCAAATGAACTAAAAAAATCTGTTAATGATCTTATTCAAGAAAACGTTTCTCTGATACTCGCCAAATGGCAACCACAAACAACAATTCTTAAATATAATAATGACCCAGACGGCGGTGGTAGACATATCGCTCCTCAAAATGTGAATATATCCTCAGTGATAGCATTGAATTTAGTGTGTGATGTTATCGAGGGAAGTTATCAAATAAATCTCGAGCGATCAAATCAAGCTCAACAAGGATATATTTTATATTCATTTGCACCAACCGCTCCTCCAGGGTTTCTAATAATCGAGGATCCAACTAATCCAGTCTATATGCGATGTCATAATAATTCATTAACGAGAATTAATTTCAGACTCACTGATCAGTCCAATAATCTAACTGATTTACGAGATGAGGTTTTACAAATTAGTCTGTTTGTGATATCGTAGTGATTTTCATCATAAATTATTTTCCTCATAAAGAACTGTTAACCCATAGCAGCAGAGGGGGCGGGGGTGTCCAACAACATTGGCGTCTTTTTTTTTTGCCAAATCGATCCTTACGAGGAAGCATCGGTTTGTCAAATCGACCCCTTCTATTCAGCATTTACGAGGAAGCATCGGTTTGCCGAATCGACCCTTCAGTTAAGTATTTACGAGGAGGAAGCCAAATCGACGCCTATAAAGTTGGTCTCCCCACCCCTCTGCTGCTGCATACGGTGAGCAAAAAATCCGATGACACGACGTCTAATAAAGGAATCGCTGACACGTGCTCTTTTGAAAATCTATCAGTTCCTGAATTGACGTTTTTGTTTAAAAGAAAGTGGTGCACACGTCTCAGGGAGAAAATAGTCCGGATAGATGGACTTTAAACTTATGGGATACAGTCGACTCCACTTAAATGCACATCGGTTAACTGCACACTCCAGATAACTGCACATAGTCACGCCGGTCCCGTTTTTTCTTAATGCTTTTCAATTTGAACAAACTTCGGATAACTGCACTTCGCTTAAATGCACACTCCGGATAAGAGCACGATAATTTTATGCCCGTGGCACATTATTCAATACAATTTTACTCCGGTTAACTGCACAATGTATAGTCATGATCTATTGTCAGTCCACTGCTGTAGCGCTTCAAATAAACCGACAATCAAGCCGGTAAATGCGACTTTATAACTTATTGACATGTAAAGGACGCCATATGTGCTAAATACATGTATATCCGCGCCCACTAGGGAGTAATAGCGTGGGAAAAATCATAGTACATCATGGGAAACATTGCTCAAAACCGTTCGGGTTTGAATGATTTCAAACCAACAAATGGATGGTTGGAAAGATGGAAAATGGGCAACGAAATTCATTTTAAACGACAACACGGCGAAAAACAGGATGCAGACGACTTTGGAGCTGAACGCTTTTACTGTGGGAGTAGACCCAACAATGTCCGAGAGCAGTTTTCGAATAACAAGCGATCAATAGAATTTCTTGAAATTCGCTATAATTCCTTGATCCATTGATTGAATCAGCGAAGTTGTGTTCGGAGGAAGGTAAACAAGCTTAATATTTAAGTAAAATTTGAAAGAGTGGATTCTAATCATTGTTTAATTTATTTTTCACATATATTCGTGCCATGCTGATTTAAAGCTGTACTGTATCGTACATCGCTTAACTGCACACTCCTGTTAAATGCAGTCTCGTGACGGGCCCGAGGGTGTGCAGTTAACCGGAGTCGACTGTAGTGATTTGACTCATTTGCCATGGTTCAGAACAAAAGATTTGTACAATTATATTGTTCAAGAACTTTGATTGTGAAATGACGAATGTCAAGAAGCAGTTGAAGGCTAAAGTTTTTTTTCTTCTGAAGACAGACATGTGAACTGAGTTGCATGTCACACAATTTCGCAGAAGTGCTCGCATTGCTAAGTGAAGGCCAAAGTAATTCCATCGTGGTCAAATGATTCTAAGAAGAAAATTGACTTATTCAGCGTTTTACTTTTGCGCACATTTATTGTGCAGTATGCATACTATTACGCAACATCATTAAGGAAGTTAGTAGAGTAATAAAACCACCTAGGTGCACAGGTTATGAACATTCTAAAATAATTAGAATAATAATAGGAAAAACCAAACTGGCAAACAGCTTTGAAAAATACATAGGACCCTTCCCACATAACATTAATTGTCACAATTGTAACACCCCAGAAGATTTACACCATATCTTCAACAATTGTACAAAAACCAAAAAGAAAAGGGACAAATTTAGATCCAAACAACTAAACATAGCCGCACCAAGTACAACCCTCAAGGAACATTCCAAAATATAATTGAACTGCTTAAAAGAACAGGGCTAATTGAAAAAATATAGAAACATCGCCTAAACACCTAAATAAATTGAAAATTCTAACATGTATAACAACCTTAAGGAGCAATATGTAGCCCCACAATGAGGTTACATGGGTTCATTGACCAATCATTTGACGGGCTACTAAGAAACCTAAATAATAAACTAATTCTGAAATTTATAACAACATTAAGAAGTAAATGGTAGCCCCACAATGAGGTCACATGGGTTCATGGACCAATCATTTGACGGGCTACTAAAACACATAAATAACATACTAATTCTGAAATTTATTACAACCTTAAGAAGTAAATTGTAGTCCCACAATGAGGTCACATGGGTTCGTTGACCAATCATTTGACGGGGTACTAAAACATCTAAATAACATACTAATTCTGAAATGCATTACAACCTTAAGAAGTACACTGTAGTCCCACAATGAAGTCACTTAGGTTCATTGATCAATCATTTGACGGGCTACTAAAACGACTAAAAAACATACTAATTCTGCAATTTATAACAACATTAAGAAGTAAATTGTAGACCCACAATGAGGTCACATGAGTGCATTGACCAATCATGTATGACGGGCTACACACTTAAAACAACCAAACAGAATTAGATGAAACATCAGGGATAACAAAAGATATAGAAATAAACATTGAAGCATTTAAGAAAATAACATCAGGTACAAAAACAAAAGGGTGGACTATGGATACCATCATTTAGGAATTAACACTCCTCTCTATCTATTTCTACATTTTTTCCATATACATCAGACCCAGCGGCACAATGCTGCATCTAAATACCAATTAGTTAGTATTCTTCTAAAAACTAAATCAGAAATACAAGGTAGTATCGAACCTCGAACCAACAGGAATGCTGGACTAGTACATCCGCATTAATAGGTTGTCACATGGGACTGTATACACTTTTGTAACAACAGAGGGGGACACCGGTGCTGACAATCAAGATGAAGGGAGGCCCAAGGAACAAGAGACGACAGAAGGACACCGGAGCAAACAAACCAGAATGAGGGAAGACTGGTTACCATTACGTAACCCTCCATCAAAAAGCCCTTCTAAGCTACTGCCATTTAGCCATTACAGAGCTCTCATTTGGTACAAATGCTATATTTGACTAGCTCTTTTGAGAAACCTAACTTGATCAATTTCGAACACATCCAATCAAAATTCACAATCCATATAACCTAACAGTGACCAACCTACATATGTCGCACAGACATTCTAGAATTAAATATGGGACTTACAATACGTACACTGGGTACTAGAAACATTGGTATGTTAGGATTTAGAAAAATCTTCAACTACACAAAGTTTAATTTAATTACTCAGGTGGCTTCCACGTTATTGGTATATTTTCCGTCCATTAGTGAAACTAGACCTAATTTGAAATAAGTATGGCTAGGGCGTTTCAAGGCTGTCGACATACATGGGCTTGATTATCGGATCATTTCCTCCTTTTTCGCAACCAGAAACCCTCAACATGACGAGACGTGAAAACCATTTATCACCAGTCATCATTTGGTGATCTAGTACACTCCTTCCGATTGGTTGATAGGGTTGAGTGCGTGTTTGATCCATTCCCACTCACACAGATCATACATTCATGTCGATAGTCCCTCAATAGGGGCGCTACATGACGACCAAATTAAATAGCACACTATGTGTGCATAAACGCCCGTGGGGATGTGGCACCATTCCTTATGCCACGGGAAAAATTAAATAACTTTCATTTGAAAGATAAAACAGTGAATAATGACCCATCGTGGCCGGTTCACTTTAATTTAACATTCATTCATAGTAGGCACACTTTTAGTAAATAAGCACATATAATTTTATTTGGTGTACTTTTGAGGAAAGTCAGGGTTCTTTTGAAATTTCAGTACACTATTGAATTTCTCAAAACGTTAATGATTATGCCATATATATAGACCATCTTATTTTCCCATGTGTTCTCGTTGTTCTCATAGTATATAGTTCTCATATATATATTGTGACAGGGGTCTGGGGTCCTGAGCGCTATTCGTACAATATTGGACAAGCGGTCAGAGGTATTGCACAACTTGGAAGAACAACACTCTAAACCACTTCCCCCTAATGCTCGCTATCTAGGAGATGACCGCCCACGGTGTAATCGCCCGGTTCGAGTACAGAATGTATATGGTAAACTGAGATAATATATTGAACAAAGAAACTACGAGCCCCCATAAAGATAAATAAACAATTTAATCACAAAAGAAAAAGAAAACATACACAGTGAAATTTCCTTTCCCTCTGAATACACGTGGTTTCAGAATTTACGTTAACCGAATTTCAAATAAATGTCATATAGAATTAAACAAATCTAGCAGTTTTATGGCTGATAGCTACTTTCATCATAAGAATCGAGTGTTCAATAAAATTTGTCCACGTTGTTCGTTTTTCATGACCTGTTTCGTCGAACTGCTTCTCTGCTCACTTCTCGAATTCGGACTTGTTCTCTGTGTTAACGTATGCTCCTTGCAACTCTTACTGCTCAGTTCCTTTTCCCCGTCTTGTAACTCATCGATCTCCTTACTGCTCACTCCAAATAAAAACTCTTTTCCTTTTAAAAGAAAAGTAAAACGCACTAAGTCTCTTGTTACACTTTAATAGCGGAGACTGTCCATTTTTCTGGTTCGAACAATTAGATATTACTATCAGTGGTAACAATTCTACGGCTAGTAATCAATTACACATGTCTTCAGATCAATACAGCTAAACCACCTGTTAATTCAGTTTGTTTTTACCAAATGCATTATACACTGTCGCTAAATTATCTACGATATCAAAATTTGGGGAATTCACATGTATTCCCGTAACTCATTACTTAAAGTAAGACATTAAATCTTAGAACACAATAAATATTCAAACAATATGATAAATTCAAGAATGAACATAACACTTTCCAATCATAACTCCACATAGTGTTTTTACAACATCAATTAACACTACACCATTCTTACTATGAATTAAGGTACGAATTCTCATTCATAATTAAAAAGCACATTACTAAATTAATGTAACAAATGAAACTATTCATACAAACGTATCAATACCTCCGGAGTCTTTGTTTAACACTGCCCTCTCTCTTGCAGAGGTACTTCTAAGAATGAGGAAATTTTTAACTATTGATATACATATCTTAAATTTTCCTTGTATAGACACACCAGTTATTCTACCTTGACCAATCAGAACCAATATAATTTCTCGCACTTTCCCTTGAAATCTTTTCGTCAGCGTGTCAAAATGCCACGCTGTGGTTCCAAACAACTTTGACATGTTCGTGAGAGAATGCCCATTCCAGGAGGTCGCTTTCGGTCAGTATAAATTTAAGCAAACACAGTTAACTGGGAGAACCGGTTAGAAAAATATCTCTCCGTGCAGAATGTCCCATAAATCTAACAAATGGTTGCTGGCTAGAACTAAGTGTTATTTAGTGGATTTGACCGAAAATTTGGCACTTCACACACACACACAACACACACACACACATATGTGTGTGTATACATATATATATATATATATATATATATATATATATATATATATATATATATATATATATATATATATATATATTCTGTTACGTATGTTTGATTTGAAGCATTTATATATTTTTGTCAAATTCAAGTTTGACATTTTGGGTTTAAAACTCGTTAATTGGGAGATAATGTTTCTGGAAAATTATCATGACCTTGCACTCTACGGGTAAACAACATATGTTGACCTTATTTCTGACCTCGTTTCAGAGTTGATAAACAGGTCTTAATAAATGATTGGTTGATTCTAAGGGCATGGCTGTTTCTCGGCTGATTCTTATGGGGAGGAGTACGTGACTTTTTAATTGTAGCCTTGTTTTGTTGCCTTCGAGAATATCCCGTGACCCCTTCCTGTTTACGAAAAACAGGCATTTAAATTATTGTTTGGGGAGAAAACAGTTAGTAGTCGTCTGGGCTTTATAATACAAAGATGTGCGTTATTGTTTGAGTGTAAATTATTTCAATTCGTTTGGATTTTGGAACAAGAGGAATTTATTGTGTTGTTTGTCTGGAAATTACGTGTGCTCATTTAATTATCATAAAACTAAAACTGACTTCATCACGTGACATCGTCGTCCATCTTGGATACCATCGTCAAGATTCCAACCTGGAACTATTAAGACATTTTATTATCAGGACTTTTGCAATTCCACTAGTAGATTATATTGTGAATTCCTTTTGGATTAATTTTTGGACTTGATTCTCTAAAACCGTAAGTTTATTTATTTTCAGATATGAAAATATTTGTACTCAAAAAATAGTTTGTTAAATTTTTACAAGCTTGTTATTTTCACTTCTCTCTATGTTACTTATATATATATATACATATAAATATATATATATATATATATATATATATATATATATATATATATATATATATATATGTATATATATATATATATATTCATGCATATATATATGTATGTATATGCACACACACACACACACACACACACACATATATATATATATATGTATATATATGCATATATATATTCATATATGTATGTATGCATATATATATATATATATATATATATATATATATATATATATATATATATATATATATATTCATATATATGTATTGCATATATATATATATATATATATATATATATATATATATATATATATATATATATATATCATTAGCATCCTCAGTCTCTTGACCTAGTGTTGTCGTTGAAGCACTGTGCTGCTGAACATCTGACCAGTTCCTTCCACTTGTCTCGATCATCTATATATATATATATATATATATATATATATATATATATATATATATATATATATATATATATATATATATATATATATATATATATATATATATATATACACATGGTCTTAGTCTGGTTCTCTGCTTAGTAAGCTCCCATGCGTTGCACTTCGCTATACTAAGTCATATTTGCACCTTTTCCACTGGAACATATAAAAAATTATATTTCCAATCGATTCCTTGATAAAGTTTACGTCGAAATTGATATGAGGTTATGTACGGCAGCTTTATTTTGTCCCAAGATTTAGATGAAAATATCTTCCACATATTTTACAAAAATTGTTGTGTGTATGCTTTACTTCGTCGTCGCCTAATTCTATAAATATTTGTAAAAATACCCACGTAGCCGATTTGCTGGTTAAACTTTAACACAGTATAGCTCCTGTTATATTTCAAATCAAAACTATTAGTAAATTTCGTATTGTGTCACTAACAAACAGAATATTAAAGCAGTAAATGTGCCACGGTTAGATTACCGATATCTTTCCATATGAGGCCATTTGTTTTGATCACGTGACAATATGGCGTCGGCGTTCGCCTGACGTAGTATAGCGGGGTGCAACGCATGGGAGCATACTAAGCAGAGAACCAGGCTAACATGGTCTCTGCTTACCTTGCGTGAGCCATTTTAGCTCCCCCAAATTTTGTGAACAGGTCAATTTTATCTTTATTTATGAAGAGCATGCAAGGGGAGGTAATAAATCAGGGGAGATATTAGCCCTTATTGAACAGGGCCAAAGAACTGAACATTCTCCATCTGGAACGTAATAGCTACGTCAGTACCGAACAAACAATTCTACCAATGGTAGGCGATCTAAGGTTCTGAACATTCCACAGCATGGTTTTTATTTTTTTATATAAATTGTTTTCTGAGTAGAAATTAAGTATGTTCAGGATTGAAAGCAAAGTATGTGCTGTTTTTTTCGACGTACGAATAATTTTTAGATTTGATGAAATCATGAGTTCGTTGTGACTCGTGAATCGTTATTGTTGTCCAGACACGTGAGTAAAAGATGTTCCGTTCTCAAATCCATTTTTGTGTTTATTAACAGTTTAGGTTACTTACAGAGGCTGCTTACAAGCAAACTCAAGATTATCGATAAAAGGTTATAGTGACGGGGATCCAAGAGTCAAACAGTGCAAACGATTCGGTGTGTATCGGATCTCCCACCCACACACATCGTAACTATCAAGGTCGGCGTCTTACATTGTAGGACTGTGCATCCAATTGCTATAATGTTAGTCTTTGAACCCCCACCCTCCTCCCAATCCCTATATCCATTTTCTATAGCTTAAAATTCATTTTTAAAAAACAGCTGCAGTGAAAGCACTGTAGCCCTAATGTTCTTAGCAGATTTTGAGTTTCCTAGCTTTTCGGTTTCGAATGTAGTCAAAAACAGAATTATTTATATGCAGAAAAACAACAAAGACGTGTTATTTGATTATGTCTAATCAATTTATTCAGTTTTCTAATTAAAATATAAACTCATCGTTTTTAGTTTATTTTAAAGGCGTACAGTGTGTACGCTTAAGTCCAGTGTTAATGTT
The DNA here is from genome assembly GCA_029339505.1 of Unio delphinus. Lineage (NCBI taxonomy): Eukaryota > Metazoa > Mollusca > Bivalvia > Unionida > Unionidae > Unio > Unio delphinus. Next base: position 3,044,701 of record JAQISU010000096.1, read on the forward strand.
AGTTACTTTGCACGCGGCTCTATAGAAGTTATATATAAAGTAGTTATCCGTACATTTTATACAGAAATAAATGCGGTTATGCCTAGATAAATGATTATATTTTGACCAATGAAAATCTTCCCCTCATTTATCAACTAATGCAACTGCAATTATTATAATAACAAAACAATATCGTTGCTTGTCGCTCTGTTAAACTTGTCGTTATATCACATGCAAAATAATTAAAGTTTTCACAGAGTAGACCATACCAAACGTATTGTCATTATAAGCTTTCGCTATTAGTTGTAATATCGTTCATCTTGATGTAATCTACTGTCTCTTGGACTAGTGAGTAAGAAGTACAACACAATGTGTATGATATAAAACCGCTAAAAGGAAGTGTGAGCCATCATTTCAAAAGACGAACATGAAATACGTTAGGCCAAGTCCGGAAACGCATTTCGAAAACAAAACAATTCTTTATTCCATGACATCCGAGCTATTTACTTATAGTATTGTCATCCATTTTCATCTCTCACATACACATGGTATGCTGTTGTTAATATTAAGTACCATTAGCACACGTCATTGATTTGAGAGAAATTCGGTCTCTTGAAACTAAACAGATATACCCTAACAGGATCCAAACATTATTAAAATTACAATAAAATGCTTATTTAAGGCCAACACGGCTTTCCATTTCAGTAAAAATCACTCAAGGTAATACTATTTCTTTTAGAGATTATATATCATATCCATTAATTCGAGACTCAACCATTAATAATGGATTTATCATGAGCAAACAGAACTTCATGTTCCAAACAATAAAGAATATAGATGGTTTTCTAGATCGTTTTCTCCGTCACCTTTATCAATGTTGTTTTCGCTTACTTTATTTTCTATAACTCTCTGTACCCTTTTCCTCGCCTAGTCTTAATAACAAAATGTTTTTATCGATAATTATCTGCTCTAAACTCCAATCTAAGCTTTATGTAACCATGTATACATGATGCTGATTAATTTATGCAGATTACTGATCATAAAGAGAAGACTTTCTACTTCTAGTGAACGTTTTTACCCAATCGCATGGCCATTTTTGTAATCCAGTGCAATTCATTTCCCGAAAGGAATATTTAAGTAACATCTAACTTTACACTTCTGTTTCGAAACCTCACGTATACACCCTAAAACATATGTTTTTCTTATATTTTCAGAGTTTCCTTCCAAACTCCATGTACTTTATGTTCTTCTCGGAATCGGAATAATTTGTGTCGTTTGTTTGCTAGCCTGTCTTCTACGCAAACTTATGTCTTGGTATTATCAATTTAGTTTACAATTGAGTGAAACTTTTTGAGATAAGTAACATAACTGTACCCTGAAGGAACTAGTGGAAAGAAGGAAGATTATATATATATATATATATATATATATATATATATATATATATATATATATATATATATATATATATAGTGTCTATTATAATGTCGATAGTGGCACAATTTATATAGTTTGCAGATAATATTTATAGAATTCAAGTTTGTAATGAATAAAGATAGTAAATATTTTCACTGAAATGTGATGCATTGCTTTGTTGCTTCTGTGCAGTATAAAAACTTACATCGTTGTTTTGTTTATATATATATATATATATATATATATATATATATATATATATATATATATATATATATATATATATATATATATATATATATATAAGTAAAACATCTCATCTGCTTTCTTCATACTTTATAATAAACTAATCTTTATCTATTTTTATTGCTGCTTTTTCTAGCTTTCGTATGGACGAAGTATCAACTAAAATTTCACTGACAGATTCAAATGAAGATGAGGAAACCGAAACTCTGCGGAAGGAGAATCTATATGGATATTATTGGACAATTATAAGCGATGCAGATGGAGAACTGGCGAGTGCCATTGAAACTGACATTCAACCAGGCACAGAACAACTGTTAATGGGACAAAACGTTGTGTATATCCATAATGAATCTGAACAACCATTCGTGTCAGATTCCGTCACAGTCATAGTTAATGAGGATGTCGATGGATACCTCACTCCCATTCATTCACAATCCGTGCAACCCAGTGATTACATCCATCCTGTTCATTCTGGTCCTGCGAATATTGTCCTTGTATCCAGACGTCACTCAGCAGAGTTTTAAAATAACAGACATGATTAGGGGTACAAACATCTTGTCTACATTTAGTGCAATGACAGTTTAGTCGTTATACGGAGTGTCGCGCTGTGAGTTGAAAACAAATAACAAAATCGTCTTATTTCGACAAAATTTTGAACAAACGTTTATCCAGGGAACATTTGGTTAAAAATTCCTAATCTAAAAACAATATGATATATGAAAAATACACGTAACAACTGACCAAATATGACAGATCTGCATCTTTTTTTTCACATATTTTGAGTCATAATTATGCATTTGAGTCGCTGCATGACGTCTACAACGTCGCAAAACTCATGTCTCCCTGTTCCGATTTTTAATCTTGCCTCCACCGGCCAAAACGCTTGCCGAGACACTAATGGAGACCCACAATCATATACTTCTAATATGTTGTTCGCCGCTCTTCGCCGGCCGAAACGATTGGCGAGGTCAATAGGTCGTTCTTGCCCCCATTCCTGCCTGTCTGCCTTCCTCCACTTCTATCTTTTACTGACTGCTTTATATTTTCAAAACAAATCAATGTACGTATGACACAATGATTTCCACGCAGCATGATTTGTTTCCTTAAAATAGAAACGTCCGTATTGCTCAATGAGTATAACCTACATTCACTCTTGGTAACATGTTTCGCCCAAATTGTTAATTTGAATGGATTATGTGACATTCTTCTCAACCTAGTGCAACAAAAGGGTTATGTTTGGTGTCACAGAACCGATTAACTCAATCCATAATACCCAAATGTCACGAACTCTACCCCATAACCCGCGCTGAGAGTTTTGGCTGGTGAATATTAAATCACAGCGTAGGAGTGTGCGTCTCCATAAGGGTCTCGCCTTCCCTTTCTAAACTCTCTCACTTACTATATATGTATCTTTCATCACCTTTGTTACGTGCTTAGGCTCGAATAAACAGTAACATAGAAAGAACAACTTATTGAGTACAAATATTTTTCAGAAAAGAAAAAAAAAATTACGGTTTTAAGAATCAATTCCCAAAATTAATCCAAACAGAATTCACAAGTATAATCCACTAGTGAAATTGCAAAAGTCCTAGTAATAAAATGTCCTAAATAATTCCAGTTCGAATCTTTGTGAAGTATCCAAGATGGAAGACGATGTTACGTGATGAGGTCAGTTCGTGTCTTACGGAATTCAATGAGCACAAATGTTTTCCAGATAAATAACACAATAAATCCTCTTGATCCAAACGAATTGAAATATTTTCCAGTACAAGGTAATTTAAAATAACTCAAAATAAACACAACTTGGCATTTTAACAGCCCAGAGCTTCTCCTGAATGGTTCGCTCCCCAAAATATAATTTATATACCTGTTTTTACGTAAACAGGGAAGGGGTCACATTACCTTCTAGAATCTTTAGAACAAAATTTACGTTCACAAAAATACGTATGATCTAGATGAGAATCAGTTATTTTTACTCTCAAGAAATAAAAATAAAAAGATGTTGACAACAAAGCTCCATAATGTCCATGGAATCAGCCAATCATGTAAAAAGCTTGTTTACAAACTCTGAAACAAGGTCAGAAATGAGGTCAACATCTGGTGTTTATTTGTAGAGTATAAGTCATCCCAATTTTGTAGAAAAATATCTCCCAATTAATGAATTTTAAACTTAAAATGTCGAATTTGAATCTGACAAACAAACAATTAAAACAAAAATAAATGACTTAAATCAAATATACGTAACACCTTGTAATCTTAAAGCTCACAAAATCACTTTAGACTCAAAGGTTTAATGCCATCATATGTTCAAGGAATGTCTTAGACCATCTATTTAACTGCTTTTTTATTTGTTTGAATCCTAGACCACTCACCGTTTTATCCATTGTTGTTTTTTTTTTAAATTCTCGGCCATTTGCTGCTCATCATTTTTTTCTTTTATGTTCCAAGCACCAAAAGCTCTACCCACCTCAAGATATGAAGATTTGTTAGAAAATATATAAAAATCAAGGCCACTGATCATCCTATCATAAAAATAAGGGGCCCCGAGTGGCCGAGTGGTCTAAAGCGCTGTCCGTTACGGACCACTGCCATCTCACCTCTGTCTGCGTGTGTTCGAGTCTAAGATTCGGCAAATGTAGTTATGTGAGAATGCTTGCCAGTAGCTTCTCGTAGGTCGCTGGTTCTTTCCAGGGGGTTGTCCGGGTTCTTCCTCCACCATTTAATACTGGCCGCCATGTATAGCCTATATTGTGCTAAAAAATGGCGTTAAACCATAAAAAAAAGAAAAACCTATCAAAATAAACGACAGGCCACCAGTCATGTAACGTTTTCAAACAATTAAAAGAAAAACACAAGGTCACTAATAAAAGATAATAGTAGGTCAATAAACCTCCTAAGGTTCTCAAAACACATCACGTAAAAAAAACGCTTCAAATGTATAAAGCATAGACATTAATTCTCCAAGTCTAAAACTAAACTTGGCAACTATGCCTTTTCAGTCAGAACGATAACGTTTGTTACATCTTAGGCTAATAACAATTATAAACAATTAACTATTGAATTTAAAAAAAAGATCAAAAAGTATAAACAATGTCTTCATTTTACGTTATAAATGTATAGTTTCAAATAGACATGATGAAATCAAATCAAAAACATTGTTAGTTATTGTATATAGCTGAGTTAAATATGTTCTAAACATAAATTTAGAAACTTACAACCGAATAAAGTAATAATGCATAGTATTCTTCTGCAACTCGTCTTTACACTCTAGTTAAGAAATAAATTGCAGAAACATTTTAAAATCTATGTACTAGACAAAAATAATACTTTTAAAAGAACACGTCAAATATTTTTAATAAATAAATTAAAACTATGATAATGATGATTCAGTAAATAGGTCCATGCATAGTGTCATACGAAACGTTTGGGAAACAATTTAATCTCTCCATTATGAACGGTCACACCAGGTTGCGAAATATCGTATCGATACTTGATCAAAGTGTACTCGAGTTTGAAACATCACAATAAAGGTTTCAGATCTAGTTTCATGCAAAAGCAAAGAAAAAGCAGTCATCTGAATGCCTAATACCATTACATGATAAACACGGTTTAAATCCAAACAACAACCTTTATTTTTAGTGAGTAGAATAATAGACCACACCATGCTCGCATATACCTAACAGAGACTTATTAAATTGTTCTTAGTGGACCCAAAACCTATTATAAATTAATAACGAAACGACTCGTGATGACGAACATTAACAGGAAAACATATATAGTATACAAATAGTAGAAAAGAATAATCGATACGATACAGCCATGAACAATATAACTTTCAAACAATGTTATGGCGCTAACCGACTAAATGGATATCTTAGCTAAATCAATGTTTACTATGTATGTTAGGCAAACAAATACAAAATACAGCATGTATTGTATAAATATCCGTGAAACTTTATTTGAAGAATCATTTTAGTTGAACATTGATATGACCCGTATGAAAACAAAGTAAACGACGCAATAGGACAATTTAATAAAGTCATCCCATTGATGTAATTTATGAAGTATATTGCATTATTGTTTAGCAATATACCAAACATTGGTAGTTTAATCGACACAAAATATGAAAAATATATCTTTCATTACATATGAAATTTTTTCAAATTGAATATATACAATTCGATGACCAGATTACATCACGTGATGTAGCTACTACCGCCACTAGGCATACCTAATAGCAAGCGTATGCAAAGAATACGGACCCACAAATTATATTTTGACGCTTAAGATTAGGAAAGGGACAATCGGTGTGCTTTGCTTAGGTGTTTGCAGATGGACCCAAATATCATCGCTACGCTTCTGTCCAATATGTAAGATGCAATATTATGTTATTCAAATAAAAACGTCAAAAATAGTTTCTTGTAGTATCACCGTAAACATTGAAATTGAAATTATAAATTAGAATAATGATTTTAAAAACTTAAGTCTTGGTTATATAGGAATAAAGAACCAAAACATTCTGCTTAATATAGGACAAAATAAAAATGTATCGTCATCAAATTGTGTAATATGAGAAGAACAGCAGTAACGCTCGGAGAAGCATTTGTTAGCACATTAGCATTTGCAAGAAGTAATTATATATTCAAGTTATTTGAACCTAATGGTGCACGATAAATTCATGGTAGAAAGCACAAAAAGAAATCCGTTCACTGAAAATACAGGATCTTGATTACTGAATGAAAGTTTAAGGAAATAAGGTTTTGTTCTTCAGGATGAGAATAATTTGGTTGATGGTATTCCTCCTAATTCTTCTACTATCTTGCATCTGTGATAAAGAAACCTGGTCAAAGTAAAGTTAATGATTTTGTTTTTAAAAAATTATAACAGAATCATTAAGAGTTTGTCTTTATCGCATTGTATTGGATCTTACTAATTATTATGCTAAAAATTAATATCACTAAGAGCACTAAGTTCTGAAATTTGGAGAAATAAACAGGATGACATCATACGGATTATCTGTCACCCCTAACAAAACAAATGAAAAATACCACCTTGTCTGGAACATCTTAATAGTATAAAACCTTAACAACATTTGCAAGTGGGCATACTAGGTATTCTTGTGCACCTGGTTTTCTTTAAATTATCGATCGACGTAAGTTTAAGCAGAATCTAGCAATTCAAAGCTGCAAGCAATTGAGAAAGAATGCTGATTAGAAATGTAATTATTTCTTGCCGTAGTTAGGATATATTTAAGACGAATGATCAGGGCATTACCATGAGACGTGGAGATTACGGTTACCCAAGTCTGTGAGAACTAATAAATATAGCAAATTATAATGACTAATATGCTGAGAAAGTTAAGATTGGACGCGGTTCATACACAACACTGTAATAAACTATTAAATGTACAAGTTGATTTCCGTATCCAACATATCATTGTCCATTGCAATTACACTGACAAAAAAGTCACATATCTCACGTGACCCTCCTCCTCACTTTACCAGCTTTTCAAACATTCACTGAATAGTTATATTTACAAACATGATAGCAGGCTGGATATATGTGGTAAATAATTAAATACATATATCGGATGTCTTAAAGAATGTAACATACTATTACAATATCTTTCTTTAAGTAGTCTCATACAGACCACCAAAAGCACTTTAATTTGAATGTTAAATGGCATCTTTAATACACAAGTAATAATCTTAGAAAATTTCCATTCTATTAAGATTTCAATTCAATTCTTATCTTAGTGGTAAATAAATTTCTTTAAACATTTGAACAAAATCCAAAATTCGTAAGGACAAATATATTTTTTAAATACTTTGTTCCATTTGTTCCCTTGCGTATTTCTGTTGCATGTGATTCTTTCTGTAATTTTAAGATCTTTAATCCTTTTAACAGGTTGCTATATGAACTAGCCTATATATTCGTCACCATTCTTTTGTTTTACATGTATATTATTATCTTGATCTTTCAGTATGATGTTGATTATCTTATGAGAATCGTATCCCAAAAAATGTCAATGTATAGTGGAATATGATTCATATATTTAACATTAAGTTACACTCTTCATGTGCGGGACTTTGCATTTTTCATTTAAGTGGCAATGATCTCTACTTTATTATCTTCTTTTTCTTTATTAAAATCCTTTCATAGATATTGCATATATTGGTATTATTATGTTTTTGTATCGTTGTTAGTTAATATCATTTCAGCAGCGCTTCATGATCTTACACAGTGAGAGAAAGTTGTGAGAGATTTTGGGGCAGCATTCAGACATTTTCATATTTTTTTAAAAAAAATCAGTTTTTAGAATCTTACTATAGTTTTAATTAAGAACAACAACAACAACAAAAAACAACAGCAAACCGTTGAGACTAGAGCTGTTGGTAGATTATTTGCTTTTCTGCAAAGGCCCGGCTGTTCTCGCCTATTCACGAACATGACGATGTGTAAACGCAGCTCGTCCTTATATGTCGTCTTCTGCTTCTACGGATGATATATAGTGCATTTTTGTAGTTCAATTCTTCTAGACATACACACAACATTTTAAGATGGCTTCAAATTTTGGATTGACATTTTAAAGTTATTGTACACATATTAACACATATGTATGAATAACATGCGGAAGATTTAAAGTAAATGGTAAGACGAGATTCTTATTTCTAACGGTCGTACGGTTAAAAATAACTTACATGCGCGTAAAGCATCCATAGCAATAGACTTTGACCCCACAGTAGCAATTTAGTTTGAAGCCTATTATAACCGATATGATCTAGCATTTAAACAGTACAGAACATGCTTTTGAAACATACCAATGGTTCTTGGATGAATGGTCTCAACCAAATCATGGTATTTCCATTGCCGTACCAATCTGTAATTTCGAGCATCATTTTTGGTGATGTTCATAAGGTCTACAGTGACCATTGCACTGTCAGTCGTAATGTTATTTACCGAAACTCTTACCGGACGAGAGGAAATATTTTTTATTCGTCGATACTTGCCAGAAACGTGAGTCGTGATGCAGTATATAGATACTATCATTTGTTGCAGTTTTGAACGTCCATGAAAGAGACACATTTGCCCAAAAACACCTTGTTTCATTTTTCCTTCCGAGACACAATATGTTGTCGAGCAGCATAATACAAGTTGTAAGAAGATATTCTCGTGTGTGAGTGTAAAGTTTACACATCCATCTTTTTCGCATTAGTCCAAATTATTACCTGAAATAAAACGTTTGTCATCTTTATAAATCGTTCACAAAGTCAAAAATGTCTTTTGCAATCTTCCTTGTACTAATTATCACCATATAATACGAATGAAACTGATGCTCGGATCAGAATACAGCCAGCATCCGCAGTCTGGCAGCCTTGTCAACACTAATCAATCGATAACACAGAAATGTAACATTTGGGTCACTTTGTATTGTATACCTTCGAGTACTATGTAATATACAAACAAAAAAAGTAAATGTTATCTAATGTGTGTTATTTACATGTGCAGTTTCAATAATGACAGAAAGAAAGAAATGTCCAAATGATTGAAAAATGCAGTAGAAATATATATTATAAGATATAATAACAGAAGTAATGTATCCAAGCTACATATCTAACTTTAGAGTTATTTTATGAACATAATTTTCTGCTTCTTTATAAAGTTAAATCATCTGAAACAACTACGTAAACATTTTGAGATACGTTTTTAAATGTACATTTTAACATTTAATATCTCAGTATAAATTCCCGGTTAATCACAGTTACAACCATATGTGTTAGCCATTAAAACTGTTTTCGTTATCTTATTACATCAACATTGAACCGACTTAAGCTTATAGCCATTGTTTAATTTAGAATCAAAATTATTGTTGAAAATATATTGTATTACCGTCTGACTCGCTAGTAACGGAGTTCAAGAAAGATTTCTATCCTCAAAAGTCACAATTGATATTATCATTTATTTGGAAATGTCTATCTTGTTAATGGTAAATTAAATGTGATTGATCCTTCTGGCTTGGCAGTTCGATAGCATAATAACAATAGTATTATGTAAGGCTATGGCATAAGGAAATGCATTTATGTAAATAAACAAATTTACAGGAAAATGATTTTCATCAATACTTTTGCACAGATCATCAGGTAAATACAGTGACACTGTTGTTTTGATTTGGAAATGCTTGCTTTTCAGCAGATATTTTTAAATTGGGTAGATAACATCTTCATGCGTACGGTAAATGCACACAATGGTCCTCCTCGGTAAATGCTTATAAAAAAGAACAAAAATAACAACTGAAAATACATGGCATTATATGAGACGAAATGGAAAAAATAACACAAACACACACAATTAAACAAGTCCTTAAATAATATCGAAGTGCAGAACAAAAATATTTTAAAGTCATTACGCTAACACCATTGCCCAATACTGACAATGTGTATATATATATATATATATATATATATATATATATTCATTCATTCATTGTGATGTGTTCAGTATCGTTGCATAACACCACATTCCAATGCAAGTAATCAGCATAAAAAATCAACAAAATCGGAGCTATCTGTTCCTACCGAACAATGAAAAGTTTATGAATATCTATATTTTCTAACTTCTGGAACATGATTTTATTTAATTTTTGCAATTTGTATTCATCGTTGTAAGTTTTACAGAATGTCTTAAGCTAAATTGTGTAAACGTAACCTGACTCTTACAAAATGCAAATTAAATAGGATCTATAAAAAGAATACTTAAGAATGTGTTGAGAATTATTAATGATAATTTTAATAAGAAGGTATAATAAAATAATTGGCTCAATTTCCCATTGCCTGATGGGGTTTTCACGTTTCTAGAGGAATTCAGTAATTTCCCTTTAGTTGAGCTGGTTGACGTGGAGAGGTAACGTCAACGGAAAACGACTAGAAAAATGTCCGTAACGTTGTGTAAGTTGCAAAATATGGTCTCAATAGTCGGGGTGGAATTGAGTAATCAGTTTCATTCGGATTTTGGTGTTATTGTAACTTATTGTATTCCTTTTATAACTCTGTAGACGTGTTGTAAGTAGATATTACTCGATAGCAAAAACATTTCAGTGGAAATAGAAAGTGCTTTATATTTTTGGACTATATTCTGGATCTGTGATAAATTATTCATGTGAAATTTCGACAATGCCATATTGACAACGTCATGGTTCTTGGAGGACCAGCACATTTCCAGTTGTAAAATGTACAAGGAACTTTCATTTATTCATGTAGCCGAAGCGGTTAGAATGCGTGAGTCTGATGCGAGAGGTCGCAGGTTAGATCCCCGGCCAAACTATATCAAAGGTTTATACAAAATGGTGAAAGCACATGCCTGCTTGATGATGTCTCAGTTTTAAACATCAACTCACCCTTGTATCCCAAGAACTTGCATCAGATCACCTCTGCATTATATGCCATCTAGACGTATCAGTCCGTAAACATCCACTTTTACTCGCTACTAAGAGAAACCTCCGTATGATAAATATAACCAAATTAATGCATGACTTCCAAGAAAACCTAACAACTTACATCCTACAGCAGAACAACTTGATAACTATCTGCAATCATTGCTTAATAAACGTGCCCCAGCCACCAATTGCAGAGTATCAATAAAAAGTGTTCTCCATTGGTATAGCAGTCTTAGTGACCAGCTTCGCACTGCTAAAGACATCGCCGAAAAGAAGAGAGGCTTTGGCTTTCCACCAGACTCACTATTCATAAACAAATCTATGAAGCCGCTAAGAAGAACGTCACAAACATAGTCCATTTAGCCAAATTATCCCACTACAGTACTAAGATCACGGAGAGTTCCAGCTGCAAAGCGCTCTTCCAGATAACTAACAAACTAATATCAAGAAACAAATGTACACCACTTCCAACTACCTTCTCTCCACTAGACCTTCCGGACCCATTTGCAAATTTCTTCCGTGACAAAGTGCAAGCCATTAGGGATTCGCTTGAGAACACAATTTCAATTGACTCGTCACCATACAGCTATGATACAGAATTTAAGCGACAACCATTAGGAGCATTTGAACATGTCTCTATTAATTTAGTAAGGATAATCCTGATGAAGAGTGCACCAAAGTCTTGTGAACGTGATCGAATTCCAACATCACTGCTGCTTGAGTGCTTAGACCCAATATTGCCTACACTAACTGATGTAATTAATATCTCTCTCTCTCTCATCGGGGGAATTTCCATCATTGTTCAAAACTGCTATCGTAAAGCCCCTGCTGAAGAAACCAATACTTGACCATAGCGATTTAAAGAACTATAGCCCAGTTTATAATCTCAAATTCATATCAAACCTCCTAGAAAAAGTTATTCTAACCCAGCTTGTATCTCATTTGAATTCAAACAGTCTTTCTAGCAGTGTACAGTCTGCATATCGCCCTAGCTACATTTCTGAAACTACTCTTCTGAAAGTATTTAGTGACATTCTCTCCGCTTTGGATAGTGGCAAGATTACAGTTCTCACCCTCCTTCTTCTGTCTGCAGCATTGGACACAATAGACCAGGATATATTACTTCACCATCTCCAGCATGTATTTGGCATTCAAAACATAGCCTTACAGTGGTTCAAGTCCTACATAGTCGACATGACACAAATTGTATCTGCAAATGGAATACATTCCAGCCCAGTTGATCTATGTTGTGGTGTTCCATAGGGGTCTGTTCTTGAACATGTTCATTTTATTATATACACTCAGCCGCTCTCAGCTGTCGTGGACCATCATCTAGTGTCTCACAAATTGTACGCTAATGACAACCACATATATAAGTCTAGCAACTCAACTGAAGTTGATGCTACCATCCATGGAGTCGAGAAGTGCATTTCTGATGTGAAATCATGGATAACATATAACAAGCTGCAGATGAATGATTATAAAATTGAGACCATTCTGATCACAACACAAGGACTTTTTCATTTACTTCCTTTATATCAGACAATAAATATCGGCAACACCAACATTAAATTCACACAATCAGTACGAAACCTGGGTGTTACTGTAGACAGTACTCTCACATTGCACCAACATGTCATAAACATATACAAAGCTGCATATTACGAACTGAGAAGCATCAGTTCCAGTCGCAAATATCTTTTAGTTGATGCCACTAAAACACTTGTGTGTTCGTTAGTACTCTCAAGACTTGACTATTGTTACTCAATTATGTCTGGTTCGTCTCAATGTCGACTCCAGAACCTTCAAAAAGTTCAAAACACAGCTGCTCTGATCATCGTTAGAGTACCTCGATCAGAGCACACTCACCACTGCTCTGTACCCTACAGTGGCTATCAATTCGATACAGAATCAAACACAAAATTTGTTTTCTGTGCTATGTTTAACTGACAGACTCCAGTCCATCATACCTATCCAGCCTCACCCATGTTTATACACCAGCAAGATACTTACGCTCCTATTCTGATGCTCGTATACTCATTGTTCCCACTATGAAAACGAAGTCATATGGACAACGTTTTTTTGCATACCAGGGCGCGGCGACGCGGAACAAATTGCCCATTGAAATTAGACTCAAAGACACAGTGGTCCCTTTTAAGAGTGCTCTTAAAATGCACCTTCTTCGACTGCAGGAAATGAATTAAAATCCTAATAATGTTTTGTACCTAATATGTTTTCAGCATGTTTTTCTGTTTTCCAATTTCATCGTTTTTATTATTTGTTCTTTCTGTAGTGTAGTCATATCACTATAGATGTTGTAAAGCGCTTAGAGCTTCTAAAGATTAGGCGCTATACAAAGTCCTCATTATAATTTTTAGTATATGCTTCACTAGGCACTCAGCATTAAGATGTTATTGCTAGAACTGGCCAGCCTGCTGTCAGGATAATGTGAAAGGATGGGGCATAATGCCATACGCCTGCTTGATGATGTCCCAGTGTTATACATCAATACAAAAAAAAACTGCCACACTGCAGCAATCGTAACTATATGGCTGAATGTTTTAGAGGTACGCTAGAAATCCAAGTCACACGCATAAAAACACACATTCGCAGATTTAGGACTTTCAGATACATTTATAAGGATTAGTTTGGATTCACTTCATACTAATCTAAGTTGTACTAGCATTAATAATTTATAACTTTGATAATTACATTGTTTGCTAAATTTGACCAAACATGTTCGTTTTTCTTATTTATGTTACTTATTTTATGACCATAGAGTCGTAAGGGGAAATTTTAGGGAAGAGAATGCAAACAAACAAACTAAATAAATAACGATGACAAACAAACAATACAATCGAAAATTGATTGGATACAGTATGGTTTCAAAGTAATACAAACAGAAGGAAACATAAAATATAGCAGTCTATTGAGGAAGAAAAGTAAATAATAATGGTAGAACTTAATATTACAGAACGAAAAACTGCGGGATTTAAAAAATTTATTTATATATGCCAACTATCTGGCAATGCTCTTAATCTGAAAATATAGTGGAGGCTGAATTAAATTGGGAATATATTTAGAACATTTAAATAATCGTATTGTGTAAGAAAACACTGTCATGGACAACGTATTATTTATTATCAGTATGCTTTAAAGAATTGTATTATTACATTCAAGACCAAACACAATTAATTGTGATAATTCAATTTTGTTGGTTGCATTTTTTAAAACTTATTTTGACAATTTGAACTAAAATAAATTACCCCATAGACACATTTGCCAGAGTTAATACAAAAATGAAAGCATGGTACTTTTAATATAATACAAATCGATGATCGCAGTCAAATTTCAACGGAATACTTCCTAGTCTCTATTACCATTGACACTCCAATCTCTCTGATGCTTTGATATGTATTTTCTGAATAATTGGGGGGTGTCAAAAGATTAAAACAGGCAATTACATCCCTCGTTTTCGTCATGATTGGGGTAAATCTAATATAACACTGATACATCTTTGTAGCTTACTATATACTCAGCCCTGTTTCTCTATCCTAAAAGAAAATATAGATCGGGTACAGGAAAAGTAGATTAATTTTCTTGGAGTGCTTTTTAAACTAAAGAAATCTCTTGTCCACTTCCTTTGCCCTTTTCTTACGTTAGGTTGATTAATTAACACCAGTTCTTTTATTGCATCTCCACGATCTTAAGTTTTTACTATTAAATGTTCAACAGCACAACGGAAGTCTTCAAACATTAAAGCACTGTTTAATTATTTGCGTAATGCAACATATTTTTCATTTGTTTTTATTTTCTCAGTTTTCCGACATAAATGAATTGCCTTAGAGTTTTGTCCACGTTTGACACTTTTATCTGATATATACTCTAATAAGAACGAATTATAGCCCTTAGAGTAAATGTTGCTGTTGATCTGATGGATGAAAAGATACAGATATGAAGGTTCATAACCCCGCAGAGTGCACATAGCTCTTTCGTTCTAGCCTGTTTGCATTATTTGTATTATTATTTCTTATTGATACAATGGATCGGAATAACTAGTATATTGGTAAACCTAAATATCCTATATTTAAAATGATGTTCAGCTTGTATATAATCTTGCAAATTTCTTCAAGATTTCCTTCTCTTGTAATTTTTTTTCTTGCTATAAAATCGTTCCTTTTAAAATTCGGTAATGTATGTGTGCATTTGTATCCTACTTCAGATATCACCTGTGTGTATTTTACTCACTGACGATCATAATGGAACTCTTCAAGATTGATTTCATTGTCAATGATTGCTTTGCTTATCATGCAGTAGTAGAGAGGGTGAAACCAGCAACTTATATTGGCGTCTATTTGGTAAAATAAGGTCTCTTACGAAACTAAAAAATAACGTTAAAAAAAGAATCAAAGCTAATATCTAGCCGAGACTATTTTTCACTCCAAAGTATGCTGTAATTGGTTTTGACATTATACTATGTCTCTAATATAAGATTGTGTAGTACTATATATAAAAAAGCTAAAAATATAATCTTTTTTAAAAAATTATACTCAGCAACAAATCAATGTTACTCGAAGGTGCTGGTGGTCGAATGAGGGTAGTTGATGGCGCAGTAGAAAACATATGTTTCCAAATTAGATCACTCGTATTATTATAAATGTCATGTAGTCACGTTAGTATTACTCAGACTCCGGGTCGGATTAAAAAGTTACAATCAAATTTGGCTAAAAATGTGGAACTACTATATCGCTAAAACACGATCAGATCAGTGGTGGTCAGAATAAACTATCACTGACAACGCGTCTGATTAAACATTAAAATGATGCAAAAAAATTTAAAAAATGGGTGTTCAACTTAGTCTCTCTTGTTTCTTTGCTTGAATTTTAACGTCGCACCAGCACTTTTAGGCTATTTAGCGCCATGCAATAGGTTAGATGTTCAAAAATAAGAAAGGTTTAACATCGACCAGCGATATAAAAAAACATAATAGTTAAATATAAAATGGTAAGATGTTGGTAACAGGAAAATATGAAGCTTCCCAATCAACGGGAGATGTAAATGGTGTATGTTGATGACAAGATATCGAAAATAGAGGTGATATTTGAATTAGATAAAAATATTCTAGGTGATGGCATATAAGTTATAGTTTAAAATAGAGATTTTACTTCCTTTAGGAAATCTAAAATACAAGTGATTTGTATTGTATCAAAAAGTTCCTTCATGTCATGTATATTATAGTATTTAGCACGCGTAGGTTGCAGGTCGGAACACTCGGTCATAAAGTGTATAACAGTGAATGGATCATTGCAGGAAACGCACTCTGGTGGATCTTCACCTTTTAGTATGTGGGAGTGGGTAATGTATGTATGACCGATTCTGATTCTGGCAATGACAACTTTCTCCCTACGGATAGTTCTGTAGGAAGGAGTCCATTCTCCCAGGGTTGGTTTGAAGGCATGAAGTTTGTTATTAACTGCATCATTCCATGACGCCTGCCACTTCTGACGTAGGTACTTTTTGATACAAGGTTTAAAATCAGTAAACGGTAATTTAAAATCCGATGGTTCTTGGGATAGAGCCATCTTAGCAGCCCGGTCTGCTTCTTCATTACCTGTAATACCAATATGGCTAGGTAGCCTACAGTATACTATATTGTAGGAGCTAATAAGCTCCGAGTTTTTGACGAGAATATCGACTAGTAATGGATTATCCAGTTTTCTATGGTGTAGCGACTGAAGTACCGACAACGAGTCATAGAAAATAATGCTATTTAAATTGCGTTTTTGTTCAATAAATTTCAGAGCAAGGTCTATTGCTCTGATTTCCGCTGAAAATATGGACGCATCGTTTGGCAAGCGCACTTTGGTTATGTGCTTGCCACAAAAGAAGGCTGCAGCAGCCTTGTCATCAACTTTTGATCCATCAGTAAAAAATTTTGTGTAGTTTTTAAAATCGTTGAGGAGTTCATGATAAGAGTTCTGGAAAATGGCAGGATTCGTCTCAGATTTTTTCCCATTGTGCAACGTAAAAGTCACTTTGGGTTGCTTAAGGAGCCAAGGTGGTGTTTCCGAGACAAACGTGTTCTGAACTGTAGGGAGATTAATTTTGATAATGCCAAAGCTGGATGATATTCTGATGCCAAATGAAGGTATGGCATTAGGTTTGTTTTCATATAAAGTTTTGTATTTTGGTTGAAAAACAGCCGAAAAAGCAGGGTTCAGAGGGTTTGATCATAACCTAAGAGCGTACTGTATAAAAAGCGTTTCGCTTCGGTGCGATAAAGGTGGTTCATTTGCTTCCGCGAGAAGGCTTTCGCATGGAGATGTTTTAAATGCCCCTAGAGCAAGTCTTATTCCCTGATGATGAATTGGGTCAAGCATTTTCAGATAAGACTTCCTAGCTGAACCATAAACAATGCATCCATAGTCTAATATTGAGCGGATAAATGTTCTATACAAATTGAGGTGTGCGCAATTACTTTTAGTAAATTTAAAGCTTTTAAGCATTTAGCTTTTAAATTCTTGATGTGTGGTATAAAAGTCAGCTTTCTGTCGAAGATATTACCCAAAAACTTTGTTTCCTCCACAACTGGAATAAGTGTTCCATCCAGCGTGAGTTTAGGGTCATCATGATGTCTTCGAAACAGACAGAAATGCATGCATACTGTTTTCGATTTAGAGAATTTGAAACCGTTATTACTGGCCCAATTGTGGATCTTATTGATATTTTGTTGAAGTTGCCTTTCAATTTTATGCATGTGCTTTGATCAATAACAAATTAAAAAATTGTCTACATATAAAGAGCAGTCCACACCAGAAGTTAATCACTTGGTGATGCTATTGATTCTGATATTAAATAGCGTCACAGATAAAATACTGCCCTGGGGCACACCCATCTTTTGCTGGTGCATATCGGAGAGGGTAGAGCCCATTCGTACTTTGAATTCTCTGTCGGAGAAAAAACTGGAGATGAAAGAGGGCAGACGGCCTTTAAGACCCAGATCGTGCAGATCATTTAGTATCCCGTACTTCCATGTTGTGTCATAGACCTTTTCTAAATCAAAGAAGACTGCTACTAAATGTTCCTTCTTGATAAATGCATCGCGAATAAATGTTTCCAGTCTAACCAGATGATCGTTAGTACTACGACCAGAACGGAAGCCACTTTGGAAAGGAGATATTAAATTGTTACTTTCCAAGTACCATACAAGCCGAGAATTAATCATTCGTTCCATTGTTTTGCATACGCAGCTTGTCAATGCAATGGGCCGATAGCTGTTAGGATCTTCATTATCTTTGCCTGGTTTGGGAATAGGTATTACTGTTGCTTCTTTCCACCTCTTAGGTACATTACCAGCAATCCATAAATCATTGAAGATTTTCAGAAGTAATGTCAGAGAAGATTCTGGGAGGTGTTTCAAAAACTGGTAATGTACTTCGTCAGGCCCAGCGGAGGTATCATTGGCCTTGTCTAATGCCTCTTTGAGTTCCAATAAAAAAAACAGCTGGTTATAGCTTTCAGAGTTGTTTGATGTGAATTTTAAACGTGACATTTCTTTTTGAGCTTTTAACCTTCGAAAGGTTTCTGAATAATTTGATGAGGAGGAGTTTTTTGAGAAACTATCTGCAAGAATATTTGGTATGTCACGTTTCGAACTAAAAATGTTGTTTGTTTTCAGGTGTCGAATATAATTGTTTTGTCTCTTTCCATTTATTTTTCGAATACTATTCCAAACTTTTTTAATTGAAGAACGAGAGTTTAAAGTAGAAATATATTTTTTCCATGATGCACGTTTACATTCTTTTATTGTGCGTCGAGTTTTATCCCGGGTAATACGATATTTGTTTAAATTTTCGGGCGTTGGACGATTGTTGAATGTTTTCAATGCTTCTCGGCGTTGTCTAATGGCTTCTTTGCATTCCTTGGTTACCCAAGGTTTTTGCGGTTTTTTATTGTACGGTGAGGACTTTGGAATAGATTCTTCTGCAATCGCAATCAGAGTTGAAGTAAAATGCTGTATATGATTAACATCGTCGAACACTGAATCATTATTTAGTCTTGTTTCACATAGTGTTTCAAACGAAACCCAGTCGGCTTTCTTTATATTCCATTGTGGAATTGCGTCGTCAATTTTAGCATTATTTTCAAGAGTGATTGGAAAGTGATCACTGCTGTGAAGGTCAACAGCGACCTTCCATTTATAGTCCAAAAGCAGTGAAGGAGAGCAAATTGTCAAATCTATGCACGTATATGTTCCCGTACCTGAGTGTAAATATGTCGGTGAGTTAGTGTTAAATAGACACAGATCGTGTCTAGAAATGATCTCTTCTACTTTGTGGCCTCTGTCGTTTATGTGATTTGATCCCCACAGAATGTTATGGGCGTTAAAATCTCAGAGTAAAACGAAGGGAGCGGGGAGTTGTTGAACGAGGTTGTCTAATTCGTTTGCTACTAGGTTGGTGTTTGGAGGTAAATAAATAGAGCAAAAGGTAATCACTCGATGTGGAGTGACACTTACAGCAATGGTTTGTAAATTTGTATTTAAAGGCATACAACCTAAGATTTTCAACTTTTTTGTTCTTGCAAATGCATGATATTATGAAAAGTAGAAATAATGAGTAATTACAGGTCATTCAGTTTCAAAAAATGTACATCTGTAAGTTTAATCAATGAAAAAATATAACGATTTTCTGTACGGATTGCTAATTAATTATGCAGAAACGGAATTTACCGATTTTCTTCGTAGTCGCAGTGTCACGTGAAGTCGAGGAAAGCATATGTTTCGCTTTTGAGTAATTATTGCCCTATTCTTCGTCTGTCCTTCTCCTTAGTTCTTTATAGTCACCCACAATATAAGTATTGCTTATAGATTTCTCAGTATATACGATAAATTACAAGAAGTAGGCAAAAAGTCAATACGATGGAAAATCCTGACAATAAGAGGTTCCTTTAATGGGCGATTCTTGAAAGTGTTTACTTGTCGTGTTTGTGAGATTGTGTTACGTTGTAAGATAAACCAACTAAAAATGTGATAATTTGTATCATTGTAATCTGAACCACTATCAAAAGGCAGCAGAAGAAGTTAAGACCACCGGGGGGAAATGGCATACTGCTAATAGGCAATTTATTTTATGGACTTAATGGATACCTAAGTACTGGCAACAGACATGTCATTCCAAGCTGTTGTGTATGGCGTATAATGGATAAATAATTTTGGCCAGTACCATTTTGGATTTACTCAAGGAAGACTTGGGTGATCTATCCAATATATGATGTGTGAATAATGAAATTTATGTTTATTTTAAGTTGTATAAAGCATTTCTTTTGTAGTATGCAATTTTTATTTTGCATGAACAAGTTTTGTTAAACATTGTTTTAGCTACCTACCCACTAAAGAATGATTATATGTATGGCTATGTTTTGAACGCAACTGTGAGGAGACTGCTTATTAAAAACATGAATTGAAGTTGACTAGCATTGTCTTGGGATGCAAAGGATGTAAACAACAAAAGTACACTAGTGAACATGATTTTAATTGTGCATATACAGTAACACATTAAGTTAAATGATAAATAACGCATAGTGATGAGTTGAGAAAGGAAAACTTGTTGCAGTGTTTCATGAATAAAGATTGGCTTGTAAATATCAACATAACTACAAACACTAGGATACTATTCTATCCAGATACTTCTCATTAATTTCAATTACATGTGAAAAAAATTGGCTCTGGAAACAGAATAAGGTTTTTAAGACTTGAATACTAGTTCATCAAAAGCAACATTGAATGCTTATATCACATAATATGTGCATCATCAGCCGTCTTATTACAACTAAATCAAATATACTTGACACCGATTAAATGCATGAAATTTTCAGTTTTTTAAATGTGTTCATTTACCATAAAAATAATTTTAACCTTTATATAAATACACAGATGAATGTACACAACTGCATACACTGTAAAACTGTTATATATTATGAAATGTACTAAACTTATATATGTACAAATGTGCATGTATAGACATAACTTTAATTCAAGAGTACAGTTAGGCATAAAAATGAAGGATATCATCTAAGAATAATTATGGCATATAATATATAGAGATTTTCCGTGTTATTTAGGTTGGGTGGGGTTCTCCCAATATTATTTAAATTATTACAAAAGACCTCCCGGCATGTTTTTATGATTGAAGTAGAGAGATGCAATGCTCAGTCAGTGGTGCCGACAGTAAAATTAATGAATACACAAAATGTGAAAGTCAAACAAACAACAATTTAATATCATTAAATAACAGTCATCTCTCAAATGAAACTCAAATTAAAACCCTATCTCTCGTCTTTAACTCAACCAAGTTATGGCCTATTTTATCATCTGACTGTAATTGATTTTCCTCCTGTCCTGTGTTCCTACTCATTTGTATGATCTTTCTCTGGACTGGTAGTCCAATTGCCTCCAGTCCGTCTAATGTCTGCCTCCGTTCTTCCTTTCACTTTGTCTCTCAGAGACATTTTATATCAGAAACTAGTGTACCATTACTATAACAGATTGATTACAGACATCCCATTCCAAAATAATAGACAGTTCTATAGAAATTACATTGATGTTTTAGTATCTTGTGCTTGTTTTTTTATACCTTTGACAAAAGTGATTACCATTTACTCAATGCCAAACTTTAGTACATCACCTAAACAAACTACTGCAGAGAAACAAATATTGAAATTAAGCCCATGCCCTCACCCCCATGTATGTTTCCTATTGCATTTCTTTTAAAATAAGGGTAGATAGGCACACACACACACACACACACACACACACACACACACACACATATATATATATATATATATATATATATATATATATATATATATATATATATATATATATATATATATATATATATATATATATATATATATATATACTTCTTAGTATATATAATGTACGAAGTACAATGCAAAACTGGCTCAGATATACATATCAAATTCAGGAATGCAGGGGTCATGCTACCAGTGTTGATACTAATTAGCCTACACAGACAAACAAACTCTTACACATTCACAGGGGTGTTTTAATTGCTAATTGACCATTAACCCTGTTTGCAACAATATATCACTGCTCATGTTCATGAAATTGGGCCTACTATACAGTAATGAAAATATGCCAAATTCTGTTTCAAAATTGTAACAGTCTGTGTGATTTGGATTTTTAACATACCTTGAACAATTTTTGAGTCATATTGCTTGATGTTTGAAGTGTGGAAGTTTATAGTGATGTCTAGCACTGAGGCATCATGCCCCAGACATGTAGCATGACATCCCACCCAGTTACATTATCCTGACAGTTGGACGACCAGTCCATACACTAACCTCTTAATGCTGAGCACCAAATGAGGCAGCTGTTAATACCATTTTTATGTGTTTGGCATGACTTGGCCAGGGATCAAGGACCCCAACCTCTTGCATATGAGGTGGATGCTCTTAACACTAGGCCACTGGAACGGTCAGCACCAGTATGTAAATAGTAATTTATTAACAAATATAGTCGGTGAATATCATTTCTAATTTATTTATTTTTTTAATTAAAAAAGACAGAAGTTAACAGCATTATTTTCTGTATAAAATCAGTTTAATGGCATGTTTAGCGGGAGCAATTAAATCAAGATGAAGAGTATGGATTGAAGTCATTTGCTCCAATGTACATTTTTTTCCTTTTCAAAGTATACTAGAAATCTTTATGACTGCAATTTTACATAAAACATTTAGAAAATAAAATTATTAAGAAGTACTTTATTATGCAGTAATACAGACTTGTAATTACATGATTTTAATCTTGTTACTTCTATAAGATTAAATGATTTACAATGTATAGCCTCTGTTGTGCTTTTTTATACATCATATAGCCAAAATACACTGCATTTACCTCAATCTAAACATACATATAAGACAAGTATAAATGCAATGGGTATGAAAAGTTAGAAAAGGTATTACATCTTGTTGTTCAAATGCATGTTTTTTAAAAGCTTTAAGAACATAATCAACAGTGGTCTGAAGATATACTGCTACATGTACTTGGAAATCAAACAGATGCTAGACTTCAGCTCATGGTAAGCACTTCAAGAAAGACTTAGTCAAAGTCTATATGGGTCCATGGTAGGGATCATTTCTTACCATACAATCACTAGAATAGTCTCTCAATAACAATTTGATATCAATAGGTGTTACCTGACTAAAAGGCCTAAATCATTTTAACTTAAAATGAGATTTCTGCTTTGTAACAATCTCTTCTGCAGGTGGTGGTGGTATTGGAGCAAGTACATCAGATATTCACCTATGATCATTTATGTCCAAAACAACTGGCTGGTTCATGCCAACTCTATCATCTAACCTCATTTCAATATTTTAATATTTATTTCTGGAATATACAGGTACTGTTGATCAGCTTTCTTTGGGTATGCAGACCATCTCTCAGTTTTTTGTTGAATGAACTTTGGTATCTGACAAGAAAATGCAAACATTTCACTGACAATGTCATTTTATGTTTTTTTAATTCTCAAAAGTCCAAATAAAATCTGCATACAATTACATGTAACAAATCATTTTGCTACAGATGAAAATGTCAAAATAGCAAATTTGTACATTACCCATATATCATAAAAATGTTTAGATTATTTACAGAATTTTCTAATTACATTAGACTAATTCTAACCAAAATAGTTTTTTGAAATTTATTTTAAAAAATGTCTTCTGTAAAAAATATAATTGTACCACAAACAGATGGTTTATCAACTTTCAGGTAAAGCATTAATATTTTAATAAAGATGGATTATTACGTTAACAAGAATAAAGTTTATTACCTTATTGTTCCATCTGTGTTTACAATCACATCTCTGTCAATATGATTGTTATAATCAAGAGCTGCCAACAGATTCCTAGCTCTGAAAACTGATGGCTTATATGAATGTCTTTTGGAGGCATACAATAAAATCAAACTTCTGGAAATTCTCCAGTTCTGCTGTACTTCTGAAACAAAGTAAAATGACAAAATAAATAAATTGATTCAGATGCAGAGAGCTATTAGAGAACTATTAACATTTATAAATCCCCATTAATCTGTTTCGATGAAAATGCCAATGTACAGTAGCATTATACAGGCAGAGAATAATCAACTCATTTCACCCATACTATTTTTTTCCCTTATCACCTGGGGGTAGAGAGCGCATTTGTGGGCTAATTTTGAATACATTGAAATACATCTGTTTCCAAGAGATTTGATTAGATATACACCACGGTGTGCTAGCAACATCATTCGGCATAAGGGTAAAAGTGGGAGTTTTTTCTTCTTCCAACCCATCATTTTCCTCCTGGCCACTTTTTACTTCCATCCCCAATTTATCCTACTTTTGCAATTGTTCACCTGTATGTGTATAGCTCAGACCGGTGCGAATTAGATTGCAAGCAAAAGCGTAAAAAGTCCAGAAACAAAATCTGATTCCAACAATGGACATGTGTGCAAAAATCGGGCAAAGCTTGACCCCTCCCTCCCTGTACACATGCATACTTTTTATTTACACACACACCATCTGCATACATGCGATTTCCCTCCCCATTCTGTAGAACAGCCAATATTTAATCCACACAGAAAAGATCAAGGATTAACAATAATATGTATTTAATGTAACAAATAGTCCACCAATGTTGAATGTCTGGCTGCATCAAAAGAAATAAGCAGCATAATTTTAAAAAGTTTGTCTATTGTCCACTAAAACTCAAACACCAACTGAACCCAGTCAAGCAGGTTACATATTAGACAAATTACTATCGAGGTATATGTGTACGTATATTATTAGTAGACCACCCACCCCCATACACAAGCATATGCATTTGGGTAAATCCCCCTTGCCCTCTCCATGTGTATTAAATGGACAAACCATAACTATGGCCTCAGTGTGGTTTGTATTTATAATACAATGTATTCATTTTCTTTCTGTGATAACCAGTATATCTTCATTATTTCAATTATGCATTGATACTATATTTAAGATAAATTGTAAATACACAATTTTTACTTTTTTGATAATACACAGAAAAGAAAGCTTTTGTGGGAGCAACGTTCTGTTTCATACACAAATACCATCCACAAATACCAATACAATACTATACATTACTTTTAGTTTAGTTACATATATCATGCATGTATCATAATGGTTGTTTTTTTTAGTATACTTAACTCAAATATTCCTTTTTATGTATGTATCACAAATTTTTTTGTTAGTATACTTTCTTAAATGGGTTGATAAAACTTTTAGACTTTTCCATCAACTTCAGACAAGACTGAATCCCTTAAAATAAAATTCTGAAATGTGTAAATACTAATGTTGAACTTAGGAATCTTTAGTTTTGTATCAAAAGAAATTATCATTTATCTTGGTTATTATGACCTGAATGATAATGCTTCAAGAAATAATAACTTATTTAAAGGGGTGACTAATTTAGTCAAAGACTATTCTCTCTTGAAGCCCTTTAACTAAAATACATACAGCATGATGA
The DNA here is from genome assembly GCA_029339505.1 of Unio delphinus. Lineage (NCBI taxonomy): Eukaryota > Metazoa > Mollusca > Bivalvia > Unionida > Unionidae > Unio > Unio delphinus. Next base: position 3,070,325 of record JAQISU010000096.1, read on the forward strand.
GGAACATATCAATAACAAAAAACAGACATGCCAACAAACAATTTACAACAAAAATATTATTCAACATAAAACAAACCAGATTTTCACAAAATGTACAATCTTTAACAACTGCAAAATATTAAACTAATATAGAATGATACATTTCCAGGTAAATCCTTAGATGTGCATCTACCAAAATATTTGTAAACAAGTATATATACATAAAATGTTTTAAAAATGTAGTAATACTTACACAGATGCCATATCTGATTATGATGTGGTTATATCAGACACAGCAGGAATTTGTATCCTATGAATTGTTGGCCCAGGTGTAGAAGTTGTGGTCATGTCTTCTGTGACATTTTTCTGATGTTTTCCTTGCACTGCCATTCAATTCATTACCTAATATAGCAAGGGAAAATAAATGTTTTATTAGACACAATAATATTATATACTTTACAAATAATAGTAAGCATAATATATACTTAACTGTATTGCATTACTTTCATTTACAGCCATCACCATTTACATTATACATAAATTTTTTTATTTAAAAACAAAACAAACAAAAAAAAAACAGAAGTGACTGCTTGCCTCTAAATAATGTCTTATGGTTGCGAGCAAAAATGATGATCATTAATGCCCCTTTGATAGCCTCAAAAATAGCAGCAGTGGTGTACATGTACGTACATGCGGTTTTCAGCGATATTGTTGCAGGGCTGTGACATTTTATTTCAAGCTAAATGGAATAATGCCAGTTTATATAAAATATGTTATTTTAAGAGTTTTGATAAAAAGTTAACAATACAGATATAAAATATCTGTGTTAAAGGTGAGTATTATGGTATTTGTATCCTGCAATTGTGTATCACATTTGACACGTATTCGACGAATTGCAGTGACACCTTGAGTTCTCATTCCTTCGACGATATCTTCGTCACTGACACCTGCAAGATCTCGGCAGCGAATGACTCCTTTGGACGAATTGAGTGTTGAATGAGCGAACGTAGAAACCGGAATATCATTCAGGCAGAGAACTCCGAAGAGGACGGACCGGTCTTTCAGTACGGAGAGTTAGCTGTGGACGGCAGTGAGAAAAGGCGCCACTATAGGACTGTGGACAAAATAATGCAGCCATATGAGCAGCCTAGGTGTGAGGATGTAATAAAACACCCCACTGAAACCAAACTACAGCAGCCACGACTAAAAGAAACATTCTACAGAGCTTGGAGGACTGAGGCTAATGGCGGACGAGAGGCCACGTGGAATTCAAGATGGCGTCCTCACCAGAAGTAGGACATGGGCCCAGTAACGTCACCTGAAATTGTTTCGAAACGACATACAAAAACATTTACTCCAAGAAACTGTGGAACCAAGAGGAAAACTGACCATGGTAAGAGGAAACTCCCAAGGACAACCTACTGCCACGTGTAACAGACGTCCCGGAGACACATGTATAACGACAACGGTTTTTATTCATTTGCCTGAATAATAATAGGGACTCATTTGGCTTCGAGTATCCCTCTTCGACTAACTATTTGGCCCTGAAAAGACTAATTTGACCTTTTTGGCACTGCCTTCAATAAATTTATAACCAAATTCACCTACCATTGACTACACTATTATATGTCGCTTAGACATTTTAATTTTAAATTTAAAGGGATTTTGTATGTACGCTCATGGTACTAAGTCCCTTATTTTTTAGATAGGATGATTAATTAATATTTTTAACTCAGATATTTGGCTAATTGCACAGGTGGCTTACACATTATTGGTTGTTAGGCTGTCCATTAGTACACCTGGACTGAATTTGATGCATGAGCGCGTGCTTGGCTCTTCGCCTCCCTTGCTGCCTGCAGCAGTTAATTCACGTGCGTGCACGCCCGATAAATATGCAGATACAGGCGATATGAGAAAACTATTTTTCTCTCGCTTTTCTTTACTGCTATTGCAGAGGTAGGCTAGCCCAATGAATGCTAGGGTGTGTGTGTGTAGGCTCTATTCCTACCCACCCAAACGGCCTTCCAATCACACCGCGCCAGTACAATTATTGGCCAGATGTGACGGCCAAATTAAATAGGGTTCTGTGAACCCATAAACGCCTGCAGGGTGCGCGGCACCATTCCCACCCTCAGGATAATTAAATAACCTTCACTGAAGGATAAAACAGTAGTAAGAGTCCACGGAACGAACTACTTTAAACACATTATTCAAATCAAATCAACCGGAATATCACAAAAAGTCTGAATTTTCTTAATATTCTCGGTCTGTACCTTTCGGTCACATTCAATGAGTAAGCAGCCCGATTTGAGTTTCTTGACAGATTTGGGAGTGCCAACAAGGCCAAGTATAGTCGTTTCGACTACAAATGGAGAAAGCGATGCAACTGGTTTTGTGGAGTCTTTTGACTGAATAACCATGAAGCGTGGAAATGGTTCAACGCCACATGGTTCATCCTCTGAATCCGTTAAAGGTTTTGAACGTTTAAGTTGATTTTTGTTTTCCATGATGTTTTATTTTGTATTCATCACCCATGTTCACCCACCCGCTACGGAGTCCAACTAGGGGACACTTTTAGAGTGCCAGGGATACACAGATGGTATACTCAGTAAGTAAATCTACCTCCCGATTGACCCGTTAAGGCACCGCCTTCTAAGAAGTCTTCTAGTACTTGGGAAAATGAAAGCTAGAATGATAGAATGAAGGGGCAACGGTGGTATCAAGAGAGATACAAGAAAGATATAGAAGGTGAGCTAGTAAATAAAGACCTCCTAGGGCTCGGCGTGACCAGCCGATTTGTCGAGACGGGCCCATCTTGACCACCCGTCTAAGAGAAGTAGAAGCCAAAGTAGTGTATTGCATCTGAAAATCCTCCGCTCAACTACCAGGATCCTTTCCTCCTCCGACACGGGTCGCAACCCACGGCAAACAGGTCTTCTCTACTTAGTCGCCTTTAACGACACGTGGCGAGGAACGTCGGGCCAATTCTACAACCCCGAATCAGCAGGGGGCCTTAGTCTCTCTGCAGCTGCGATTAAAGATACAATTAAATTAGGTGGTATATTTTTACTTCTCGCAGCTATATCAGCATTGATTGCCGCGGCCGCCCCTGCAGTCGCGACCGCTGCGGCATTAGGAGTGGTTGGGACACCGGCGGGAATGGCACTAAAGAAACTAACGGGGCGAGCATATAAAAAGGGAAGGGGTCTAAGGTTACCAGGCCGTCGTTTCACCAATAGAAGCGGCCTGAGATTACCAGTTAGAATTTATTCTTAGGGAACGGTTTAATAACTCCGTGGTCAAATTTAGATTTAAATCGATGCAGATAAAACGTTAAGAATAAAAAACTTCAGAGGTGTTTTTCTGCGAGACCAGTTACCTTCCACACAAAAAACGCGTTGAAACTGGTATCATTAATCTCGATAATTCCACAGGACATGGAACTCACTGGACCGCATATGCGAGTTCCAATCTGGTTCTAAACGCTACCAACACAGACATTAACTGACCCACCATTTTGCGGCAGAGATGTAATATCTATACTTGAGTCTCTATGAAAATCAACCAAACCACCTCATAAAAGTCAGCGTTGGAAATCTACCGATTTCAGAATTAATCTGATTCTGATAGTAGATATTTACGGAAGGTCTATCTTTAGACACACACACGACTGAAGGAATATCACGCGGGAATGTAAAAAAAATCATTAACGACGAATGATCCGAATTACTAAATCTTGCAGATGAGGATCCGATCGAAGTTGTTATATTTGAAGACAAACAGGGAAAATTAATATGATTAATCTTTCATTGAACGTTATTATTGTTAGACTTAATTGAGTAACCGAAATCTCCATAGCGATTTTTGATCCTACTGGTAAGATTAAACCCGGAGTTCGTTTTCCAACTGTATTAGATAATATTCTCACGCGATTACAAAAATGATGTGATACAATAACAGGCGAAGTCAACATGAACTCTAATAAACTAACGTTACTTGGAGCTTCAACATCTGTTCATGTTGGCGCATTTGCAAATCTTCGTTGACATTTTAGAAAAACGGATGAAATTGCAGATTATTTCTTTGGTACTTCACCATCTGTCCCCATGAAACATTCTAAAATCACGACAAATATCGAGACGATTAAACAAACACAGGATAATAACGTTAGTGATTATCCTACTATCGCTGAGTAGGAAATAAGATTGAAATACCGCATAAACAAAATTAAATACAATGTACTCGATACGCTGGGATTTGTTAACCTAGACACCGCAAAATAACACCATTAAAGTTCGGCGTATCTATAGATTAACCCTGATTTCACTGTTTAATGTATTATCAAGTACATCTACTGGTGTTAATCATACAAGTGCAATAACAGAAAATGGCTCTGTCGAAACATTTACAATAACCCCATCAGTGCTAATTTAGCGACAGAGTCACTCAAATGGTACGCAGAAATTGTAATTGATTTAAGTAAATAATATAATGAACTCCTAACAGTATAGATACGATCAAGTGCAACAGTTACAAACTAAACTGAAAAATCTGATTGACGTGTATACAATAAAAATATAAATTATCGCTGGCGTATTTCCGCAATTGATATACTTGTATACTTGGTTTCAGCTGTTCTTGCTGGAACTAGTGTATTGTTATCAACCACTATATCAATTGTCCCAGCAGTTGCAACAATTTGTGTTTCAGCGACAACAACAATAGATGGTGTTCCTAATACAATTGCAATTTTTTTTTTACATGTAGCCGGGATACACTAAAGGAGTATATAATTAAATTTCATACCACGACGACGACATATTCCAATTATCATCTTTGTTGTCAAAGAGTCTTAACAACGATATAATATCCCATGATGAGTTCACGTCGATGATTAAGATTTACGATTCCGAGATGACAAACAACGATTTAAAAGAGAATGACGAAAATGTCGCTGAAACTACTGCAAAAGATAGCAACGAATATAACTCCGGCAAGAACAACAATGATCTCAATAACCTCGTCCAATCCAGTATTCAGCGTGAATTTCCCAACTGCAATACCAGTAAACTAAATCGCTCTTGCCCAATTGCGATTATACTACAGTTGGCCTAATATCCGGTCAAAATCGTCAACAGCCGAATAATTCACTGGTATTTGCAAATGAAAAGAAAGCAGACTAAACCCCTGGCTAGCATATTGAATCTGTTTCAAATGGAATTTATGAAATCGAGGATATTAATGATGAATTGCTTGTTTGTTTGCTTGAATTTTAACGGCGCACCAGCACTTTTAGGCTATTTAGCGCCATACAATAGGTTAGATATTTAAAAACAAGAAAGGTTTAACATCGACCAGCGATATAAGAAACCATAATAGTTAAATTTAAAATGGTAAGATGTTGGTAAAAGGAACATGTGAAGCTTCCCAATCAACGGGAGATGCAAATGGTGTATGTTGATGATAAGATGTTGTAAATAAGAGGTGGTATTTGCATTAGATAAAAATGTTCTAGGTGATGGCATACAAGTTATAGTTTAAAATAGAGATTTACTTCCTTTAGGAAATCTAAAATACAAGTGATTTGTATTGTATCAAAAAGTTCCTTCATGTCATGTACATTATAGTATTTAGCACGCGTAGGTTGCAGGTCGGAACACTCGGTCATAAAGTGTATAACAGTGAATGGATCATTGCAATAAACTCACTCTGGTGGATCTTCACCTTTTAGTATGTGGGAGTGGGTAATGTATGTATGACCGATTCTGATTCTTGCAATGACAACCTCCTTCCTACGGATAGTTTTGTAGGAAGGAATCCATTCTCCCAGGGTTGGTTTGAAGGCATGAAGTTTGTTATTGACTGCATCATCCCATGACGCCTGCCACGTCTGACGTAGGTATCGTTTGATACAAGGTTTAAAATCAGTAAATGGTAATTTAAAATCCGATGGTTCTTGGGATAGAGCCATCTTAGCAGCCCGGTCTGCTTCTTCATTACCTCTAATACCAATATGGCTAGGTAGACAACAGTATACTATATTATAGGAGGTACTAAGCTCAGAGTTCTTGACGAGAGTATTGACTAACAATGGATTATCCAGTTTTCTTTTGTGAAGCGACTGAAGCACTGATAGTGAGTCACATAAGATAATGCTATTTAAAATGTGTTTTTGTTCGACAAATTTCAGAGCAAGGTCTATTGCTCTGATTTCCGCTGAAAATATGGACGCATCGTTTGGCAAGCGCACTTTGGTTATGTGTTTGCCACTAACATAGGCTGCAGCAGCCTTTTCATCAACTTTTGATCCATCAGTAAAAATTTTTGTGTAGTTTTTAAAATCGTTGAGGAATTCATGATAAGAGTTCTGGAAAATGGCAGGATTTGTCTTAGATTTTTTCCCATCGTGCAACGTAAAAATCACTTTGGGTTGCTTAAGGAGCCAAGGTGGTGTTTCCGAGACAAACGTGTTCTGAATTGTAGGGAGATTAATTTTGATAGTGTCAAAGCTGGTTTATATTCTGATGCCAAATGAAGGTACGGCATTTGGTTTGTTTTCAGATAAAGTTTTGTATTTTGGTTGAAAAACAGCCGAAAAAGCAGGGTTCAGAGGGTTTGATTTTAACCTAAGAGCGTACTGTATAGAAAGCATTTCTCTGCGGTGCGATAAAGGTGGTTCATTCGCTTCCGCGATTAGGCTTTCACATAGAGATGTCTTAAGAGCTCCTAGAGCAAGTCTTATTCCCTGATGAAGAATTGGGTCCAGCATTTTCAAATAAGACTTCCTAACTGAACCATAAACAATGCATCCATAGTCTAATATAGAGCGGATAAATGTTCTATACAAATTGAGGAGTACTTTTTTATCAGCACTCCAGTCAGTGTGCGCAATTACTTTTAGTAAATTTAGAGCTTTTAAGCATTTAGCTTTTATATTCTTGATGTGTGGTATGAAAGTCAGTTGTCTGTAGAAGATAATACCCAAAAACTTTGTTTCCTCAACAACTGGAATAAGTGTTCCGTCCAGCGTGAGTTTAGGGTCATCATGATGTCTTCGCAACTGACAAAAATGCATGCATACTGTTTTAGATTTAGAAAATTTGAAACCGTTATTACTGGCCCAATTTTGGATCTTATTGATATTTAGTTGAAGTTGCCTTTCAGTTGTATGCATGTGCTTTGATCGATAACAAATTAAAAAATTGTCTACATATAATGAGCAATCCACACCGGGAGGTAAACACTTGGTGATGCTATTGATTTTGATATTAAATAGCGTCACAGATAAAATACTGCCCTGGGGCACACCTATCTCTTGCTGGTTTATATCGGAGAGGGTAGAGCCCACTCGTACTTTGAATTCTCTGTCGGAGAGAAAACTGGAGATGAAAGAGGGCAGACGGCCTTTAAGACCCATATCGTGCAGATCATTTAGTATCCCGTACTTCCATGTTGTGTCATAGACCTTTTCTAAATCAAAGAAGACTGCTACTAAATGTTCCTTCTTGATAAATGCATCGCGAATAAATGTTTCTAGTCTAACCAGACGATCGTTAGTACTACGACCAGAACGGAAGCCACTTTGGAAAGGAGATATTAAATTGTTACTTTCCAAGTACCATACAAGCCGAGAATTAATCATTCGTTCCATTGTTTTGCACACGCAGCTTGTCAGTGCAATGGGCCGATAGCTGTTAGGATCTTCGATATCTTTGCCTGGTTTGTGAATCGGTATTACTATTGCTTCTTTCCAGCTCTTAGGTACATTACCAGCAGTCCATAAATCATTAAAGATTTTCAGAAGTAACGTCAGAGACGATTATGGGAGGTGTTTCAAGAACTGGTAGTGTACTTCGTCAGGCCCAGCGGATGTATCATGTGCCTTGTCTAAAGCCTCCCTAAGCTCCAATAAACTAAACAGCTGGTTATAGCTTTCCGAGTTGTTCGATGTGAATTTTAAACGTGACTTTTCTGTTTGAGATTTTAATTTTCGAAAGGTTTCTGAATAATTAGTTGAAGAAGAATTTTTTGAGAAACTATCGGTAAGAATATTTGCTATGTCACGTTTCGAACTAAAGTGCATATTCTTTGTTTTCATGTGTCTAATAGAATTGTGTTTCCTCTTTCCATTTATTTTTCGAATAGTATCCCAAACTTGTTTCATTGATGAACGAGATTTTAAAGAAAAAATATATTTCTTCCATGATGCACGTTTACATTCTTTGATTGTGCGTCGAATTTTAGCCCGTTAGATACGATATTTGTTTAAATTTTCGGGCGTTGGACGATTGTTGAATTGTTTTAATGCTTCTCGGCGTTGTTTAATGGCTTCTTTGCATTCCTTGGTTACCCAAGGTTTTTGCAATTTCTTAATGTTCGGTGAGGACTTAGGGATATATTCATCTGCAATTATAATTAGAGTTGAAATAAAATGCTGTATAGGATTAACAGCGTTAAATGCTGTATCATTATTTAGTTTAGTTTTACATAGTGTTTCAAACATAGCCCAGTCGGCCTTCTTTATATTCCATTGTGGAATTGCATCATCAATTTTAGAGTTATTTTCAAGAGTGATTTGAAAGTGATCACTGCTTTGAAGGTCATCAGCGACCTTCCATTCATAGTCCAAAAGCAGCGATGGGGAGCAAATTATTAAATCTATGCACATGTACGTACCCGTACCTGGGTGTAAATATGTCGGTGAGTTTGTGTTATATAGACACAATTCGTGTCTAGAAATGAAATCTTCTACTTTATGGCCTCTGTCGTTTATGTCATTCGATCCCCATAAAATGTTATGGGCATTAAAATCCCCGAGTAAAACGAAGGGGGCGGGAAGTTGTTCAACAAGATTGTCTAATTCCTTTTGTACTAAGTTAGTGTTTGGTGGCAAGTAAATGGAGCAAAAAGTAACCACTCGATGCAAAGTGACGCTTATAGCAATGGCTTGTAAATTTGTATTTAACGGAATGACTCTGTGAGGGGCTCTATTGATGACAACAACAGAGATTCCTCCTGAGGCCCTGTCAGCGTTTGGAAAGTACGTGCTGAACAGGGAAAAGTTTTTAAATGTAATTTTATCTGTCTCTTTCAGGAATGTTTCCTGTAGACATAGTACAGCAGGATCGTGTTCATTTTAAAGCAGAAGAATATCATTGTAGTTAGCTTTAAGTCCTCGACAGTTCCATTGTATGATGTTGTTCTTTATTATAATGTCATGCTGGAGATTCTGGAGCTAGGTTAGACTATTCGCGAAGGTAGTATGTGTTGCTATTTGTCTGGAGGAAGTACGGGAGTATATTTAGTTTTACTAGGTTTGGAGCTACTTTGAGTACATGGAGCAGTTTCTTCTTCATCCATGCTCTCAACGTCTCCAAACCTGTTGTAGAGTTTAATGGAGTCATCTGACCCCTTTTGCGGTTTATTTGTTTGTGTTTTGTGTTTCTGTTTTGGTGATTTTGGTGGTGGATTGTTATTAATGTTGTCTGAGTTGATATTGTGCTTTTCTGTGGCTTATAATTAGGGATATTGGCACTTGTGGTTAAATCGGGCTGATCCGTCTGTGTTTGGGCGTCCTTTGTGCTTTTCGGATTGTGTTTTACGACTGTGGAGAAGGATGGGCTAGGAAGGAATGTTTTTGCCTGGACAAGTTTTCTGACCTCTGGGTAGGGAATGTTCGAGGTAAACTTCACCCTCTGAATTTCCTTCTCCTGTTTCCGCAACCCACGGCAAACAGGTTGCCTCAACTTAGTCGCCTTTTACGACACGTGGCGAGGCACGTCGGGCCAATTATACAACCCCGAACCCGCAGGGGGAAATGATGAATTGCAGCATATAATAAAATCAATAACAGGAAAAAAAATCAATGATAGATATAACAGTTAACAAAACAGTTGGGTTAACCGCGATAGAGATAAATTCTCTGGATTATGTCTTGGATATTTATTAGTCATCCAGCGGAACAGTGATAGGATACCCTGAAGTTGCCACAGAGGTTTCCTTACAAAAACCTAACCTCGCATGGAATGTGAAAATATTTACATCGGAACCAGAGGACAGAAAAACACTTTCGCATGATTTTTTTTTGGATTGAATATGGAATTATTCTGAGATTATTTTAATATGTTATTTGCGTATGACACACCAATTTCTTTCGGACACAATTACTCCTGAGCTCACACGCACATTTGATAAATTAAAGAATTTATTTGCGCGTATTACGCAGTATTATTCTGATGACCTAAAAAACAGATTATCGAAACAATTCAGCATGTAAATCGAATTGTGGATTATATTGAGCATATTATTCGAGAAATTCGTGACTTTATAATTCATGAAGAGTATTATAAACGCTATGGAACCAGAGAACCCTCATATTACCGTATTTTCGCGCATATAAAACACACCTAATTATATACCCATATATAAGACGCGGGTTTTGATGATTTGTGTAAAAAATATTTTACACAAGACGCACACGGCCTAGCCATCTGCCGCACTGAGCAATTTATATCCAGTGGTTTCCTTTCCTTTGTCATAAATGAAAATTTGTCCAATGTTCCATCACCCGTCGGATGTGAACAAGGCTTCATTACCATTTTTAGTTGAGATCAAAGGCCAATAGCGGATGGGTTTAGTACCTGGTATCTAGATTCTAGAACAATAAACGCCGGATGTAAAGGCGGCTTCTTTGATCCGCTAGGCCAAGTCTTCAGCGCGTGGGGTTAGTACATAGACCAATAAACGCCCGATGTATGCGGTTAGCATATATAAACATGGGAACAGTCTCTTGTTATATATAAATGTGTGATCAATTTGCTTAGCATTTTTAAAATTTATAAAATTGTCACGATGCCGAAGCGAAAATCATATACAGCATGAGAGAAAGTGAAAATTACGACAATCATCAATGGCTTCAGAATGTGTGGGATAGTTCCCGAATCGGCTAGATATATAAGTTCTTAGGACGACGACGCAGCTGCATCCGATACCACTAATGCCAATGAGGATCGATTAGCATCAGTTATGGAGTTATTCCGCGACGACGACAGTGAATTTGATTCAAGTTTCAGTGGATTTGAAGCCGAAACTGATGACGATGAAAATGAAGATGAATAGAACAATACGGTACATTGATTTTTGATCAAGTCAAACACTATTTAGTAACAGTTTATTATATTGTGTTTAATAAAAAATTTAAATATATGGTATAACTGATTTTCATATTTAAGTCCAATATTGAACAAATTCTTGTCTTGTTTTCGAAAGCACTCACCAAAGATATTAAAAATTTAAATATCTTTCAACCCAACCGGATGTATAGGTAATATAGCCGCCGTAGTTTGTGCTGTGATAATTAATTACAATAAATAAAACTATTTAAACATACTATATTATATAAATTTAAAATATTTACTCCGACTAAACTTAGATCTGCAATAATTACGGTATACAAAACATTGAAACGAAAGGATTTTAAATTTGAAGTGGCCTGCATTGGATTGGTACACGTGGTAATTACTGAACACTTACTCAAATGTTTTTACAACTAGGAATGAAAATCGTGAAACGTGAATATCGACCGCAATAATCGTCCTTCACTAACATACACTGTACCGTTCGTTCGTGTTAAAAAATATTTAGATAAGACGCCCATTAATATAAGACGCACCCTGGGTGCGGGGTACGTAAAACTTTGTATCAGACGCGTCTTATATACGCAAAAATACGGTATGTAATTCTCAGTTATTTTAAAGTAACTGAACAACAATTACAGACATTTGTAATACCTGAACTTGCAACCAATGAACTAAAGAAATCACTTAGCGATCTTATCAATGAAACCTCCCACCCCACCTTAGTAGTATAATATTCTCAGATACATTAATGATCCATTTAAACATATATCACCCGGGAATGTAAATATACCTCCAGTGATTGCAGACAATTTTTGTGATGCAATTGATGGAAGTTATCAGACAAACAAGAAATATCAACTCAGGAAGAAATATGAAATCAGGCACAGCAGGGATATATTCTGTATACTTTCACTCCTCAAGCATCTCCTGGACATTTGATTATAAAAGTACCTGTCAACCCCCTACATATCCGATGGCATAATTCACTAATAACTAGAATGAATTTCAAACTTACGGACCAGAACTGTAACCTAATTGATTTATCTCAAGAGAATTTACAAATAAGTCTGTATATAAGATTCTGATTCAGAATGAAACATTTCCACACAAAATCAATTAATGTGCGCGATTTTTCCCTATCAGAATGGACGATTTTCAGTAGTAATCAGAAATGACCTACTTTCGCTTTGTTACTCAGAATCCCTGTTCGTTGCAAGGAACTGGGTTTGTACTTTTGTTTTCTATAATTCTTTATTAGTTGCCTTACGCGTGTATTAATATTGTTATTTGTTTCATATTGTTTTGATAATTCCGATCTATTATTTTCTACTGTGGCAAAGACGGGTACGAATTTATTTAATTTGCTAATATTCGCTAATGATTCGTGGATTGTCAGTTGGATTTGCTTAATAAATCTATACTCGGACGGTAGCGTATATCTATTTCCGGATTTAAGCTCTTGTATGTAGTCAAAATCAGAAATAATTTTGTTCAAATTTAAAATATCTGATAATTGTATTCCCTGTTTTTTCCAAATGTGTAATAGCAGAAATTATATAATTAATAATTTAATAATTCATTATATAATAAATGTACCTTTAGAAATAAAATATTTAAAATTAATATAAGATATATGGACAGCACAATCTCCACTCCCCTAAGTTTCCTTATGACATCTTAGAGAGCTTAGAGATATACATCCACGACCCCATGTGAACTAATAAGTTGCCCTATGACATCTTAGAAATTTCAGAGGTCACATACAGAGACAACACAACTCCATATGAACCCCTAAGTTGCCTTTATGACATCTTAGAAGGCTCACGGGCAGCAGGAAACACAACCCCCTATGTGAACACCTATCTTGTTAAACAACAGTCTAGCAGGTTCAAGAGGGCGTGTTGATGAACGACATCACAGTACAGTTAGGACGGCACATTCCCCATATGAATCCGTAGACTGCCTGATGATTTTCTAGCAGTCACTACGAATACAGCACAAAACGTACTTTTTAACTATATGGACAGCACAAACAGAGAAGGCCCAATAGTAAAACCGGCTATATACTATATAAGTTAATTAATACTTGAAAATCAAGAAGAAGATTTTTTATGATTCGTATATTCTCTTTTAATTATTATTACTGATAAAATCTAAATGAAGCATAAAACCTTACAGATGCAGAAAAAAGAATATTGTTTCTGTAATAAGCAAATAGAACATTTTTTGTCATTAATGAAATAAAAAATAAAGATTTAAAAAGACAGAGTCAAGGAAATAAAGTCATGTAACTCTATAGAATAACACGATTACAGGATTTTCAAACATCCACGGCGGAGTTATCTTCGTTGTGGATGTAATTGTCATTTTTACTGTGTATATTCGAACCGCATTCGCCGTCTATATTTCTTAGAAAAGGTGGTTTTACATATATCTTTGCTAGATTCCAAACCGAAGGCATGCATATATCAAAATACTTGCCGGCTTCATTCATTGATTGAAATATTAGTTCTTCACCAGTCTCAGTATTCACAAATTCTATTGGTCTTTTTCCAACCGAGTTACAAAAACCGGTTAAACCATGTTTGGTATTCTGACTTTCTGTGATAACTTGAAGTTTACATCAAGAATTATTGGTTTTTATAATGTTGATGTGATCAATCACAAAGTCGTCTTGGGTTTCTCCATTATAAACTTAGACTATGAATCTATGACATAAATATCTTTTGTTCAGCACTAAATCTGAGATAACCAGTATTACTGACAAAACCAACTGGCTTCTTCAACAGGTAGTGTCTGATTACACCATCACGAGATGCTTCCTAGTTTTTAATGGTGGGATGCGAGATAAATTCTTGGCTCATTTATATATTTAACATTTATTTGTTCAATATATTATTTGTCTAGATTGTTACACAGAATCTAGTGATATAGTTGTCTGGGGATCTTATAACTTTATCCCTGACTTTGTCAGGAATATAGCTTTTCTCATCATAATACCTTTTTTGCTCTCTGTATCACTTACCACCACACTGTACAAACAGCCGTGTTTCTCCTTTCATTCCAACGCTGCATCGTAAACAAGGTTTCGGACCTAAGCTTCCTCGTCGAAAACTTTGTGAATGATATCCGCAAAATTCATTTCTGTAGGATTTGTTACAATGAGTTGCAGATTCTATCATCAGCCATTTGCAATGATTTATTATATATATAATATCTTTTATTTAAATACTTGTCTTAATTATATTATGAAGAGTTTGAGAGATCGAAAATCAAACCCTGGCAAAGTTCCAGATTCAATATTGACAGACTAACCCTTGACTTGCGATGGCGAGCTCTGACTGATCAGATTAATTATATCAAAGATGCTAAAAAGAATTTCATGATGATGAAGCATGTCACATGTGGTCAACAGTTACAACTGTACAAGACACAAAATGGGTCGACGAAGTCATTGATGCTACATTGAATGATACATTTTGTTTTGATGTGTATGAGTTTCAAGGACATTCAAAGCGAAAATTGAAATCTCCAAGAATAATGAGGTTGCAACCTTTTGAATTTCCATATTCTAGGAGATTCGGAAACTGCTTCAGAAAGAGAGAATCAGTCAGTTTGAAAAACTCGATTGACCATTGTTTCAGTGTTAGTGTTGTTTGGATTAATTCAAACGATATGTGGCAGAAAATGAAGGCTGTGTTGTGTTCAAGACATTTTATTATCGAATTCTTTATGGAATAAAAAAGGAATCCCTGACAATGCACAAGCAGCTCAAGCACAAAATTTTTATTAATTATGCCTAAAAATGGCTGATTTGTTCTCAATCAGATGCACCCACACAACAATTGTTATGAGGGTAGAACGGTCTAACAAAGAACTGAGGATGTCAGAAGGATGCACCAAAACTGAATTTATTCTAGCATGAAAAGGTCATGTTTACATAGATTTCAGAATAGCTGAAAATTTCACGAGTGAATATATATATATATATATATATATATATATATATATATATATATATATATATATATATATATATATATATATATATATATTGCCCCAAATAGTGTGGGTCAAGTAAATGGATACCAACATTGCACAGATCACTCAAGCAGTTACGTGGTGTTTCTATTAGTTGTACACATTTTAAGAGTGTACACGAAATAGGGTTCACGATTCTTTTGTTGTAACGAACGAATAGCTAAACGTATAAAGGTTACTGAATTAAGTGTAGTAAAAGTAACCTGGGGTTTTTATGGTTCACATGTGTCCTCTAAAACGTACATTTGTCAATTTTACATGAGTATAGGTAAAATAAAACAATATGTCAAGGTTATTTGAATGAATAGCTGGAATGCAAACTCTACCTAAACATGAAAAAGTATTATGATGACCCAGTAAAGGTATGGATAAATTACCGATCTCAAGGTTCATAGACACACCAGTTTTCAAGAGTCATAAGTAAAACATATTGCGGATGTCACAATGGTACACCGGAAAACACAACGTTGATCAAGCATAAATGTATGGTCACACTACCAAAATATTTGCATGATAATGTTGCTCTTCTTAATGTGCATCGACGTAACAAGTTTCATGAATGCAAGTGAAATAGTTGTTGTCCATTATATTGTTAATGTAACGAATTAATATTAGAGAGGTACACAATAACACTAAAACATCAATCAATTACTATCATTAAGGTCGCTCTTAAGAAAGCGAATGTTACGCATATAGATGAATAGGGTCCAAACTTGGTGTAACAAATGGATAGCTTTAAACGCTACTGAAGCATGCTGACTTAGTGACAGTGACCAAGTATACAGGTATTAACTGCACTCAACTACATGCACATCTTAAATTTAGCATGTGCAATACTTGTATGTTATAGTTGCCAAAGGTGGATAGCTGGAATTTTAAGCCACCAAAACATTCAAATTAGCTTACAGCGACCTATTTTAGGAATATTTTGATTGCTCATCAGGAGATTCATTAATACATCCATATTCTTGACTGCAGAAGATGCAGGGTCACAAATACGGAGGTTTCTTGTCAATGATATATAAAATGGGAAGTCAAACGTACCATAACATTGGGTCGCATTTATCTAGTTTTGCTATAACAGAGAAAGACTTCTTGATTTATACCCATGGTATTTTTATGAGTATAAATAGAATATGTGTTAAGAATTTGGTGGAGGATGTGATGTAGAAATAGTTAAAATTACATAAGTCTATCAAATATGAAAATTAGATCATGTTGATATAGTTTTGGAATGGCCGGCTTAGAAATGCAACAATGTACTTTTTTCACTATTGTAGGTGAAATTAGAGTCATGCTAGTATGCAGTCATAACATTGTAATTACTCATTAAAATACTTGCAAGTGATATAATGTCTTAAAATAGATTCTAGCTGACCAACATATTGCAAACAATGCGTTAAATATGTACTTGAGTTAGTAACACATTTCGTACAATACATTATCCAGCGTTTATGAATTTGTAAATAATTGTACTTGGGTAATTTTCTATATCAGTTAAAACATTAGGATATCCTGTAGCTAATTTCCTAAACATATTAAAAGTAAGATTATCTTTCTAAGAGTAATAAAAACCTCAATTGGCATTTATTTAGGAGTATAAAAAATCAATGATGCTAACGAAAAAATACATTAGATGTTTAAACACCCTTAATGATATTTTCCAACTGAATGTTTATGGCACGAGTGCAAAATTATATTAGGACTATCCATACACAGTAGATTAGTAGATAAAGTGTGAAAAACAGTATACATATATTTGCAATATTAATGGATTCAAGATAAATCCAATGAAACTTATTATAATTCATTTTCAAAGTGCTTCAAAGTAGTTGAAAAAAGATTTAGTCACACACACACACACAGTTTCATGTAAATTTAAATGCAACGTTAAACACCCATTCGGTAGAATTCCTTCAGGTCTGCATCGCTTTCAGGCGGAGATGAATCGCTTTCCCGCTGACTACTTTTCTGACGTAAAAAATCTGAATCGTATTCAACTATCAGCCTGAAATAAAGAAATAATTGCACGCTTTATATTTTTCGGCTTATCATTTGATATCTAAAACAGAAAATCTTCTTTCGTTGGCTTTATGTACAATTGAAGTGTTTGAAAATACCCAGGCCGATAACTAAATTCGGTGAATGCGATATAATTCCGTTTCTAATGCCTTATAATTGTAACCACTGAATATAAACAACATCTCTCGATATCAAAGACCAACTCAACGACTGAACATGCTAAATTTTGCAACAAAATGGTTTTCTGACATCTGTTTTAAGTTGAGAATAAAAATCACTGAACTTGAATGAGACAATGTAATATGTATTTGGAACAAAACAAAGTTACTTACATTGCTACAACTCAAACTCTTAAAATAAGTAAGAGAAAAATAGCAAAACCAACAATATTAGTAAAATAAACAAATAATTTATTTCCATAGAATTCAAAGCAAAATTTCAAACAACCCTTACAAGTGTGAACTAATCATAAATCATCCTACATGCTTTATAACAATTCCTATAGCATAGAATCTTCAAAATTAGTTTTAATGATCTTGACTGTCCTCATGTACCACTGATATAATCCCGAATGTCTTTGAATAAGTTTTCTATAATCCCTCGGTAGCCGTTTAGTCAAAACAGTCAATAAGCTCTTCGTAATTCTTATGAAATAAATACATAATTGTTCCGTAATTATTTCTGGATACAGTTATAAACTCTAATTGTAGATTACCAACCACTGATATTAAACAGGAACGGGTATTAGTGTACAAAGTCTTCTCAGTTAAGAATCTTGTTTACGTCTTAGAATCTTGACACAAATCAAATAGGCATGACAATGAATGACAAACAAAAATTAAACATTCAATATAGATAAACACAACATCATGATATCGTTCAAAGTTGTATTTTAATACCGTAATGGATGTATATCTTAGGACATAAAAATAGAATATTATATCTTCGTCTCCAAAAGCTTGCATTCACTCATCCTCAACATTTACAGAAACAAAGAAGTTTGATACGTAATAAGCACGATCGTCACAATTATGTATGCAGTGAACAGTTCCTATATAATGCATAATTTACTTGACTAATATTGTGATCATTTGTATATTAGTATTTTGTGCATAATTGAATATATATTTAATATTAAACTTGAATAATTATAAATAACGTCATTATACTGAACTCATTTAGAAGTACAACATGATATCACTTTTTGTCTGGCTTGTTTAAAGAAAGCAAATTTTTAAGTAAATTATGTTTCTTCGAGAATACTTACCCAATCACATTAACATTAGGATATAATCCTGCTACCTCGAGAATCCAGCCCAACCAAAAGACGACAATTCGTCTTCTTGTCTGTGTCCTATAGACAAAGGGCAATAACTCTTGCCCCTTACCTCCCCATGCCACCCACTAGGTGTCGCCAGTTTTTAAGCCGAGCGATAAATACCATACGAGGATGCTCGCATGGCGGGGTGGTTGGGAGGGTTTTTAATTAATGTGATTGGGTAAGTATTCTCGGAGAAACATAATTTACTTAAAAATTTGCTTTCTCCTTTGAATACGTTTCCCAGTCACATTAACATTAGGAGAATAGGTAATAGGAGGAGGGAGTGCTGAGCATCCTACCTCTAACCCGGGTATTCTCTAGGGATTGATGCTGGATTACCCATTTGAACGATAACCCGTTCTCCTAATTTAATCAGCAACACAGCCCAGGGTCACGTGATATATGACCCCATTATACGGTTAAGAAGATAGTTATTGAAATCTTCTTACCTACAAAAAATTTTCTGGCGAATCCAGTGAAGCTAATAGGCTGTGCTGATTGTTGTAAATTGGTCTGGTGGGCATCTGGGCTGCCGACACCGGACCTACTAGATTCAAGGTTCGCCTCTGCGAGGACAAATCTTTGAGATAAAACTGGAGAAGGTTGACTCTGCATGACAGCCAATAGCTTCTATCATATCTCGGATAGAAACATTGCGTTCGAATGCAAGGCTCGCTGAGATGGCTCTAATCTCATGAGCGGTAATCTGCATGAGGCGACTCTGATCTTGTGAATCCTCAGAGTACGCTGAACGTATAACCCACTTCAGCCATGAAGCAAGGGCTTGAATGGTGATATCCCATTTCCCAGCTATCACCAGAAGAAAGAGGTGCTTGTATGTGACCTGACTCATCTCTGTGCATTTAAATGGTGCTAGAGTGCACAAACAGGATCTTGCATGGCTGCTGATCCTGACTTATCTATAAAAGAAAGCGAGCTAATGACGATTCTTTGATGCCAATGGATGGTAACCTATTTTTTTTTAGCTACGAAGCCTGGTTGAGTCAAGAGGACCACCGAACCATCTGATCTGAACTGAAGATAGTTCGGGTCACTGGAAACGACCTTTAACTCACTCACCCTCCATGCTGAAGCTAAGACTATCAAGAAACCTGATTTGTATGATAGTAGCTTTAACGAATTGTGGGCTAAAGACTCAATACTGTCTGAATTGAGCCATGTTAAAACCCAGGACAGATTCCATTTGGAAACAGGGTGAGGGATATTAGTCGATTGAACTCTAAAGTGGCTAAAAGATCTGACAGATCTTTGTCATGGCTGATATCACATGATGGCGGAATGTGTCTGATATCATGAAGCGGTAGCATTTGATAATAATTGGGGCCAACTGTTTCTCTTCGAAAAGCCAGAGAAAAAGTCGGCCAGTTGAGGGATTATGACACTCAAAGGAACGATGTTAATGATATGGTACCAGTCCCTGAAAACATGCCACTTTCCCTCGTAAGCCTTCAGAGTAGAGGGCCTTCTTGCTCTCGAGATTCTCTCTACAATCGAAGATTTAAATTGTTTGTCTTGTACGGCTGTCTGGACAAGAGCCAATCTTGAAGATAAATACAGTCCGGACAGGGGTGGAACACCCGTGACCGCGGTTGCTTGAGAAGATTGGGGCTGACTGTAATCTTCCTGGGAAAATCTATCGCCAGATCAAGTAGATCGGAGACCCCAGAGTTGTTTCATCTGAAGGGGTAATCAGAATCATCTGACAGTTATGACCCCTTAACCTCTGAATTATTTTCAGTACCAAGACCGTGGGAGGGTAGTAGTATGCCCACAACCCTTCCCAGTTGATTGACCGAGCATCCACGGCCCAAGCTTCTGGGTCTGAAACCGGTGAGATGAAGGTGGACAACTTGCGATTCCACCTTGTTGCAAAAGATCGATCATTGGACGTCCCCAAAGTGTGCAGATTGGAAGAAAGCTCGTAGTGACCATTCCGTGTGAATGACTGGATAGTGTCAGTTAAGACAATGAGTCTACCAGGAATGTCTGATTTGTACATTGAGGTGGAGATTGTCGCACCAATGTAGAAACTGCCAGATCAGATTGCACAGATCTAGTGATTGATGCCCCCTTGTTTTGAGGAGGCAAGTCACCACCACAGAATTGCCTGACATAAGGAGGACATTTTTGCCTAAGAGTTGAAAGGCATTGACGACAGCCTTTATTTCTGAAAGGTTGATGTGGAGAGGGCTCACCCCTGGCACCCACGTGCCGCTGACGGTATCGAAGTCCGGCAAAAGGTTGGCACCCCAACCGTAGGTACTGGCGGCGGAACAGACCGTTATCTCCGCCTGGGATATCTCCAGAATAATCCCTGTGGACAGCCAACAGGGGTTGTGCCACTGACGCAAGAATGATCTTATCTCTGGCGTGATCATTATTGTGTGATCGAGGGGACTTAAAAAAGGGGCGCCATTACGCTAGTAACGTCCTTTGGAAAGGACGCATAAAAAGACGGCCGAGCGGGATCAAGTCCGCCGCCGCATTGAATAATCCGAGGAGTTGCAAGAACTCTCTCGCTGTAATGCACATCCTGTTGGAAACGGACTCGACGAGTTTGACTATACGGATGATCTTGAACGCGAGGAAGCTTTACCAGATCAGATCGGTGAGAAACTCTACACCCGGATGGACCAAAACTCTGGGCTGGACAGAGATCGGACTTTATCCAGTTTACGAGAAAGCCTAGATGATGTAAAAGTGATTTAAGATAGTTTCTGCCCTTGAACAGTGTAGAACTTAACATATATTTCTGGAGGATGTTGTCCAAGTAGACTGCCATCACTATAGATGAAGTCGAGCGAAACAGGGTGACGACGCAATACATAACCAACCTTGGTAAAAGCCCAAGGGCTGATGTTGAGGCTAAAAAGTATGACCTGGAAGTGACAAACCGAGTCCCGACAAGCACAACGGAGAAATGTCCGTGACTCGGTGGATAGGGACGTAAAAATATTCGTCGGTCATATCTGGACTGACAGCATACCCGTCCGATGGAAAGACGGATTGATCACGCCATCGACACATTGAATTTCAGGGATAAAATGTATTGGTTGAGGCGGCTCAGGTCGATGAACGGCCTCTGGATAAGAAACAACCATGAATAAAACCCAAGCTATTGCAGGTTGTTTTTTTTTATAGAAAGGCATCCTTCCCCCGATCCGACGGTACATTTGTGAATTGAGGAGAGGAGGACAGGGGAGGGGATGGATAAATGAAGTCCAAAGTCCCTCCGAAATGACCTGAATCATCCAAATGTTCTGAGGTAATAAAGTGGTCCAGTGGTCCTGAAATTTCAGGAGGCGGCTGCCCACAGGTAGGCAGTCTGCTGGCGGTGGGCAGGGTATGTCAACGTCTAGAGTTAGGAGGCTTGAAGGCGGAGAAACTTGGGTTCTTGCCCTCTCTGTATGGTTGCCTCCTAGCTTGATTAGACTGTTTACTCCCAGCATTGAGTTGGGATCTATACTACAAATTTGATTGTAAGGATCCCTTTTTCCCTGGTCCGCCTATGATCCTTCGCTGTGGCAGGGGATGATTGTTTCGAAACGCCTGCGAAAGTTGGGCGACGAGTTGGAGGGGCAGTTCCTGAGCCTCTGAACTTTTTCAATTTTCCCCCAAAGAGTAAAGGTGACCCAAACGGAGACATCCGTAAAGCCCGAGAAGGATGGGGCTTGAGCGACGTGGACCACCGACATGTGTCACGTCGTATTAGATCGAAATTGGCAGAAGCAGTCAACACATTGGCCATGGAATGGTGAGCTGCCCTGTTAATAACTCTAGCAATCCAGGCCGTCACTTCATAAGTGTTGTCATTGCCGGATTTGCCCAGTGAAGCCAAGTCTCACATTAAAGTCGTAGCGACTACGTTTCGGACTAGCATTGATGTGGCACTGGAGATCAGTACTGAAGGACTCTGATTGAGTTTCGTACCAGCTACACTAGAACGTCGCTGGATGTTAGCTTCCTGAATTTTTTACCGACTGGGGAAGAAGCAGTAAGGACATCGTCTCTTCTTCCCATTCAAGATCTACAGATGACTTAACTTTGGAGGTGATGCGGATTCTGAAGTTCCCAAAAACCTATAAATTCTTCCCCTGCGGCCTTGGAGCTAAGCTCAGTCCGTTCCATGACCGGATCTGTGTACGGCTGACAGTGTTTCGTCACACTCACTGTGTGCTGAGTCGTGTTCTGCTCAACTCAGGCATCCAATCGCAGCTGAATTGTACATTTTTTAAAATCTACCATTCGCTCAGAGGGAACGTTGGTTCTGGTACAGCTTGCATATCTATATAGCATACCATGTGACATAGATGACGCAATTACGTCATAATTGACACTTTCACTAATTCTCCATTGTGGAGAAGCCGTGAACATATGGGCGGCCGGCACTGCCGGCTGGTTTGTCTGGCGAATGGTCGGCCTGAATGTCGGCGACGTTCCGGCTATCACCGGTACCGGCCGCTCCAAAGGCCTGGCTGGACGGACAGATTTCTCACTAAAATCTCCATCATAGTATTGATATGTTGCCAGCAGTACAGCCTGACAGACGGATTTGTCACTAAAATCCCCGTAAATCATAGTTGGTCGGCCCGTTTGAGCAATAAGGTCCCCATACTGGGACAGCACTGCCGGCTGGTTTGTCTGGTGTGTGGTCCGCCGGAATGTCGGTGACAAAGTCACTCAAAATTTGAAAATATTGTAAAATAATGTATACAACCTGTAGAAGAATGATTATCCAACACATTAATTCCAAATTTAACTTCGGATGGTCCGAATTTAAGGGGCAAGTTATTGCCCTTTGTCTATAGGACATAAACAAAAAGACGAATTTTCGTCTTTTGGTAGGGCTGGATTCGCGAGGTAGCAGGCTTATATCCTAATGTTAATGTGATTGGGGAACGTTTTCAAAGGAGAAATGTTTTAAAATTTAATTTAACTCATTCTCTCATATTGCATTTTATCTATAGTTATTTTATTATTAACTTTGATTGTTGTATGTGGTCAATAGAACAAAGACATTTTCGTTTTTGAATCATGAAAAGCAACGACGTCTTGATCAATATCTATAAAGATATGAAATATTATAACTGTTCTCAAAAAAGAGATGGAATGCTGGATGACGACTGGACTCATGATATATCCATCTTTGTTTCACCTTTTGACATGACAGAGTTTTTGTTATTTTAACCCAAGGGACTTTACTTTTTGACATTTGATAGCTGGATTTTCTGGCATTGCTTTGATTGTACTTGTTGGATCTGTCACGAGACAGTCCGTCATTTCGTTTATGACATTAGTCCTAACAAAAAATGTCATAGCCTGAAAATAACGTGAGATATGAGTGCATATAGGCAGGTTGTGATATCCCTTTTGTTCTATGAAACTGATTTAACCAGCGTCTTGTAGTGGATTGGTTGATTATAGTTTCCAATGTTTATTGCCTGATTAAAACTTAAATTCTCTCGTTTATTAAATAATTTTAACATATAAACTCATCTAGCTTTTAACATTTCAGGGAGTCTAAAAAAGTAAGTTTCTTATTTTTTGCATCCATTTTGAACTTAATAGTGAAAGCTTTGAGCTCATGGCCCTTAACTCACGCTGATGTTTCAATAGTTTTACATTATGGCACATGTCGATGATTTATTTGTCCAAATGATCTTGACATAATTGTAGAGATCTTACATACATAATGGTATGCATATAGTTGACTACGACTTGTCGCAGCTGATGTTTAACCACAATGTATTAAATGGTCTTTTAAGGATGACAATCGTGTTTTTATTGTAAGTATGTTACGTGGCAAATTCTATATGATTGAGTAATGGTAAAGCTGGGGAGTCACCTGATTTTTTGCTGTAAAGAAATGCATCGAATCAGTAATCAATTAATTTGATTAGTCACTGCGACTCAGAGCGTCGGCACATGGTGCCTAAAGTTCTATGACAACTTACATTTTGGTTGGAATAACGGCTGCTTCAGGGTTTGATTACAAACTCTTCATTCATTTCGATACATTTTACTTAATTTTACCTGGATGAAATATCTAATCGATTCACGATTTATCCTTGACAAAATTCCAGCGGCTCGAGAATCCATCATGGTATAATCGTTACGAGATGTTCGATACGTCGACCAAACATACGCAGCGCCGTCTTTGTTTATTCATATTTTGTATGTTTGATACTAATTTTAATTTTTTACATCCACGGTCAGGTTTTAATTTGGCGATCTAAGTCACAAACTTTACTTTATCTAGGCTGGGTTTTCTCAAAAAGTTTAGAAATTCCCAATGTTATTACTATTAAAATAAATAATTAAATACAATATTTAAATATATAATGAACAATTGCAACTAGTTATAAATTTGGTCCATAACTCGTTGTGGTACATCCTGCCAAAAAAGTGTTTTGTGGGTATCATATGTGAAATATCTGTCAAGGAAGCTCAGGGCCAAAACCTTCTATCAGGTACGATATTGGAGTACGAGGAAAACGGAGTTGTGTGTTGGTTGTGGAGCTAAAAATTACAGAGCGCTCAAATGGTACTATGATCATAACCGCTGCACTAAGATGATACAAACTGCTCACGATTACGTTAATAGAAATAACAATTTAGATAAATAAATTATATTACGAATGTGAGTCAAAAACGAATACGTCTTGCATCCTATTTACGTCAACTACGAAGCTTCTCGTGATGGAAAAGTTAGAAATCATAAACTAAAAAAAAAAACTCTGTTGTTTTAGTAATAATGTTATGTGAGAATTACTGTACATAATAAAAATAAAAATATAAAAAAAATATCACGCTCACAGATTTATTTATGAGTGCTTTAATGGGGTAATCGATAATGATCTCGTCGTTGATAATATTAACCGAAATAAACTTGACAACCGCGGTGATAACTTGAGAGTTGTTACTCAAAGTGAAAACTCCCTTAACTCAAATCATCAGAAAAATATAAATCGTCAACCGAGGTCTGTATTTGCATTCATAGATAGCACGTTTGAAGAATGTCCATCAACGTACTCCGCCGCCAAACACATTTTTCCAGAATCTGTGAAACGAGACGCCAACGATATAATCAAATCAACCTACTCTAAAAAATGAATGATTGGGTGTAATTTACATTCATGTGATTTTTTATTACACAAATATTACAATCTAGATTAAAAAAATAATTTCCTATATTATATGTGAATGACGAAATTGTATCAGCAATCGCGCAACAACTCAAAATTTTTTAATGAACGCGAAAACATTTCGAAATGGTCTCCGGACTTTTCTTTTGACAGATACACGCAGTTGAAAAATATATCCACGTTGGTGGAATTACAATGACCTGCGAATACGACGACCAATAACATGACATCTGATATATACCCACATGAAACAAACTTACTTTTATTATAAGAATCTAATTTACGTGAGTACAAAAAAATCAGCAGAACTAATCGAGTGGGAAATCGTTAAAAGACTTAAAATGTTCCCTGATATTGCACTTTGTAAATTTAAGGAATGTGAAGTATTTAATGATTTATCTAATATATTCAATAAAATTGATGATAAATTGTTTAATATATTCAACGATATTCGGTGATTATAGAGAGCATTGCGAAGATGTTTATTTCTGTCCGATTGACACTAACGATTTAAACGAATAGCATATATATATATCATGAATGATGAAGCCAAAGACGAGTTGAAATCCGAACTTGATCTTATACAACATCTAGTAGTTGTATCGACACCAAGTATACAAAAATCACCGCCTCGAGACAATTAGGTCTACCCACGTACAAATCCGAGGATCGGGTAATTAAAATTATCGCCAGGGAACGAAATCGGATCATATGTAAAAAAGTTTCATCAGTGTATCATTGATTTTAAACTGTCTCCTTGAAGACATCACACAGGTATTTAACGAAGATTCCAACGCGAAAGAATTTCAAAAGAAGTTTCGGTGTTAAATTCTTAATTTCGACAACGCAGAGGTACCTTTACCGGTTTGAGATTTTGTTTATATATTTTCATATCGTTGTTAAGTGATTGCATCTCCCGGTTACATTCTATATTGAGGTTTATGTTTTCGTTCCGGATTGTTGTTTTTAATTCTCCTCGATAAGTTTTTTATAATGATCGGTTAACACTTTATTGTTTTCTTGATGCGCTGTTATCTCAGTCGCATACTCGTTATTGTAAATCTACGATGATGTTACGATATTCCTCATTAGCGCGCTTTAACTATGAAATCTCTTGTTGATAATCGGGCTCGGTTTTCTCCGCGGTGATTCGTAATTGATCGAGGCAGTTAACTCTGTGATCTTTTTTTTAAGTGCGGCGATATCTTCTCGGAGTTTTCGTTTCTTAGCTTGGTATTGTTGTTGAGCCTCACGGAATTTTTCAGCATTGCCTTGAGTTATAGCGGAAACTGGTTCCTTTGCCCATATTTTATACAACCTGGATAATCCTGTTTTGTACTCAGTGGCGACCTCATCAGCGGTAAGATCAGTTAGAACTCTCATATATATTTGCGATATTTAGTTACGAAAACAAATTATAGTGGAAATTATGGGACAGAAATTAATCACATAAATAAAAAAAATCATAGTAATAATTATAGTCAGTAATCATAGAACTTATTTAAATTTGCTGGATATTTTCAGTGAAATTTTTTAATTTTTCTCGATTACACCCTTGATACCTCCGTTGACATCAATTTCTTTGAGGCATTCCAGAGAAATACATGAGTGAGCATATTCAAGATCTGATCACGAGTACATGATATCAACGTAACATGATCACGTTGAAGTTGTCCCCCGTTAGTGTTCCGTCAAGAGAAAATCATCATTGCTAAATTCATCAATGACTATATCAAAACCTCCTGTAATTGTCCCCGCGAATGACTTTCTAATCGCGTCCTCGAGCTGTTGTTTATCATGGACGTATACTCGCATGTCCTGGTACAATATTATAATTGTGTTATTTTCAATTACACAAATCCGAAGGATTTTCACCTAAGATTTCACATCAAGAGTAATTTGCAATTGCTTGTCTCGTAAATCAATCAATTTTTAATTTTGATCAAAAAGTTTAAAATGTATTTTTAATATCCATCGATTATTACACACTAAATATACTGGATTAATTGGTGTTTGTACAATCAAACTTCCCGGAGGAACTTGAGCGAAAAAAGTGTATAAAATATAACCTTGAACCACTTGATTTAATTATTCAGTATTCGCGTTATAACTTCCGTAGATGATATCACATGAAAGATTTACAGCGATCACCGAGGATATATCTACGTTGCCCGGTAAGACATGTCTACCTGTTCCGTCAGGGGAATGATTATACCGAAGATGTCTATATTGTACAGGTGCATCATTGAGAAGTTCTCTCTTCCACGCGTTGTGTATCCAAGAAAAATTCATTATTGATGAGATCACTGAGCGATTTTTTTTTTATTTCTGGTACATTATAGTCGATAAATTTGGGGATATCCTTTGCCTATATATTAAATATGTTTGCAAATTCTGTTCTAGAGCCAACATTAGAACCTAACAGAAATTGAATAGCTTGTAAATTAAATATTTCCATATCGGCTATAATTTGATTACATATTTCGATGTATTTGATGATTTCCTCCTGTGGAGATTGAATAATATATTCTCAGGATCCATAATCTAATATTTTTATATAGGAAATATTTTAACCTAATATTTTTATGTATTTGTCAAAATCATTTCTTATTCCCTTGAAATGTTTAGTAAATTCATTTGGATATGGTTGATACCAACCTTTCTCTCCTAATATTACCCAACCGAAAAATAGACTAGTTCCAAAATTTATATTTATTTTGTATGATATCTCTGCATTATGATATGATTTATTATCTGTGACAAAATCTGATTTTTTAAGTTCGGGTGGACGCGGTTTTTCCACTGGCGGTTTTTTCTCAGGTAGTTTTTCAGGCTACCCTAATATAGTTCTGATCGAATAGTTATATATATCTACGGCGTATTCTGGTGATGTGATCTCGATTGCATTTGATAATGATGGTTCATGAACTGTTAACGCGATCTTAGAATCGACGCCTGTGCTAGATTTTATCCTGCGCTGAATTTCATTATTGATTTGTTCGATTGGATAACGTGCCTTTGGGGATATATACTGTTTGCCAATCTGCAGTACTATCCGGTTTGTGATTACTCGCGAAGACAAATGTGTTATTGGGTGGTTTACCAGCGAATGAGTCAGGTCAGATATTTGGCCAACTGTAATATACTCGTAATTGAGTAAGCACGATTCCTTTACTGGAATCGGATTTGGAAAATCAATGCTGAATTCAGATTTATTTGCTGTGATTGATATCATCGTTGCTTTCACTGGTGCTGTCTTTGCGGCTATCCGTTGAATTTATTCTTGTGGTGATGTCTGTGATGTTATCAGTGACCTTATTATCATCATGTTTTTCTAATTTTGACATCAAAGAGTCGTAGATGTTGACCATGGCGGAGAATTCACTATCGGATATTATAGTGTCATGGAGACTAGACGATATCATCGCGGATTATTTTGAGTATGTGGTAGACATGCGATAGACTTTAACGGCGTAATCTTGTAGGTTACATGATATTGTTTGACGATAATTCCTAATACTCCTGTGATTGTTGTCGCCGCGGAAATACAGATTGGGACAACTACAGGAGCGATCATTCTCACTGACGATAATATTACACCGGTTCCAGCGATTACACATGAAACAGAGTACACGATTACGCCAATGTAAGCAATGCGTCTATGATATTTTTTTTTACTTTGGTTTGATACTCGTTTGTAAGATCCCCGAGTTTAATTTGTAACTCTCAGACTAGATCATATCGATACTGCTGGGTGGTCATTATTTAATTAAGTTGTTTACTTAAATCGACTATGAATTCTACGAACCATACCATCGATGCTCGAGCTAAACTACAGTAGGTGGAAGTTATCTGAAATCGTTCAGTTGATCCCTTGTCTATTACAGCGCTGATATATTATTTACCTCGGCGGATGAACTCGATGATATATTAATCTGATTCGGTGAAACTAATGTTAATGTGTAAATACCTTTGATAACAGCGGTAACATCAATAATATCATTTTGAGATGTCCAAGAAAATGATACGTGAAGTATCGAATACATGTTATTGATATTTTTCTCATGAGGGATTTTAACTTTATCAAGCGTGCTAATCATACGAGGAAAATCATCTTTGATAGCCTCAGGAGTTTTTTTTTAATCTCGGCAATGGATGTATTAATCTCTGCGAGTTTAAAAGGAACCGTTGCTGGTTTTCCAAAGAAATTATCAAGAGCATCGTCAACCTTTCCAAAATTATTACGGAGACGTGTAAACTGTTTATTTACATGTTAATTATCGATGGTTTTTATATCAGCGAGTTTCAATGGGATCTCCGGTGGTAGTTTTCCCCCAATCAGATTATTGTTTTATAGCATTTATATTACTTGTTTATTGTTCTTATGATTACTTGGATTGCTTTCACCAGGACCATTATTATATTTATGCTGTCGTAAATAAAATACAAAATGTCCTTCAGACTTTTTCATTGAGTGTGTTTGTGAGTGTGATTGTTGCACGTTTTTGGCCAATACACGCTATTTGCAAACAAACAACGTACAATGGGTAAGATTTATAAGCTGCATATATGCAAAACTCCTCCACGAATTGTTTTAAACAATATGACTATTATTTCATCTATTATTAAGTGTAACCATAATCACATTGCCAAACTCTCTTTTGCCAGTATGTAAATACACATAATGTAATTTAGTTGTAAGGGAATGTATCAGTCTCATAAAACATCTTACTAATACTCTCATTCATTTAATATGAATGCCGATAACAAGCTTTGCAGGATGGCCACGATGGTCATTATCAGCACCATTTGTATCTTGAGCTAACTAATTTACTAACTAACTATATACAATATAATGGGTGTAGACCCCACATCTATATTATTATATGTTTCAAAATAATAGCTAAAGCAAGAGTTTTCAGATTGCTACTAGTCTAATACGTGTGCCAGGATAGATTGAGATATCTTAAATTATTGTAAAATAATGCTCAGTGACCAAATGTGTGACGGAAGAAACGTCAGACCACGAAACCACCTTGCTTTATTAGGTGTGCAAAAAGTGTTATCAAGGTTCACAGTGGATCAAGACAAATGTTGTTGAATAACATGCTTTCATATGTTTTATTTAGGTCATTGAAAATAAATAAATCATTGTTATATCATATGCTAATTACTTTTTAAGTACAGATTTTCTTGGTCCCTTGGTTATTAACATGGTTGCTGTATTTGTAAATGTTGTTAACTACTAACACTGACAAGATGCAGATTATGCCTTTTATTAACAAGTCCATCTCACCTGTGTTCATGACGAGAAATGTAGGAATTGAAACTGCTGAAAACAAATAATTCCCTTTGACGTAATCCTTATATTGGGATGTAATTGTCCTATTAACAGTAGTTGGTTTGGTCCATAAACCTATATTAGTTTGAATAACGATCATTTAAATATTGCAATTTCATTAAGTCAAAATTTAAGTATAACAGCATTTTACATTGTTTCATCTTCTCTCAGAACCATGATGACTATTCTAATAGTAAGGTATAAAATTAGTCTAGAAGTGTGTGAAATAAAAGTTTATCTATAAACGTGGAAATAACGTTACACTTTCAATCACTAACCTTTGCCTAAACAAATATGAATGTTTGTTTATGTGGTCACCATGAAAGGAAAGTTGATCTCCGTTTTCAGCCATACTACTAATAATTCCTCTCTTTCTCGGACATCATTTCGTTTTGAAACTAATGCGTGCTCGATTTATTTTTACATAGTGAATTTTCGAGAAAGAACTAAACTAAGTTTGTAGTGACATTTACTTATAATAGCGTTTGTTATTTTAGAGGAAAATAAACCATAATTATAAAATTTGAACAACTTTGACACTGTTGGTGATTATCAGCATGGAAATACAAAAGATAAACATGAAAATATAAAAAGCCAATGAATGCAGAACAAGGATGAAGGCAGAGAGTATGTACAACATGGTCGGGATGTAAACGTCTTAACATGCAATAAATCAGTGTTACATGAATCATCAACGCAAAAAAGTGGTAAACCATAAATTATAAAAAGTATACCATAAATGATGAATGGAAATTAGAGAGAACGACTAAACTAATGAAAACACAAGCGCAATGATCATATCTTTAGGGAATATTGTGTATTTTTTTAAAAATTGAATAGATAAATAAACATGTTCAGAAGACATATTGAGCTTGAACGACTGTCTTTTATGATCATAGGCCAGTTTTTCTGTGTGCATGTGTGTAGGATGGGTAGTTCGTAGGAGAGGTTTCAGTTGTCATGTTTTTGTTTTCTTCCTCAAGCAACCTCTATTTCTTAAGGTTATACAGTCTAAGAAATCCTTAGCATCAATTGCTAATTAGATGAATGTACTTTATAATTTATGATCGGGTCTAAATATAATGATACATTAACATAAATATAGCCACATTGATCTATATTGAATACAATGGTAAAGTAGGATTTGTTTTTCCTCAATTCTAGAATAAATATTTAATTGAATGCTTTTTAATGTGAGGGTGTGGAGATTCGAATAAGGTGACGACTTTATACCTGTACAAGAACATGAAATGGTGCAGATACTTGTTAGAATAATGCCAAACTATAATCCGATAACTATCGTTTGCTTTTTCACTGTAACTGAACACATTGAAGCTGTTTTGTTTGAATTATCACTTTGGTTTTCTTGCCAAAAAATCTTATCTAAATTATGGTTTAAGATTACCGCCTTTAATTGTCTATATGTAACTGCAAAGGCAGAATGTCAAGATGCATGTTTCATAAACTATGTTTATGGGATCTTGAAAAGCGGTCAATTAACATTTTGCATTTTAAGAATGAATCTGATTTTAAGATGGCATATTATCTAAATGTGTAAGAGATTTAAATTTCATAATAAGGCAGAACTGATTCAGCAGTTGTTAGCTACAGTTATTTGAATACTCTGCCAATATTTCAGTAGCGGTCCTAATGTTATGATTTACGGCTAGTTCGTTCAGATATCCGTATTATGATATGTAATATATGCTGATGTGTCCTTGTGGCTGGTACACCCAAACTGATAGGCTGGTACACACAAACTGATACGCTGGCCTACTCAAATGAATGTAAGTCACTTAATCTGCTGACAGATGACTTTTCATCAACATCGCTCATTATGGTCCATGCAAACTGTACCAGGAACAATCATGTAAATTTATATTAATCTAACTTGTAAGTTTGATATAGCAATATATTATGCTTGAACCAATACGTTAGTGTTTTGTATATGCAACCTCATTTCAGATGCAGAGACTTGTTTGCATTTCGAATACCGATGACAAAACACTTAATATGTTTTATCTCCACGTCATCTGTGATATAAATATTTGTCTTAACTGTGAAAACTAAATAACGAGCTTAAAACGTCAAATAAGAATGTAATACCAATCTTGAATCAGTGGCTGATTTGATTTATTCATTAAACTGCTTAAAAATTGGTAGTGGATGAGAAGAAGCTAAAATAATAAAATCCTTTGATCTGCGACAGACTGGATTCCTATTTTAGTAACAGACAATGCTTGGTAATAAATTGGCGTGAGTTGCACAAATATGAAAGAGCCCTAATACCTAGATGCCCATTTTCAAATTTTGTCAAATGTACAAGAATTATTCATTTTGCTTCTATTTCTAGTAATGCAGGCCGTATTTGATATCTGATCTTATCAGTGGCATGTGTATAAATGACCTATATATTAGAAAGCTTTCTGTTAAATTTATCAGACTTTTTTATGTGTCCAGTAATTTATAACAAGTTATAATCAGGATTTGTTGATGCATGATGGACTATGTGTAAATGACGCTGAGACATGCCATAAACTCATTGTGAACATTACATATAAGCAACACTATATCAGCAGTATTGACCCTGTAATAGATATTAATTTTACACATGCCATAAGACCTATTGGCTTAGCTTGGTTTGGTACATTTACGACACAGTAGCTTAGCTAAGTTGTTTAATGTCAAGCTAATTGAAATAAAATATCCTATCGAAAGACATGGTGTGATATCCAACCAGCGATTATCCCATGTTAGGATTCGAACCTGAACCGTTTTTGTTGTACGTTATCCACTGTGCCACCGCTATCTCATCATCCACATGTTATCGTTTGCAATAGTTAGGACAATACGTTGGACTGCTAATAATAGTCATAAATATGCAAGAACTGCATAGCCGACGAAATGGAATATCATAGTATAATGAAATAAATAAAGTAATACTATATTTGCTGGTACCTTTTGGATAACTGAGCTCTGCCCATGCAGTTCTTTTACTGATTTTCCATTTGCGATCATTTCCTTTTTTTGTTTTAGACTTTTTCATCTCTTTTGCTTCAAACACCAACGGTCTCGTACATTTCCGACTGACTTCTTGTAATTCTATAAGAAACAATACAGGAAATGTAATCATGCAAATTAAGCATTTTGAATGTGATTTTACTATATAATTTATTTACGTCCATCATGACGCAATAGCGTTAAAGTTTGTTTGCTTGAATTTTAACGGCGCACCAGCACTTTTAGGCTATTTAGCGCCATACAATTGGTTAGATATTTAAAAATAAGAAAGGTTTAACATCGACCAGCGATATAAAAATACATAATAGTTAAATATAAAATGGTAAGATGCTGGTAACAGGAAAATATGAAGCTTCCCAATCAACGGGAGATGGAAATGGTGTATGTTGATGATAAGATGTCGTAAATAAGAGGTGATATTTGCATTAGATAAATATATTCTAGGTGATGGCATACAAGTTATAGTTTAAAATAGAGATTTACTTCCTTTAGGAAATCTAAAATACAAGTGATTTGTATTGTATCAAAAAGTTCCTTCATGTCATGTACATTATAGTATTTAGCACGCGTAGGTTGTAGGTCGGAACACTCGTTCATAAAGTGTATAATAGTGAATGGCTTATTGCAAGAAACGCACTCTGGTGGATCTTCACCTTTTAGTATGTGGGAGTAGGTAATGTGTGTATGACCAATTCTGATTCTTGCAACGACAACCTCCTCCCTACGGATAGTTCTGTAGGAAGGAGTCCATTCTCCCAGGGTTGGTTTGATGGCATAAAGTTTGTTATTGACTACATCATCCCATGACGTCTGCCACTTCTGACGTAGGTTCTTTTTTATACAAGGTTTAAAATCAGTAAACGGTAATTTAAAATCCGATGGTTCTTGGGATAGAGCCATCTTAGCAGCCCAGTCTGCTTCTTCATTACCTCTAATACCAATATGGCTATGTAGCCAACAGTATACTTTATTGTAGGAGTTACTAAGCTCCGAGTTTTTGACGACAATATCGACTAGTAATGGATTATCCAGTTTTCTATGGTGTAGCGACTGAAGTAATGACAGCGAGTCACATAAAATAATGCTATTTAAAATGCGTTTTTGTTCAATAAATTTCAGAGCAAGGTCTATTGCTCTGATTTCCGCTGAAAATATGGACGCATCGTTTGGCAAGCGCACTTTGGTTATGTCCTTGCCACTAACGAAGGCTGGAGCAGCCTTGTCATCAACTTTTGATCCATCAGGAAAAAGTTTTGTGTAGTTTTTAAAATCGTTGAGGAGTTCATGATAAGAGTTCTGGATAATGGCAGGAGTTGTCTCAGATTTTTTACCATCGTGCCACGTAAAAATCACTTTGGGTTGCTTAAGGAGCCAAGGTGGTGTTTCCGAGATAAACGTGTTCTGAACTGTAGGGAGATTAATTTTGATAGTGTCAAAACTGGATGATATTCTGATGCCAAATGAAGGTATGGCATTTGGTTTGTTTTCGTATAATGTTTTGCATTTTGGTTGAAAAACAGCCGAAAAAGCAGGGTTCAGAGGGTTTGATCTTAACCTAAGAGCGTACTGTATAGAAAGCATTTCTCTGCGGTGCGATAAAGGTGGTTCATTCGCTTCCGCGAGTAGGCTTTCGCATGATGTCTTAAGAGCTCCTAGAGCAAGTCTTATTCTCTGATGATGAATCGGGTCAAGCATTTTCAAATAAGACTTCCTAGTTGAACCATAAACAATGCATCCATAGTCTAGTATAGAACGGATAAATGTTCTATACAAATTAAGGAGGACTTTTTTTATCAGCACCCCAGTCAGTGTGCGCAATTACGTTTAGTAAATTTAAAGCTTTTAAGCATTTAGCTTTTAAATTCTTGATGTGTGGTATAAAAATCAGTTTTCTGTCGAAGATAATACCCAAAAACTTTGTTGCGTCAACAACTGGAATAAGTGTCCCATCCAGCGTGAGTTTAGGGTCATCATGATGTCTTCGCAACTGACATAAATGCATCAATAGTGTTAAAGACACAGCTCCTAAAGATATGTCTTTGTAAAAAAAAGTTAAAGTATGAAACAATGGCCATAGTGGCAACATTGGAATAACATACAATATAGTATCCTCAGAAAGGTCTCTAAATCGTGCACAAATGAGATGTAATACTGTTTTCAAACTAATATAGGTCTCTTCACCCTACAAACTACTGTTAATAGGACAATTATATGCCAATGAGCCAAAATGTGTAAGGCCATATGATACTGTCAAATATTGTATTGAAACGAGGTAAGTTAGAGAATCTATATCAAATACGTTTGAATACGCTCGAAAAAGAATGAAAACTTAGAGGTCATTCAGAACATTTGAAGGTACCTCAGTCGAATATAATATTAATAAAACAAGACGTTGAAGTATTCCACAAATAGATAGAAGATATAGAACTGAAAGTGTCAAAAAATTTAGTATAACAATTTAAAAGAGAACAGAGTTGAACAATTAAAATGCTTTACAAATTATTTATGTTTATTACAATATCAGCTAAATCACCGATTTTAAAAGTTGATGCTACATCAAATAATACCGCAATCAACAGGAGAAAGACTTGAAGGATACTCACAAGATAAAGACACAAGTGGATTTCATCTCTTTTTATTTAGAATCTGTGTATGTTAGAAACCAAAATTTAATTCCTTATTTTCTTCGTTTCATTTCGACTGCACAGCACGCTTCCATGTTTGCCCATTGGATCTTAGAATCTTGTGACGCACTAAATCGAGTAATACATAAAATGCTATGGGAGTGCTATCGTTATGCTATGGTGATGGATCACACTTAGCCGGGCTATATTGGAGAATTTCTTCTAAAATATTATACAAAACATGCAACGATGTTGGTTTGTTTAATTGCTTGAATTTTAACGGTGCACCAGCACTTTCAGGCTATTTAGCGCTATACAATAGGTTAGATGTTCAAAAATAAGAAAGGTTTAACATCGACCAGCGATATAAAAAACCATAATAGTTAAAAATAAAATGGTAAGATGTTGGTAACAGGAAACTATGAAGCTTCCCAATCAACGGGAGATGTTTGTTTGTTTGTTTGCTTGAATTTTAACAGCGCACCAGCACTTTTAGGCTATTTAGCGCCATACAATAGGTTAGATATTTAAAAATAAGAAAGGTTTAACATCGACCAGCGATATAAAAAACCATAATAATTAAATATAAAATGGTAAGATGCTGGTAACTGGAAAATATGAAGATTCCCAATCAACGGGAGATGTAAATGGTGTATGTTGATGATAAGATGTTGTAAATATGAGGTGGTATTTGCATTAGATA
Source organism: Unio delphinus (assembly GCA_029339505.1). Classification (NCBI taxonomy): domain Eukaryota; kingdom Metazoa; phylum Mollusca; class Bivalvia; order Unionida; family Unionidae; genus Unio; species Unio delphinus. The sequence continues at coordinate 3,107,681 of JAQISU010000096.1, forward strand.
AAAATGTTCTAGGTGATGGCACACAAGTTATAGTTTAAAATAGAGATTTACTTCCTTTAGGAAATCTAAAATACCAGTGATTTATATTGTATCAAAAAGTTCCTTCATGTCTTCTACATTTTAGCATTTAGCACACATAGGTTGCAGGTCGGAACACTCGGCCATAAAGTGTTTAACAGTGAATGGTTCATTGCAAGAAACGCACTCTGGTGGATATTCACCTTTTAGTATGTGGGAGTAGGTAATGTATGTATGACCGATTCTGATTCTTGCAGTGACAACCTCCTCCCTACAGATAGTTCTGTAGGAAGGAGTCCATTCTTCCAGAGTCGGTTTGATGGCATGAAGTTTGTTATTGACTGCATCATCCAATGACGCCTGCCTCTTCTGGCGTAGGTACATTTTGATACAAGGTTTAAAATCAGTAAACGGTAATTTAAAATCCGATGGTTCTTGGGATAGAGCCATCTTAGCAGCCCGGTCAGCTTCTTCATTACCTCTAATACCAATATGGCTAGGTAGACAACAGTATACTATATTATAGGAGATACTAAGCTCAGAGTTCTTGACGAGAATATTGACTAACAATGGATTATCCAGTTTTCTATTGTGAAGCGACTGAAGCACTAATAGTGAGTCACATAAGATAATGCTATTTAAAATGTGTTTTTGTTCGACAAATTTCAGAGCAAGGTCTATTGCTCTGATTTCCGCTGAAAATATGGACGCATCGTTTGTCCAGAGCACTTTGGTTATGTGTTTGCCACTAACAAAGGCTGCAGCAGCCTTGTCATCAACTTTTGATCCATCAGTAAAAAGTTTTGTGTAGTTTTTAAAATCGTTGAGGAGTTCATGATAAGAGTTCTGGAAATTGGCAGAATTTGTCTCAGATTTTTTACAATCGTGCAACGTAAAAATCACTTTGGGTTGTTTAAGGAGCCAAGGTGGTGTTTCTGAGACAAACGTGTTCTGAACTGTAGGGAGATTAATTTTGATAGTGTCAAAACTGGATGATATTCTGATGCCAAATGAAGGTATGGCATTTGGTTTGTTTTCAGATAAAGTTTTGTATTTTGGTTGAAAAACAGCCGAAAAAGCAGAGTTCAGAGGGTTTGATCATAACCTAAGAGCGTACTGTATAAAAAGTGTTTCTCTGCGGTGCGATAAAGGTGGTTCATTCGCTTCCGCGAGTAGGCTTTCACATGGAGATGTCTTAAGAGCTCCTAGAGCAAGTCTTATTCCCTGATGATGAATTGGGTCAAGAATTTTCAAATAAGACTTCCTAGCTGAACCATAAACAATGCATCCATAGTATATAGAGCTGATAAATGTTCTATACAAATTGAGGAGGACTTTTTTTTATCAGCACCCCAGTCAGTGTGCGCAATTACTTTTAGTACATTTAGAGCTTTTAAGCATTTAGCTTTTATATTCTTGATGTGTGGTATAAAAGTCAGTTAGTTTTCTGTCGAAGATAATACCCAAAAACTTTGTTTCCTCAACGACTGGAATAAGTGTTCCGTCCAGCTTGAGTTTAGGGTCATCATGATGTCTTCGCAACTGAAAGAAATGCATGCATACTGTTTTAGATTTAGAAAATTTGAAACCGTTATTACTGGCCCAATTTCGGATCTTATTGATATTTTGTTCGAGTTGCCTTTCAATTGTATGCATGTGCTTTGATCGATAAAAAATTAAAAAATCGTGTACATATAATGAGCAATCCACACTGGGAGGTAAACACTTGGTGATGCTATTGATTTTGATATTAAATAGCGTCACAGATAAAATACTGCCCAGGGGCACACCCATCTCTTGCTGGTGCATATCGGAAAGGGTAGAGCTCACTCGTACTTTGAATTCTCTGTCGGAGAGAAAACTGGAGATGAAAGAGGGCAGACGGCCTTTAAGACCCAGATCGGGCAGGTCATTTAGTATCCCGTACTTCCATGTTGTGTCATAGGCCTTTTCTAAATCAAAGAAGACTGCTACTAAATGTTCCTTCTTGATAAATGCATCGCGAATAAATGTTTCCAGTCTAACCAGATGATCGTTATTACTATGTCCAGAACGGAAGCCACTTTGGAAAGGAGATATTAAATTGTTACTTTCCAAGAATCATACAAGCCGAGAATTAATCATTCGTTCCATTGTTTTGCACATGCAGCTTGTCAGTGCAATGGGCCGATAGCTGGTAGGGTCTTCGATATCTTTGTCTGGTTTGGGAATCGGTATTACTGTTGCTTCTTTCCAGCTAATAGGTACGTTACCAGCAATCCATAAATCATTAAAAAGTTTCAGAAGTGATGTCAGAGACGATTCTGGGAGGTGTTTCAAAAACTGGTAATATACTTCGTCAGGCCCAGCGGATGTATCATGGGCCTTGTCTAAAGCCTCCCTAAGCTCCAATAAACTAAACAGCTGGAGATAGCGTTCAGTGTTGTTCGATGTAAATTTTAAACGTGACTTTTCTGTTTGAGATTTTAATCTTCGAAAGTCTACTGAATAATTAGATGATAATGAATTTTTTGAGAAACTATCGGCAAGAATATTTGCTATGTCACGTTTCGAACTGAAATTGCAATTGTTTGTTTTGAATAGTATCCCAAACTTGTTTCATTGAGGAACGAGAGTTTAAGGAAGAAATATATTTTTTCCAGGATGCACTTTTACATTCTTTGATTGTACGTCGAGTTTTAGCCCGGGTAATACGATATTTCTTTAAATTTTCGGGCGTTGGACGATTGTTGAATGTTTTTAATGCTTTTCGGCTTTGTCTAATGGCTTCTTTGCATTCCTTGGTTACCCAAGGTTTTTGCAATCTCTTACTGTTCGTTGAGGACTTGGGAATAGATTCATCTGCAATTGAAATTAGAACGGAGGTAAATTGCTGTATAGGATTAACAGAGTTGAATACTGTATTATTATTTAGTCTAGTTTTACACAGTGTTTCAAACATAGCCCAGTCGGCCTTCTTTATATTCCATAGTGGAATGGCGTCATCAATTTTAGATTTATTTTCAAGAGTGATTGGAAAGTGATCGCTGCTGTGAAGGTCATCAGCGACCTTCCATTCATAGTCTAAAAACAGTGAGGGCGAGCAAATTGTCAAATCTATGCATGTGTACGTGCCCGTTCCTGGGTGTAAATATGTTGGTGAGTTAGTGTTATATAGACACATATCGTGTCTAGAAATGAAATCTTCTACTTTATGGCCTCTGTCGTTTATGTGATTTGATCCCCATAAAATGTTATGGGCATTAAAATCCCCGAGTAAAACGAAGGGCGCGGGAAGTTGTTCAACAAGATTGTCCAATTCCTTTTGTACGAGGTTGGTGTTTGGTGGTAAGTAAATGGAACAAAAAGTAATCACTCGATGTAGAGTGACACTTACAGCAATGGCTTGTACATTTGTGTTTAAAGGAATGACTCTGCAATAGAGACTCCTCCTGAGGCCCTGTCAGCGTTTTAAAAGTACGCATTAAACAGGGAAAATTTTTTAAATGTAATTTTATCTGTCAATTTCAGGAATGTTTCCTGTAGACATAGCACTGCAGGATCGTGTTCATTTAAAAGCAGAAGAATATCATTGTAGTTAGCTTTAAGTCCTTGACAGTTTCATTGTATGATGGTGTTCTTCATTATAATGTTATGTTGGAGATTCTGGAGCTAGGTTAGACTATTCGCGAAGGAAGTATGTGTTGTTATTTGTCTGGAGGAAATATGGGAGTATATTTAGTTTTACTAGGTTTGGAGCTACTTTGAGTGCATGGAACAGTGTCTTCTACATCCATGCTCTCAATGTCTTCAAACCTGTTGTAGAGTTTAATGGGGTCATCTGACCCTTTTGCGGTTTTTTTGTTTGTGCTTTGTGTTTCTGTTTTGGTGATTTTGGTTGTGGATTGTTATTAAATGTTGTCCGAGTTGATGTTGTGCTTTTCTGTGGCTTATAATTAGGGATATTGGCACTTGTGGTTGAATTGGGCTGATCTGTGTGTGTTTGGGCGTCCTTCGTGCTTTTCGGATTGTGTTTTACGACTGTGGAGAAGGATGGGCCAGGAAGAGATGTTTTTGCCTGGACAAGTTTTCTGGCCTCTGGGTAGGGAATGTTCGAGGTAAACTTTACCCTCTGAATTTCCTTCTACTGTTTTCATGTATCACAATCCTTGGAACAGGCGTGATGTTGCTTGCCACAGTTGACACAATGCGGAGTTGTTCTACAATCAGCTTCCTGATGAGAGTGGTCTCCGCATCGGCCACATACCTTGGCTCTGGAACATCGATCCTCGTGATGGCCGTATATTTGACATTTATAGCATCGAAGGGAGTTTGGAATGTAGATCTTGACCTTTACTTGTAAGAACCCAACCGTGACCACCTTCATGTTTCATCCCTTCGATCATATCTGTGACGATGACTCCAGTCAAGTCACGACATCGCATTACGCCTTTGGACGAATTCAGTGTAGTGTGGGCGAATGAGGTCACTGGAATATCAAAGAATGTTTTCATTTTCATGATATTGTCTGTTTGCCTCTTTCGCTCACACTCTACAAGAAGACAACCCGATTTTATTTTTTTCACACTTTTTGGTGTGTCAATAGAGCCTGAAATGGTTTTCTCGATAATGAACGGAGATAAACATGAAAGCGGTTTAGCATCATCTTTTGATTGAATAACCATGAAGCGTGGAAATGATTCCACGCCACATGGTTCTTCATCCAAGTCAGACAGTGGTTTGGTACGTTTAATGTTGTTTTTTTTGTTGTGTTTGCCATGATTAAGAGTTTAAACTTTCAGCACCCATGCTCCCCACCCACCACGGAGCCCAACGAGGGGACACTTTTTAAGTGCCAGGGATACACAGATGCCATACTCGTTAGATAAAATTACCTGGGATTGACCCATGAAGCTTCCTTCTAGGGTCGGTAAAATTACCTCCCGAATGACCCGTTGAGCCACCGCTTTCTAGGAAGTCTTCTAAAACTTGGGAAAGTGAAAGCTAAAGGAAAAGAATGTAGGGGCAACGGTGGTATCAAGAGAGATACAAGAAAGAAAGAGAAGATGAGTAAGTAAAAAAAAGACCTACTAGGGCTCGGCGTGACCAGCCGACTTGTCGAGACTGGGAACATCTCGACCACCCGTCTAAGAAAAGTAGAGGCCAAAGTAGTGTGTTGGAACTACCAGGATCCTTTCCTCCTCTGACACGGGCCGCAACCCACGGCAAACAGGTTGCCTCTACTTAGTCGCCTTTTACGACACGTGGCGAGGCACGTAGGGCCAATTCTACAACCCCGAACCCGCAGTGGTAGAGTGAATAGAAACTACAGAAAATTTAATTTAAAAATCTGCATGAGTACCTAATAATGAAATGGTGATTAATAGCAATATTACCATAGAGTTCTCCAAATTAAATCCATCCCAAATGGTGCCAAAGTGATTTATGATTATAAACCTAGCTCAGCGCAGGAAAATTCCTGCTAGAATTACTAAAGAAAGTTCTACCCTAATATACTAGTTTTACGCTTGAGACGGTCCTTGTCTATATAAACGGAAACGTTTTAGCAGTTATTTCTTTCCAAACATCCATTGCGTTTGTCGGCGAATATAATAAATTCGTTGTCCTTTAAACTTTAAATAATTTATTAACTATTAGGTACAGAATTCACTTTAGAAAATCGCTCACGGCTTTAAATGGTATTAAGTTGCAAATGTTACTGTTGCATTGCTTATATGGTGCAACCTTTTTCTTTCATGCTTTAAAACTCCATGTTCGTGGCTGAATAAAATGAGTTCAACATTGGCTTGGGTCTGAATATAAGACTACATGTAAAGAATTAAAAGACAATGAGAACAACAGCATATACATCATGTGCTAAACCGACTAAACATGAAAGAACACTGGCCACAAATGTTGCAGAATTAGATTAAGACTTTGACTATTAGCTTACAAATATAACAAACATTACTCGTAATGCTTATGCACAAATATTATGATTATTTGCCCTTATGATATACAATGCTAATTAATGTCCTGAACTGAATAAATTATGTCAAAATGCTTAGATGTTGCTACCATATCTCAATTTGCAACTCACCTCATTTATCTGGGCATTGCGTTTTGTTTGTCGACAAAGCATAAAATCTACAAAGGTGACCTCAGTTTATAATAAACTATAGATCCATTTCTAATATTTCAATATTATCCAGCATGTTTAGTAAACTGACTGCCACATCAAATAAAGTGTTTAACAGAAGTTTGCTTTAACAAATATTGTCAGGGTTTCAAAAGGATCATTCCTGGCTCACGGTCTTAAGAAAACTTACACACTATTTGTTACAGGAAATAATATAAAAAAAAACTCGAACAAGCGTGTTATTATTACACTTCAGAAAAATATTAATTCTGGCAAAGATGAAGGTGTGCCAATAGCAAAAGTAAAATGTTACACAGATTTGTTACCAATTTAAAATAAATTTGGATTCTAATATATTTCAGATAATGCAAAGAGTCGTTACTGGATAAGCGAAGATTTCTCTCATGTTATTATAAGTGATGTACATATGTGTTCAGTTTGTGGACCACTGCTGTATGCTATATTAGTAGACGATCTTCTTATGTTCACAGAGCACATAAACACATGTTACACGCACAGGTGTATCCACTTGATCGAGTGGTGTCAAAACCCTGGCGCGAGTCACACTGGAAGTCCTATGTTTTCCCCAAATTTCCAAAGACTTCCATACAACTTGAGTTGTAAAATGGAAAGACAGACGTGTCAGCTATATTTAATAACCTTTGCTTTAATCAGTTGGCGACCCAGATGAGACAACTTGCCCAAAAGTCCATTAACCGCACATTTGCATGATTTTTCTTCATTATCATCCGATTTCCGTACTGCCAGCCCGTCATGCCATAGAAATTACACTAGTATTCCCTTACTAACTGGGAAATATTTAACTGCGCGACCCTAGGTCAGTCAATCCACATAATTTCCGGCATATCACGCTCATATACATACGCCCATTTTCCACTATGGACACATAAATGGTACCTACCAAGTTCCAACTTATTGATTCCATTATATAATTTACTGATTTCCAACAATAAATACTGCCATTTCAACCACAACACTTTTATACACTGCTGAATTTTAAACGGGGTGCTGTCAAATATACATACTCCAAATTTATTACACACATATTTATTTGCTGATGTTGTTACTGAAATCTGTTTCTAGTGCTTACGTAAGGACCAAAGAGATGGTATTGAACTTAGATCTAATGACGTGTAGTTAAAGCTTAGTAAAATGATGATTAATTGATTCTAAACTAACATAAAACCAATATATGTTAACAGATTTATCTAAGTAGCGTCCCACAACTGAGATAGTTATCAGGTCCAAAATATTTGGTGAGGTAAGATTACAATATGAGAAATGTCAAACGTTTTTTGTAATGAATTATGAACGATAATGTAAAATTAATTGAGTTTAATATATTGGCTCAAAACGCCAATAATTTTGACTATGTTTGGAACCCCTTGATACAATCAAATCATACATCATAAGTTGATGGATGTAAAGAATAGGCTTCGCACATTGTTATATCCTTGATGATGTTTGTTTTTAAATTATTCAGTGGGTACGAACAAACGGGATGGTGTACTAATAGTGCTTTAGCAAAGCTGAACTTGTCTTGCCATCGTTTCACACAGGATCAATAATACTTTCGAATTCGTTAGGCGTGAAATGTCCTGGATTGGTGCTTGTATTCAATTTTGTATAATAGTTCTATATAATGCCGTCTAAGTCTGAATGACACGTTCGAATGAAAGAAACTATGGATCTACACCATTCTTTCACGATATTAAGTTGAAGAAAAATTCTGAAATATAATTATATCGCTAGCGATATGCAACAATACGTCCAGTCGCCTTCTATCTCATACATCATGACAACATTGTTCACTCTTGATTGTAAATTCATCTACAGGATTTTTTTCATACAATGTTCTGCTTCAGGTACACTTATTTACCCTAACAATTTCTAAAGATATATATGACAATTAGTGTTACTGTCCCTTTTAACCAACTCTTAGTCAAACTCATTCTCAATTGTCAATTGTATTTTGTTTTAAATTAACATTGTCACAGAAATAGGCGAAAATTGAATTTATTTCTTCTTGAATTACAAACCAATTTCACCATTTTTTGTTTGTTTTGTCGTTCATGCGTTACCTGGGGTGAATAAGGTTTTTCAAGGTAAGTGACGTGTAGCGATTTGCATGTGCCTGACTACAAATCACTTGAAGCGGGACACCTAGGTAAGGCTAAGACCACTAGCAGTGTAGTCGCTGAATTCTACTGGCCTGGTGTTAATGGCGATGTCACACGGTTCTGTAGGTCGTGCGACGTATGTCAGAAAACCGTATGTAAGAGAAGGGTCACAAGGGTGCCCTCAGGACAGATGCCATTAATAGATACACCGTTTAAAAGAGTGGCAGTAGATATTGTAGGACCAATACACCCAGTTACCGAAAGAAAGAATCGGTATATTCTTACTCTGGTTGACTACGCGACCAGATACCTCGAAGCCGTAGCGTTACCAACTATTGAAACGGAAAGGGTAGCTGAAGCATTAGTTGATATCTTCAGTAGGGTAGGGGTGCCAGAAGAAATCCTCACTGATTGTGGTGCCCAATTCACCTCTGACCTAATGGGTGAAATAAGTAGGCTGTTATCCATCAAACAGCTAAACACTACTCCAAACCATCTGATGTGCAATGGACTGTAGAGAAGTTTAATGGTACCCTGAAAAGCATGCTACGAAAGATGTGCGCGGAACATCTGCAAGACTGTGACCGTTATTTGAACGCTGTTCTGTTTGTGTACCGTGAAGTACCGCAGAAAAGTTTAGGGATTTCACCCTTCGAACTGTCGTACGGTAGAACAGTTCGAGGCCCGATGCGGATACTACGCGAACTATGGACGGGTGATGTCGCGAACGAGGAAATCAAAACTACTTACCAGTATGTATTAAATCTGCGAGATAAACTAGAGAGTGCATGCCAGATGGCACGTGACGAGTTAATGAAATCGGGCGCAGATATGCCAAATATTATAACCGCAAAACGCGAAATAGGAAATTTCTTGTTGGAGATCAGGATCTATTGCTTCTTCCAACTAGGTTAAATAAGTTATTAGTCCAGTGGAAAGGTCCCTATGAAGTTAAAGAGGTAAAAGGTGACATGGACTATAAAATTGACATAGACGGTAATTTAAAGACATTCCATGCTAACATGCTTAAGTTGTATATCAAGAGACGGAGCGACAATGTTGAAAAGGGGGTCTTAAATGTCGTTTGTACGGCAGTCGTAGACGATGATGAAGCAGATTTGAATATTGAGAGTTCCCTTGAATGTCCCTTGGGAGTTGCGGGGGAAGGGATAGATAAAGTTGATGTGAGTGCGGAGTTGACGAAAGACCAGCGTCAACACATTAATGAGCTCTTGGCTAAACACTCCAATGTATTCACCGACAGACCCGGTTGTACAACTTTGTTAGACCTCAAAATTAAACTGAATACGTCTGACCCTATTCGAATCAAGGGCTATCCGGTGTCATACAACGCACGTGAAGCTGTGGACGAAGAGGTGGGTAAAATGTTGGATCTGGGGGTGATTGAACCCTCCAACTCGCCATATTCTTCTCCAGTAGTGCTAGTCAGGAAAAAGGACGGGACGAACCGATTCTGTATCGATTTTCGGCAGTTAAATAAAATCACTGTGTTCGATGCAGAACCAATGCCAGATATGGAGGGTCTATTTGCGAAGTTGTCGGGAAACCGATGGATTTCCAAATCAGATCTGGCCTAGGGATATTGGCAGGTTTCCATTGTCCCAGAATCCCTAGCATTGACAGCATTTGCGACCCAGAAAGGATTGTATCAATTCAAAGTGATGCCATTCGGGTTAGTTGGAGCCAGCGCCACCTATTGTCGTTTGATGCGAAAGTTGCTGAAAGGTTTAGCAAACGTCGATAGCTTTGTAGATGACATATTCGTGTACACGAATACTTGGAGTGAGCACGTGTCCGTCCTGGGGGAACTCTTCGATAGACTCCGCAGAGCGAACCTCACAGCGAGACCCACTAAATGCAATATTGGCTATACAGATTTAGATTGTTTGGGTCACAGGGTCAGTGGTATGGGTCAGTTAAAACCTCACCCCAAGCAAGTTGAAGCAATTAGAGACGCACCAAAGCCAACCAACAAAACGCAAGTACGATCATTTCTAGGTCTAGTAGGTTTTTCAAAGAAAGTTTATACCGAACTTTGCAGCCATTGCTAGCCCACTGTCTGATTGGACCAAGAAGGGGAAACCAAACAAAGTTGAATGGGGACCGCCACAAGATAAAGCATTTTGTGCTCTGAAAGAGAAACTTTTTAGTGCACCTATATTAAAATTGCCAGATGTCAGCAAACCCTTTTCTTAAGAACAGACGCTTATGAAGCTTGGTTGGGGGAAGTTTTACTGCAAGAGCAAGACGACAGTAAGTTACCTGTAGCTTACTCAAGTAAGAAATTGCTACCCAGGGAGAAAAAATATTCCGTAATAGAAAAGGAATGTTTGGCCAAAGTATGGGGAATTGGGAAGTATCACGCATATTCATTTGGGAGAGATTTCGTTCTCGAGACTGATCACCAGCCCTTACTGTATTTAAACAAGGCCAAGGTCGCTAACGCTCGGTTGATGCGTTGGGCGCTGACACTACAACCTTATAGCTTCCGTGTAGAAGCAATAAGGGCAGTTGAAAATATAGGGGCAGACTACTTGAGTAGGGCATGATGGGAAATTTGTATAAATTTACCCAGTATTAAAATCCAGATTGTAGTATAACCAGTGTAAATGTTGTAAGATATCATCAGTAGTTATTTTTCTTCTATCCTGTGTTACATTTAAAAATGTGTACATTTTTGTTCTTGGGGGGAGGTATTGTCACAGAATTAGGCGAAAATTGAATTTATTTCTTCTTGAATTACAAACCAATTTCACCATTTTTTTGTTTCGTCGTACATGCGTTACCTGGGGTGAATAAGTGTTTTTCAAGGTAAGTGACGTGTAGCGATTTGCATGTACCTGACTACAAATCACTTGAAGTCAGGAACATTAGAATCACGGGGTGCACGGGAATTTTGCCGTGAATTCTGCTCACCTATTTGAGGATATATAAGGCAGAATAATTCTGATAAGATTACGAGTCCAAAAGTATCTTATCAAAGGAGAGATAGCTCGTCATTCTTTCTCCAGCCAAAGGGGTGAGTGTGTAATTTACATTTCGTTTTATTGTGAATTTTATTCAGTTTATCATTTCATGTAATGATGTCTTTATTACAATGCAGATTTAAACCGTTGAATATTTGGAATTACTAGTCACTATTAGACTTTAAATGGAATAGCGTAATCTAAAGTTTAGATTGTTTTAGAAACAACTATTATTAGTTTGGTTTCTTTATTGTAGCTGAATTGTAGCTGAACGTCTCTGAACGTCTTTGAATGTAGCTGATTTGTAGCTGAATTGTAGCTGAACGTCTCTGAATGTCTCTGAATTGTAGCTGAACGTCTCTGAATGTCTCTGAATTGTAGCTGAATGTGATTGATTGTGCTGTGATTATGCTGTTTAATTGTGCGATCAAATTGAGGTATCTGACTGTCTGTCTGTCGGATTGTCTGTCCGTCTACGTCTGTCGAGATGTGTAAATATCCGGAAATCTAGAAGTCTAAATGTCCGAGTGTCGGAGCTGTCTAGAGGTGTAAACATCCGGGGCAGCATCTATGTGTTTGGGACCAATGGTTCTAGTAGATGCTGGATGCTGTCTGTACGCATAACTGTAGTGGATCCGTGAAGGGCAAGTGACCGATAAAAGTATTGGGTCAACCCTAGGTATTCAGAGAAGTTGGGCGGCGATTCAACAGTTGCTGAATCGTACGACGGTTGTACAGGGTCGAGACACGTATGTATTGCAATTGTAGTTACAATTGAATACATTGTTTACACAGTTACTTTGAATCACAGTAGTATTTCAAGTTATTACATGAATCTCAATAACAGTTAGCAACTTGATAACATACATGTAGATGTTTGTACTTGTTGTCGCAATCCATACGTGCGATAGTATAGTTTGATGTTTGTATTTGTTATCGCAACTTATACTTGCGTTAATACAACTTTTGTAAAGGCTCCATTTTATTTGAAACATTTGTGTAGTCCAGGAAGTTCCTTGGATCTGTGTTTAGTCCAGGAGATTTCTTGGATCTGTGTTTATTTTGTATTAATATTTAATTTATTTTTGAATTTTGAATGGTTGTGAAGTATGATTGTGGGTTGAATGCATGAGTTATTGTGTTGATACATCATTATTTTTCATTAATAATTTATTTCATAAATTTACTATATCTTTCACATATTGTGTTTGTGTTGTTCATTTAATCCACCATCCACTCGGTAACAATACTGTTACAATGGTGTCAGAAGTGGGATCGCTGGATTAAGTGAACTGTCAATCATTTTTTTGAAAGTATACATTTAATGTTTATATTTGAGCGTGACCTTCTTGACAAAATAATACTCAAGTAGGGGTTTATATTTGTTTAGTTTATCTTGGTCCGTGGGTCCAGTATAAACATATTTAAAGCATTGGTTTGGTTACCTTCATCAGGAAGATAAGGTCAGTCTGTTCTATATATTTTTATATTTATATTACAATTGTCATGTCATTCCTTAAGGACTTGGTTGCCTTAGGCAAAGAATTTGGGTATGCAGGAGAAAGTTTAAGGAAATTTATTCAGGAAGAACAAGCCCGGGAAAGAGAAGAAAGGGTAAGGGCAAGGGAATTAGAAAGGGAACTAGAAAAGGAAAAGGGGGAAGCCGAAGAAAGGAAACGGGAATTAGAAAGGGAAACCGATGAAAGGAAATGAGCCTTTGAGAGGGAAAATATATAATTAGAGAAAGGGAAGATAGAATTAGAGAAGCAGGCCGAAAAGGACAGGATAGGATGGGAAATGGAAGCGGAGGAAAGGCGAATAGAGTTAAAAGAAAAAGCAATGCAACGGGATCATGAGCGTAAGGTAGAATTAGAAACAGCTGGGAAAGGAGAACACGATTCTCCCTCTACCAAATTAAGGGGTCCAAACTACCTCCCTTTGATGATGAAAAAGATAGCATGGATAGCTATCTTCATCGGTTCGAGCGGTATGCCGAAAACCAGAAGTGGAGTCAAAATGACTGGGCACTGCATCTTAGAGCTCTATTAAAAGGTAAAGCGCTGTATGTTCACGACTTCCTAGAGACGATGTGTTTAAGTAAGACGTCCTAAAGGAAGCACTTCTTAAGAGGTACGAGCTCACTGAACAGGGTTTTCGTAAAAAGTTTAGGTATAGCAAGGGAGAAACTTTTGGTCAGTTCATCGTTAGAATTGCGAACTATTTTGAGCGGTGGATTGAATGCGGCAAAGCGGTGAAAACGTTTGAAGGGTTGACTGATTTCTTGCTCAGAGATCAATTATTTAATACAGTTGGGCGAGAGTTAGATCAATTTCTGAAAGAGAAAGTCTTCACAAACGTAAAAGATATGGCTAAGCAAGCCGATTTCTTTGCCGAGGCTCATGGGTGAACCCAGAACGTGGTTTCAAAAGATTTTAAGTCTGGAAACCAGTCTGTGAGACTGATGCCTAGGGAGCTTGTGAAATCAGCTGAGGAAAATAGGTCAGTTAGGAATCCGGGTATTCAGCGTGTGCAACGTTACTTGTGGAATGTATGAGGGCATGTTCAAAAAACTGTCCTAAAAGAAAGGGACTTGTACATAAGGTAGCAGTGGCTATAGAAAGTAGAGGTATATCTGATAATATCGTACAGGTAGAACCATGTATTCATTCGCTTGGCACGTGTCTATTTCCCGAAGCGCGAGTACCAACCGCGAGAGGGTTAGTCAACGGTCGAGAAGTCGTAGTATTACGTGACACTGGTTGCACTGGCGTAGTGATCAAACATAGTCTCGTGCAGGATAACTAAATGCTCGGGTGGGAGTCCCCATGTGTGTTACTTGATCAGACGATCGGTCGCATTCCCGTACAAGGATCATGGTAAAACACCTTTCCTAACGATAACTCTTCATGCCCTTTGTATGGAAAATCCTATTTACGATCTGACGATCGGTAATGTTGAAGGTTCCTGTCTTCCAACTATGGCAGATTTTAAGATACCTTTGGTACAGGCAATCGAAACACGAGCGCAAACAGGGCGAGAGAAAACCGCGTTTCATATAGTAATAGTCCCGGAATCGATCTCAGGAATTTCGCGTGATGAGTTCAAACGAGAACAAGAACGTGATGAATCCATCAAAACAATTGTTGAGAAAATCTCGTCCGGCGCGATTAAACACTGCAAGGGTGGGGGTAGCTCGAGATTCGTAAGGAAGAACGGATTAATTCATAGGGAGTTTAGCGCTCCGGAGGGTAAGAAGTATTGGCAAGTGGTCGTACCCCAGAGATATAGATTTCAAGTACTTAGGGTGGCGCATGACTCGAGCATAGCGGGACACCTAGATAAGGCTAAGACCACTAGCAGAGTAGTCGCTGATTCTACTGGCCCGGTGTTAATGGCGATGTCACACGGTTCTGTAGGTCGTGTGACGTATGTCAGAAAACCGTATGTAAGAGAAGGGTCACAAGGGTGCCCTTAGGACAGATGCCATTAATAGATACACCGTTTAAAAGAGTGGCAGTAGATATTGTAGGACCAATACACCCAGTTACCGAAAGAAAGAATCGGTATATTCTTACTCTGGTTGACTACGCGACCAGATACCTCGAAGCCGTAGCGTTACCAACTATTGAAACGGAAAGGGTAGCTGAAGCATTAGTTGATATCTTCAGTAGGGTAGGGGTGCCAGAAGAAATCCTCACTGATTGTGGTGTCCAATTCACCTCTGACCTAATGGGTGAAATAAGTAGGCTGTTATCCATCAAACAGCTAAACACTACTCCAAACCATCTGATGTGCAATGGACTGTAGAGAAGTTTAATGGTACCCTGAAAAGCATGCTACGAAAGATGTGCGCGGAACATCTGCAAGACTGTGACCGTTATTTGAACGCTGTGCTGTTTGCGTACCGTGAAGTACCGCAGAAAAGTTTAGGGATTTCACCCTTCGAACTGTCGTACGGTAGAACAGTTCAAGGCCCGATGCGGATACTACGCGAACTATGGACGGGTGATGTCGCGAACGAGGAAATCAAAACTACTTACCAGTATGTATTAGATCTGCAAGATAAACTAGAGAGTGCATGCCAGATGGCACGTGACGAGTTAATGAAATCGGGCGCAGATATGCCAAATATTATAACCGCAAAACGCGAAATAGGAAATTTCTTGTTGGAGATCAGGATCTATTGCTTCTTCCAACTAGGTTAAATAAGTTATTAGTCCAGTGGAAAGGTCCCTATGAAGTTAAAGAGGTAAAAGGTGACATGGACTATAAAATTGACATAGACGGTAATTTAAAGACATTCCATGCTAACATGCTTAAGTTGTATATCAAGAGACGGAGAGACAATGTTGAAAGAGGGTCTTAAATGTCGTTTGTACGGCAGTCGTAGACGATGATGAAGCAGATTTGAATATCGAGAGTTCCCTTGAATGTCCCTTGGGAGTTGCGGGGGAAGGGATAGATAAAGTTGATGTGAGTGCGGAGTTGACGAAAGACCAGCGTCAACACATTAATGAGCTCTTGGCTAAACACTCCAATGTATTCACCGACAGACCCGGTTGTACAACTTTGTTAGACCTCAAAATTAAACTGAATACGTCTGACCCTATTCGAATCAAGGGCTATCCGGTGTCATACAACGCACGTGAAGCTGTGGACGAAGAGGTGGGTAAAATGTTGGATCTGGGGGTGACTGAACCCTCCAACTCGCCATATTCTTCTCCAGTAGTGCTAGTCAGGAAAAATGACGGGACGAACCGATTCTGTATCGATTTTCGGCAGTTAAATAAAATCACTGTGTTCGATGCAGAACCAATGCCAGATATGGAGGGTCTATTTGCGAAGTTGTCGGGAAACCGATGGATTTCCAAATTAGATCTGGCCTAGGGATATTGGCAGGTTTCCATTGTCCCAGAATCCCTAGCATTGACAGCATTTGCGACCCAGAAAGGATTGTATCAATTCAAAGTGATGCCATTCGGGTTAGTTGGAGCCAGCGCCACCTATTGTCGTTTGATGCGAAAGTTGCTGAAAGGTATAGCAAACGTCGATAGCTTTGTAGACGACATATTCGTGTACACGAATACTTGGAGTGAGCACGTGTCCGTCCTGGGGGAACTCTTCGATAGACTCCGCAGAGCGAACCTCACAGCGAGACCCACTAAATGCAGTATTAACTATACAGATTTAGATTGTTTGAGTCACAGGGTCAGTGGTATGGGTCAGTTAAAACCTCACCCCAAGCAAGTTGAAGCAATTAGAGACGCACCAAAGCCAACCAACAAAACGCAAGTACGATCATTTCTAGGTCTAGCAGGTTTTTAAGGAAAGTTTATACCGAAATTTGCAGCCATTGCTAGCCCACTGTCTGATTGGACCAAGAAGGGGAAACCAAACAAAGTTGAATGGGGACCGCCACAAGATAAAGCATTTTGTGCTCTGAAAGAGAAACTTTTTAGTGCACCTATATTAAAATTGCCAGATGTCAGCAAACCCTTTTTTTAAGAACAGATGCTTCTGAAACTTGGTTGGGGGAAGTTTTACTGCAAGAGCAAGACGACAGTAAGTTACCCGTAGCTTACTCAAGTAAGAAATTGCTACCCAGGGAGAAAAAATATTCCGTTATAGAAAAGGAATGTTTGGCCAAAGTATGAGGAATTGGGAAGTATCACGCATATTCATTTGGGAGAGATTTCGTTCTCGAGACTGATCACCAGCCATTACTGTATTTAAACAAGGCCAAGGTCGCTAACCCTCGGTTGATGCGTTGGGCGCTGACACTACAACCTTATAGCTTCCGTGTAGAAGCAATAAGGGCAGTTGAAAATATAGGGGCAGACTACTTGAGTAGGGCATGATGGGAAATTTGTATAAATTTACCCAGTATTAAAATCCAGATTGTAGTATAACCAGTGTAAATGTTGTAAGATATCATCAGTAGTTATTTTTCTTCTATCCTGTGTTACATTTAAAA
Organism: Unio delphinus; assembly: GCA_029339505.1. Classification (NCBI taxonomy): domain Eukaryota; kingdom Metazoa; phylum Mollusca; class Bivalvia; order Unionida; family Unionidae; genus Unio; species Unio delphinus. The sequence continues at coordinate 3,124,919 of JAQISU010000096.1, forward strand.
ATGTGTACATTTTTGTTCTTAGGGGGGAGGTATTGTCACAGAATTAGGCGAAAATTGAATTTATTTCTTCTTGAATTACAAACCAATTTCACCATTTTTTTGGTTTCGTCGTACATGCGTTACCTGGGGTGAATAAGTGTTTTTCAAGGTAAGTGACGTGTAGCGATTTGCATGTGCCTGACTACAAATCACTTGAAGTCAGGAACATTAGAATCACGGGGTGCATGGGAATTTTGCCGTGAATTCTGCTCACCTATTTGAGGATATATAAGGCAGAATAATTCTGATAAGATTACGAGTCCAAAAGTATCTTATCAAAGGAGAGATAGCTCGTCATTTTTTCTCCAGCCAAAGGGGTGAGTGTTTAATTTACATTTCGTTTTATTGTGAATTTTATTCAGTTTATCATTTCATGTAATGATGCCTTTATTACAATGCAGATTTAAACCGTTGAATATTTGGAATTACTAGTCACTATTAGACTTTAAATGGAATAGCGTAATCTAAAGTTTAGATTATTAGTTTGGTTTCTTTATTGTAGCTGAATTGTAGCTGAACGTCTTTGAATGTATCTGAATGTAGCTGAATTGTAGCTGAACGTCTCTGAATGTCTCTGAATTGTAGCTGAACGTCTTTGAACGTCTCTGAATGTCTCTGAATTGTAGCTGAATGTGATTGATTGTGCTGTGATTGTGCTGTTTAATTGTGCGATCCAATTGAGGTATCTGACTGTCTGTCGGATTGTCTGTCCGTCTACGTCTGTCGAGATGTGTAAATATCCGGAAATCTAGAAGTCTAAATGTCCGAGTGTCGGAGCTGTCTAGAGGTGTAAACATCCGGGGTAGCATCTAGGTGTTTGGGACCGATGGTTCTAGTAGATGCTGTATGCTGTCTGTACGTATAACTGTAGTGGATCCGTGAAGGGCAAGTGACCGATAAAAGTATTGGGTCAACCCTAGGTATTCGGAGAAGCGGGGGTGGCGATTCAACAGTTGCTGAATCGTACGGTTGTACAGGATCGAGACACGTGTGTGTTTTTACAATTGAATACATTGTTATATTTACACATAGTTACTTTGAATCACAGTAGTATTTCAAGTTATTACATGAATCTCAATAACAATTAGCAACTTGATGATATACATGTAGATGTTTGTACTTGTTGTCGCAATCCATACGTGCGATAGTATAGTTTGATGCTTGTATTTGTTATTGCAATTTATACTTGCTTTAATATACCTTTTGTAAAGGCTCCATTTTTATTTGAAACATTTGTGTAGTAAAGGAAGTTCCTTGGATCTGCGTTTAGTCCAGAAGATTCCTTGGATCTGTGTTTATTTTCTATCAATATTTAATTTATTTTTGAATTGTGAATGGTTGTGAAGTATGATTGTGGGCTGAATGCATGAGTTATTGAGTTGATACATCATTATTTTTCATTAATAATTTATTTCATAAATTTACATTATCTTTCACATATTGTGTTTGTGTTGTTCATTTAATCCACCATCAACTCGGTAACAATTCTGTTACAAACATTTTATTTAAGTCGCCTGAAAAGTGTACCAAAATAAATGAAATTGAAATGCTGCTGCAAGTTGAGCCCAATATTTTGCGCGTAAAACGTCTTACCCTGGCTGCATTTTTTGCTAGGTGAGCTAAAAAATACTGTTAGAAGCCATCACAACTCCCTTGTATACAAATTCTTACTCATAATATTTAAACAAAATGAGGTTGTTACAAATTTGGATTACATATTAGCTAACAAGGTAATACACCTTTAAACGTTATTACAATATAATTGTTTAACATTATTATTCCCAGCTGACAAAAGAACATTTCCGAGCACTTACACAATGATACATATGTCATCAGAATTTGAATACATTTAGAGAGAGGGTACTGAAATGCGACATCAAGTACGCTACTAATCGTCAAACATGGTTTCGTTCAATCAGTGAAATATTCGGTCGTTACTGGTATGCTAATTAGTAATTGATTTTTCCCACTTTGCTCATGCAACAATAGAGATATAATATTTCCGATGGAACCTTTACCTTTCTCGTTTTCTTGTACAGACATGATTTTGACTTTAAAAAAAGAAACTGAAAATCTGAAAGGGGGTTTTGGGGGTACTCCCCGAATGGGGTCTCGAGGTGCAGCGGGGTTCCAGGGATGAAATAACCCCAAATGAAAATGCATTTTACACGCATAAAACGCATAAAAATCTGCTCCTGGTGCAACTTTTGACCATAATATGTAACAAAAAAAATCATTTTGCTGCCAACATATACTTTTATCTTTTCATAACAAATATGTAAAATTAACACCCAAATGCATTATCTATATATACAAATAATCTCATATATTCACTTGTCTTTTTGTCCACTGAACACAACCTGTTGATATGCCAGTTGAGCTGTTTTTGCGGGTTTAAGAAAGATTTCTTTAGTCTTCCTTTTCATCACCAATGATTCTGCTGGCTCAATGTGCATTCGTTTCTACGAGAGCCTTTTTCATTTCCACCTCTAGCTTGTATTGGCGACATGCAGTGCACATATTCGGACAGAGGGCTTCATTTTTTCCCGTATGCAATTTCATTGGTACCTGTGATCCCAGACTCTTTCAACCAATACTTCTGTAATGTACATATTGCAGTAGGCACAAAATGCCAGTCCTCGAGCGTTCAGTTTTCTTATAAACTGACCAACTAAATTTCCGTCGACAATTTGTTCCAGCAATTCCCTTCCATTTTTTAAAAACCTTTATTAAACATTTCGTGCCATCGTCTCTCTCAACATCTAAGGACGCCATTTTTGTTTGCGAGCACGCTTGTTCTTTCCATTACCATAAGTTTACTTTACACGAAGATTCATTGGATGAATTTAAACTTTTGACCAATCAGAATACTCTTTACGAGAGTCGCAGGCTAACTAATATATGGAGCGAATACATTACAAGGGTTGTTGCGGAATGGGACTGAAAACAATGGTTAAAAACCGGGAATAAAAACATATCAGACATTATTTATAAACAAAACCCAGACTATTTAAAAAAAAATCAGACTCAAGTCAGGAGAAAAGCGGAATTTCATTTTAAAGCGGAGAAAAAATCATGTCTGCTTCTACTGCCTCATGTTGTATTCTTTCCAACTCTACATACCTTTCTCAAGAGCCACCAATCTTTCCATCATATGTTTCAGGTCATCACGTGGCGTTTCATTGACTACAAAAAATAAATTAATAACTTGACAACTAATATTTTAAGCAAGGATATTATGGTACATGAAACATATGCATAATACTGTTTTCAAATAACACAGTTTTTTTCAAAAAAAACTTGTTAAACAAATTCAAAATGATGATCAATAACGACATTAGGTGAACCTAAGCTAAATACCAATGACTTCTAGTTCATCATCAGTCAGAGTCATTATTGGAACACACCATTAAAATACTTGATAGAGCTCCTTATATTTCATATTGTAAATCAAGGTTCATCTTATTCGAGAGACGTGAAGAAGCAGAGAATTTTCTTAGACAGTGCACAACAATTAAGATACCATTACTTTAGAATGCTTAAATCCGGTTACAAGTAAACAGCATATTACAATACATTTTAATCTTAAAGACATTTTATAAGAGAATTTCATGATTCTGAATTAACATAAGAGACCAGCATAAACAAACAGAATTATGGAGATGGGAAGATAGAAAAAACATGTATAACCTTTATTTGTACATGTGCAGCGAAACTGTACCAAAAAGCAATATCTGCATATAACTTTGTTTTCGTAGCGGGAATAATCAATATACAATTGTCAGAAGAAGAACTTGAGTACCATGCTGGTGTGTACATATGGGTGAGGCTAGATTGGTATGTTGGATTGGAGTCCGTCATTGAAGTATAGCAATGGAAAATGAAGTAAAATGCATATGACTTTTGCATACCTGTGCCCAGCAACGTGGAATTAATTGCCCATTGAAAATAGATACAAAGAAAGTAATCCCATTCAAGAGTGCTCTTCAAACTCACCGATTTTGACTGCAAGAACAAACTTAATTATTTTTCCTACCTTACATAGTTCAGCATTTTGCATGTTTTCTAATTTCATGATATTTCTTTTGTTTTCTTGTGTTTTGTAGTCTTATCATCATAGATGTTGTAAAGCGCTTATAGCTTCTAAAGATTAGGCGCTATACAAAGTACTCATTATTATTAGTATAATGAATGGCATAAATTTACTAAATACAATGTTTATAAACCAGGAGGAGAATTGTTTAAAACATATTAAAGCAAACCTGATCTGAAAAAATAACGCTTTAGAAATTATACGGATGGAAGTCAGCCTGACACAAAACGAAACCTACATGTATTATAAACTCTGACTCCATGTTGCCTAATTCTAAAGTTGAGTGAATAGAAACTACTCAAAATTAAATTTAAAAATCTGCTCGAGTATCTAATAATGAAATGGTGATTATTAGCAATGTTACCATGCAGTTCTCCAAATCAAATCCATCCTAGATGGGGCCCAAGTGCCTTATGACTGTAAACCTACCTCAGCACATAAAAATTCCTACTAGAATTACTGAAGAAATTTCTACCCTAATCTACTAGTTTCAAGCTTGAGACGGTCCTTATCTATATAAACGGAAACGTTTCAACAGTTATTTCTTTCCAAACATCCATTACGCTTGTAAGCGAATATAATAAGTTCTTTGTCCTCCCAATATTAAGTAATGTATTAACCGTGAAGTACCTAATTCACTTCAGAAAATCACTCATGACTTTAAATGGTATTACGTTGCAAATGTTACTGTTGCATTGCTTGCATGGTGCAACCTATTTCTTTCATGCTTTAAAACTCCATGTTCATTGTTGAATAAAATGAGTTCAACATTGGCTTGGGTCTAAATACAAGTCAACTTGTAAAGAATTAAAAGACTAAAAGAACAACAGCATATACATCATGTGCCAAAGCAACTAAACAAGAAAGGAACCTCAGCCACAAATGATGCAGAATTTGATTAAGACTTTGACTATTAACTTACAAATATAACAAACATTACCCGTAGCACTTGTGCGCGAATACAATGATTTGTCCTTATGATATACAATGCTAATTAATGTGCTGAACTAAATATATTAGATAAAAATGCTTAATTGTTGCTGCGATATCTCAATTTGCAACTCACCTCATTGATCTGGACATTGTGTTTTGTTTGATGACAAAGTACAAAATCCACAAAGGTGACCTCAGTTTATAATAAACACTATTTGTTACAGGAAATAATCAAGAAAACTCGAATAAGCGTGTTATTATTACACTTCAGAAAAATGTTAATTCTGGCAAAGATAAAGGTGTGCCAATAGCAAAAGTAAACTGTTACAGATTTGTTACCAATTTAAAATGAATTTTGATTCTAATATACTTCAGAGAATGCGAATAATCTACTGGATAAACGAAGATTTCTCTCATGAAATTGTAAGTGGTGTACATGTGTGTTCTGTTCGTGGACCGTTTCTGTATACTATATTAGTAGAAGATCTTCTTTTGTTCACAGAGCACATAAACACACATTTATTTGCTGATGTTGTTACAGTAATCTGTTTCTAGTGCTTACGTAAAGACCACAGAAATGGTATTGAACTCTGATCTAATGACGTGTAGTTAAAGCATAGTAAAATTATTATTAAAGGATTTTAAATGAAAAGAAAATACAATATATGTTAACAGATTTATCTAAATAGCGTCCCACAACTTAGATAGTTCTCAGTTCCAAAATATTTAGTCAGGTAAGATTAAAAATATGAAAAATGTCCAACGCTTTTTAATGAATTATGTAAAATTAATTGAGATTAATATTTTGACTCAAAACGCCAATAATTTTGACAATGTTTGGAACCCTTGGATACAATCAAATTATACATCATAAGTTGATAAATGTAAAGAGTAGGCTTTGCACATTGTTTTATCATTGATGATGTTTGTGTTTAAAATATTTAGTGGGTACGAACAAACGGGACGGTATACTAATAGTTCTATAGCAAAGCTGAACATGTCTTGCCATCATCTCACACAGGATCAATAATACTTTTGAATTTGTTAGGCGTGAGAAGATTCCTGGATTAGTATTTGTATTCAATTTTATATAATAGCTCTATGCAATGCCGTCTAAGTCTGAATAACACCTTCTAATGAAAGAAACTATGGATCTACACCATTCTTTAAAGATATTAAGTTGAAGAAAAATTCTGAATCAGAATTATATCAATAACGATATGCAACAATACATCCAGTCGCCTTCTATCTCATACATCATGAAAACATTGTTCACTCTTGATTGTAAATTGCTAGGTGAGCTAATTAGTAATTGATTTTCCCAACTCTGCTCATGCAACAATAGAGATATAATATTTCCGATGGAACCTTTACCTTTCTCGTTTTCTTGTACAGACATGATTTTGACCTAAAAAAAAGAAACTGAAAATCTGAAAGGGGGTTTGGTGGTACTCCCCCAACGGGGTCTCGAGGGGCAGCGCACCTGATCAGGGGGTTCCGGGGTCAAAGACCCCCCCAACTAAAAATGCATTTTACATGCACAAAACGCGTAAAAATCGGCTCCTGGTGCAACTTGTGACCATATTATGTAACAAAATAATCATTTGAAAAACTAAAAAACTTACCAAAAATATGAATAATTTTTCAATATTTACTGTTACATGAATTTGTTCTCCAATACTTACTTAAGTTATTTCATGTGCATGTCAATGTTCATATCGTAATTAAGTCAATAATTAGGTATTTTTTCCTGCCAACATATACTTTTCTCTTTTCATAACAAATATGTAAAATAAACACCCAAATACATCATCTATATGTAAAAATAATCTCATATATTCACTTGTCTTTTTGTCCACTGAACACAACCTGTTGATATGCCAGTTGAGCTGTTTTTGCGGGTTTAAGAAAGATTTCTTTAGTCTTCCTTTTCATCACCAATGATTCTGCTTGCTCAATGTGCATTCGTTTCTACGAGAGCCTTTTTCATTTCCACCTCTAGCTTGTATTGACGACATGCAGTGCACATATTCGGACAGAGGGCTTCATTTTTTTTCCGTATGCAATTTCATTGGTAGCTGTGATCCCAGACTCTTTCAACCAAGACTTCTGTAATGTACATATTGCAGTAGGCACAAAATGCCAGTCCTCGAGCGTTCAGTTTTCTTATAAACTGACCAACTAAATTTCCGTCGACAATTTGTTCCAGCAATTCTCTTCCATTTTTTAAAAACCTTTATTAAACATTTCGTGTCATCGTCTCTCTCAACATCTAAGGACGCCATTTTTGTTTGCGAGCACGCTTGTTCTTTCCATTACCATAAGTTTACTTTACACGAAGATTCATTGGATGAATTTAAAGTACCAAGAACATTTAGCAAACTTCCAGTTTTACCTTACGACAGCAAACAACACATTCTCCTTCCTATTATTGGTCATGTCTTATTACTAACGGCATTAGTAATATGCTGGTCAGCAAACCTACCTCTTCCACAATGTGGATGAAGCCCATTTTTTTCTAGGAATATTTGCATATGTTGACCGTATATTTCAGTCTTTTTTGTGAAACATCACTTTTTTCCATCTTGTGAAAGTCCTAAACGGGGATTTAAAACTGGCTCTTAATGCCTTTGTACATGTAACGGTAATTATAAAAGTATCATTTTGTGACGCTAATTATTTTATTGGTTTGGCTTTCCAATATCTGATTCGACTCTTCAATGTGCTGAGTTACTTTCTTAAAATTGAGAATGGTTCTTAAAAGTAATGAGTATTAAGGTAAAATGCCTTACCGTGCTAGGTGGCCCTTGCTCAAAATAAAATAATGATGCCGAATGAGGTGAACGCACTGTCAATATGAAACACTGCAAAAGTCCTGATCACGCATCCAATGCTTTCTCTATAGCCGCATGGCTTGCAAAACAGTTTCAGAGAATTGCAACTCTTAATATAAAGCACATTTTGCACATACTAGATGTTATTGACTACTGCTGAACCAAAACGTTCTGTATCCTATCATGGTCTGAGTCAACCATTTTGTGATTGGAATAGTATTCATATCTTACTTGATAATGCAGATGAATGATGATAAAACTGAGGCCATTCGGATCACAGCACAAATACTATCACATTCACATCTTTTAAATCAAACATTAAATATCAGCAACACCAACATTAAATTCACACAGTCAGTACAAAACCTAGCTGTTACTCTTAAACAGTACTCTCACATTGCACCAACATGTCATGAAGATACGCAAGCATGCTTATCTTGAGCTGAGACGCATAAGCTCCATTCGCAAATATCTTTCAGTTGATGCCACTAAAACACTTGTGTGTTCATTAGTACTTTCAAGACTAGACTATTGTAAATCAATTTTGTCTGGTTCACCATAATACCTTCTAAAGAAACTTAACAAGTTCAAAACACAGCTGCTCGGATCATCTTTAGAGTACCACGATCAGAGTGCAACTCTCTGCTGCTCTGTACCCTACACTGGCTATCCATTTGATACAGAATCAAACACAAAGTTTGTTATCTGTGCTATGTTTCACTGACGGACTCCAATCCAGCATACCAATCTAGCCTCACCCATATGTACACACCAGCATGGTACTCAAGTTCTTCTTCTGACAATTGTATATTGATTATTCCCGCTATGAAAACGAAGGAAAATGCATATGACTTTTGCATACCTGTGCCCAGCAATGTGGAATTAATTGCCCATTGAAAATAGATACAAAGAAAGTAATCCCATTCAAGAGTGCTCTTCAAACTCACCGATTTTGACTGCAAGAACAAACTTAATTATTTTTCCTACCTTACATAGTTCAGCATTTTGCATGTTTTCTAATTTCATGATATTTCTTTTGTTTTCTTGTGTTTTGTAGTCTTATCATCAAAGATGTTGTAAAGCGCTTATAGCTTCTAAAGATTAGGCGCTATACAAAGTACTCATTATTATCAGTATAATGAATGGCATAAATTTACTAAATACAATGTTTATAAACCAGGAGGAGAATTGTTCTCTACATAGCACACTTCAAAAAATATTAAAGCAAACCTGATCAGAAAAAACAACGTTTTAGAAATTCTTTGGATGGAATTCAGCCTGACACAAAACGAAACCTACTACATGTATTATAAACTCTGACTCCATGTTGCCTAATTCTAAAGTTGAGTGAATAGAAACTACTCAAAATTAAATTTAAAAATCTGCTCGAGTATCTAATAATGAAATGGTGATTATTAGCAATGTTACCATGCAGTTCTCCAAATCTAATCCATCCTAGATGGAGCCCAAGTGCTTTAGGACTGTAAACCTACCTCAGCACATGAAAATTCCTACTAGAATTACTAAAGAAATTCCTACCCTAATCTACTAGTTTCAAGCTTGAGACGGTCCTTATCTATATAAACGGAAACGTTTCAACAGTTATTTCTTTCCAAACATCCATTGCACCTGTAAGCGAATATAATAAGTTCTTTGTCCTCCCAATATTAAGTAATGTATTAACTGTGAAATACCCAATTCACTTCAGAAAATCACTCATGACTTTAAATGGTATTACGTTGCAAATGTTACTGTTGCATTGCTTGCATGGTACAACCTGTTTCTTTCATGCTTTAAAACTCCATGTTCATTGTTGAATAAAATGAGTTCAACATTGGCTTGGGTCTGAATACAAGTCAACTTGTAAAAAATTAAAAGACGAAAAGAACGACAGCATATTTAGCATGTGCCAAAGCAACTAAACAAGAAAGGAACATCAGCCACAAATGATGCAGAATTTGATTAAGACTTTGACTATTAACTTACAAATATAACAAACATTACTCGTAGCACTTGTGCGCGAATACAATGATTATTTGTCCTCATGATATACTATGCTAATTAATGTGCTGAACTAAATATATTAGATCAAAATGCCTAGTTGTTGCTGCGATATCTCAATTTGCAACTCACCTCATTGATCTGGGCATTGTGTTTTGTTTGATGACAAAGTACAAAATCCACAAAGGTGACCTCAGTTTATAATAAACTATAGATCCATTTCAAATATTTCAATATTATCCAGCATGTTTGGGAATCTGACTGCCAAATCAAATAAACAGTGTTTAGCAGAAGTTTGCTTTAGCACATATTGTCAGGGTTTCAAAAGGAAGGCTCATGGCCTGAAGAAAACTTACACACTATTTGTTACAGGAAATAATCAAGAAAACTTGAACAAGCGTGTATTTATGACACTTCAGAAAAATGTTAATTCTGGCAAAGATGAAGGTGTGCCAATAGCAAAAGTAAAATGTTACAGATTTGTTACCAATTTAAAATGAATTTTGATTCTAATATACTTCAGAGAATGCGAATAATCTACTGGATAAACGAAGATTTCTCTCATGAAATTGTAAGTGGTGTACATGTGTGTTCTGTTCGTGGACCGCTTCTGTATACTATATTAGTAGACGATCTTCTTTTGTTCACAGAGCACATAAACACACATTTATTTGCTGATGTTGTTACAGTAATCTGTTTCTAGTGCTTATGTAAAGACCACAGAGATGGTATTGAACTCTGATCTAATGACGTGTAGTTAAAGCATAGTAAAATGATGATTAAAGGATTTTAAATGAAAATAAAATACAATATATGTTAACAGATTTATCTAAATAGCGTCCCACAATTGAGATAGTTCTCAGTTCCAAAATATCTGGTCAGGTGTGATTAACAATATGAAAAATGCCAAACATTTTTTAATGAATTATGAACGATAATGTAAAATTAATTGAGATTAATATATTGACTATGTAAATCCCTTACACTAGTAATCACATGCACAAACTAGAAATATTTACTGCAATGCCTTTATTTTGCCTGGCAATGGATACTGTTTGACAATATATTGAAACTGCAATAAAATAAGTAGGACACATATTTTTGACGCAACATGAAAATTTTTAGGGTTTGAAAGGAGATAGCTCAGACTAAGTGACAATCTTATTTCATAAATATTCTTTTCAACAATTATCTAAATTGCAATATGTCTCCAATGATTGAAACAAACCTAGTAAAACAATGATTCAGAATCTATAATATTAATCAAATAAGTGTGTGTAGATTAAACTATTAAATGGAGTATATATCTTCTGACACAGTGTGCGTACAATATTTTATCGACATGTGAGGTAAGCACTGGAGCATAATAAATTGTTATTATGCACCGCATTCGATCATGAGGAGCAATAACTCTAGTGAATAGCACAACAGCATGGCGATGTCTCGATATTAGCAACATGAGATGATGACACTACATGTGACCATGTTTCATGTCAACCCATAACAAACAGTCATGAAATTGGGTCATAATCTGCTCGTTGCACCAAGACAAGATACTAAATGCTACTAAAATCGAGAGATTAAAATGATTTGTCGATATGCTCCTTTAGGTGACAAATATAATAATTCACGAGATTTAAGTTTGCATCATGTACATGTGCAAAAGCTTCATTAGGTTTGTTGCTTATGTTAAATATAGTCAGTCTGAAGACATTTTGTTTTACGAAGTTGTATACAGTTATTTCAATGTTCATTATTGGAAGTCGTTTCGAAGTCAGTTAAATTTTCACAAATGTGTTTTTAAAAAGGTTTATACTATTGGTAGCTGTGTCCATAGGTACCTGATGGTTATAATTTAAACAAATTGGAAAGAGATTGGTGAATGGATGCTTTCTGACAAATCTGGTCTAATTATTTTGATTAGCTTGAAGAAAAACAGTTTAAAGGTTCCTTCTTTTTTATATTTTTATTGTCAGTTGAACAGCGTTATGAAAGAAGTTGAAATAGCAATTCTGAATGGACGATGCAAGACAATTGACGACAGAGCGACAAACCACATCTGTGCTAATGAAAGTTAGACTTGGACCAGATACAACATATTTTAATTTTCATACCGAATTCAATAAGCTCCTCTTTGGAACCTTCTCGAGTTAGAGGTGTCCCATTCCGACGTTGATCACGGGTTCGAATCCTCTTTCCCCATTCTGAAAAATGTTCTCCAAATGATTTGTTGTTGACTATTTTGCTACATTGATTAGAACAGTAATTTGATGATAACTTTTACAAATTAATATTTGACACCTGACAGGACACAGCTTTACCGTATCGCATTCAATGAGAAATAAAATTTAACCGACTAAAAACAGAACTAAAAGAAGAACAACTGCATGTAAGTATTACAACGGTGAAAAAGCTCATCAAAGACACATAAACTCTTGTGACCAAAATAAATTCCAAAGAATACAAGACAACATTGTGTATTCTGTACTACTATTTTGTTTAACTATTGAATATTGAAAACCAATAAAATATTCTGGAAGAACTTTAAGGTATGAAATGTTTAATAAAAATATATTTTTGTATATTCAAGAGAAGATCTTCGAATGATACCTAGTAAGTACAGTACAAAAGTATTTGTTGCCTTTTACCTTAAATATAAAATAATCATGGACAGAAAAACTTTGAACATGTCTCCAATGCTATCAATGTATCACCAGTCGCTTGCTTTTTATTAAATCCAATAATTAGTGTATTTTTAAGTTTTGCTCTTTTCAACTTAGAGAACATTTCGCTGTTTAAATTTGTCTGACATCTACTATAAACTTTGTTATTGCTATTAGTACTGTAACAGCGTGAAACTAATTTGGAAAAAGTATGTTTATCTTACTGAAAAACCAATCTACTACCATAATCTGAGGTCTGCATACAATTTAGTGTACCCTTCCTATAATAAAAAAGTATTAGGCTTTTAAGACTTTGATGCCAATGTATTTATCACATGCGGTGCAAGGTATTCAATCAGCTAAAGAAAGCAGTTATTGCAAATGAAGATGAACCTTTCGAGCATAACTAACATAGACATAAACAGTACACTCAAAATACTTAAATGCATCTAGGTTACCAAACGACATTAATGATATGGAAAGCAATATAGCTTACTTTGTTTGTGTGCTAAATAAATAAAAACGGGAAATTCAGCTACAACTAATGCAGCTAATGCACTGGAGCCTATCCAGAGCGCAACTAATGCACTGGAGGCTATCCAGTGTGCAGTGTTCTGTGATGGACTTTCCGATTTAATCTGGCTGTTATCTGCAAAAAAAAAAATGTAAGCAAGAATTACATAGTTTGACCCTAACATTGTGTAGCGAATCTCCAACTTCATTTATGAACACTAATTGTTATGCAGAAAATAAATAAAACCATTGATTAGCAACCACAGATGATGTGTGTGTGTCTGTGACATCTATTCTAGTATGAAATGACTTTCTATATAGGTTTGGTCTTCAACATCAAGCATGGTCATACGCTTTATGCATATATTTAGCTTTAATGTTAGTAAGCTACAAAATAAAGGTCAAATAAAATTTCCTTCACTCTAAGAGTGTAGTAGTACAACAGAGATCCATTTAATTATGAATTTGTATGATTTGGACATTAAATAATGATCAAAACAAGGTCACGAAAGCATGAGCAATAAGGCAAAAATAAGCTCATGTTGTAATAGGGTCCTAATATTTCTTAATATCCATTCTCTTAACAAGATTCATGAAAACATAAATCAGACTAAAGTTCGTGTGATCATAAGCTAGAAGAGATTAAATATATGTCACGCTGATATAAGAGTTTGTTGTAGTATTGATAGATATGCAAATTATCATCAAATTTATTATTCTAACGTAAACGTACTGGATAGATAAACATCAAAAACAAACTCTTACCCAAGTCAGTTCCTCTGGATGCATTGTCTCAAAAAATTTCATGATTTAAGACAGGATAATATATACATGCCACGCACACATAAAAACTTTGTGGTCATGAGCTAAAGATAGAATTTTAACCTATGTAGTAAGGTCTTAAATGTAGGTCACAGTGACATTTTGGAAAGGTGTGGTTCTAACAATCACAAAAATTATTTGTTTATATTATGGATCAGATACTACAACATTTAACTAACGCTAGTGGTGCATGAAATACAAGTAATATTGATCTACCTGTGTTATGGGAATATCTTATTAAAATGCATCATGTCAGCATGTTTCATGATTTCAAGAAAAAACCTTGTGTGTACAGGGTAAACTAATGCAAAATGGAAGGTGAGCAAATGTAAAATATAGGTCTACATTTACTGTAATGGTGTGTTAATAATAGTGATAAATAACATTTATCTATTGTATGGGCAAACATTTGTGAACAAACTAAAAGCAACAAATGTATTTTAAAAAATTTCAGCAATCCATGAAATATAGGTAAGTCAGTGAATCGAATGATTTTTCTTGAAGATACATGTCTTTACCACGTATATTGATTTAAAATATTACTCTATTTATTTCGATTACAAAGGTTTAGTTAAATAAAAATCACTTCACCAAGAATGTAATGCAGGACATGTTCTGATACGTACAAAGTTATCCCCCAAAGCCACCTCCTCTGTAGTTGATATGAAGCCCACTCTCATATGTTTCTTAGGACAAGGTAGAAAGACATTTTAACTAACTCTTCAAAATACTCTGCACATGGAATTGCAGCCATGCTTTAAGAAAGCATATTGATGCCTGGAAGTGAACACTAAGTAATAGTAGATGAGGTTACACAGTCAGAAAATGTGATTAAATGCAAATATTGAAACAAAACATTATCACAAATGAGTTTTGCCTTGATTACATTGAGAAGCTTTGTTTCAAATTTACATGATATGGCATCATTTGAGACTGTGCATTATGAAGGTTTGTAACATGTTTCGTACGTTTGTAAAAGTTTCATTTCATGCAATTTTTTTGAAACTGAGAAGGATATTCTACCTTGAATTGGAGATCAGAACAAGAGATGGGCCCAACAAATATGCTGCAACACTTATACAACAAGTCTTTGCCATTGGTAGAAAAAATAAAAGGAAATTTATGTCCTTTGCAGTGAAAAGGTTTTGGACATTGGCAACAGATATCAGCACCTCTAGTCGGGCAAAGTGTGTCAAGTAAAAATGGACTGTACATTATATAAACTATCCATCAGCTGCACGACCAATACCATGCGGAGAAGGAATGTCAGTTCCTCATGCACCAGAAATATTCTCACTTTAGTCAGACGAGGAAGAGGATGAGGATAAAATTTCTAGTTCTGAACAATCAAAATCACAAGACCCATAATTTATGTCATCCTACTCCTCTGAACTATACATTGTAACACAAGGTAAACTGAATGACGTTGTTAAACATTTTGAACTATCATGTTCTAAGGCAGAGCTGTTGGGCTCTAGACTACAGCAGTGGAATCTCCTGGCAGGTTTCAATGTTCCATGACCATCAAAAGGATAGCAGCAGAGAGGGTGAATCGGACAAGCCGTTACAGGCGTCTTTTTTGGTAATTCAAGGCTTCCTCATAAATGCCTAATAGAAGCGTCCATTTGGTAAAATCAGAATAAAAAACGACGCCACAGTCGTTGTCACCACCCCGTTGCTGCTATGAAGTTAACCGAATTAGTTATAGATACGATCTAATCCAATACGATATCGTGTCAGAGGATCGTGTATACTTATCGTCACAAATCCATGTTGGGTTAACTGAGCACCACTAAAGAAATTTTTAAATCGATTATAATCCATATCGGCGCACCAAGTCTGCCAGATATTTTGTAACGTATGAGTATCAACTCCGTTGAATACGCACAATAAATTACAATTATCTCTGATCACCTTTGTGATTTGTGTATAACTTTGAGTTACATATATCACATCAGAGTTTTATGTCTACCTCGGTAAAATATTCTAGCTGGATTCTTTTGTTTATCTAACATTACATCATCGTACACACAAGATTGTTAATGCATACATCCAAGTCTTCCACGGATGGCGCTTCGTCGATATCTGTGATAAACTCAATAACGTTTCCGCGGTAAGCTTCTGAAATGGTTTTGTTGTAATCTTTTAACACTTGATAACAATGCTGATCATCTACGCTCGGGGCAACTAAATACAATTTGTCCCAGGTCATATATTTCATTATCATTGTGAGTAACAATTGAGTTTTACCACTCCCGGACGATCCGATGATAATCATCCTGATAGAGTTTGGTAACAACGGGTGATGTTTTACCTGTTGTTGCTTCTTTAGCGCTAAGAAATCGATCACTTCCATTTGTTAATATAACATAAATATATTATGGATCTATATTGTGTGAAATGTAAGAAGCGTACACCAACTATTGACCCAACGACTGTTACTACAAAAAATAACCGAGAAGCGGTTTCTGGTAAGTGCGAGGTATGTGGGATAAAAAAAATATCGATTTGTAAAACAAAAAGCGGTGGTGATATCGCCGCCAAGCTAGCTAAACTCCCAGGGTTACCATGGAGGAAGTATCCAGGTGAAAAACACCTTCCAGGATATAGTTATTGCAGACCAGGAACACGATTAGATATCAGACTTGATAATCAGGATAATCCTAACCCGGGAGAAAATCCGATAAATGCTATCGATGAAGCATGTCGGATACATGATATAGCTTACCGGAGCGGTGATTTACAACAGCGTCATCTCACAGATGTGAAATTAATTCATGCGTTGAATTCTATCACTGGAAACACTAGTGTTTCATTCAAAGAAAAATTGGCTGCATGGTTGATAAAATCGGCTATGAAAGGTAAATTGATGTTAGGTGCTGGTAATTAATAACAACATGGAATCTATTTATTATTCTCCAAAAGGATACTGGAGGGGTAAAGCAGCAATTGGTAAACTCACTAGCGCTGCAAAAGTAAAAAATACTACTGCAGCTGATTGGTTATCTAATCAGGCGATATGGCAAATTTATCTACCGCTGCCTAAACAAATTAACTACTCGCATTTTGATGTGACTGTCCCTAATGAAGTTCATCAAGCTGATATACTATTTCTGCCACACGATGGTGGTTACCAATACGCATTAACCGTAGTTGATATTGCGAGTCGATACAAACAACCAGAGCCGCTAAGGACAAAATCATCAACTGAAGTGGCTTCTGCATTTTATAGGATTTATCGAAGGGGTCCTCTGCGCTGGCCAAATCTATTACAAGTTGATCCTGGCAAGGAATTTCAGGGTGTAGTTCTATCAATGATGAAGAATCATAATACCACAACACGACAAGGACATATCGCACTACATCGCGATCAGGCAAATGTTGAACGATTTAATCGGACACTTGCTGAGCGATTATTTGGATATCAATACGCAATTGCAACTCGCAATTGCAACTCGCGCAGTGATTATTCTGTTGCTGTTTCAGTGTAATTATTAATTCGGCATCAATGTCAAATTCTCGTTTATTTTTTTTATCCTGTTGTTTATAACCAGAGAGTTTTTTCTGATTATATCCTTGACGTTGTCAGCGCTGATAATATCACTTATTGTAGTGTCATTAGCATCTAAAACAACTCTTCGAAGTTGATTTATTCTCCGTACTCTGGACACTGCAAGATAAACTAAATTTGACCATTCAATGCGATTATCTACTATCCAAACTATTGTGTCTGTGATAGTCAATCCCTGTGAAGAATGTATTGTTGCTGCGTAACCTAGCGTCCATGGGGATTTATCAGCGCGCAATGCATCTTTAACGACGCTGATATCAACCAGCACAATATCATTTAACACTAAATTCTGCTTTTCATGCTGTCCTGGAATATCAACTTCGATATTTTGTCTTCGTGTATCCGAAGGTCTATAACAGAGCGGTACTGGAAGTGTTGCAAATTTTTCTTTATGCGTTTAAAATAATTTCATCTGAAGTGTGTCTCTGACTATTTTTCTACTTGCTACTATCAAATCGTTTGGTCTCCATGCTTCCCAAAAATCATTCATGGGAGTTTCTGAAATTATTTCACGGGTTATTTCACATTGGATTCTATCAGGTTGTAATCTGATTAGTTGTTTGAACTCGCGTAATTGTTCATCAAGTGCTCTATGATTAGTATTAATCTCTTCGTAATAGTCTACATGTTTCTTTAGCCAATCATGTGGGGATAAACCGATAAATGGTGGTGGTTGGCCATGATCACCACACATGACGACTTTTGTTGTTTTCGTTGATAATTACTCAAGAAATTTTTGTAATACATGTAATGACAATGTACATATCTCATCCCAAATTATGACATCAGGGATAAATTTCTCACCCATTCGTCACCTTTCCATCGAAAGAAACTATGATAAGTACAGGCATTCACCTCTCGTTGTTTAATCTCTCTGGCAAGTCTGTGGGTTGGTGTTAACACAATCATGTTTGATTTACCACGAAATAATTCAATCACACGAGTTGTCTTTCCTGACCCACCGCAACCGTTCAAATAAATTGTTTTATATCTACATATTGGATCAGATATCGGTGGTGCATTAGAAAATTCTGATAATTGGTCACACTTCAAGTATGTATCGTCCATCGTAACATCAGCAGATTTACAATACTCGTGTAGCATCTCCTTTTTAAATCTCCAACATCCCCAATTTTCCTCCGGATCTGTGAATTCAGCCACCGCTGATTTATATTTCTCGTGTATGTACATCGAATCAGTAGCTACTCTAACCGCATATTCAGGAAATTTATTTATCATCGATAATAAATTAACAGCAGAATAAGCTAACATATAACTTCTTAAATGTGTATATTGGGAACTATATTCATCACAGTAGGTAACAATTGTACCTAATCGTGTTCCATCGGATAGGAAGGCATCTTTACGACTTACAAATTTTTCACATTTCGTTAAATCTGGTATGATAAAATCGTATTCAGCGCTGTATATGATCAACCGCGAAGAGTATTTTGCATTGTTATACCTTCCACCCTGGGTAAATTTACCGATTATTCTTCGTCCAAAATCCTTTGCTTGTCCGTTTTTAATTTCAAATAACTCCTTAGACCAATCCATGATTTGTTTTTCACTAAAATCGGGAAATTGTTTTCATTGTTCGCGTATTATATCATCTAGATCAGGTTTTGGTAACCAAACTTCATATAATAGCTTCGCTGACAATCAACGATGACAACATACCACAATCAATCATGTACCTCAATAACACAATAGGCATCCACGTTTTTTCAGACATATGTCTACCAATCCAAACATAACTACACGGATGTAACCCTGCAGCTAATTCAAATGATACCACACGAGCAAATCCAGTTAAATAAAAATCAGGTAATGGTCCATTAATCGTAACACGAGTCATTTCATGTGTAGAATGTCCAAATCGTTTGAAGTATTTACCGGCGAATCCGTATCCAAGAAAACACCCTGGATAACACGCAGCTATATCGATTGCAATCATACCCTCGCGGGAATATTTTGTATTCCACAATCCACCATGTCCATATTCGACACAACTCAATTTAACATCTTCGAGAAAATCACTTCGTGTTGGACGCCATGAGTTTTTTTCTCTTGCAAAGTGAGCTACGACTGATGGAATTGTAAAGCTGTTTGTTAATAGTTTTTCATGGAAACTCTTCGAGTTGTCAGATGAGTATTCATTAGCGATTTTTTTTCATTCGTGAGTGTAATGTTTAAGCGCGGTATAATTCACCATTTGGTCTTATAAATTGATCAAATCCTGATTCGGAATCTTCAGCGCTGCGAAGTAGCCACACTGACACAGGATCATCTTTACACAACGCGTGAATAGCATCGAATAACTTCTCTTCATAGAAAACCTCCCTACAGAACTCCTCGGGAATATATCTTACGGTTCTATCTCGTGGAAATACTGTTACTGCAGGTGTCCATGCGTGTTCGTTATGATCGGTAATTTCAATAGGAGCTCCTTTTGATTTATATTTTGATTCGTGTAATACTTCTCCGGTTATTGTCATTACCGATATTGGAAATCTTAATGACGTTTCTAATTTGGTTATATCTTGAATTGTTGCCCGGTGCTCCTTCACTGTCAGTCCCCATTCGGTTATTTTTTTGCGTCTGAGATCAGTTAATTTATTCCCCCGGGATGCGTTCGTGAAGTGTTCTATTACTCGTTCTGCTACACAATTCATTCTCGTTGACGACGTTTTCATGCTAGTTTTTCAATACTTGGCTTATCATTTAGCGGATATATCCCATAAACAACAGCTGTTACAGGATAAGCTCTCTCGTAGTATGGTTTCTCAATTCCAGTCAGAATTCCTGGTCTGGAATTTTGACTCACAATGACAGTTTTTTTTATCTTTGAGAATTGGTTCAAATTTATCTCTGATAATCCATTCTCCTTCCTCTTGGATAATGAATTTCATTCTAAAAAAAAATACTTTTCCCCCCCAAGATGTGAAATTATCTCAGCTGCTCTTTCGACGTTCATGGTAACATCGATCATGGGTACATTGACATCATCATCAATAATTCGAAATGTCGACCATGTATGAGATGCTCCATCGCGCTTAAATTCATTAAAACAATTACGAATTTTACCCAATATGGTTCTATCGTCTATTAGACTTTCTAGTATATCAGAGACTCTATCGAGATTGAATTTAGCATTTTTCCAAGGCTTAATTTTCAATAATCTCTCGAACTCCTTCATGTTATAATTAAAACAAGTATTTAAATTGAGAGTTTATTATATAATAAATCATTGCAAATGGCTCATGATTGGATCAGTAACCCCGTGTAACAAATCATGCAGAAATGAATTCTGTGGGTATCATATGCAAAGTTTTCATCAAGGAAGTCTTGGACCGGTCGCTTGTATACAATGTGGGGTAGGAGTGAGAGGAAAATCACAGTTATGTCTCGGTTGTGGTGGTAAACGATACAGAGAGTTGAAGCGTTATTATGATAAGAGAATCAAAGATTCCACTAAGAACTCCGTCAATGAATCTACCTCTGACCTTGACAGCGTCAATGACAAGATCATAAGAACTTCACAAGATTACATTCATAGATTTTCAAGTAATATATTTCAACCAAGTAATGAATTAGACAAACTATTATGTATATAAATGAACCAAGAATTTCAACCGCATCCAGTAATCAGTGATTATGAAGCGTCTCGTGATGGTATTGTCAGACATCATAGACTGAAGCAGCCAGTTGGGCGGGACAATAATATGGGATATTCGATGTTTACTGTTGGGGGAAAGAAGAAATATCTTACTCATCGTTTCGTCTTCGAAGTGTTTAATGGATTGATCAAGGATGGTTTTGTTATTGATCACATTGACTCTAATCCTAAGAACAATTCTTTAAATAATTTACGAGCTGTTACACAGAGTGAGAATACTGCATCTGGGAAAACTGGTACTTATAAATCAATTTGGAAGAGACCTGTAAAATCATTTAATGTCAACTAACGAGGAAAAGTATTTCAGTCAATAGCCGAAGCCGGTCGATATTTCAGTATTTGCGAATCCTCAGTACAATTCGTTGCAGAAAATATAACCAACACGGCGATTTCCAGAAAAAATAGACAAAAAATTCAGTTTACTTGTGTCTAACTATCTGTATTTTGCATTATTCTATAGTATCATCAAGGGGAATAACTCGTTTAGGTATATTATGGCTTAACGGAGTTGTGGATCTTATAGTTTTTTTTTAAAATACTGTCACCTAATTTCGATGGTAGTATCTGATTGGTTGGTTTCGCTCTCATTAATCTCAACAGGATATAATCAATTATCTGTTTTGTTAGAAAATGAATCAAAGACAGTGTTTACAAACATTTGTATTCTTTTTTTGTGCATTTTTTTCAAGTATTCGGTCTTACATCAGCGTTGTCAATGATCAGTATTAAATACAACATAGAATAAAATCACACACCTCTATGTGCTGTTTTTCATGTATAAACAACTTATATACCATATCGTCTGTTATACTATTGGGAGTTTTTAGCGTGGTCGAAAATCATAGCGTCAATCATTACAACCTATACAGCTTCCGGTGTATGGGTACTTGTTTTGTATTCATACAACCTAGGATTTTATCTATGTTGTAATGATCACGTATGAATGTAGACCCGCCCCCGTCATTATCATCCATTATCATTCATTGTCATTGAATACAATTCGCCATATACACTCGATTTGGGAATTGTAATATAATCACATTGTCATCATTCATTGTATATAATCATATACGTATTGTGACGTACCTGTATTATTATAACCTCTATGCCGTCTCCGTTGTGGTGGCACCTGAGGTGCATATGGGGTTCAATCATATATAATAGCATAATATCCCTAGGCGCGAGTAAAATGATACAACAAATTACCACAAACGGGGATCATAAATATCATATATAATCGCATAATATCTCTGGACGTGTTAAGTTAACCAATATCTCATCACGGACAGAGTTAATTTTTTTAAAATATACATTTTTGATTTTTTATGATTAAAAAGATATAATTATATATAAAATGAATCATGAATGTATTCATCAGATTATAAATGAAATATCAAAATTGAAAAATCAGGGAATTTATTTATCAGAAAAGTTACATATTGATCAGATTCTTTCTGATTATGAAGATACAGTCCTACCCGTTTATATCGACATCGCTTATCTCGACAAGCCGCCTATGTCGACAAAAAAGCAAAGTCCCGGTCCCATGGTCTACTATTACTATCAAATTGTCATGCCTATGTCGACGTCGAGATAAAAGAAAAACGTATATGTCGACAGAAGCCCTTGGTCCCAGCTTGAACAAATCCTTTGTTTTCAAAACGTTTATGTTGACAAGCTGCCAATTAAGACCAATACTTTGTTCAACAATTAGTTGATCTTGCCGCCAGGCTTTAATGTCGCGGTCGGATGAAAAAAAAAACAACCCCATAGCAGCACGTTTTCTCACCACTCTGCAGCTAGTTAAGTCTTTGATCTTGCCGCCTAGCTTGTGTGTCATGTTCTTCAAATGTACTCTTACAATGACAGCATGTACATCTGTGGGTCTTTCAGTCACTGAATTTTCTGATTGTAAATATATCAGCACAGCGAAAAGGATCAATTGATGAACACAATTTCCCAATCAACAGGTGGTCGAAGCAGGACTAGCAAGCCCTTAAATTTGCCGTCCAGGAAATTGGTGCGTACAGAGGACTCCTGTATACGTTATTTTCTGAATCCCATATATAAAAGTTGCGTGAAAATACGGATTACACGTTTCCGAGACCTTTGAAAGTGATCGGTGATTTTCGCTGTGAAAGTTTCGTTTTTAATTTTATTTACATTTACGATGGCTACCGACAAAAGGGTAAAATGCAAATTAAATTTACAGTCTTTGGAAACTAAATATCTGGCTGTTAATGAAGTTAAGGGATGAACATCTCGCAAAGAGGTCTGTGAAATTTTTTCATTTAAAATTAACACGTCCAGGAAGGATGAAAGCTGCAGAGTCTATAAAGAAAGACTAAGTTGAAGGTAACTGCGCTCCCCTAAGGAAGAAGCAGGACTGGTACATTTGAAGACGTGGAGGAAGCATCTAAACGGTTCACGGTTCAATTAAGCATTATCGAAAAATTTTAGTGTGGAGAACTTCGCTGCAACAAGTGGTTGGTGCAATCGCTTTAATGTTCGTCATAACATCGGATACAAAAGTATTTGTGGAGAATACATGTACTGTTGACAGTTTTTCATTTCCCTGTGAATAGCCCTATCCCCTTGGTACCCTCAATAAGATGGGAACAGACTGACCGATATCTAGGCTGATTTAAGTACATGTACTTAAGCATGCAGCTAATAACTAGACAAACACGTGCTAATGCTGACATTGAATCTCTCATGTTTTTCATATCAGGATTTGACCGATGCAATATTTTATTGTGGACTTTATTACACAAAGGTAACCAAAATGTTATTTGTCAATATACAAGTGTATTTCACTCTAGTTTTGTCCCCACATACTAAAAATTTACATTGTTTTTTTCAAAGTGTAAATACTGATGACCAGTTACCCCTTACTGAAGAATTTAACTTGCATTTTTTTTGTGTGCAGACACCCTCCCCCCCAAACACTTATCTCGACATCCGCTTATCTCGACAATATTTCCTCGGTCAAGAGGATGTCGAGATAAACGGGTAGGACTGTATATAAGAAAACATGCAACGAAATAGGTACACTTTATCTAAGTCGTATTCATTTATTAAGCGGATTCAACAGGCGATTTATCATTCTTTCAAAGAAAATGACGTAGACAAGTTTGTCCCGTTATTTACTATCTTAGAGCGGGTTAGAAAAGATTTGGGTCAAGAATATCAGATCAAACGCAAAATTAATTCACAAAATTAGAAATATTAAAGCGATTATTTACGAAAATGAAAAAACCCCACTTATTAACTCATCGGAGTTATAAATACGTCGCATAGGTAAAATTCTCACTATGTATGACATGTATAATACCTGTTCGAACATACAGGTAGAGCGTGCTTACTCAACCAGAACTAGGTTTTCGGCACAACAATACATTGACTACACGGAAGTATAATAGTTTATGCGGTGGGGTGGGGTTAATTTTTGGTGATTTCTTTTTTTTTCATTGGTGAAAATTCGTAGAATTTTCCATTTTCAATCAGCATACTTGGTTAGATATCAAGTGTTAAAACGGCATTGATACCTTGTGTTAATACGATGATCACCTGTTTAGTATTTCTATTAACTCTTCAACACATAGACTTGAATGAATATACTGTATAATTTGATCTCGACTACAACTAATCACCGTTATATCTCGATTTAACTGTTGTATTTGTTCGCCTGTCAGTAGGAATTTTTCATTGCCGAACCTGTCTAATAATAGATCAACGGAAATTCCTTGATGAGATTCAGAATCAGGATAACACTTTCTGATAGCACCTTTAAGTCTATCCTTGTTGTGGATGAATACTCATGCGTGTTGATACATTATTAAAAAGCTAGCTTTTCAATTATAAATCTGTTCAGTGTTTAATGGGGAAAAATCCTGAGTGAAACAGCCATAAAACTAAGTAAAATTATTTTTTTTTATCAATGAAAATCAAAGATTTTCCATGCTGGTGATTTTCATTGATTTTCATTGATTTAAATCACAAAATGTGATTTTATTGGTAATTTTTAGTCATTTTTTTTGTCTTGAAAGTCAAAGATTATCCCATTTTGAGTGATTTTTTGCCAGTCTTAATTGAAAATTTCAAAGAAATTTTACGGTCAAGTAGTCAATTTTCAATGTTAATTTCCATAGACTTTTCTTGTTAGGAATTATTTTTGATGACTGAAATCATATTTTGTGATTTTATTGATGATTTTTTAATTATTGCTGGTCAATTTTGGTCAAAAAACATCAAAAATGACCAAAAAATGACATTGGTGCTAGTCGGGTCAAGTAGTCGATTTTCTGTTAATTTCCGTAGACTTTTCTTGTTAGGAATTATTTTTGATTTGCAATGAAAATCTATAACTGAAAGTCCTTGTTGAAATCGTAAATTGCAAAGCAATTTCAAGGGATTTTCACGACGAAAATCATTTATGATTTCACATCTAAAGTCATTTGTAACTGTTCCCCTCGAAGATCAATCAATGAAAAACCCTGGTTGGTTATTCTAAAATTCATCCTTGCTATGCGTCTATTAGTGGTTTCCAAGTAGGTTAAATGAGGTGGATTCATCACAATGAGACTCCCCGGGGAAACATTCAGAGAAAACGTGTATAGAATGTATCCTAGATCAGCGTTATCTGATTTTGAACGTCAATTGCATAACTCCCTAACACCACATCACAAATAATGTGTACTGCAATAACTGATGATAAATCAACGTTTCCGGGGGATCTGTGTTTGTTATTTTTATACACTGAATTATTTGATCGTAGAATTTCCTTTAAGGGATTTATTATAAACCAAAACGCGTGAATCTGTGGAAAGAATTCATCAATGAGTTTCTTCAGCGACGCTTTCATTGATGGTACATCCCATCCTGGAAATTTCATAAGTGGTAAATTGTCATTAGTGCGTGAAAATACTCTTTTGAACTTCTCCTTGTTGGGAGATTTATCTTCATACACCAACGAGAGTAATCTATCATTGAGGTAGTTCATATCGTAGATAATTTGATTTAGTTGACGCTGTTCTTGTTTGATTGTCTCACGTTGAGTTGTTAAATCGAGTAGCAGAGACCGTTGTAGATGTTCTCGCAATTGTCCCAATTGTGTTTGGAATGTTTGTTTCATCGTATTGAAGATCCCAGTAAGACTTTTTTCTGTGATTATAAATACACCTTGATCATCAAGAGCAAATCGCCATATTATTTTACCATACTCGTTGTATTCGTAACGTCTAAGTGTATCAGTTTCTGTTCTGTCGTAGATATCATATGAATACTTTTTATAAATATCTTGGGGTCGTAGAAAACTAATGTCGAAGTTGTAGTTGAACTTAGGATCAACATCAGGTAATTTATCATCGAAGAAATCAGATTTTACAGGTTCAGGTAACGCGTGATGAACAGCAGGAAGACTATTCAACCATGTTGTGTGAATCCGTGGGAAGAATTCGTCGATGGTGTCATTGAGTTTTTGGCGCATCCATGGTATGTTTTATCTGGAAACTTAAACGTGGGAATATCTTCAACACGGATTTTATACTTTACTGCAAATCTTGTTCTCGTTGGTAATCCTGTAGCGAGAACAATTTGAATAATTAATTGATTAAACTCTTCTATGTCAGAGATAATTTTATTACACACTTCCATGTACTTGATGACACTATCTCGGTCAGGTGGAATTGTACTGATTGCAGTTATAATGTAATGTCTAAATCGCTCAAACTCATTATTCATCACTGTGATCTGATCATCTATAAATGTTCCATGATTAAAATATCCAGATTTATCTGGATCCTCTATATTTCTTCATTCACCATCAAAATTAGGATTATTATTTATTGGTAAATGATACGCTAAATAGCCAACACCATCAGGATGAAGTGAACCATCACCAGGATGACGTGAAGCATCAAAATCATGATATCTTTTTTCATTGAAACAAAGTCTGATTTTAGTGGCTCGCCTGGTAGATCTTTTATGTCGATGGTCCCTGGAATATACTCAGGATACCCCAATAGGGTTTTAATTGAGCTGTTATATATATCTACTGCGTAGTTAGGTGAATTTATCAGGTCCATCTGGGACGTCAATGGTATTTTTTCCTGTGATTGCTTCAATGGAATCTATGATCATCGCGTTGATATCTTCGATGTCATATGCGCCGGTGGGTAGGTGTATTGTGTGCCATTCTGGTTCATCAGTACTACCTGCGGTACCGGGTTTATTCCTATATGAAAATGTAAAACTGTTGTTGGGGAGTTTATAATTAAATGGTGCTGATCGTACATTTGGCCAGCTGTAGTAACATCTTAATTGTGTCAGCGCTATCTCAGATGCTTACAGCGGAGGATTAAATTCAACGCTCCAAATTCGACATCGTTGAATCATACAATCGAACCATCTTCAAGAATTCCTCGTCGGATTTAAATTCGTCATCGATGGATGTTGAGATCAACATTGACAATTGCGAATACGCGTTGGATACTATGGTGAGTTTAACAACATAGTTGTGTAGTTTTCACTGAGAGCATGATGATATTTTTTTTTGTTATTCCGGTAAATACTCCAGCGAGTGTTGCTGCGGCGGATATACAAATTGGAACAACAATTAGAGCTATCATAGTCACCGAAGATGGTATTATTCCAGCGCTGGCAATTAAACCAGATACCGAGTATACGGTTACGTCAATGACGTTGATTCTTCGTTGGTATTTTTTACTTTTACTCAGTATTGATCAGCGAGTGTTCCTAAGCTAGTTTGAAATGCTTTGACAGTATCATAGCGATATTGAGATACTGAAGGTATCGTTGACAATGACTTCGTCATTAGTGTTGATGACATTTTTATCTATTAACACAGTAAACAATTTCAATTGAATCTCTGAAAAATCCAAAGGATTTTCAGTTTAATTGTTTACTTAAATCCGCTACAAATTCCACATACCATGTTATTGAAACCCTAGCTAAATTATTATCAGTGGATGTTATTGTAAATTGTTCAATTGTATCCTTGTCGATGATCGTTGATATCGTATTGTTCACCCCAGATGAACTCGACAATGATATACTAAACTGAGTTGGTGATACTAGTGTTAATCGATAAATACCCTTGATGGTTGCAGTGATATTTAATATGTTATTTAGTGGTGTCCACGTATATGATCCGTGTAGAATCGTGTATACTATGTTGTTGGTTTTCTCATGAGGAATTTTTGTTTTTTCAACAATTGCTATCATCCTTGCTGCATCCGCTACAATGTCATTGCTGGTCTTTTTGCGATCATCGATGGATTTTTTTAATAATCGCTATGTGATCTGAAAATGATCTATCTTCGACGCCAACTCCTAATCGATTATAAATATCAGTTATATCGTCAATGGATTTTTGTTGATTCGTGGTGATACTTTCCAAAGTTGTTTTAATATCTTCTGGTTTCACATCCTTACCAAAAAAATTTGTCGATGGCGTCATCGGTTTTTCTAAAATTTTTGCGCAAATTATTAAATTGACCAAGATGAGAATCAAAATCAGTTCGTAATTTTGGTAAATTGTCGACGGTGGCTTTTACTTGTGCGATATATAAATCAGGGTGTGCACGAGGAACACCAAAGAAATTATTTATGGGAGTTTAATGGAATCAATTATATCCTGTTGGAGTTGATTAAATTTGGTTATATGATCGTTATATTCGTCGCGAAGTTTTTTCATATCAGTGATATCTAAATTTGTTATCGATGCGATAGCTCTCCTGATCATTTTTTTTACTTGTCCGACAGTAACTCCTTCTTCGGAAACACGTGATACTGATCTCCCAAAAATATCTGCCATGTTATATATTACACGTTTCTCTTTAAGTGGTTTTGAAAATGGAAAATTCTTTGTTGAAATTGCGTAGCAATTTCCATTTTCACCTACAGATTTTTCATCATCGTATACTCGTAGATGACTTTATGAGGTAATTTAGAACTCATCGAAATAGCTGTTAGCGCGCAAAGAACCTCTTGTCCACATATCGGAGGATCTGTTAATGTCTGCGTGGTTAGCGTTGAGTACCAAATTGGCGTGTCTGACAACAAAACTTTAGTTTTGGACACATATTTGACAAATTCCACCAGGGGTGGTAATCCATATGAATCAAAATAAATAATCGATGCTGGATGTATTGTGTAACAAACCCAACGAGTTCCAGGTCCAGTGTTGTCATCGAGATTAATTATACCAGTTTTTGGTACTTGTGGTTGTGCTGGTAATTGATCTTTCATGAATACACCTCTGAAATGTTTTATTGGGAGTTTTTTTACTGCGTCGAGTAAATCAAAATTTGACATTGGATTTAACTGGTTTTGTAATGTCTTGTGAATCGACTTCCTGGTAGTCTGAATCCTTTTCCCTTTTCTTAGTTCTAACGGATCCACCTGTTGCTTTCTTTACTGCAAGTCCTGCAGCGGTACCAATAGCTCCTAGCGCTGCTGCTTTAGCCACCGCTGGGGCCGCTGCTGCAATTAGTGCTGGAATCGCAGCTAACAGCGGAAATATACCACTGGTTTTAATCATGTCTTTGATAGCAGCTTGTGAAAAAGTCAATCTGATTCCTGTGTTAGCTTTTGACGCTTTATTGAAATGATTAATTTGAGTTTTTGTCAGTGATAATTTATTTGATCCACCTACCATCTGTTCTTTTTTAAGCGTTATCGTTGTGCCACACGCAGTAGAATTTTTCGACTGAAGTTTCTTTACCTGACCAGGTGTTAGGGTGACATTAACATGATTGTACAAAATTTTATTTAGATAGTGATAATCTAATTGTCCCATTGAAACTCTTTGATTTTTACAATTACATATTTTCTATCGGAGCATCAATGACTCGCATTTTTCCACCACCATAACAGCAATTGCTCTAAATCCCCCAGGAACAGCACCGACACGAGCTTGAAATTTTACATCAACAGTTGAGTGTTTAGATAGATCAAGATGTTGCAATGAAAAGTAATAAATTGGGTATAATGTTTTAAAATCCCATAGTGATATTTGGAGTCCAGTATCGACGTTTTGATCACGACCCATAAAAGACCACAACTGATGATAAACTCGTCCCATCTGATTGTTATCGTAATCAATAATAAGTTGTTCTGCTGGTTCTTGCTGACTACTTACTCGCAATGATACTTCACTAACACCACATTGATCAAATGTCATATGAGACCGAAGTTGTAGACTATCATTTGGATCTGTGGTTAATTTTTTAGTTTTATTAACACGCTGCAATGCAACAAAAACATGTCTTGGTGCAGAAACATTTTTTGTAAGTGCAAGTTGCCAGGTAAAATCCCCAACAACGTTGCTGGTTATCGTAGCTGTTGTAACATCGGCCCAACTCAGTAATGACCTTCCTCCCATATCCATAAAAGATAACAATCGCGCTTCAACAGCCAACGATGGAGTCATAACTGGCATCCATAGCGCTAATTTTGTCAATTCTACATTACCATCTCAGAAAGGATTAGCACCACGGTGAGGAGCATAATCATCAGTTGATCTTCGTGTTAGCACTACAGTATGACTAGCGCCAAATATCACTTTTCGCACATCTCTACAAAATCCAAATATATGAGATAGTGGAATCACACATGAAAATCTACCAAAGTTGTTTATGTTCTTTTTTCGTGCTGCAAATCCTGGATTATAATTAGGATTATCACTTACAACAATAGCTTCAACATCAGCATCAGCATTAACATCAGTAACCTTTTTTGGTCGTCTTATAACAAATGGATTATGATAAGCTTCATCGATAGTATCCTTTGCAAACATCATTGAATGACCCACAGATTTAATAAAATCGTCAGAGTATCTAGCTAAACCTATTATTGTAATTTCAACATCAACATCGTTGTCAATGGATTCGATTCTAGTAGAATTAATTATATACTGCGGACTGCTAAATAGCGCCATTATTCCATTATTGACAAACCCTATCGGAATATCTTGGAGATTATCAGCGGCGACAAATTCAGTATTATCATGCTTTTTTAGTTGTCCCTCTACTTCTATGTAAGCTACACACGGTAAGAAGTATTTAGATGTATCGTCAAATCTAAGTTCAATTCGTGATCTTGTATTTGGATTTTGGGCTCTATACGAATAATACTGATAATCGCGTATAGAATTATTTTTTCCTACCGGAGCATCTACATCAAAAGCATCATCAACTTCTTGTTTAAACATTTTATACTATAATGTCGTTGATCTAAATCATTAATCGTTTCAGACCGGAACCAGCAATTAATCTCAATCGCTCTTTTGCTATTTTATTAATTGCGCTACCTATTTTAGGTGGCATTTTATTCATAGATTGTAATTTCACTGGTTTTCTCTTTGAAGTAAAACCTCTTGCTAACAACATAAGCTTGTCTTTAGCTGTACTTAACACGTCAACGGCCTTATTACCAGCTGCTGTACCAATCTTATCACCAATAACTCCAATAGCTTTTGATGCTATTTCTTTACCAATTGGTAGCAGTTTTGGAGCAACTCGAGTAAATAATCCAGTAACAACATCACCAAGTCCATTTCCATATGTGAGTTTGTAAACTGGTAATCGTGAATTTACGACATAAACAGGTCTTGCTCTGTTCATACTACGATGCACTATCATTTTATTTAAATGCTATATATCTAATCGCTGATTAATCGCTGTAATAATCATCAGTAAGTTCATCGATGAAACTACGATATAGCTGTATATCCATTACATGACCTTGAAATAATCGTTGACAGATTTCAGCAGCTTTGTTAATTATCTCCAGAGAATTATTTCCAGCTCGCTTTCCTCCGACGAGAACTTCTAACTGTGATATATCATCAAAGATACTTCTTGAACAAGGTATATTACCATCGTGATATCCCTCGCCGGTAAATTCTTGCGTGAGATCAACTTCAGGTTCTTCTTCTTGGGGTTGAGGATCTTCCACAAGAGGATCTTTTTGTCTTCGTCCTCCTCGCCCTCGTCCTCCTCATCCTCGTGGACTTGGTTGTATACGTTTTCGTTCTTCTGCTCGTTCTTGTTTTCATCGTTCTCGTTCTTCTTTCTCTCGTTTTTGTTTGGTTTTTAGTTGTTGTTCTTTAGATACTAATAAACCTCTTTTTTTCTTGATTTTCGAGATATTCTTGTTCAACAGCAGTCAAATATGCCTGATATATGGGATCATCATTATCAATTTGTGGTAGTTGATTTTTAATTTTGTAAACTGCTTTAGCAAAATCACCTACGTTTTTGATATAACCTTTATGTGTAGGTTTTAGATAGTTTTCTTTAGTGTAATATCCCAGCGCAGCAAACTTTACTAAATCAGTTATATCATCTTTATCAATCTTTGCTAAAGCCTACTCGGTAAATTTATTTCGGAGATCTTGAACTCGTTCATCGTGTTTTTTAGGAGGTTTTACCTCTGGTTGTGCAACCGCAGGTTGTGATTCTTTTATCGCGGTTACAACTTCTCCAGTTGCTGTAGTTATCGGCTTAAATAATTGTTCAGTATCTGCGGTAAAATCTAATTTTTGTTGTTGTTGAGCTTGCAAATTATCTCTGAAAGAATCTCTCACCGGGAGAAATTTCTTAATCGCAGCCAACCGTTCTCTAGTTAATCTAGTTATTTGTGCTTCTCCGACGTTTGCCATTTATATAAAAAAGATATCGCTAATTCATCATTGTATCTATAACTAATTCGGTTAACTTCAGAGCAGCAACGGGGTGGTGACAATGACTGTGGCGTCGTTTTTTATTAATTCTGATTTTACCAAATGGACGCTTCTATTAAGCATTTATGGGGAAGCCTTGGATTACCAAAAAGACGCCTGTAATGGCTTGTCCGATTC
Organism: Unio delphinus; assembly: GCA_029339505.1. Taxonomy (NCBI): domain Eukaryota; kingdom Metazoa; phylum Mollusca; class Bivalvia; order Unionida; family Unionidae; genus Unio; species Unio delphinus. Next base: position 3,157,951 of record JAQISU010000096.1, read on the forward strand.
ACCCTCTCTGCTGCTAGGATTTTCTCCCATTCTTCTTCGTGGAAGATGATGTGTTAGCCTGCAATAACACTGACGATGTGATGGTACCTCTCAACATCGTTTATGATTTAGATGAGTGCAGACTGTTCATTGATGAGTCTTAAATTAGATTTGCTGCGGCAATGTTTGCCATGAATTCCAGCTGGTCATGCACCCAATATGACTGAAACATGAAAACATGAAACAGCTTTTGAGGTGCATAAACAGGCAGCTCTTTGGCTATTTGACGGCACTTGCTCTCTTGTTTGGTCTGTAGACTGGATACACAAAGTATTGCTTTTTTCTCTGCAAATGGGATAGTCGTACCAAGAGATTCCCATTACATCAAAACAGATTGGCCACTTCGACATTCATTGGATCGTTGGAGGAAGTGTTCATTATCCACCACTTGTTGAATGAAGGAAAATTTTGTTACCATCCTTGCACAACAAGCTGAATCTACTGAAGAACTTTGTCAAGGCCATGTACAAAGCACATGCGGCTTTCAAGTACATCCGTGAAAATAAAGGAAGGTGTCTTTGTTATTCCTCAGATTCGTGAACATGATCGAGATGACACATTTGTCCGTGCACTTCGTGCCACGGAAAACATGGCATGGAAAGCCTTCTGATTAGTGGCAACACATTTTTCCGGAAACATCAAGGCAGAAAACTACAGGGAGCTGTTGAAAAACCTCAAGGCATGGAAAAGCCTTGCTTTCAACAATCACTAATGATATATTATTTGCACTCTCATCTAGATTTTTTCCCACTGAACTGCAGTGCAGTGAGCTACGAGCAAGGCGGCGAGCGATTTCACCATTAAATTGCAAGAATCAACAAAAGCTATTAGGACAAATGGAGCTTAGCTTATCAATTTCCATTTAATGAAATTATGAATATAAGAGACAAGCCAAGAAGTGCAGAGTACACACTGATTTATAAAGTGTTGCATAAGCAAGACTGGTGAAATATTATCATGTAAAGCAGTCATAAATACATGGAAAGAACTAGGTTTACAATTTATGATTAAAACTCTACTATATACATAATTTAGACAGACACAACATGTAGAAACTTTAATATAATGGAAAAATGTAGCCTATCAGTAATATAAATTGTCATAATTGAATTCAGCACATCAACATTAATAATAAATTGCACATTTTATCTCTGAATCAGAGAAATTCTAAACAAACTGTAGACCAGTGTAATTGATAAAGAAACTGACCAGATGGATAAGACTAAATGAATTGAGCAAAATGAGTGGATGTATTAATGGATGGATAAAATTAAGTGTATGTACGTTACAGGTTACTGCATGTACGGATAAATGAAACAATTCACAAAACTCACCAAGTACGATTAATTCAATTGCCGGTCTTGAGGAATTATTAAGGGAGTATTTTCCTATATAATTTTCATCTACGTTGCAAATCAAGATGTTCCCATCAACATCCATTACAATCTTGCGGTAAGTTTTCGAAAACAAAATAAACGTAAATCCTGCCTTCTCAAATTTCCAAGTTCCAATGAGTGTGTAGTGTGAATGGATGTATTAATGGATGGATAAAGGTAAGTGTATGTACGTTACATGTTACTGCGTGTACGGATAAATGAAACAATTCACAAAACTCACCAAGTACGATTAAATCAATAGCCGGTCTTGAGGATCTATGAAGGGAGTATTTTCCGGTATAATTTTCATCTACATTGTAAATCAAGATGTTCCTGTTAACATCCATTACAATCTTGGGGTAAGTTGTCAAAACCGTTGTAATTCTTGCCTTCTTAATTTTCCATATTGCAACGAGTTTGTTGTCTTTCACTCCATTGATATATAGGTGAACTTCATTATCAGGGCTGTCTGCTGTGATATGGGCAAACAAAAGAACCGATTCCCCTCTGTGAACAACTTTCTTTTCTGTAAACAATATAAAAGGCATAATATAATACAACGTTTCGTGTGTCAAAGCAATATATCAACAAGAGACCATTGCTCAGCAGTATAATTGGCATTCATTATTTAACACACCATTTTGAGGCAGTATAGAGAAATCAATAGACTGCAATACGTAATTGTTACATTGTCTGTTAATCTTGAAGTCCGTATTCTTTGTTCATTGTTCCCAGGCTTTTTTTTTAAAGAAAATTCCAGGTATTTTCTAGGATGAAATTCAGTTTTTCAAGGTTCATTTATGACCAATACGAAATGAAATTAAAGAAAATTTTAGCTTAGAAAGTTTTTATTATTCAAATTAAAAGTTGTTTCTATTTCAAGTCTCTTCCATAACATATAAACCAGGCAAATAGCCATGTTCCAAATCACAAATTGTTTTCACAAGAAACAGGTATTACTTCTGAAAATCATAAAAAGTCTAATGTTAAGTCACTTCAATGTACAGACTAAAAATGCACTGTATTGTGTTGGTATGGGAAAACTAACAGCATGAACAACTGCAACTAGTTTTGTTTTCCTTTCAAACTTTTATTTCTAAAGAAATTAGTACCACTTTAAATCTATATGCATGATATTACAACAAATGCAAAATTGCCATCATATTAGTCTATGAATGCATCCACTTAAGATGCAACTGAAATGCACTGAATGGAATGTTGCCCTCTAATTGGTCCACCAAAATTAGGTTATCGGTTGATACGGTTTTTCATTTTGGCACATTGCTATATATTTAGCAATGTTTTGACAGGGCCAAGTAAAATTCACCACAAAGGCTAGATGTCTCCAAGGTTACTACTGACAATAATGGTGAATTCCGTATTCTCTCCACTAAGTACCAAATTAAAAGCTTTAACAAGACATTTTCGATAACTTCATACATCAGAACGAACATTGCAGAGCTGTTTCTTTCATTTCATAAACTTACAGACATCATGCACCCCAGTCATGATGCTAGCTTGTTGAAATGCTAGACTGGTCTTCAAGTCTTCTACGTAAAATAAAAAGATACCATTATGGAGTAGCAAATGTAAAACCGGTCTAATAGATCAATCTAATCGACCGAGTACTTGGATTGACTGAACAAATTTGTAGAGGCAAGAAATTAAATGATCCATATTGCAACCTTCAAAATTTCCTGTACCGTAAGAACTCGAAAAATTTAATTCATGATCTGTTCAATTAAAATTGCCACTTAATTATGTATTTTTTTCTGTCATGCAGTGGTTACATACAAATTCCCGGTTATTTCCGGGCATTGTTCTCTCTGCATATCCTTAAACACACCTACCCCAATTACCATTAAATTCATTGAGATTCCTGTCTAGAAGGGTGATGGTTCGGTTTTGATATTTCCGACTGGCTAATGTAGTTATCTAGATTTTATTTGTAATGCCACTGGAACATTTCCCTTAGAAATTAAAGTTCGCAATGTATATTAATAATCCAAATGTTCAGATGCTGTTAACCCAACGTGATCGAGCAAGCAAGTTGGCATTACTATGAGAATAATATATATTCATTACAACAGTAGATACCGTTGTTATCAATGAATCATTTATATGATATTACATTAAATACGCGAATGAAACTAACAATATTTTAATTCCATATAGCCCGTTTAACAGTGTCATGCAAATGAACATAGTTATAGGTGAAGACAGACTGTTAATAACGACAAAGAGAAAAGAATTAATATTGAATGTTTAGAAATAAACTTTAAATGTTATCATCAATCACACCGCCTACTTGATCATATACAATCTGAAAGTTGTGAAGACTCAATATTTAGATATTTATTCCTACATCTACTAAATCGGATTATGTTTTTTTTTTGTTTGTTTGAATGCATTTTTCACAATTAAATTTTTAAAAAATCAAATATGAATGTAAACTCTTGAATTTGTGTTAAAAAGAGCCTGTATATATTAATAATACTTTTCTTGTTGTTTTTATAATGAGATTGACTATAATATAGTCTATATTAAACATTAAAGATAATAAAAGATAATTAATAAATCTCCAAGGCATTACCACACAAAATATAGCTGAGCAGCTCGGGCAAATTAAACTGATATTTTTGATACGTAAATACTGTTTGTATAGTTAAAAAAAATGAAGTTGCTGATTTCATGTTAAATAAATAACAAAAGGATTTAGTGTAGTTTAAACAGCTTCGAGAGACTTTTATGTAAAATTATAATTCTTATCAAAAGGAGAGGAAAAAGGCACCACACAACCATATTAGAATGTTGCGGAATTAAGTATCATCTTATGTAATATTAACGTCATTTGAGAATATGAACTTATAATTAAAATCATTGAATTTAATGGTATTCACTATTGAAACAGTACATATACTACTCGTCATCATTCATGACAAGGCCGATCGCTAAGTCGAAAGCCAGAGCTAAGAATGACATGCAAATGAGCATGAATTGAAGTCACTTCAGAGAGCATGTTTTTCAAATGCAATTGCCCTACAGGTAACTATCATGCACACTCTAGCGGTGATTGGTTCAATAAGTTTTGGAAATCAGAACAGTACTGTTTGTGCATGTTGACGACCAAGTTATTGTGAAGGAGGCTAATATGATTTAAATTATTCTAGAAATTATTATGAATCAGAGATTGTTTATTTGAAATGTAAATGGTCACTATACAATGACCATTCTAATACAGTTACACGAGCGTTCATGAGTCATTGAGATGAAAATAATGATTTACAATTACATGTTCATTTGATATAAACAAGTGGATCATCATGAATTTAAACGCTCAATACATTGGGGTTGTGTTCATAATCAAGGACTTGAATATGTAATTAATCGAATCCGATTATGTGAAACTTTTAAGATCTTTAGTCAAATTTTTCGTTCACGAGATTGCATTGAAGTAATCACATTTTTTTTTTATGAATTATGTTAAGTTCAGTAGTGTTATCGCTGTAAAAGATGCACACTTTAGGAGCTTAAATCAGAATAAATTGGAACATTTTCAGGATTAATGAGGATCTGATAGTACCAATGGGGTTAATAGGATTACATAGTAGAATTCATGCACTGCAAGTTATTTTTAATTCTTTCACTTCGTTTAATTATATATTTTAGTTAAATAAATATTTAGATTGAAACAGATGATTGCTTCTTTAGGTTTTGCATAATTTCTTTACTTAAATTAAATTAAAACTAGGTGCAAAACAATTATTTTCTGTTGAAAGAATAACCGAAACTACAGATGAGAACAAAAGCAAGTAAATGTGACTGGAACTTTCATTAGTTCTTATAACAAACAAAACCAAAATACAAAAGAGTCCTGATTTTCCACCTGTAAAATTATGAGCTCACTACTGGAATAAAATGGAAAAAAATAATAGGTTGATCAAGAAGTGATAAATAATAACAGTGTGGTGCAAAGTAGTATTGAATGCAAACTTTAAACGAATAAGAAAAAATTAAAAAAAGTAAGGATAAAAGATACGCAATGGAAACCGATGCATTCAAGACTCATGTGGCAAAACGAATTTGTATAGTCGTATCATAAAAAAAGCACACAGACATTCAAATCAGAACCGAACACCCAAATAGGCATCAATAATTTTAAAATATTTAACTGAATAAGACTAACTTGAGATGAAATCGTATTTTTGTTAAATATAGGTTTCATGAATTTGATAATAAACTAGTAGATGTAGTAGTAAGATATGGATGTATAGACCTGTCTGAATTGTTTCATTTGATTAGTCTTGATTGGCCATATGGTTGTATAATGCATACATAAGAATATTCGATGTGTTGTCAAATTTTTTTTTAAAGCTGAAGGAATGCGTCTGCGCCCCCGAAATATCTTTTTAAGTGTTTAACTATGATCCACAACATATTTATAATTAACTAATTTATGAAAATACAAAAATCACTCAATCTATACAATGAGGTCATAGTCCCCGTATTCTGCTATCACCGGGTTACTCTCACTGAGATGTATCAGCTGCCAATTGTAAGTAAAATGATGTCAATGATATTGAACATGCAACAAATAGCAAAAAGTAATATACAAATTAATATATGAATGAATGGGCAAGACACTATCTACCTACTGTATTGGCACTTGCTTTATGCGAATGTCATTTTTCAACTAAATGATCTGAACATGACCTTTTGCAAAGTATGTTGTATAATAACTAACTGAAGTGCACAAGACATGACTATTTAACCATATATGGGGCATGTTCAAAGTGTTCAACTCATTCCCTGAAATTCGGTAGCAGCTTGTAACAAATTCCAACAAGGAATCGAGAAAGATTTTCTTTTCTACACCCTTTCAGTCCCTCTCTTACGATAGAGAGAAACAAACATTCACCTGAATTGTGCTGCATGTATGTTATTACGTTTCTGATGGTCAATACATGTATTGTATTGTATAATTATGATGTACTGGAAGAACAACTATGCAGTGTTTGTAATTAAACAGGTAAATGCAATGCATGCTGTGTATGGAAAATAGAGTGTGCGAGTGTGTATATATATATATATATATATATATATATATATAGTGAGTGTGTGTGTGTGTATTAACACTACATACCTAAATGCACATCTGCAAATGAAGTCAGCAGCAGGATCACAAAGCATATGAAATATGTCTCCATGAAGGGTCTAGAAATGGATAAAATATATAATAATAATAATAATAATAATAATAATAATAATAATAATAATATTAATGAGGACTTTGTATAGCGCCTAATCTTTCAAAGCTCTAAGCGCTTTACACCATCAATAATAATATGATAACACTACAGAAAAACAAATGACAAAAACAATGAAATGGGAAAACATAAAAACATGCTGAAAACATATAAGATACAAAACATGATTAGGTCGCTAAATTTGTCCCTGCAGTCGAAACAGGTGAGTCTTAAGAGCTCTCTTAAAAGGGATACAGGGATACATGCATAAATAGAACGGTAATTTTAACTGTATATCATTTTGCAATTCCCAGGCTATTCTGAAACTGATCGATATATACATCTATGTAAAACAAAACTCCCTTGCAAGGACTACTAATCTACAGCAAGAATATATAGGAATTCAATTGATGTGTTGGCTAAGTGTCACTAAACATCACAAAAGTTCTTCGTAAAATTAAGATTTTTGAATATATTTCTTATAGTTCTTTTTCTTAAATTAATTATATTTATTTTTTTTAAAAAGTCAGCAGATACCAGGAATTAAAAGACAGCTAACATTTCTTGAAGTTTCTTTCCTAAAGCAGCGTTAACATAGTTCTATGGAAACATTTAAGAATTCCTCAAATTCTTTACCTTGGAATGAAATAAACAATAAATATCAATCAGATTTGATTATAACATATTTACTCTATAACAAATTTAAAGTTTATAACCTCCAATCATGATCCAAATAGAAATGGTACGGAGTAACATTGAGCTGGTCGAGAGAAAATAGGCGAGTGTTGTTGATAACTTTCCATTATATCTGACACAAACAAGATCCTATGTTTGAACCAGCAAGTTCCGAAAAAAACATTTTCACTAAAATTTCAAGAGGTGCAGCAGATGCGGGAAATATTGGCAGTATCGGTGCTTTGGCGATACAAGCATGAAATTTATGATGTAGCTATGGTTTTCCATTTTAACAATTTAGCTATGGGGTCATCACATATTTTTAACGAAAAGAAAATGACAGTCAATTTCCATGATGGCCGTAATATATTGAAATATTGCCCTTAATCTGGCAGACTGGATGCACTTGTGGGATTGAAAACTTAATTATGTTATATTATTGCAATTATATTTGCATTTATAATAATTGTAGAAGGATCATTTAAGATGATACAATTTATACATTTTATTTCCAATGGTTGAATCATATTAAATATTGTGGGTTTTTTCTACATCATACTTTTGGGAGAGATAATTGGCCAGGAATCACAAGGCTGTGGCTGTAGTCATTTAGTGAAACATGAACACTATCGCTGGATGTGCCTGTTAGGTAGTGCGCTCTCCAATTGTAGAATATGCATATGTTTGTGAAAGGTCAGTTGGCTTGATTGTGAAAGAAGTACCAATTAAAGTGCTTGATTGCACAAGAAAGCAAGATAAACAGAATCATCTGAACAATCAGACTTCGACACTACTGTCCAATGAATTGCAACTGCTACAAGTTCTACAAACAGGGACAAGGACGAGAAACGCAGCTGCCAGTTTGTTTGTCCATCATTAAGAGTTCACACGAAGGCTCGCAAGCTCCTTGATCTAACAAACACTGTTCCTCCATGGAATGTCCATCTCATACGATCAGGTGCTGAACATCTCCACTAACCTTGGAATCATCTTTCAGCACTGTGAGACGCAGATTGCATGCCCACTAAACTCAAAGCATGTTGTCAGACCATCATTCGAGCTAAGGAAACCATATACAGATACAGTGACCATGTGAGGCACACATAACTCTAGCAAAGTGGACTATATATAATAATTATGACGTTTTCTCTAAAAAATTTAAAAGTATGTAACAAAACCGACATTTTCTGTTGGACAGCTTATTTTTATTTATTGCATGCTGCCTTGACTATATAAGTAACGCTATGGAAGATAATGATTTTAACATCACCAAAATGTTGCTTCTCTCGACCACATGATTTTTGTATGTATTACAGTTGGTGGAAATTTACTAATTTAACTGTATGGGCTCCTTTGTAGAATTAAAAAATCATTACCTGATCCAAATTTTGTATTAAACCTTGTATTTGGAAACTGGTATATTAATTCTTGCTGATGTATTCTCCTGTTCTATAAATGTTTAGATAAAAGAACATCTTGAAGGTCTCAGTGATTTTAATAAACATTTACATTATAAAAATCAATTAGAGGTGGTGAATCAATGGTTGGAGAATAATATATATATATCCCTGATACAGAACAAAAGTGTAAACATAAATAAAATATTAAATATTGCTGACACAAGATATTTTTTAAAAGTTGATCTAAACTATCAGAAACAATTACAGTATCCAATAAAACAATTTATGCTTTCACAAACGAATGATTGGTTTTCAGATTATAAAAGGAACAAGTGTAGGAAAAAGAACAAATTTGCTGAGATTGAGCGCACAAAAATGTACATACTGTAAAATAATACATGAAGAAAAATATGTTCCACGTTATACAATTCCAAAATTATAATTGGAGTTAAAAATCAGAAAATTAAAACAATAGTAAATTTCAAAATAAAAACCATTGTTGCAGTTATATATTAATCATATAATAAAACTAAGAAATCGTGAATGAAAGCAATAGAAGCAATCTTTCGGTGATATTGCTTCCACTTAGTCAAGAATAATGGACCTTAAGTTAACCCTCAAAGTGTGTGTCGCGACTATAGTTGCTTTTGAGGTAAGCAACACTGATCGCATTCTATAACTTCATCTTGCCATAAATGCCTGTAAAACTATATTTGATTGGTTTAAAAAGGCCCGGAACAAGCATTCTGCAGTACTTTACTATATTATTAACGATGTAATTTTACAACTGCTCGCTTTTAAACACATGGTACTTGTGCAAAGCTAAAATGGCCGATGCTGAATACGAAGGTGATTTCGCTTCTGATAGTGATGCTAATAGTGATTTTTAATAATTTGAGAAAAATTACATTATTGGAGCAAGTGAAGTATTGATGGAAATACACATGAATGATTTTGCGCCAGTAATTTACGTGGAACTGGAGTCGGATGTACATAGAATGCGATCAGTGTTGCTCACCTCGAAAGCGACTATAGTCACAACACGCACTACGGGACCAAAAACAACAGCGCGACTATAGTCGCGACACGCACTTTAAGGGTTAACAGAAAGTGATGGTGGTATTAAAATATACAAAGCTCTTGTGAGCTTCTACAACTACTCTGGCAGTAAACAATATCTCGCTTGTAACGGAGACGGAGATCCAAGCGACAAACAAACTGACTTTTTTTGGGGGGGGGGGCACCAGACAGATGCCCCCTCCCCCTATTGAAAAAACTAAAAAAGTGTTTTTATGTACAAGTGTGTGCCCCCTGATATGTAGTTTTTTTTTGTTTTTTTAAGAAATTTTGTTTATTTACCCAAACCTTAAATTTGTCCCATCTGGATTATATGAAAATAGGAGGATATTTTGACCCTTTATGTTTTCTAGGACAATTTCACACGAGCTCAGAGGCCCATCATGGGTGTCTTGTCTTTATTTTTTGTTAGAGTTAACCCCGGCTAGGGGTTTCTTGTATCCTGTGTGTGTTATTTGTGTTGTGCTATTTGATGCTGCTATATGTATACTTATGTATACAGTGTATCTTGTAAGGATAGCCTTCTTGATGGAAAGTTCCCAGTTGTTTAACCATATAAAAAACCTCTAAATGGTCTTTTGAAAAATGTTATATTTATATTTAGTTTATGTTTAAAAAAAATTGAATTTGGTACAAAACATGGTGTCTTAGAATTAGTTTAAATGGTTATTTCCAACCTATTGTTTCAATGTTTACTTTATGGTGTTGCATGTTTTGTAATCTTTCTTATTTATTAAATATGTCTACTTGGATCGAAACGGGATCTTTACATTTTTTTTATTTTGTTTGTAAATCACTCATCTCGATCTTTTCTTTTACCTTTATGTATCTTTATTTCCCTATTCCATGCCGAAAAATAATTTTTACTTCCCTTTAAGCAGGCTTTCTTTGGAGATTTGTATTAGTGAGTGTTGGTCACCAGTGACTTTGTATGATAGCATGCTTATGTGGGGGGGTGCTATGGTTTATCTTAAAGAAGTAGACTATCTAATGCGCGAGTTGTGTTGATTGTGCTTAATTCTATAGGTGAGTTTGTTTCCCAGCTCTTCCACGGGTCTGACCACTTTGTGTAGCGCCATGTGATATAGCCCCGTGTTTTCATTGCTAGTACTTTCTCCTCACGAGATCCCTGTCCCTCCCTTCTATCTAATTTTTTCCCCTATTTTAAAAACTGGTCCGCATGCTATCATATTCCTAACAATAAACTTGGCTATTTCATGTAGTATATCTCTAGAAAATTTCCCATCTACCGGTAGGTATAATAAAATTAGTTCACTATATGTTTGTTTTTTGTTAATATTGGAAATTATACAGTTTCTCTTTTGTGTGATGATTTACAATGAGTGATAATGTTTTTTTGAGAAAGTGTAGTTTTTGCACAGTGGACATTTCAGCGACACTACGATCATATGCCGTCTCACTGCCGTTTCTCCTGTCAACCACGCATTGTGCATGTATTTGAACAGGACGCTTTTCATTTTTAAAGATCCTAATTTGACCCAGTTTCCCCAGGCCCTATCCCAGTTAATATTGATGTGTTTTTGTTCTACATTATTTTTGTCCTTATTTATTGTGTGTTCTGTTAGCCATTTGTATGTGGATTTTGTGTCAATTTCCCATAATTCCTTAGCATCCCTATATTTATAAAGTAATTCTTTTATCGATATTAATTTTCTTGGCACCTCTGAGTTTTATTAGGCTATTATTTCTATATATGTCATTTCTCTGCTTCATTGAGAAACCAAAGTAATAAATATAAAGCCCATGTCAAGCTATTTTAGGCTCCATTTTAATAATAATAATAATAATAATAATAATAATAATAATAATAATAATAATAATATTAAAGAGGACTTTGTATAGCGCCTAATCTTACGAAGCTCTAAGAGCTTTATACCATCAAAAATGATATGACTATACTACAGAACAACAAATGACAAAAACAATGAAATTGGAAAACATAATATCCTTAAACCTGTTTAGAATGTTGGTGCATTTAATTAGGGTCGGGTGGAGGAGGCCTAGGCCTCCCCTTTTCCTATATAAAGTTTCTTTGTTGGTAAAGTATTTAATAATTTCGTTACCTGTTTTTTTAGTGTTGCATTTTTAATGTCTACCGTTTTTAGTTTATAATTAAGGTGCACATACATGTAATTTTTGGCAACTTGTGTTCGTTCCAGTAAGCATATTGGCATAGGTGCCCAGATTTGCAGATTTTTTTGTATATTTTCCCCCGATTTCCTTCAGATTACTTTTCAATTCAGCCTTTCCAAAATTTTTACCTAACGTTTATATAATTTCTTTAATTAAAGGAGTATGTAGCCCATGTTTCTTACCTCTCCAGTTTCCTATTAATAAAATTTCTGTTTTGTCGGGATTTATCTTAGATCCCGATACTTTCCCAAATTTTTAAAATTCCTTATTAGTTCATTATAGGAATATCCATCTTGGATAAACTTTGTACAACCGTCCGCATGTTGCATCATCTTCACTTCTTCTTTAATATTTGGAACTTTGATCCCTATTTTTTGGTTGTTTTTAATTTTGATACTAAGTATTTCGATTGCTATTACATATAATTGCATAGTGGGCATCCGGCCCTGCTTCACCGATCCTTGAATTTCAAATTTATCCGTTTTTGCCTCATTTACCTGTACAATTGAGTTTATATCTTTATACAGGATTTTGGTCCAGTTTTGGAAGTTTTCTTCAAAGCCAAATTTTTCTAGTGTCTTATATAGGTAGTTTTGCTCAAGTCTGTTAAAGGCTTTTTCCTGGTCGATTAGTACCATAACACTATTATTACCTGTAACCAGTCATATTTATATGTTCTATAATAGTGTTAATGTTTAAAATGTTGTTTTGTATATCCCTTTTAATTTGTCCCACTCTTCTATAATATTTATATTCCCATTATTTTTAAAAATCTTCTATTTCCCTTTTAATATCTTTTATAAATTCCTCATTTTTTAATATTTTATTGTTTATTTTCCATGATCCCCTCCCCCATTTAGTTATCTTTTTTATTCCTACTTCTAAAAAGATTAGTTTATGGTCTGAAATTTGATAATCTGAAATCCTTGCTTTTATATATTTATTGGTTCCAAAAGATGTGCTCGAAAATTTATCTATTCTACTTGCCCTTTTATCTCTGTATGTGTAACCAGAGTTCTCACTAGGATTTTAAAACTAGGAGTCCAGGACTCCTAATTTGGTAAAAATAGGAGTCCCACCTGCAAAAGTTGCAGTCCCACCAGCAAAATTTGCAGTCCCACCAGCAAAAGTTGCAGTGCCCAGAAACATTCTGAAGCGACTAAATGGCCATTAAAATGCCCGGAATAAACAAATACAAAACTTTTATCAGTTTTACATGTATTTCTTTGCAACTTTAGCACAGTTCTGAATCTCATTTAAATCTTCATCATTTTTTCGTTTAACCCCAAAATACTTGTCTAGATTTGCAAATGGCATTTTGTTCAAGTCTCGATGTGTCTTGGTTTCGAGTTCGCATGCAATATTTATACAGCTACAATCGGAAATGAAATCAATTACAGGATCACGGGGCTTCGCTGATGTAGCAAACTGCGATTCTGTTTTCCGTTTTGGTGACAAAATATACCATCTGGTGATATTTGTGGCGACACCAATTTTGGCTGATAAAAACCGTATATACAGTCTTGCGTTTGGAGTAGAGAAAATCAAAGGCACCATGACAGGAAACAATGTACTGGAATATATTGTTAAAATAACAAGTCCTTGTCTCATACTGACAAACCACACTAACAGTGCACTGTTATATCATAATCCGCTAATGATGATATCTGGCCTTATTACTTTATGCAACTGACTAGTTAAAATCCGAATCCCATAGGCGGAAACGTAAAATGAGTAAAATTAAACAGATAACACTAATTTAAAAACAAATACCAGATGGAAGAAGAAAAAATATGTTTGCTGACACTTCAAAGAGAACTGATAACCTTTGAAGCACTGATATATACTAAACAAATAAAACAAATCTGTTTCAATGTTCTACAATTATCTGAAGTTGCCGCAGCAATAACAAACAGGTATTTGTTTGACCCTTCAACTGGAGCCTTTAGCGGCGCCATCATCAAAGCCGACGACCTTTGCTAAAAAAAAGTCAGCAAAAAAAACCTCAAATAAAAGCATTGCCTTATTTTTCACAGTAATTAGAACATATTTATTGTGTCGCAAAACTTTCCTGTTTGCAAAGGAAGATGAAAAAAAGGGAGAAAAAACGTGCGTACGGAGGACTCGTGCATGGCCGATTTTAAGCGTTACGGACCAAAAGTTTGCGTCCAAATACGCGTAATTAAGCGTTTCCGAGATCTCTGTGTAACTGTATTCCACCCTTGGCATATTTAAATGTCTGTATATATCAATCAAATTTAGAGACTTCATGGTATGTTCCATTATATCTTTAATGTTTATGTCATCGAAGGTTAGTTGTCCCTTTCTATCTATTTCATCCCCATCTCAGTTAAAATCCCCTCCTATTATCAAATTTTCCATTGTGTAGTTTTCTAAGTATTCCATCAGTGGACTGCAAAGGCTACTTTCAAATTAGTTTTAACTGGCATATATATATATATATTTAAATGTTTCCCATTTTTAAATGAATTAATCTACCTTTAAAAAACTCCCCTTCATCTACCCTTTCCCATTTACATCCCGTTTTATTTTTGATCATAGTTGCTACCCCTCCCCCTTTATCCCCTCCTACATAGTTATTGCTAATTATTACACAGTCCATCTCCCTTTCAAGTTGTTCCTTTATTTGTCTGTTAATCCATTATGTGCTTCTTGTTAAAAAAGGAAGTCAAAGCCCCCTATTTGTGTCAATTTTGTTACTTTTTCTTTGCTGAAATCATTTACATTTATGGACAACAAACAGAAGTTTTGTTCTTCCATTTGTGTTTTCTCCCCAGGTGGCAGCTTATTCTAGTGGTTACAGGGTTAGTGGCTAGTGTTCTATCTTAAATCCCTACATCTTCCCCCTTTTGTGGGGATCCTGGGTCATCCTTAGCTGTTTTAACTGTACTGTCTAAAATTTTGAAGTTACTGATGCCTTGTGACATGAAAAGCGTGTCAATAAATCTATCCCCCATTGCCATTTCCTCAGGGGATATGTCATTAATTGGTTCTAACGTACTCCCCATTTGACTTTCCTCTTCTGTCCCCTTTTCACCCGTCTCGGGTGTTCCCTGGACATTTCCTGAGGCATTCGTTTGTTTTCCCTCTTCCCTCCTCCCATAATTGAGACAGGGCCTCTGGTTTCTTGTACATTTCATGTTTAGATATTCTTTCCTCCAGGGAGGAGGATAGGTTTACTGCCTTCCCTTTGCTTGTGTTTTTGACCCGTATGGGGGTTGATGTTTCTATTGGCAGCATGTTTTCCGAAATATTGAATGAACCAGACGATTCTTCATTGGTTAATGCTGCAAAAGGGTTGGTGGTTGTGAACTGCGGTATAATCCTTTTGGGTGTCTTACTACCAGTTTTATTGGGAGTAAGGATATCTACCCATTTTTCATATAATTCTGGGGTTGTTTCATTTGCTCCCATATTCCTTACTTGGTCGATTATTTCCACCGAATATATCCCTTCCCTGGTTTTTTTTTTAAAGTTCCCGGCGGTTGCGTCTGCATATGTTCTTCCTTTGGGTTGTGTATCCTGCCCCTTGCACTCCCATGGATCGTGTCTTCGCACTCCAAATCTGTTGAAAAGTTTGGATTCCAGTTCATGGGCTTCGATCTGGTATGGTAGTCCATGAAAATGTACCTCTGCCAACTTGGGGCCAATTTCCCTTTCAAAGGGGGGCGCTTCATGTACATGAGCAGTCACACAGTAGTAACGATTCATGCTGATTTACTGGGTAGATCATTGAAACGTTTGGGGCCTGCATTCTGTAGCGCTGCGATCTTTTTCATGTCAGTCCCTAAGGCTTGTAAGGCTGCCAAGATCTCAATTTGTTTTGGTGCTAAGTCATCCCTGCCAAAGTCTATGAGTTGACAGCCTCTTTTGTGATATGCCAATAGCAAATTGTCTTCAACTACAATTTCAAAATACAGATGTAAGCGCGACCTGCTTCCTTTTAGAGTTTCCCCTATGTTGGTGTGCCTCTGAGGAATGGCTGATGCTACGTGAGGTTTGTTTGTGGTTCCCCGCATGACTACTTGCCCTACTTCTGCCATTGGGGGATAAGAGGATTGGTCAATTTACCAAAATTGTAAGAATGATTCTGGTATAAGTAAGATAAGTGCAAAATAAAAATGTCTTTCAACAGTGCAGTGATAGTGACGATTTAATGGCGCTTGTACTTAATTCAGCTTTGTGCTAAAAATAAACCATGATGTCATTGCCCCCCACTGCAGCCATATTGTTTTCAGACAAAGCTGCTAGCGACGCATAGTAACACTGATGCTGGCAGCATTTTGAAAGTTATAATCAAGCTATATATTCTTTTGGAAAAGTAATTATTTTTTAATATGGTGACTACTAAGCATTGTTGCTATCGCTCATGTACAAGTGATTCGAGATAGCAGAAAGATGGTGTTTGGTTCATTTGATTTGGAAACGGTTTTCAAAAGCCTGACAATGAGAGAGAAAGGCCAACGTGATTTTATCATTTTAAGGCTAGCTATCATCGTTTGAAACAGCTGTTTTTGTATTACTGTTTCTATCAGTACATTCAGATAATTATAATGCCAGACAAAAATTATACACCTTTTTAATTAAGAAAATCTGTTATGCACATAGCATAAATATATGACATGAAAATAAACATAAATTTTCTCATTTTTTTAAAACTTTGTACATATTAGACATGACTCAGAAAAAAGGTAATGGAATCACTAATGCATATTACAAAACAACCTACATTGATATATTTCTTGAATATATTAAATATCTTGAATATATATGCCAAGTTTTGTAGAATGATGCAAGAGCCATATTTAATTAAAACCTTTTATATCTATATGCATTACGAAACATTCACTAAGCAGAGTTTAAATTGATACACAAAGCAAAATATAAAT
Organism: Unio delphinus; assembly: GCA_029339505.1. Classification (NCBI taxonomy): domain Eukaryota; kingdom Metazoa; phylum Mollusca; class Bivalvia; order Unionida; family Unionidae; genus Unio; species Unio delphinus. The sequence goes on from JAQISU010000096.1 coordinate 3,174,828, forward strand.
AGTAACCATCTTACATGTACATTCCTCTTTCTTTACATGTTTAAAACATCAATCACATATAACAACATTTCATTGAGATAATTTAATTTGGGGCAGTTCCCTTGGAATTTTTATCTCGAAGTATTCAGGACATATGTATTGGTGATGAAACAGATATTCATGTCTTTCCCTGCCTTGATAGTCTTGTAGTCTGTCAAGAACAATAATACAATTAATAATTAGAAGAATAACAATAGCAAAAACAATTACTAACATATAACAGTAACTTTAATTACTTACATACCCATGCAATTATGTCAAAATTACCGGGATTATTTCCAATAATAATAATGAGTAGAGGAATAACAATAGGAAAAAAACCATCAGATAACAGCAACTTTTATTACTTATATTTAGATAAATTATGACAAAATTATCGGGATTATTTCCGATAATAATAATTATGAGTTGAGGAATAACAATAGGAAAAAACCACCAGATAACAGCAACGTTTATTACTTATATTTCCATTCAATTATGACAACATTACTGGGATCATTTGAGATTAAAATAATATCAATATTGAAGGGATAATATAGGCACTGGAACAATAATAACAACAATAATAAATTGCACTCGTAAATTTGAATCTTACCGTATTGGTGGGTGTAATGGGGTGCCTTGTTTCAAACGGTACATAACCATACAAGAATATACAGTTATAAATCAAACACATGTCAAAGCCACTTCTGGTTTTGGATGATTAATGTAACGTCACACGGGGTATTATCGGACGACTATTAAATGGAACGCAATAAAAACTTATCTGTTTAAATATTTCCTGCCAAATAGAATAAAACGTTGATCAATAACCTCGATTGCTATTTTCCAGTATCCATTTTGAACATATATGTGTCACGTGATAATACATGACAATGCAAAATAGAGGCTCGACACGGGGTAAAATCGGACTACTCCGGGTATTATCGGACAATAATTTGTGTTTTAAAAAAATAATCTTTCAACCCTAACATATCTTATTCACTGAAATACACTAAATGAACATTACAAAAATAATGTAACTATTCAATTTATTGTTATATTTATCAATCTACCGTGATTTTCATATATGATATTTCAGTTACATATAATGCTATAAATGTAAATGAATTATTTTCTAGGTTTGCATTGTAAAAGTAAGATATATTTATTATACATAAGAGTGCTTCTTTTCATTTCATGTACTGTATACAGCTGAAGGTATTAGAACAACACCTTTAATTTTATTAAATGAAAATTATTCTTATACACCTAAAAATGTATTATAGCTTTAATAGATTATGCATTTAATAATCACCCACAAATATGACTAATCAATTAAGATGAAGAAAAAACTATATAATTATAATTAACATATCTTTGAAACAAATGAAAGGAAACTACTGGGGAGAAAATGTAGTTTCCATTTATACTCATTTCAATACCAGAAATATTTACAACAGAAAATATATCAACCACAGCACAGAAGGTAGTGAACTACATAAACAAAGCATCTGTGTTTGGAAACTCTTTGAAAAGGTCCTTCATTTTATCAACATAAGTAGGTTTGCATCTAAATGCAGCTACACACATTTGCTGTGGACCAGTTTTTCTGCTTATAACTTCTGCATCATATTTGGGCTTGATCAGGATTTTAGTAGTATGACTGTTTTCCTGCAGTATTTTACAAATAAATCTAGTGGAGTCACGCTTTATGTTTCCAACTTTTTTTGTAGCCATCAAAGACTGCTACTGCATCTGGATCATATGATTTAAAGGCTCCAACTCCAGTCTGTATGCAGCACCAACTGCCAGCTGTTTATTACCATAGTGGTGCATTCCAACAACTATCAAATTTCTTATCACCACTCTAGGAGATGATTTGTTACACATCTGAAATCAATATGTATAAATTCATTCTATTGTAAAATATTGAAAAAATCCGACCAGTTATGAAGATTATCCCACAATTAAATTTAATATTATGTTCAATTTGTTTTCATTGCAAACTAAGTAAATTTTTGGCTTAAATTGTCATAAGCTTGCTTAGTACAACTTAATGTAAAAAAAATGTTTACTCAGTTTGTTTTCCAAAGTTACATATATACAAACTGAGAACACAACTTATACATTCTAATGCGTTTATGACAATTGCATAGGATAAATACATACAGAGAACATTACTTCTACGGTCAAATGCATGTAGGACAGTTGAAAGGCTTGTCCAATTCAACTGAGAACCCAACTGGAAGACATTCCTCATGCATCCATTTCTGGCAAACATCACAGCAGACCCAAATTTGCTCTATCTCTTCAACAACCTCCTGATTGAATATTCCCAAGCAGTGAGGGCATTCAACATCTTTTTCAGTATTTTCTTGCAATGTCACCTCATCTCGTCGTTTGGGAACAGTCTTCTTTTCAAATGGTCCTTTTGTTTTTTTCTGAGATTTTTTCATTAGTTCTTTTTCCTTTCGTCGCATAAGTCTTTCTTTTTTTCTCCTTTCCTTTTCTTCATTTGCTTCATTCTTTTTCTTTTCTTCTGCTTTTGCATGGTGAAGCCACTCGTCCTCTGTGAGTGCTCTGGCATGAACAACTGTTTTTCTTTTCTTAGCATTAGTTACTGCAAACCCAGAGTTATCAAACATGTTAGATATGGACTTGTTCAAAACGTCATCAAATTATCAATGTAATTTTACTTGAAATACTAAGTAAATTATCTGCAATATTAGTTGAAGTGGTTTATATCTTCATTACAACATTAATTAATTTGAAACATTTGCCAATCTATTGTACTAAATAACCTAACACATTTATTTCAGCAGTCCGATAATATCCCTTGGATATACCCCTATATATTTATCAACCAATCAAGGTCAATCTAAGCGCCATATTAAACCTTCAGTCAATACAGAACAAGAATTGGGCTATGACATTTCCGATTCATAACAGTGTCAAACTTACTTTATTTATCAGGGAATGCAATAATACGGTTTGGGAATTAACTATTTGCGTACCGGAAGTGATGCAAAAATCACCCCTTTAAGTAAACTAATAAATTTATCACCTTTCCTTTGATCGGATGATCGTCGTATTTCAAAATAATGAGCGGGAAGAGGTTGGATGTTACGTATGATCATCTATTTATATGTTACTACTTTGCGGTAAATAGATTCTACATTTTTTATTGGTTTGTCCGATAATACCCGTTGACCGATAATACCCCGAGTGACGTTATATATAAAAAATACTGCAGACATGAGAAAATCGACATTTGTTATTTACAAGACTTTGCCTACAAAAGAGTATTAAAAACACAAGATACAAAATGCACGACACAAGAAACTATAACAATAGTAGTCAGCAAAACAAAAAATACACTAGGTTTCGACTTGTATATTATTTGTTTTTACTCACCTTTTAAGCAGTATGCTTCTTTTCCCATTCTTGGTCAGACCTCGACATTCTAACCATCGCTGTAACTGAATATTAGAATGCTCATCTATATTCGGATGAATAAATTAAGCGCCTGTACATCGTTTTCATTAACTCATTCGGCCCTGATGCCCTGTTTACGCGTAATCCAGTTTCTGCATTCAACGGCCGATACCGTGTTTTCATAAAGTTTTTCGACTGCAATCAATGGCCGGTATCACTTTTCTACGGTCCGAATGCATGGTCGAGAGAAAGTCTCTGATTGGTTACAAATGGGTCTTATCCTAGCATCAGACCCACTTGTAGCCAATCAGAAATGAATTTATGTTCGTTTGGGCAAACTTTAAATGTTCGGAAAGCAAGGATTACTACTTGGGATCCGTTTCAATACACGTGTTTTTTTCTTAAAAAAATCGTAAAATGATGGCGAAAGCACGAGTGGTTTTTGATGGCGGTGAGGGCGAAAATGAGGAGTTTCTCGGGTTTGATCTCGAAAATATTGAGTAATTAGAGGAGAGATATGTTCGACAGTTGGATAATTTGCAAGATTTAGAATGGGACACTGAAGATTCTTGAGATTGAATAGTCAGAAAAAGCGGATGCTGATAGCGAAAATGAAAAGAGTTTCTGCCGATCTAACAGATTCGAGTGATCGTCTTCTGTCTATCCAAATCAATGATTTTAGTGGAATGAATCCCAAAACTACAACATACAATGACAAATTGACAAGGAAAAAAGAGAAATCTATCTTTTTTCACTTATAATTATTTCCGGAGAAACTTTACACGGACATCGCAAACGAAACCAATCCATATGCCTAAAAATGCATATTGGTATCACCAAACAAACGTAGTATCCAACCTGCAAAATGTGTTTATTGAACAAAGTTCTATCTTAACCAAGAACTGGATGTGAACATTGCCAAGTAATGTATAGGTTGGGTCGGGAATCCGGGCACTTTTTCACGGTGCGCGGAAAAAAAGTCACAGGAAAAAAAGTCACAAAAAAAAGTCACAATTTCGGCTAGGAAAAAAAGTCACAGGAAAAGTCTACAATTAACCGCTCAGCTTTTCCATCCTTTATATCTTCCCCAGGTTATAAATAGTATCGAACCACGCTTATTTCTTTGACATTCCCTCGTCCATATTTGCCTTTACAACTCCAAACTAAATATATGACACGCAGACTGGGTGTATTACAATTAGCATGCAAAAAATACGAGCCAACTGTATGTGCCCACCCTGAATTGTTCTTTAAAATGATTCACTACTCTGTGTGCCACTTCTTTAATCATGAGAACGATCAGGATACTAGTAATTAGCAGGTTTTAATTAAATTCACATACACATAAAAACGGAAATTTAAAAACTGGAAACTGTCTTCTTAGTTTTTAAAACTGTCATATGTTGACTACTTTTAGACGTGGGTGGGGTATTTGAATGATAAATTAACCAGTAATAGCGTATTAAATGACACTCAGTTCCTTTCACGAACATACTGTAGGTTAAAAAATAATTACATTATTTTATTCTCACTCGAAGGTCGAAAAACTGACAATATATAGCAGTAATCAGCATTTATTTATTGATTAGAATTAAAAAATTCTACCCGCACACATGATCAAGTGAGCTCTTATCTATCTATCTATTTGTCTGTCTATCTATAAATGGTTGTCTGTATGTATGTCCGTCCATCCGACGAACCAACAATCCAACCACTTTAAAAATAAACAGCACGCAAAACTTGAAAAGGGTTTTTAGGGCTAAGACATTTTGTAAAAGATAGCAATGGACCCGCAAATTTCGCTGAAGCAAGAAAAGGGGATTCTCTAATTATCGTCATGAAAATTTAACAACATAATATGCTACTTCAAAATTGTATACAGAAGTATTTTGGTGCATGTAAAATTCCAGTCTACAGGCAAGCAGAAAAACGAACAGATTTGGCAAGTTTTTCAGGGTCGAAAAGCAGATTATGGAGAGTTTATAGAATCTAAGGTGACTGAGTTGAGTTAAAAAAATAATCTACATTCATTCTATATTGAAATGAGAATAAAATAAATTGCCGTCCTTCTTTGCATTTTCTTATGTACATTTTACATGTTTATGTAAAGGTAACAAAAATATATAAGTATTTTTTTTTAATGTGTAATGACCAGAAATATGGGAATATTTACATGGTCATACGTAAAGCATTTCGAAATGGGCGCGAGCGTTAACGTATGGGTACTTACTAGGGGTATGCCTCACAAAATGAGAGGTTGATGGTAAAGTTTAGTGAATTCTGGATACGTATACTATGCTTCTCTTGTTTTTCCTTTTATTTCTAAGTCGATTGTCATTAAAATCACAAACAAGCAAAAAGGAGAAATACCAAAACAAATCCCACAAACTAACAGCGTTTTTCTCTTGGTAAGACAAAGCCGACGTCATATATCATTTTCGTAACTAAGTATAGAGTCTTTGGATTATAACATCTACCGAAAGAACTGACAGCATTTTTTTCTCTCAAAGATATGACCTGCTAACTCGTAGTATTCTACGAATTTATAATCAGGACCTTGACAGTTAACATCTTATCACAGTAATAGAATCTGATCAACGATGTTGACAGTGTATTGTACTCTACCATATAAAATTGTAGTTTAGTCGCACTTGTTGAAGTGACGGAGTATTGATAAGCGGACTAAAACAAGTCCTGAAGATGAAGAATGTAGTCTGTACTATATGGTGGTATCATTTCCCGCGTGAGATTTCCTTCCCACCTTATCAACCTAAAATATATTACGTCTTTAAAAATATTTGACAGATACACATTCATGGTTTTTCATCCTGCATGTACAGAAGACTATGCCACACTTCTGAACAGAAAACAGGAATAAGAAACAACAAAATATAGGTAAACAAAAACGGTTTGCAAATTGCAATATCGAACATAACTAACGCTACCGTACTGTTACTAAGCAATTGTTTTCACCTCCGCAATATGGCGGAAAGTATAGGTCGCTAAGCTCTTGACGTCATGCCGACCCAACCTATGTACATATTGTTTCAAACCATATCACATATAAACGAGTTCACGGAACATTACTTCGCATGCGAAGGAATTTCACAGCTGTTTCCGGGTCAAAGGTCAAAAGGACCCATATCACAAAGATTTAGCACCGCGATAAGCAGCACTTCAAACAGGTAAGCATGTTTTTCTCTCTGATTAGGTACAATTTAAGATACAAGTTAAGATATTATTTGCTGAAAAAGTTATGTGATGATGCAAGCTTAAACTTCTAACAGTAAACAGGCTATAACTTATAATTCAAATTTTTCGGCAGTGACAGGAGATTACTCTGTTTTTGAGTTTGTAATACATCATGTCGACTTGTTATGAATTTCTTTGAATACTGATTTATCTTTTTATTTACAGATAGCAACATGCCAAGCAGTCAAAGATGTGCAGTTATAGGATGCAGAATTAAACGAAAACATATAAAGGATTGGCATAATGAATACTGTGAACTTCACAACCGAAAAAGGATGTTTTGTGAATGTATATGCCCTATTAACTCTTTACCTTCTGCAGACGCATATATGCAACCATAAAAATAGCCTTGTAGCCCCACAGACGCATATACAAGCTGCTAATAATACTCTCTCTGTCCCGACTCCCGGCTGGCTCATACATGCGTTTCCGGCCAAGAATTGTGAAACCCCAGAGACGCATATACACGTTTTATATTAAGGCTTCGTATTGGATGAAATTAGAAACATCTGATCTATTTTAAAAAATTTAGCCAATGAAAATAGTCCTTACATAAAATGATGAAAGTATTCTATTAATAGTATTATAGCTCCTAAGCGGAAAATTCTATTGCAAACGAGGTCAATTGTGAAAGTGAAACAAAATGGCAACATTCGTGTATTCTGACGACGATTCTGACGAAAGTTTTGAAGGTTTTGAAATTGATGACATTGCAAATGACATGACATTTAATGAGATTCAAGATGAAGGATCGGATATTAGTATTAGTCCAGTGTCGACACCTGACATTTCAGATTTATCTGATGAATCGGAGACGGAGGATGAAATGCACGACGATCAAATTTGGTCGGAACAATTGAAACCGGTAAAAGTGGACGACTTTACATCAGTTTCAGGATCAACGTTTATTTTAGATGAAACTGCAAGGGAGATAGATTTCTTTTAACGGTTCTTCCCCGAAGAAATATTCTAGTTATTAGTAAACGAAACAAACAGTTACGCCGAAAAACAAATTGGCGAGAAGCCTGATCCAAAGTGGTCACCAACTTCAGTTGCAGAAATGAAGGCATTTCTTGGAATACATGTCATTTTTAGCATCATGCAAATTCCAGAATACAAGATTGCTTGGAACACAAGTAACTTTTATGGAATACAGAGTATTCCAGATGTAATGACAAGAGAACGTTATGAGAAGCTGTCGAAATATTTTCACGCTAACGATGTTACTAACAACCCTCCAGAGAGACAATCTGGGCATGACAAGTTGTGTCATATTAGACCAGTTCTAAACACTATCCTTGCCAGGCATCTTGAAAATTATAACCCACCCAAGGATCAAGCTGTTGATGAGGGTATGATTGCATTTAATGGCAGATTATCTTTTAGACAATACTTGCCAGCAAAGCCTACCAAATTTGGTATAAAAGTATGGGAGAGGGCCAATCCAGCGAATGGATATGTTCACGAGTTTCAAATAGGGTATATTGTGGACCTAAGAAAGTCGTGGTATTGAACATGGCCTAGGATCCAGAGTTGTTACCGACTTGACAAGAAGACTTGTTGGCAAGAACCACCATGTTTACATGGATAATTATTTTTCAAGTCCAGCTCTGTGCAAAGTTTTAAAAACCAACAAAATATACTGCTGTGGAACCGTTCGTGCAAACCAAAGAGATATTTCGGAAGCTATAAAAAATCCCAGAAACCTTTCCAGAGGCCAATCTAGAACGATGCAGAAGGGCACACTGACCATAACTGCATGGAAAGATAGAAAATTGGTCCATTTTCTTTATAACAACATTAGCTCAGGATGTAACAGAATTGTTACCGAGAGGATGGTGAATTAAATGAACAACACAAACACAATATGTGAAAGAAAATATAAATTTATGAAATAAATTATTAATGAAAAATAATGATGTATCAACACAATAACTCGTGCGTTCAACCCACAATTACACTCACAACCATTCACAATACATGAATAAATGAAATATTAATACAAAATAAAACACAGATACAAAGGAATCTCTTGGACTATACACAGATCCAAGGAACCTTTACAAAAGTTATATTAACGCAAGTATAAATTACGATAATAAACACAAGCATCAAACTATACTATCGCACGTATGGATTGCGACAACCAGCACGAACATATACATGTATTTAATCAAGTTGCTAACTTTTATTGAGATTCATGCAATCCCTTGAAATACTAATGTGATCTGAAGTAACTATGTAAATACAACAATGTATTCAATTGTACTACAATTGCAACACACGTGTCTCAACCCTGTATAACCGTACGATTCACCAACAGTTGAATCGCCGCCCAGTTTCCCCGAATACCTAGGGTTGACACAATACTTTTATCGGTCACTTGCCCTTCACGGATCCACCACAGTTATACGTACAGACAGCATACAACATCTACTAGAACTAACGTTCCTCAATACCCTAGATGCCACCCCGGATGTTTACAACTCTAGACAGCTCCGACACTTGGACTTCTAGATTTCCGGATATTTACACGTCACGACAGATGTAGACGGACAGACAATCCGACAAACAGAGATGCTCCACTACAATATCAGCTACAATTTCAGCTACGATATCAGAGATGTTATCAGAGATGTTCCGCAACAAATCATCTACAATTTCAGCTACGATCTCAAAGACGTTATCAGCTACAATAAAGAAAACCAGACTAATAATAGTTGTCTCAAAAAATAATCTAAACCTTAGATTACGCTATTGCATTTAAAGTCTAATAGTGACTAGTAATTCCAAATATTCCATGTTTAAAATCTGCATTGTAATAAAGGCATCATTATATGAAATGATAAACTGAATAAAATTCACAATAAAACGAAATATAAATTTAACACTCACCCCTTTGGCTGGAGATTGAATGACGAGCTATCTTTCCTGTGATAAGATACTTTTGGTCCCGTAATATTTATCAGAAATATTCTGCCTTATATACTCTCAAAAAGGTGAGCAGAAATCACAGCAAAATTGCCGTGCACCCCGTGATTCTAATGTTCCGGACTTCAAGTAATTCGAAGTCAGGCACATGAAAATCGTTACACGCCGCTTACCTTGGAGAAAACCACTTATTCACCCTAGGTAACGCATGTACGACGAAACAAAAAAAAAATGGTGAAATTAGTTTGTAATTCAATTAGAAAATAAATTAAATTTTCGCCTAATTCTGTGACACAGGATAAGAAACTGTTGTTCAGCGATGGCAGAGGCATGGTGTTCGCCAGGAGATAACAGCACCTGGTGTGGCCACATTGTACTCCAAAAAGAAAATGGGTATTGACTTGGCTGACCAGATAAGAATGCAATATGGTACATGCAGAAAAGCAAAGAAATGGTGGAAGTATCTGTTTTGGTTTTTATTCGATATAGCCCTTTGCAATGCCTTCCTAACAATGAAAGAATCACCAAATCATCTGATTATCACTCGGAGCAGAAGGACCAAAAAGCGGCGTCAGCTTGACTTTCAAAAAAATCTTGGACCGCAGTTAATGGCAGGTTTAAGGGGATCAAGGAAGCGGTCAGCAGTATCTGCTATAGATAGTGAAGGTAACTGCCACTGGCCCGTCAAATTTGACAAGCGGGGTAAATGCAAACAATGTTTGCAGAATGGCAGTAGACATGAAGTATTTATTGGCTATGAAGTTTGTAAAGTTAGATTGTGTGTAGACAGAGACTGCTTCAGGCAATATGATAAAAAACTGACAAATTTGCAATAAAATAGTGGACACATTGTTGTGTAAATAGTGGTGAGAAAAGTTTCTAATGTACAGTATAAACATAAACATATATCTTGACTACAATTTTTTTATTATGAATATGTGAATATAAACATTGATTCCTATGGATTATAATTACCTGTTGGTGGAAATGAGTGGCACAAAACATTGGTAAGTTTTTAAACATTTATTTTTCATTAAATTACATAGATTGCATGGGAAAAAATTATACAGAACATGTAGACAGCATGTGCACTACCAACTCAAGAAGCTCTCACTCAGGCAGCCATTAGGATGCTCTGGGGTTCAGCCTAGAAACAGCTGCTAGAAGGCAGGCTGCTTATCAGGCTTAGTAGGAAGGGCAGCATGTACTTGCAGAAGGTAAAGAGTTAAACTGCACCCATTCCCAATGGAGATGAAAGATCCTGAAAGGAGGAACAAATGGATCTCAAACATCAGTAGGACATCATCAGCAAGTAAAAAGACATGGACTCCAAAGCCAGAAGATATGGTGTGTAACAAGCATTTCATGCACGGATGCCCCACTCAAGATAACCCAAATCCCAATTTACTTATGGGGCATGACAAAATAAAAAAAATAACAATCTGCATGGAGTATTGTGTAATATTGATCCAAATTTCGAACAGCAGTCATCGCACACATGGAAGATATCCAATGTTTAATCTGGAGTAGATTTTGAGTAAGCAGAGAAAATTATTTTGTGCCAGAATCATGCAAGTTCCTCTGATATTCACAGAGATGTAGAAGTGCATTACCATGTAAGCTATCTTTTAGGAATATACATCTGCATTTTTGTTACTTTTGTTACTTTATATCTTTAAATAAACTGTGTAAATTAATGCATTCTTTGTTTTATGTGTAGATATTTATCATGCTTAAATAACATTAAAGTTCACAGTGACTTCTTTTAGAAATGAGAAAATCAGACTATAGGGAATATCGGGGATTCCTTGTATGACGTCACAACTCAGCTTACCCATAGCTCTGGTTGGCAGAACCACTATGGCGGCGAAGGAAGACGGTCTATCAGCTTATGCCAACGGCTTACCAAACGAAGCGCGTGCTTGTTATATGCAAAAATTAAATAGTATTAAAGATTATAAGGGTCTGCCGGATCCATATAATCTTAAGTGTGGATGGATGTCAGACCCCAGCATTTGACCAGACTTGACATTTGGGGATATTTACTGCTACCTGGTTGATACACCATCTATTTACTCCGCCGAGACGATGAAGTCTTTTAAATTTCTTGATGCGTACAGGTAAGCGTATAAAACAATATGTTTTTTATCACTATAAGAACCTAATGTATATTTCTTTTTTGGAAATACATTAAAGGAAACCAGACATGTAAACAAATTTGCTGTAGGTTTGAGGGGGTAGGGATGGTGTGTGGTTCGAAATAATACAGTAGTGTTTGCATCAACTCATTTTTATATGAGCATATTAATGTTCCCACATATCTAACATTAGTGAGTAAATTGCCCATTTAAAAGTAGATTTTAATTAAACTTAAGTTATATGATGCGCGGCAGAATTGTGCATTAAATTGCATTTATCCATGTTGTACTACACGAACATAATTTTTTGCATTTCTGAACAACTAGTGCTGGCATTTGTTTTTCTTCTTCTTCCAGTTATGTTGTCAGTGGACATGTGAAGGAAGTGTATTATCATTGTATTGAAGAGGACAGCCCTGTCTGCTTCCTTTCTGCTAACGTGACACCGTCGCAGAGAATGAAAGAAAAGCCGCACGACCCTTGGGTGTGTCTAAGAAAAAAGGAAGCTACAGTCCAGTGTGCACATTGCACTTGCATTGATGCTGCTGAGAATGATAATGTGGCCACATATTGCATATGTGATCAGCAAGAATATGGGAAAATGATACAATGTGACAATGATGAATGCTCATTCCAGCGGTTCCATTATGCATTTGTAAATATGCGCCGAAAACCAAGGGGATAATGGTACTGTCCACGCTGTAAAGACAATTAGTTTTTAACATTGTCAGATAGTGAATGCTACACATGGCAAAGAGAGAGAGAAAATGAGAAGTGGTAACACATGGATATAGCATTAATAATGGTTTATTTATAGAGGTTCACTCATTAGTCAGGGACTGTTCTCCTTGATGACCGCTTAAGTATAACAATGCACATTACATGAAGCTAGCAATAATTACTGTTTATTTTAACATGTTTTGTAATAAAATACTAAATTGAGGGGCCCCGAGTGTCCTAAAGTACTGTCCGTTACAGACCATTAATACTGGCTACCATGTATAGCCTATATTGTGCTGAAAAATTACGTTAAACCATAAAAAAAAATAATAAAATACTAAATTCATCATCTATTAGAAGCACATACATGTTCATGATATCTCTTCTTAAATACCCAAATATTTTCAGCATATTTTACATGTATTGGAAGCTTGTTACTCAGAACTGTACCAGAGTACTGGAAGCTCTTATTTTGAAATAAATATGCTCTTGAAATACAAAATATCTTCTTTGTTTATGTTAATATTAATAATATAATAATAATGAGGACTTTGTATAGCGCCTAATCTTTTGAAGCTCTAAGCACTTTACACCATCTATAATGATATGACTACACTACAGAAAAACAAATGACAAAACAATGAAATTGGAAAACATAAAAACATGCTGAAAACATAAAAGATACAAAACATTATTAGGTCTCTATTATTAATGAAATCATGGCTTTAAAATGCCGGACACTTAATTAACCAGCTTCGGGTGTAGATTACTTAATGCTGCACAGATGGTCATGATATTATTTGAATGAGGTACCATCCTCAAGTTCATTGTAGAACTTAATATTTTAAAGTTTTTTTATTCTCTCAATAGCACGTTCAACATGAATGCGCACCCGTGCAATCCTTCTACCTTTTTCAACCTCCCTAGCACTTAGTTGGCTCTTTCCCTTTGTAAATGCAGGCATGATCAAGTGAGCATTTCGTGATGCAACTTCTTCTGCTATTAAAAAACCTCTATCAGCCAGAACCTGATCATCATACTCAAGTAGATCCAAGAATCCAGACCGCAGAGTTATCACTTTGTCAGAGGTCCTACCACCAAAGGCTTTTGAAATAAAGCTAACAGAAACTGTTGGAGAAATGGCAATGAGAAACTTTATTGTGTTGTTGTGCTTGTAATTTGACCATGAAGTTGCACGTGCTGTCATGTTCCCTGGCTTCTCTATGAAAATTTTGCAGCAGTCAATGATAACGCGACGCTTTTTGTATGTTTCTCTGAATACATCAGGCAGATTCCTGTTCACTGTCTCTCTATTTGGCCATTGCACCAAAAAACATAATTTCCTGGCAAGCTGTGGCAGTCCCTGATTGAGAATATCGGACACAACTGTTTGTGAAACACTGAATCTGTATGCAAGATCCTGGTGTTGAATATTGAGTCTCAACTTCATCAAAATCAGAAGAAGAACTGAACCAGGGGACAAAGCTTTACACATAGGAAGAATCTCTGACAAGTAGTTTACCATCCAAACAAAGGAAGAGTGGTGGGGCAGTCCAGTAAAGAATCTTGTCCTGGCATCTTCATCCTCGTGCTCAAGGAAAGAGTCTGTAAACTTGACAGCATTAAGTTGCTGTTGCAGCGAAAGATTTTCCTCTTGCAGCCTTGCAAGCTCATCCATGGCTTTTTCATTTTTAATCCGAAGATCGGCAATCATTCGCAGGCAAGTGTCGTGAAGTTCACCTGTAAAACAAGAAAAATGGCAGTTAATGGATGCAAATTAAGGTTGCATATTATAAAGTAATTGAGGCATACAATATTAATAGAAGCAAATGCTCATCTAAATATAATCAAACTATGGTCATTTACAAAAATATTACCATTACTTTTTTATTTACTGTTCAAACTATAATCAATACAACAAGAGTATTACTCTAAATTTCTAAAAGCTAAATGTGTATTTCCTTATATTACAATAAGATGTTTTTGTTATGTTATTCTGAAATATTACCTGCATGATTGCCACAGCTTGGTAACATGTTCTCACTGGGTAGAATTAATTTCTTGTTTCTATTACTTAAGTCAAGAAGTGCTTCTGCAACAGACGTATCAACTTTTTTATGTGCCTCCAATTCCACTTTACCTTGTTTTGTAGCTGACCGATTCTGGGTCAGTGCTTACTGTATATCCAATGTTCACGTTAGGTACATAATCTGGGTCATTAGGACTGTCACTTGTCTTGCCTAAAATTATTTCCAAGTGTTATCGTTTAATGTTATATTAACTTGGTTTATAAAAGATTACCAACATAAACAGCTGGAGACATAATTCTTTAATGTTGTTTTATCAATGACAAAACTTGTGGTTTAATCTTGGGATGAAAAAATAAACGTGGGGTGAGTGTATTGATTTTAAAGAGCTTTAATTGCACGTTTAAAGATTTATCGTGATAGCTTCAGAAAAACTAGTGACGAGAATCAATGGTTATTGAAATAAATGTCACTGTTAAACAGCAGTATATTTATATAAATAACTTCGATGTTTACTGTACCTGAAATAAAGTGGTTCCTGCAGACGCAATCGTACTCCGTTGGAATCCAGTTTTTTCGGTTAATCGCAACCAACCATTTCTGCCTTTTAGATGGATCCTTTGGTAGGCGATAAAATGGTTATGTCCTTTGGTTTAAAACGTCTAGCACAATTAACAACACAGCAAGACACGACCATTGTTAACAATGGTAACAAGCGTATTCAGTGCAATAGGGAGTAAGCCTACATTCTTTCTGCCAACCAGACTAGGGACCCCCCCCCCCACGTGATCATGCCCGTGACGTCACGGCGATGTTCCCTATAACAAAACAATTCACAAAACACCTTGATATTATACAAATGTTCAAAGGAGTTCCACACTTCGTATGCAACAAAAACTTATTTCTTTACTAAACATCTTTCACAATACCATTTGTCAAGTTCAGCTTCTTTGCTTTTGTGGGTGATATGCAGGCACTTCCATTTTTCTCTGCCAACTTTTTCCTGAGTTGGAACTAATGGTAGCATTCACTTGCTACCAATACTCTAGCAACTAATTTCTTTTTTGTCTTCACTGTCGAAAGTCCCATTTGCTTCAAAAACACCTTCAAGCTATCGACTTTCCATGTTTTTATAGTGTCAAAAGACAAATTTTCACCATTAAAAGACATCGTTCACTCTTGTTAAATGGCGTTTTGAATGAGGGTGTACATCTTGGGTCCCTTTGACCTTTGACTCGTGCCGTCACAACAAATATGGCGGCACGCATTATACTATCGTAAAGGACACACGGTACTAATTATACGGAAGAGCTGTGAACCAGTCTAAAAATGGGTGAAGAAATAATAGAGTATATACGGCTTTGGTGGTCCATAATTGGTTAATAATGAAAATTAAAATTTCAGTAAAAATATTTTTTGAGAGCTTATCCTATCTGTAATTTTAAAAAAATATAGACAAAATTCTATTGATGCAATTGAAGTAAATTTAGAGGCTTCACCTATTAGTACTCAATAATGAAAGTAGCACCTGATTCATTTGGTGCAGAATCAATAACATGTGATTCCTGCCAATTTATGTCAACAACATGCCGCGGGTCCTGTTTTTCTACATTTAAAAACTTACATCAAGGTTAGT
This sequence comes from Unio delphinus, assembly GCA_029339505.1. Classification (NCBI taxonomy): domain Eukaryota; kingdom Metazoa; phylum Mollusca; class Bivalvia; order Unionida; family Unionidae; genus Unio; species Unio delphinus. Next base: position 3,190,988 of record JAQISU010000096.1, read on the forward strand.
TGTGCATGGAAAAATATAGGTCTGATCATCAGCACCCAGAAATGTTAAGTTATTGAATTTTGAATATGAATGTTTCCATATGTTTACCATTGGAGTTGAATTAGTACCGTGTGTCCTATACAGGGCCTATACCACAATATGAGCCTGATGTTTCTATGGTTACCACGTGCATCCAGGGTATGATTCTGGTGGTTTTTAGATATGACAATCATAATGGAGTCTTTTTGTCATGATTTGCATGTGATTTTGGAGAAAAAATCTATACAAAACACAGATGGGAAGGCTTGTATAAACTGTAGACAGCTCAGGCTATGGGAAAAAGAGAATAGTTTGACCAGATAGCAGAATTTCATATGTTGGTTCCCACAGATTGGCCTATATGGTTAAATACCAATTAACATATGAAACAATTCCCAAAAAGGTTGTGGGGGGAGAGATGTTAAATGTAAGTCACATGTCATAATCGCTTATGTATCAATACTGCTCATTTAACATTAGAGACACATTCAGTAAATCAAAGCAGAGAGCACTGTAAAAATCAAGGACTTTGCACAAAATTGCACATGCCACATTGCCTCAAACTGTAAAAAAATGTACTAAAATGGAGGTTGTTTATGGTAAGAATATTCATATTTTGCTTTTAATTTTTTAGCCATAGCACACATTAATTTGCCTTTGCTATAATTCTTTTCTTCTTGATGTTTCTCATAAAGCTTGTAAAGAAATGCCCTTTTCTCTGATTTTTTTCTCTTATATGATGTACTTGCTGTATGTATTTTATTTCTCATATATATATCTTGCTTGCTTTTCAGATGTTGTGCCACAGAACTGCAAGTTGAAATTGGACAACCGATAGATTGACACAGCTTAACCAGAGATTCTCCAGGTCTATGGTTGCAGTTATGGACAGCACTATGAACCCTGCCATGGAAGTTTCTCTTAAAGGTTATATTCTTTGTTAAGCTGCGTTTTATCCTTCGATTTTATATGTTGAGTCACATTGAAGATCAATTATATTTGTCTTTTTTCCTGTCATAGAATTAAACTCCTTCACATATTTCCTATGTTCTGCCATGTTGCTGCATTCAATTTTCTGACAAACAGTATTGGAACTTTTCTGCATCCCTTTTGTTGAGGGAGCAGGGACATTCGCACTTAAAAGAATAGTTCTAAACCCATCATTTCCAACAGAAGTCTGTGAAAGTCCTATCTGTATCGCATTATTTACACAGGCAGTTTTTCTTCCACAACCTTTCCTTGGCATTTCTTGATACAGTTCAAACATTCTGGAAGTGTAACGGCATGATGAACATATTGCTCTCTCTCGCCACACCAGACCTCTTTTCTCTTCATGTTTCAAGTCCCATGACAGAAACCCCTGATATCCAGGGTGTAGGAACTGGTGCTCTTGAAAAACAGTATTCCACATCTCAGCATTTTTTTCTGCATGAACCAATCGATATGTGTTTTTCTCACCAGACCTGTTGATATAAATAGATAAAACAAGTTTCATGTTAGAAATGTAGTTTCAGATTTGAAACAAAATCTATTTATAAATGCAACATTGCTCTGCACATACTATCAAGTGATAGTACAGAATCATTTAGCTGTAAATTAGAGCTTGCTACTTGGTATGCCAAATCAATGTATATTACCTCCCCTTTGACTAGAATTGAGTTACTGAAGGTTTGATTTATTTCTCTTTTTTTAAATAATTTATGTACTTTATTCAGCTTTATATTGAAAAGTAAGTAATTTAAGACTACATGTAGTGGAAAGTAGCCATCATAATGATTTTGAGACTTTTTCTAAACTTATTATGAGTTTGGGGTAAATATTGGTATAGTTTTATGCATTAGACAACTTTAATATGCAATTCAATTCTATTACTTAAATTTACCAAGTAGTTTATGCAGTGATAAGTTATATAAGTGTCTGAATATTGAATAGAAACATGGACTTACCCTGGCATCGCAATGTTTTCCACATATTGCTCCACCTCCAGCTTACTTCATGGCTTGGGTTGCAGCAGTTTGTAGATGGGCTTTTCATCGTCATCTTCAATGTCAGCATTATGAACTTTTTATAGCTTTTTCACATTTGTCTCTTGTTGCCCTTATGTAATAGACCTCAAGTGGCTTTGTCTTTTGGGTTGATGTACATTTTTTCCCCCTTGTTGTGGGGAACATTACCAGGCTTGAAGAAATGACTTTGTCTATTCTTTGCTTCCTTATCCTTTCCCATAGTTTTATGCTAAAAAGTATCACTCAGTTATTTAATTCTTCAGTATTATAATACTTATGGAACTTTCCTTTGGCTTTTATACTTTTTTATTAGGATTTGGGGGTGATGAATCACCCGTGTTGATAGTTTAAATAGTTTTGGAATGTCAGCATCTCTGAAGGCCTCATTGGGTGAGTCAGAGTCACAGAAGGACAATGACCTCTTATCATTTTGACCTGTCATGTGGCACACTTATTGGTTGGTGTGAATGATAGGCATCAGGGATGCACTGTATCTTATTTCTGTGAATGTCAGCAAGAAAAGATATGCAATTTTGAAATTTAAAACATTTAAAACTTGTCTTATAGCCAGTGAGAGATGGAAAAACTAGGTGTCATGTAATTTGATACCCTATGATGTCATGCTTGCTGATGTCAGCATGTTTGTGTTTATTTTGTGTAGCATGCATGCTATAGAAAGATAACACGAAGATACCAAGTCGGAATCTATTTTTTTTTCAATAACAAGAATAATGCACTAATAAGTACAATACAACACTTCAACATGTAATGCGGATGCAATTTTGCTATGTACAGTAGTATCACATAAAATGCAATTGCACTATTATTCATGCACCAGCATGGCCAGGTCTTTCTTATAATTATACTCTAATATCAATGAGTAAAATGCAACTTTTTCAAAAAAATTAAAATCTGGTTATAGGACACACGGTACTAATTATACGGAAGAGCTGTGAACCAGTCTAAAAATGGGTGAAGAAATAATAGAGTATATACGGCTTTGGTGGTCCATAATTGGTTAATAATGAAAATTAAAATTTTAGTAAAAATATTTTTTGAGAGCTTATCCTATCTGTAATTTAAAAAAAATATAGACAAAATTCTATTGATGCCATTTAAATAAATTTAGAGGGTTCACCTATTAGTACTCAATAATGAAAGTAGCACCTGATTCATTTGGTGCAGAATCAATAACATTTGCTTCCTGCCAATTTATGTCAACAACATGCCGCGGGTCCTATATTTTTCTACATTTAAAAACTTACATCAAGGTTAGTTGTGCATGGAAAAATATAGGTCTGATCATCAGCACCCAGAAATGTTAAGTTATTGAATTTTGAATATGACAGTGTCTCCATATGTTTACCATTGGAGTTGAATTAGTACCGTGTGTCCTAAACCACAGGAGTCATGACGTTTTATCTATAAAGTACGGCGAAATGTCTGACAAAATGAAATACCCTTAACAATAATATATATATAAACTATTATTGTTAAGGGTATTTCATTTTGTCAGACATTTCGCCGTACTTTATTGATAAAACGTCAGACTCCTGTGCATAAACTCGCTTATTAAATTTTCCTGGTTTATTTTAATGGAATTAAGTGCTGATGATGATTCCTAACAATGTTGCACATAATTTTGTAAAAAAAAAATGGATAAATAAATTGTGAAAGACTTGGAAAAATAGAAAGAAAAATACATCACTGTGTAGACAAATTAATTAGTGAAATTTTCCTGGATTAATATTGCATACAAGAAGAGAAATTAAAGTAAATGTGAAGGCATGTGCATGATTTCTACAAAATTTTCCAAACAGGCAAAACACTCTGGGGCACTAGTCCTACCCGTAAGACGTATCACATGTTGATCTTGATTTTAGTGCTGATACTTATTGCCAAGTATGTGATAAACATGAAAATTTCACCTCTTATTCTCTGTTCCGTATATTTAAAAACACTACACAGCGCTGCTCTTTAGGCAGTAAGACCCAGACGCGAGCAAACATAAATATCAGCGTCGGGGCTTACATTGTAGGACTATCTGGGGCACAAGCAGCTAGTCACAGCTTAGTGTGGCTGGGGCACAGTAACTGCGTTACTGATAAGTTTCTTGGGGCTGAAAGAGTTAAGAACAATAATACGGAAAGTATTATGGTAGTCATTACGCTGGTTCGCCGTGTCCGAAAAGCTATTTTTAGAAACTGATGTCACTGCGTGTCATGTATCAAAGAAGTAACAAGTACAAGCGCCATTTTAAGCTAATGTAGACAATAAATGGGTGAAAATACAATGTTTTCTTACTCTATGAATAATCCTTTCGTATAATCCAATTGATATAATCCAAGACAAAAACGACTACTTGACAAACTGACCTACCTTTATCATAAGTAAAAACTCGACTCTAGCGCCATTGGCATTGGTGATTTCCCAGCGTTAAAACCGGTAGACTGGTCTCATCATGTCATACTCTTCTCGTATCTGCAGAGGGGTTACTAGAAACACCGAAATACACTGAAGAAAAAAAAACGAAATACACACCGAAATACCCATACATTTACATCTTCTTTCTGTATATTTCGATTTCCACTCTCATTATTTACTTTTCCATAGTTATGCACGCATCAATTGGTCGTACTTGATTGGATAGGTTGATCATTCCGGACGATTGTGAGTAATGATAACGACTGATCGTTCCGGAACGAATATAATCTCCGGAACGGACGGTGTAAGCCAGCTTAATTCATTCTGTTTCAAGTCGCTTATTTAATGTTCAAATTGACTGCACTGCACATATATTTATTGTTCTCCCTTTGATCTCATTTCATATTCAAGTTAAGAAACAATCTTTATTTGGTAAGTCACTTAGGCCGATTATGTATTTCCAGCATGCTCACTAAACATATTCAGTTAGTTTTGATCCTAGTTCAAGCTATTCTAACTAAAGGCAGTCTCAATTAATAAAATAGCAAAATAGCTTCTCTCTCTCTCTCTCTCTCTCTCTCTCTCTCTCTCTCTCTCTCTCTCTCTCTCTCTCAATTTAAATCTTGCATGTGTCAATCAATTCAGCACTGCCACTGATATGTGCACATACCATACACAGTGAAACAAATATGTATTTTGATCATCTATGGTTATACATGGTATAAGTAGAAATATTATGCTTCGTTTTTCCCCCTTTTACTTTTAGGCTCTGATATACAGCCTAAGCATTTATTCCCTATGACTGGTCACCTTCATGAATTATTAATGCTAATCAACTATGGGTTGCACCTAAACTGCAGCATGCTTGCCAATTCATCAAGGATAGAGTCTGTGAGGTGTATCACTAAATAGTTTGATCTTGATATTAAAATAATTTAATAAGATAATATTCGTGCCGCTTTTCTCGTTGAAATGAATGTACATGTTTGCGACAATTACATACTGCTCCTGTATCTCTCTATATCCATATATATATATATATTCTGTCCATTCAATACATTATCAATTCGCCGTGTGTGTGTGTGTGTGTGTGTGTGTGTGTGTGTGTGTGTGTCCAATCGAGTAAAGAATAAATAAATCATATAAATTTAAATTATTTTTGTTATTATTCCAACATGTATTCACCTTTCACATATTTACAAAAACGGACTTTCATAACACCCTTACAATCAACTGTCATATCATCATAACCAATCTATATATATATATATATATATATATATATATATATATAATCACAAATACAATCGGAAAACGTTATATATATTATATATATAATCACTAATAATCGAAAAACTTTAAAACGAAAATTAAATAAAATGTTATTTATTGATTAAAAACTATATAATTTGATACTTTGATATCTTTTTACTGGCTTTTGGACAATACGGCTCAAAAACGATTCGGCCCAAGACAATTCGGTCCAATTTGGACTGAAAATAAGACAATTCGGCCCAACTTTGAAGACATTTCGGCCCAACTCAAAAGACAATTCGGCCCAATTTTAAAATACAACTGATGATAGTCTTAACAAGTATTTATTTGTAACATATATTTTGAAAATTCTTATATAATATGTTTTAGAATAAAATTTGGAACATTTTGTGAACAAGATAAATGTTTGCCGAAGTTATAATGGTTATAACCATTATAGGAGCTTTCTGATATCTTTAGGAATAACCGTCCCAAAACCAAATATTACTGTGGAGAAAAGAAGTAGTATAGTAGAGATGGACGTGGTGGGAGTTACGTAGACAATAATGATTTGCATCATATCTCCTGTGGAAGAAGGTCGATTTTGTTACAGCTAACATTGTACAGGGAAAATGGTTGAAAATTGCATAATTAGGTATTTTGCGATAATTTGACATAAATTTAATTCAGAACACTATTGCGTTTTGCTGTTATAAGTTACGAAAAAGACAGATAAATGTGCACAACGAAAGATGCATCTTTACCAAAATTTCTTGTATTTTAAATTTCATTTAAATTGATAATGAATATTCAAAACACCAAACACATTTTAAGCTGTCAAACTAATACCATTCTAATCATAACAGTTTCCGCTTCAAAATATTAGCGCGAAAGTTTACATGTGTATGCCTTTTTAGTCACTCCAAGGAAATAACGTATGTATCAGATAAGAGACTTCATTAAATCTGTAATCGTTTTCACTCAGTTTTCTTGGTTTCCTTTTGATCATGAAATTATGGCATGTAATTATTACAAATATGTTTAATTAACCATATTAACTACGTATTCTTCATTGTAGTTATTTCTCCTGTATGTGACAGATGAACATCATTATTCGCATGATCATTTCTGATATAATCATTGTGACTTATTTTATATTTTATAAGAAGATGAAATAAATAACATTGTTATACTCAATTAAGTGCTTTCACGAAATTTAAAAAGAAAAATAACATGTATTTTTTAAAATGTTTTGTAACGTAGAATGGTAACGCATGTGTCGTAGTGTAAGACACGGATATATATTTTAAAATTCAAACAACTTAAATGTACACTTTTGTGTGCAATTAAATTGGCCTGAACTTAAATACAGTTTCACAAATAGAAAACAATATTTTTAGCCGATGAAGGAGACGAGTCCGCTTACGTGTACTGTTTAGGTAACTTGTGTATTTAACTCACGTGAAGCAAATGCATTGTTAATTAATTCCATTTCGACATCGGACATTTTGAATATTCAACCCATAAATAATCTGATATAGAACACGGAGTCATTTTATAGAATGCGACTGCCTTAACGCCTTTGTTTCAGACAAAACTGCATTGCATACAAAGAGTTTTCGTCTGACAAGATTCCGTCTTCTTGGGATCAGATATAAATTTGTGCACCTTTGCATCGGCTCTTTTACTTGGACTTAATTCCTTATTAGGTTCTGGCAACAGTCATAGTAATTTACTTAGTCGCTCAAATTTCGTATATTTTGTCTTTATCTTACGTCTCAAGTTTTAAACATCAAATTTCAGAATACCTATATTTTTGTGGGTACGCGCAAGAGCCCATCGCCTGATCATCTGAACAAATTTCCTTTGTTACTTTTAATGATAATGTGTCAGCGACATTGATTTGTGCCTCATTAGTGAATTTGAGTGTCAAAAGCAATTAATCGAAGAAGCTTCAATTTTATTGTTTTTATGTATGTATGTATGTATGTATGTATGTATGTATGTATGTATGTATGTATGTATGTATGTATGTATGTATGTGTGTGTGTGTGTGTGTGTGTGTGTGTGTGTGTGTGTGCAGCTTACAAGGGAACAAAGGTAATGTGTACCATAATTAAGACTAGTAATCAGTTTATTCATTTCTAATTTGTATGGAGTAAAGGAGGAACTATGATTGACGATACTGAATAAAACATAAACTTAACTGATACGAGGTTGATGTTGCAGCAACTAAATTGGCAAAAATGCTCGGCATTTCTCTCTCTCTCTCTCTCTCTCTCTCTCTCTCTCTCTCTCTCTCTCTCTCTCTCTCTCTCTCTCTCTCTCTTATATATAGATACATAGTATCTACTTGGGCCGAATTGTCTTTCGAGTTGGGTCGAATTGTCATTGAAGTTGGGCCAAATTTTCTTATTTTCGGTCCAAGTTGGGCCGAATTGTCTTGGGCCGAATTATCTTTGGGCCGATTTGTCTATAATTCCCTTTTACGCTGTCTGTACATGTATATTACTATGTCATATGACAGATCTGTCGAATCAAGTACGACCAAGTGACATCATTACACGAATTGTGAGATAAATAGGAAAAAAGTAAATAATTCGTATAAAAATATAATAGATCATATTTTTGGGGGCTTAATATTATTTTTCAAGCAATAACGAATATTATGTTTGAGTGGAAACCGATATATACAAAGAGAACATGTAAATACATGTATATTTCGGTGTATTTCGGTGTTTCTAGTAACCTAGACGGTTACCGGGAACCAGGCAATTACACCACAGGCACTTGATTCTGAGTAAATTCATGTATACACTCACCATATAACACAAGGTACCTAACTCTCGCCCGTCACAATCTGACCCCTCGATGATTCCGATTTAATTTTCTGAATCTATCTGTGCATTCAATCACACATAATGTACACCACTGTAAAGAAGACACTCCAAATATTCCATCCATTACCATTTATGTAATCGTACTGATTCTGAAGGGTCGATTTTGCGAAAAGTTTATCCGTTGCTTCGTGTATTCCACTTAGTTTATACAATCTTACTGGCTCAACTTCCGGTCCACTTCGGAGTGAATGCGAATGTAGTTCCAGTCTATTTTTAGAACATTTTTTCCTCCCTCATTTTGGTGGTGATAGAAGAGTTATATTGATGCATATTTGGTAGGGATTTAAAGGTAATTGTTTATTCTTGAGAATATGAGCAGAGAGAGTGGTTGTCAGTGTGTAATTTGGCGACAGTGCACATGGAGTAATAAGGCCTTGGTAATGATCCGGAAGTGAAATATATGGTCTGTGTACATGCTGTTATGTTTACAGTGCAGCAGCTCAAAAAAATGCCGGTCAACCCTTGACAAGAATTTCACTGTGAAGTCATCTTTGGGGGTATTTTAGATTTTCATATGATTTGTATTGATTGTCACACTGTGGAAAGGTCAGTGCTGAGAAATATATGTAGAGAACATATAGTAAAATTAATTGTGGTGTATGGCCATCTGGACTTGCGCAATTGGTACCGTTATACCTACAAAATATCCGTACCAATGCAGGGGACACAATCCAAACTGTCATTTTTGTAATCTCGCTCGCGATTTCAAGCCATTTCCCGCAATTATATTTGCAGTAATATTTCCCTGAGTGTCATATCCATCATTTATCAGTGATGCTATATTCTGCTCCACCGCGTTGTTTATTTTTTTGCTAATCCTTGCAGCCATAATTTCCGTACATGGTAGTGACCCCATTGATTTTGTCATTGTTGGTTTTTTTCGCCGCCGAACTAACGCTACTAGTTTTTCTTTGGCCGCGGAAAATGCTTTCCCGGCAACATCACCAACAGCGCTAATACCCTTATCACGAATAACATCAATAGCTTTCATTGATAATTATTTTGCGATTGGTGCTATTGTGGGAGCCATTCTTGCAAATAACCCTGCAATGGTATTGCAGAGACCATCTCCATAGTACGCTCTATAAACTGGCAATCGTGAATTTACTACATAGACCATGGTTGGTTTGTTGTGGTTGTAGTGTATGATCATCTTATTTAAATGCTATTTATCTAATCGAACGACGAAATCATCAAATTAATCACTGTGATAACCGTCCGCTAGCTCATCAATAAACTCTCGATATACACCAATATCCAATGAATGAATGAATAGTTGGATTTAAAGTGAAACCGGCCACTAGGGTCATATGTTCACTATTTTGCACTGCCCTTTAGTTATATAATAGTGATTTAATGTATCCAGGAAGATGGAATGGTGCCAAATCTTCCTGGCATTTATGCGCACTGAGTGCGCTATTTAATTTGGTCGTCATATCATACCTCTAAAAAGGGGCTAATGATATGAATGTTAGACCTGGGTGAGTGTTAATAGACCCATCAACCTAGCAACCTATCAACCAATTGCAAATACGTACGCTTATTCCAAATTCAATCCAGTTTTTCTAGTGGATTTCCCTATGCCAAAATTGTGTAAGCCACCGATGCAATTCATCAAATGGTAGAGTTGAAGAATTAAATTACGTTCCTAACTATGTCAATCTTCTAGTACAAAAGTATACATATTATATGTCCCTAACAATTTCTTTTGCTAATATGACTAAACGTCATTTGAAAGGTAGCCACTGTCAGAGAGAAATAGATTGTTAATTTTGTGCGGTGGGTCCAAAAATGATCAAGTTAGGCTTTTTTGGATAGAGCTTGTCAAGGAGGGTTTCCGTAACCAAGTGGAAGACCCTATTAAGGCAGTGAAAGACAATAGCCCTAAAAAGGACTTTTTTGGAGAATCCCATGATCACTTGTTAGTGACCGATTATCCCTCTGCTCCTGTGGTTGGTCCCTGTATGCTTCTTGAGTGTCTTGTTTGACCCTGTACTCACTCGATGATTCCCTGTATACATCTTGGGTGTCTTGTTTTGGATTCTCACTCTAAACATCCTTGCTCCTTCGTCAATTTGCTTCCGTATTTTTCCCTCTCAATTTGGAATTATTTGTGCTGTTTTGTGTAGAATATATAACCCCATATGACAACTATTTGCATTGTTAGTTAATGCATGATGTAATTAAGTTACTAAAAGGCCTGATAGTTTTGGGGTTAACTGTCTTTATAGTGTATGAATTTGAGGTCATTTTCTAAATTAGCATATTTTTGGTTGCAACCTTGTGTTGCTGGGTCTGATAGTCTTGGGTTTGAGACTACCTTATAAGATCTAATATGGGGTCATAGCCTATGTATATATGATGAGGTTTTTAGTTGCAACATTGTGTCGCTGGACCTGATAGTCTTGGTTTTGAGACTACCACGTACACTCTAGTTGGGACCATAGTTAGAGACGCGAGTTAGTGGTTATAATTTAACCACTGCGGTATCGCGTTTTTTCGGGGCCTATAATACGTTCGTAATATTAAACTCAGTTATGAGATGTTGTCAATGGGGTTATAGAAGGAAGAATTTAGAAACATAAGAGAAGAAAAGAGGTAAGACGCTTGCCTTATTGATTGTATAAGTGGCAGTTAATATAACTTTTGATGTTTATACCTTTATGTATTTCTTTTATTTTAGGTTTATTTTTATTATTTCATGTTATTTTACCATTCAATTAGGTTTGGTTGCTCTGGAGCCGCCATGGGAATGTAATACCCAGCGTAGTGTAGGTGGGCTCTCTTAAGAGATAACGAGTCCCTTTTGGCCCCGTACGCTTCCATCCCTCGGAACGATATTATTTTCCATTAGGTTAGGTTGCTCTGGAGCCGCCATGGGAACGTTATACCCAGCGTAGTGTAGGTAGGCTCCCTTAAAGGTAACGAATCCCTTTTGGCCCCGTACGCTTCCCTCCCCTTAGAACAATATTATTTTATATGCATATTTAGGTACCAGTAAAACATTCATTTAATTTATGGATGATATGGTGTTATACTTATATTCTATCCATTAGCTCTGCAGTTCTAAGAAATTCAAAAATATTATAGTATGTTCTTTGAGGGTTTTTGTTGCATAATTGAATTATTTCTGGATATGTACTTGGTGCGGCAAGTTCTAATTGTTTAGTTATAAATAGGTCTCTTTCTTTTTGAATATTGTTACAGATATTGAATATATGGTACAGATCTTCCGGTACGTTACAGTGGAAGCAGTTGATGTTGTGCGGAAAAGGTCCTATATATTTTCCAAAACTATTAGCTAATTTTGTTTTTACAAGAATTATCCTATTTATTTTAGATTGTTCATAACTGCTGCACCTGGGTATCAGGATATTTCTATTGACTTCTTTGATAATACTATGTAAAAATCTCTCTTGTTTATTATGGTTCCAATCCTTTTGCCACTTTTGATTTATCAGTGTATAGATTAAATTGTTAATTTCTGTTGTACTATACTTTAGTGGCATGTAATTAGGCTCAGTGAGTTTACTCTTGGCTAATTGGTCAGCTAATTCATTGCCTTTTATGTCGATGTGAGATGGTATTCATATAAACTCTACTTTTATGTTTTGAGTATCGACTATTTTAATTATTTGGTTAATTTGATTAAGAAAGTTTTCTCTCGATTTAGTATTATTGCATTGTATTGATTTTAGGCGCCAATATCCATAATACCACCCTCAAATAATCGTCTGCAGATATCAGATGCCTCATTAATTATTTCCGGTGAGTTATTTCCAGCTCGTTTCCCTCCTACGAGAACTTCTAATGGTGATACATCCCCGAGAATATTACTAGGACAACGAACTAGTCCACTACCTGAAACCCCGCTTGGATATCCACTTTGAGAAAATCCCTTTCCACTACTATAACCAGTTGTACCTTGTGCATCATCATATTCGTCTCGATCATATAGATGTTGACCACTATTTATTTTTTTAGTTTATTTTATATACGAAATAAAATTATTATAATTATTTGAGATTCTAAATCCACCGTATTTTGCCAAATATGTTTTTTATGCCAGGTGTCAAAGGTTTTTATATAGTCTTCAGCTCCATCTTTTATATATTTTTCCCTTGTCTTTTCTATAAAATGAATTAACAGCAAAATCAGCCAATTCATCATCCGTGGAATCTTTAAATTTATTCATCGCTTCTTCCGTAAATATCTCTTCAGGTAGATGTATTCTCTCTCTCTCGAAATTTCTTCTTTTTCTTCAATTTGTGGTTGTTCAATATCACCTTCTTCTTCAATAATATCACCCTGTTGTTGTTGTTCCTGAAGTCGTGCAGTAGCTATTTTATCACCAGGAAGTGTTTTTAAAGACTTTTGTGTTTGATACGTTTCCATTGCTATTTTTTCAAGTATAGGAAGAAGGGCCGGGTTTTTTCTCTCTCGTTGTTCATCAGGAATACCCCCCCCCCTCCATATGGCTTTTTCAGTGGTCGATACGACTTTCCCCGTTGCAGTGGTTATTGGTTTTGAATAATTGTTCAGTTTCCGTTGTAAATTATTTTGAAATTCTTGTCTCATTTGGAGCTTATTTCGAACGGAATCACGAACTGGAAAAAATTTCTTAATCGCAGCTAATCGTTCTCGTGCTAATTTAGTCGTTAGTGCTTCACCTACCATTATAAATTAATATACGATTTAAATTGTAGGTGAAAACTCACCCCCGAGACTATGTTCATACTTCCGCGTAGTGATTAAATCACCTGTCTATACAAATTCGTTCTAGGTGAGTAAACGCATACTTGTCTATATAATTTCTGTTCCGTACCTGTATATACTCATACTTGCAAACATGTATGGTTGTTTTTAGAGTGTCAATTATCCATGGTGAGAATTTCATTTACTATTATTGAGGCAATCAAAGGGATATTTTCATTTTGTCGCATACTCGCTTTTATTGTTTTGATTTTCGAGTTAATTGTGCGTTTGATTTCATATTGTTTCCCCAATTCACTTCTGACCTTTTCGACAACAGTGAATAACGGGACTAACTTATTGATGTCGTTACAGAATGCAAGGGAATTATTTACTGCGTGTTGAGTTCGTTTGATCAGTCCATACTCCCTTGGAAGTACATATCTATTATTCCGAGCGCTATCATCAATATCTTGAATTTCTGAAAGAATCTGATCACAATCTAATTTATCTGACAATTGAATTCCTTGATTTTTCAAATTTGAAATCTCATTAAAAATGACATTCATATTTTCGAAATTCATTATATGAAATATTATATATTTAATATGATAAAAAAATTGACCCGTATTCATTTTCGATATATACATATTTACATATTTACATATATACATATTTACATATTTGATATTTACATATTTGATAAATACATATAGATATATAGATATATGCAATGAAATGATATGGTATTTACAATGAAATGATATGGTATAAACAATGAAATCATATGGTATTTACAATGAAATGATATGATATATACAATGAAATGATATTTTATTTACAATGAAATGATATGCACACATCACGTACACACACTGTTCTACATTCAAACTGAAACCACCATAGTCCCAACAAAATCACCCCAGGTTGAATGTAAAAACACATTCACACCGTGTGACGGTGTGTGACGTATGGTGGTTTCACGGTTTTAATTTCGAATGGCTTAAAGCCCCAATTATATAGAAAAACCTTCCGATCGGTACCGTCGACAATAATGCCTGCCACGAGATTCGAACGAATGGCCCCAGGACGAGATCCCATTCGTGTATGCAATACACTAGTATTCGTAATCTACAAGTCTATAATTTTGAATACGATATATAGCTAAACTGCTGAATATGTCGTACACAATCTAACGAATTGTAGATAAAAATCGTATATCACTCGTAGATGGAAATTGTAGATTTCACTGTAATTAAAAATCGTAGACAAAATTAAAAATTTTCTAGTCAAACCAACACAAAAGGCCATTCAATCGGACTATGAGTCATCAAAAAATCCCATTGAGATACGTGACTACAACAAAAGAGTTATAGTTGTTTCAAAACCGTATATACACAAGCCCGCACGAGTTATTCCCCTTAATACTACATATATATATATATATATATATATATATATATATATATATATATATATATATATATATATATATATATATATATATATATATATATATACAAAACAGAATTCAGACATATGTAAATTGAATAATATGTCCGGTTCGCTTTGAAATCGCTGATTGATATATTTGTTCTGCAACATATTGTACTGAGGCTCTACAAATATCGATACTTTCCAGCTTCATTCATTTATTGAAATACTCTTTCTTCTTTATTTTCTCTATTAGATGATTTTATAGGTTTCGCATTTTTCGAGTGTTTTCCAGTCCCTCCCCATTAGGTATTCTGACTTTGTGTGATAGCTCGTAAATTATCCAATCTGTTATTTTGGGGACATCCATCGATATGATCAATAACAAGATCATCCTTGATCAATCCATTTAATACCTCATTGACGATTCTGTGATTAAGATACCTTTTCCCTCCAGCACTAAATATCAATTACCCCATACCATTATCTTACCCTAATGGTTTCTTCAGCCTGCGGTGTTTGACAATACCATCACGAGATGCTTCATAGTTGGTAATCATGGGATGTGGTTGAAATTCTTGGTTCATTTATATACTATGATATTATTTGTCTAATTATTTATTTGGTTTAATTATTATTTGACAATCTTTCAATGTAGTCTTGAGTCGTTCTTATGATTTTGTCTTTGACAGAGTCAGAGTCATTGTCAGGGTCATTGATGGAATCTTTGATGGAATTTATAACTCTATTATTAAAATAGCGCTTTTGCTCTCTGTATCGCTTCCCACCACATTTGAGACATAACTGCGACTTACCACGCACACCTACCCCACATCGTATGCAAGGTAAGGGCCCTAAGCTTCCACTACGTACGCTTTGTAAATGATATCTAAAGAATTCATTTCTGCATGATTTGTTACAAGCTGTTACTGATCCTATCATAAGCCATTTGCAATGATTCATTATATAATAAATTCTTTATTTAAATACTTGTTTTAATTATAATATGGAGGAGTTCGAGAGATTATCGAAAATTACGCCTTGAAAAAATGCTAAATTCAATCTTGATACTCTCCATTGATGTACCAATGAGTCTAAGAAGTGATAGAAGCATGTTGGGTAGAATCCGTGATTGTTTTAATAGATTCAAGCGCGATGGAGCATCTCACTGTTGGCCAGCATTTCGAATTGATGATAGTGTTGATGCTACCATGAACGACGAAAGAGCAGCAGTGATAATCTCACATCTTGACAAGAAAAAGTATGAGTGAAATTCATTATCCGTCCAGAAACGGGGAATTTTATTATACGCGACAAATTTGAACCCATCCTGAAAAATAAGAAAACTGTCACTGTGAGTCAGGATTCCAAACCAGGAATTCTGACTGGAATTGACAAACCGTATTACAAGAGATCCTATGGGATCTATCTGATAAATGATAAACCGAGTATTGAAAACATAAAACCCATGAAATTGTCAGGGAGAATAAATTGTGTAGCAGAACGAATAATATAGCATTTTACAAATGCGTTGCGTGGAAACAAATTGACGGATCTAAGACACAAAAAAATAAATCAATGGGGAGCAACAGTGAAGGAGAGCGGAGCAGCAATTCAAGATATAGCCAAATTAGAAACATCATTAAGATTCCCAATAACCGTAATGACGATAACAGGAGAGGTATTACACGAATCAAACTATAAATCAAATGGAGCTCCAATCAAAATTATTGACCATAATGAACATGCGTCGACACCTGCGGTAACAATATTTCCTCGGGATAGAACGATAAAATGTCTACCACCAGAGAACTCTGGGGGAAATTTATTTGATTTTATTTACGAGTTAAGTAAAATCGATCCTGTGTCAGTGTGGTTACTTCACAGTTTTGAAGAAGAGGGTACATTCAATCAATTTGTAAGACCCAATGGCGAATTATACCGTACTGAAGCCCTCCACAACGAGATGAAGAAACTAGCTAGTGGTTTTTCATTGGATTACGACGAACAATTACTAACAATCTGTTTTACAATTCCGTCAGTTGCAGCTCATTTCACAAGAAAGAGAAATCTATGGAAACCAACACACGCAGAATTTCTCTCAGATTTCGAATCAAGTTGCGTATAATATGGCAATGGTGGATTATGGAATACAAAATATGACCCCAAAAGTATTATTTCGGTTGATATGATTGCGTGCTATCCTGGGAGTTTAATTGGGTCTGGAGAGTGTTTTGAGTACTTCAAAAGATTTGGACATCCCATACACGAGATGACCCGTGTTGCGATTAATGGACCACTGTCCGATTTTGATTTAACTGGATTCGCTCGTGTGGTATCATTTGAATTGGCAAAAGGAGTTCATCCATGCTGTTATGTTTGGTTTGGTAGACACATCTCTGAAAAACATTGGATGCCATTAGTGTTATTTCGGTATATGATTGATTATAAAATGCTGATATCGCTGATTGTCAGTGAAGCAATTATATCATATCGGAAACAAACTGAAGCCTGTTTACCACAACCCGATAGTCCTAATTTAGACGGAGAATATATCCTAAGGTGGTCCAAGGAAATCGTTGAATTTAGAAATAAACACGCAAAAGATTTCGGTAGAAGAATAATTGGTAATTTCACACAAGGTGGAAAATACGACCACAAACGATATTCCTCGCGGTTGATTATGATGCAAATGATGCTGAATACGATTTTATAATCGCAGATGTAACATCAAGGGGTATATATGTCGATCGTAAAGACGCTTTCTTGTCCGATGGAATCAAATTGGGTACAATTGTTACTTACACAGATGGAGAAAATCCTCAATATACGTACTTAAGGTCGTCTATGCTGGCTTATGCTTCTATTAATTTACTTTTGATGAGAAAATTGATTTCCTGACACCGCGGTTAGAGTAGCCACTGATTCATTTTATATAGACCTAAAACATACAGAAGCAGTAGCTGAATTCGCTAATTCAGACGAGAGTTGGGGATCATGGAGAATTAAAAAAGAAATACTGCGTGATTATTCTAAATCAGCAGATGTGACAATTGAAAACAAGTACTTGAAAAATATTCAGATATCAGAACTATCTAATGCACCGTCGTGTTCCGATCAAATATGTAGATATAAAACCAGTTACTTAAACGGCTGTGGTGGGTCAGGGAAGACGACTCGTGCGATCGAATTATTTCGAGGGAAATCAAACATGATTGTGCTAATACCAACACACAGACTTGCAAGAGAGATGAAACAACGAGGAATTAATTCTTGCACTTATCATAGTTTCCTTCGATGGAAAGGTGACGAATGGACTCCTGATCGAATGGGTGAGAAATATTTTCCAGAAATCATTATTTTTGATGATATATGCATAGTGTCGTTAGATGTATTACAAAGGTTTCTCGAGTGGTAATTGCTAGCGAATACAAAAATGATAATGTGTGGCGATCATGGCCAACCACCACCATTTGTCGGTTTCTCTCCACATAATTGGCTAAATAATTTTGTAGACTATTATAAAGAAATTAATACCGATCATAGAGCACTTGATAATGAATTACGCGAGTTCAAGAAACAAATCAGATTACAACTGGATAGAATCCAGTGTGAAATAGCGCGTGAAATAATTTCGGAAACCCCATTAAATGATTTCTGGGAAGCGTGGAGACCAAACGATTTGATAGTGGCAAGTAGAAAGATTGTCAGAAACACACTTCAGATGAAGTTATTTAACACGCATAAATAAAAATTTGCAACATTTCCAGTGCCGTTGTGTTATAGACACAATGTTACACGAAGACAAAATATCGAAGTTGATATTCCAGGCTTGACAGAGTCAAGGAAGCAGATTCTCGTGTTAAACGATATTGTGTTGGTTGATATCAATGTCGTCGAAGATGCATTGCGTGCTGATAAATCCTCATGGAAGCTAAGATACGCAGCGAGCATACATTCTTCGCAGGGCTTGACTATATCTGATACAATTGTTTGGATCATAGATACTCGCATCGAGTGGTCGAATTTAGTTTATCTTGCGGTGTCCAGACCACGAAGAATAAATCAACTTCGAAGAGTTGTTTTAGATTACAATGACACTACAATAAGTGATATTGTCAGCAATGATATAATCAGAAAAAAACTCTCTGGTTATAAACAAAAGGACAAAAAAAAAATAACAGAAAATTTGATATTGATGCCGAATTTATAATCACACTGAAACAACAACAGAACAATCACTGCGTGAGTTGCAATTGTATAATGCGTTGGTGTTGGTCGGATAAAGATACTCACCAATTTGCCGTACATACAAAAAATAGCAGTATTGGTTATACCAGAGATAATGTGATGCTGACTTATCTTGAGTGCAACAGACGCAGAGGTGCTAGTTAAAACCACACAGCGGTAATTGAGTATCCTCGGGTATCACTTGTAATCGTTCACGAGTAAATCCTCGCTGCGGAGCAGTTGAAACCAACCTATAGGCTGGCGGTCTACCCGTAGATTTCGTTATACTAGATATTGTATGTGCAGTAACACTCCAGATAGGATCAGTAGCTCTTTTTTTGCCACCTTCAAGCTCTCCTGGTTCATATACATATCTAACAGTAACATTGCCGAGTATTGGTTGTTTTGAAAAATTATTTTGCGGGTTTACAGGTATATACTTTTTTTTTAAAATCGCGTTGTTAGGTTTCATATTAATTGTTCGAGTAATCTTATTATTCAGCGCGGTAATTACGCCTGGTAATCTCTTTACCCATTCACGAGATCGTTTATCCTGAATAAATTCCTTCGCGTATTGATATCCAAATAACTGCTCAGCAAGTGTCCGATTAAATCGTTCAACAATTGCCTGATCGCGATGTAGTGCAGAATGTCCGCGTCTGATGGTGACCTTATGATGCTTCATTGTTGATAACACTGCACCCTGAAATGCCTTGCCAGGATCAACTTGTAATATATTCGGCCAATGCAGAGGACCTCGTCGATAAATCCTTTCAAATGCAGAAGCCACTTCAGTTGATGATTTTGTTTTAAGAGGTTCTGCTTGATTGTATCGACTCGCAACATCAACTACGGTTAGCGCGTACTTGTAAACATCATCATGCGGCATAAATAATATATCAGCCTGATGAACGTCACTAGGTGCGCTGACATCAAAATTCGAGAAGTTAATTTGTTTAGGTGGTGGTAGATAAATTTCCCATATCGCCTGTTTGGATGACCAATCCGCGGCTGTAGCGAGTTTACCGATTGCTGATTTACCCCTCCAGTATCCTCTTGGAGAATAATAAATAGATTCCATAATGTTAATAATTACCAGCATCCAACATCAATTTATTTTTCATCGCCGATTTTATCAACCATGAAGCCAATTTTTCTTTGAAGGATTTATCAGTGATAGAATTCAACGCATGAATCAATTTAACATCTGCAATATGTCTGTTTTGCAGATTACTGCTTTTATAAGCAACATCATGAGCATGACACGCCTTGTCAATAGCGTTTATTGGGTTTTCACCGGGTCGGGTTGGTTTTGATCATCGAGTCTGATATCGAGTCTGGTCCTGGGTCCATAACAAACTATATCCTGGAAGGTGTTTCTCTCCTGGATATTTTCCCTCATGGTGTTCCTGGGAGTTTTACTAACTTGGCTGCAATTTCACCTCCTCGTTTTTTTTTTAAAAAACATCTCCAGATTTCATAGAAACAAATCTAAATTTTTTGGTACCACATTGTACACACTTACCAGCAAGTGCTGATCTGTTATTTTTAGTTGTAATCGTCGTCAAGTCGTTTGTGCTAGTACGCTTCTTACATTTCACACAATATAGATCCATACTTTATTTATAATAACATGAATGTCATTTATATATATATATATATATATATATATATATATATATATATATATATATATATATATATATATATATATATATATATATATATATATATATATATATATATATATATATATCTGAGAAGCATATACTACTAGATTAGCTCGAGAATGCCAGGAAGCAATCAAAAAATATATTCCTTTGAGAGATTCGCTTCGAAGAAAACTTCAAGAACGCCAGGAGTCACAAGGTGATTACGTAGAAGGTACAGAAAGATTATTTAAACCTATTACTGCAACAACTAAGAAAGTTGTATGGTAAGATATCACTGACCCAGAAAAAAAGAAACCTTTTCTTGGGACAATACAAGAAACCGCTAGGGCAACACAGGAGATTTTACAAGATCTTTCAGCTAGAATAGCTGCCGCCCAACCTCAGCAAGATATTGATAAAATTTACACTGAAATAGATGATGTGAAGGAAAATCTTGCATCTCAACCTAAATCAAAAAGAGAAACCGCTGATATATTTAAGAAATTTAACGAAGGTGTTATTGAAGATATTAAAAAAAATGTTAATGAAGAAGAGTTTCCTCGTTTTGCATATCTTAGTCTTTCTCGAAAATCTGAAATTTTAAAACCTAAATACGCTAAAATAATGATGATGATTTTTTAAGACTAATATTTCGTGTGTTTTATAATAAACCCAACGCTAATATTACCAATCCATTATATAAAAATTTTATGGATAAAATAAAATATTATCGTAGTGAAGATCAAAAACAACCTTTCCAGCATCACCGTTCTCCATCTCCGGAGCAACCTCCTCAGTATCAACTTCCTCAACCTCTGCAACAAATCGATCAACAACAATTTTCTCCGCATCAATCTGAAAAACCTAGATAAAAAAGAAAATAATAAAAAAAAAGGAACAGTAGAAGAAAAATGAGATCGATAAAAGAAAAGATTCAAGGAAAGACTAGACGGTTGGATAGTTTACTTTTTCCAAGTAAAAGATCCTGGTGTTGACTCTTCTGGCGCTACTACAGGAAGTGGTTTGGGAAATAATCTTATCGCTTGCCCTGACAACGTCATCGCTGACGTGGATAAACTAGAGATTCTCATAGGAGGAAAACGCGTTGGAAATACTTCTCATGAAATTATCAACGAAATATCTGATATTTGTCGACGATTATTTACCGGTAGTATCATGGAGATCAATACCTATCGTGAATTTATCGATGAAATTACGGATGACTAAATCCCTTGACACATAATTTAGATCATAGTGAATGATTAAATAAAATGATCGTACACAATACGTATCGTAGACCAAGAATGATCAGAGTAGTAAGTTCACGATTACCAGTTTATGAAATAACCTACGGAGATGGACTTGGTGATGTTGTTCGGGGTTTATTTACCAGGATAGCCCCAAAAGCAATGCCAATTGCAAAACAGTTATCAATGAAAGCTACCGATGTTATTCGCGACAAAGCTCCTAGCGCAATAGGTGATCTTGCCGGTAAAGTGTTTTCTTCGGTCAAGGACAGAATTTTACGCTGTACTTCATGCGATATCAAAATCAACTAAACCACCTCATCAAGTTGTACACGAATACACAAGTAATCGATGGACAGGTATTTAAAAATAGTACATAAATATAATTGTTGATATTTACGGAAGACCCTTGATCAGAAAAACCGACAAAGGAACCGATAAAGATTTCGACGCATCAAAATATGCAACACGAGATGACCATGTTGATATTCTGAACCTAGGTGGGGTTGACCGAGATGAAGTTGTTATTTTTCAGGACAAACACGGTGTTTTGAAAACAAGTAATATTAAGTGGAATGATATAGTTCCTAGGGTCTTGGAGCTGCTATGGTCAATATTCCGGTATTTACCGACAGCGGAAAAATACGAGATTCGGGTATATCAATAGAATATATCAATAGTGAAATTATAAAAGATGTTCAAAAACGATTATCAACGACAGGTGGTGTATTAACAGGAGAACTTTCCATGAACGGAAATAAAATAACTGTCTTGAGAGATCCAACATCAGATGAAGATGCGGCAATTAGAGATACGTTGACACTGTTGATGGTAAATTATTTGCGTTAAAAGCCGTTAGTGGTAAACTATCCTCTTTAAAAACCGAATACGAACTTCACATAAACGATCACGGAAAATTATCTACGTTGAGAGCCGAGTATGACGTTCACGTAGGTGCGTTTACAAATAAATCTCTATAGAAATTTCAAAAAGATCGATGAAATTGCAGATGGATTCTTCGGAAAACCATTAATCGTTGATACAAAGCTTTCTGATATTAAACCATCAATGAATACGATTAAGAAAACACAAGAAGATATTGTAAGTGATGCTCGTGATATTATTAATAAAATTGATCTCCTTGAAAAATATCAGGGTAAAATTTTCCATAGGCGGATTAACAACGTCGTATACACAATATAATCAGGGTCAACAACATGATCTCAACAAATAATACAATCAAACATTCCGCGGAAGTTACTGGCGTGTACAGATTGTCTATTTATTAGTAGTGCAAAATTTGAGATATTTACCACGTATTCATGGCCTCACTCAAAAGACAAGGTTTCTGGAACCGTATCTGTTACATTAAACCGTGGAAACGAAGAAACATTTATCCTGGTTGCATTCGACAAAAAAATTAACTGCAGCAACGATCTGGTGGTGTCTAGAATTTGTTGCCGAAACACCTCAATTGATTACAGCGTAAATAATATGGACTACATATACAATCAAGCGCGTGAGTGGCAAGATAAATTAAAATCTATCTTGATACTTACACCATAAAAGTAAAAAAAATATCACAGACGTGTAATTGTCATTGACATAATTGTATACTCAGTCTCCGTGGTTTTTGCTGGAGCCGGTTATTTATTGTCCGCGGTAACCATGACATCACCTGCGGTCATAACGATCTGGGTTTTAGCGTCAACTGCGATGGTTGGAGCTTTTAATATAATCGCAAAAAAAATATTGACGTGCACGAATGAAAAATTATCCGATTATGCGGTGAAGTTACACGCGTCAACGGCGGCGTATTCTAAACTATCTCAGTTAATATCTGAAAGCTTCTACGATGCTTCAATATCGGATTCTGAGTTCGCATTAATGACTAAAATATTCTCCGAAGCAATGATTGTGATAGAATCTACACTCATTAAAGTTACAGATAAATAGATAAATGTCAGCACAAGAACTACTAAAGTTTTACAAGCTTGTTAGTTTTCACTCTTTCTGTGTTACTGCTTATTCGAGCCTAAGTACGTAACAAGTGACACTAAAAATATAGATGCTACGATGAACGACAAACGAGCAGCGATGATCATTAACTACATTGACGATAGAAAATATATTTTAAAAATAAAATTTATCGTACTATCAGATAACAGACGATTGGATTATTCATGATAATCGTGATCCTGTCTTTCATAACGAAAAAAACTGCCATACTGAGTAAATGTTCCAAACCAGGGTTGTTGACCGGTATTGATAAACTATATTACGAAAGATCTTATCCTGTAACAGCGGTTATCTATGGGATATATCCGCTTGAGAAACCCAACATTGATATTCTGAAGCCGATGAAATTCTCAAAGATAAATTGTGTGGCCGAACGAATAACAGAACAGTTCACTGTTTCGACTCGTGGGAAGGGGTTAACGGATAACCGACGTAATATAATAAATTCGTGGGCAGGAATAATCAAAGATACGGGAGCATATATCAAAGATGTTGCTGAACTAGGAAAGAAATTAAAATTTCCTATAACAGTAAAGTCGATAACAGGAGAGATCTTATACAAATCGAAATATAAATCAAAGGGAGCTTCAATCGAAATTGTTGATCATAATGCGCATGCGTGGATTAATGCAGTAACAGTACTTCCACGCACGAGGACGGTTAAATTCTATAACGGTGATATGTTTGACTTTATTAACGAAATAAGTAAAAACGATCCTGTATCCGTGTGGTTGTTTAGTTCTGAAAATGAATCCGATAAGTTTGTAAGACCAAATGGTGATATTTATCGAACAGAATCCCTCCACAAGAAAATGAGAAAATATACCCTTGACGAAAAATTACTCTGTGAATGTTTTACTGTTCCATCAGTTGCAGCTCATTTTGCTAGAAAGAAAAATTCCTGGAAACCAACTCGGTTTGATTTTGTTGATGATATAATATTAAGTTGTGTTGATATGGTCATGGTGGACTTTTAAACAGTGAATACTCGAGTAAAGATGTTATCTCGGTTGATATGGTTGCATGTTATCCGGGAAGTTTTCTGGGATACGGAGAGTGTTCTGGGTATTTTAAAATATTCGGTCACCCGACACACGAGATGACGCGAGTATCAATAAATGGACCAATACCTGATTTTGATATTACTGGATTTGCATGTATCGAATCATTCGAGTTTACAGAAAATCTTCATCCGATTTTTTATGTTTGGTTCGGTAGACATTTTTCAGAAAAGAACTGGGCTCCAATAGTACTGTTACGATATATGCGTGATTGTTAAATGTTGACGTTGATTTTCAGTGAAGCGATTATATCATACCGAATGCAGACCGAAGTTTGGTTACGATAACAAAAGGAATATTCTGAAGAAGAAAATCCTGATAAAACCGACTTTGATAATTTCTGCTACAATTTTAAAGCTGTAATTTTAAAATAATGCGGCAATACTTGAGTAAACATCCTAGACAATTTACCGTAGATAGAAAAGATAACAGTCTTGGTCACACACGTGATAATGTGATGTCAACTTGTCTTAAATGTAATCGGCGTAGACGTGCTAGGTAAGTGAATGTGATGGTAATTGTGTATCCTCGAGAACTACCTGTAATTGTTCACGTGTAAATCCACGTTTAGGAGCAGTTGAATCTAATCTTTAGATTGCAGGTTTACCTGTGGATCGTACCACGCTGGATATCTTGTGTGTAGTAATACTCCAAATAGGATCTGTCACTCTCTTTTATTCCTCCTTCAAGTTCACCTTGTTCGTATAAATACCTGACGATGACATTACCTAATATTGGCTGAGGTGAAACATTATGCTGTATTAGTATATATTTCCTTGTAATCGCATTAATAGGTTTCATGGCAGTTGTTCGAGTAACATCATTGTTTAATGCAGCTATCACACTTGTAATCTTGCAACCCATTCACGAGATCTTGTATCCCGAATGAATTCCTTCGCGTATTGATATCCAAATAATCGTTCAGCAAGTGTTCGATTGAATTGTTCTTCGATCGCTTGATCACGATGAATTTCAGTATGTCCTCGTCGTATTTTAACATTATGTCGCTTCATTAATGATGATACTGCACCAAGAAATTCTTTGCCAGGATCAACTTGTAATAGTTGTGGCCATCACAAGGGTCCTCGTCGATAAATTCGTTTGAAGGCAGATGCGACTTCAGTAGCTGTTTTAGTTGATAATGGTTTTGCTTCTTTATATCTACTTGCAACATCAACAACGGTTAATGCGTATTTAAATGTTACTCTACTTATACGATCATGAGGTAAAAACAAAATATCAGCCTGAAGAACTTCATTAGGAATATTAACATCAAAATGTGCGTACTCATTTCGTTTAGGTGGTGGTAGGTAAATTTGCCATATTGCTTGTCGTGCTAACCACGCTGCGGAGGTAGAACGTGGAACATTTGCTGCGAGTTTATCGATTGCTGCTCTACCTTTCCAGGATCCTCTTCGGCTATAATAAATTGTTTCCATTATAATTAATTACCCAGCACCAATTGCTAATTTGGTTTTCATCGCAGGTTTTATTTACCAATTGGCTAATCCTTCCTTGAGATTTTAAATTTTTATGGAATTTAATGCATGAACCAATTTCACATCTGAGATATGTCGTTGTTCTAGATCTTTACTTTTGTAAGCTACATCATGAATGTGACACGCTTTATCGATTGCATTTACCAGATATTCGCCGGATTTTGGTTGATCTTGTTCATCAAGTCTGATATCAAGTCGAGCTACAGGACCGCATTAATTATATCCTGGAAGATGTTTTTCTCCGGGATATTTAGCCCACGGAGTTCCTGGAAATTTTGACATTAATGTTGCAATGTCACCACCGGTTTTGTTTTGTTTTTTGTTAAAAAGAAACTTTCTTTCTGCCACGTACGGAACATTACCACTGTATGCTATTCTTTTATTTATTGTTGTAACCGTAGATAAATCAGTAGTTGGAGTTTTAACTTTACAGCGTAAATCCATGATCTAATATTATACCATGGATGTAATTTATTTTTCAGCGACACGAAAACGAGAACAGGTAAAACATCATCTAGCGTTACCAAATTCAATCAAAATGATACCAATAGGCCCACGTGGATCTGGTAAAACACAATTATTACTTAATTTGATAATGAGATGGTTGAAATGGATTAAATTGTATTTAGATGAAACATCTGTAGATTATCAGAGACGCTACGAAGTACTTAAGGAATCTAATGAAAACGCACAATTGTTGAGCGGTGATGATATTATTGATTTTATAACCGATATTGAAAAAACACCATCTGTCGATGATCGTGAAGGAGTCGTTAATAATTTAGTTGTTTATGATGACGTAATGCTATATAAACAATCAAAACCAGCAAGAATATTTACTCGAGGAAGACATAACAATACTGATGTTATTTATGTAACTCAAAGGTATACACAAATTCCGAAAGTAATCAGAGATAATTGTAATATTTTAGCTGTATTTAATGGAATTGATACACACACGGTAAGAAATATTCATCAGACCTGGTGTAGCGGTGATATGGATATAAATAAATTCAGAAATTTCTTTTCACGTGCGCAAGCAACACCGTATGGTTTTATAACAATAATTCTACATGATCCAAGGACAAGATATCGTGTAGGTACCGATCAAATATTTGGCTAATTTGTAGCAGTAGAGTTGTTTTCATCGCACCGTAAAGAGATTCCGTACGGTATATTTCACCATTGGATCTTACAACTTGGTCGACAACTTCCTCATCTTCAAAACTCTGAAATAACCACACAGGCACAGGATCGTTTTTACTTAACTCATAAATAAAATCAAACAAATTCCCACCATAAATATATTTTACAACTCGATCTCGTGCAAATATTGTTACTGCGTTAGTCCACGCGTGTGCAGTATGATCAATGATATTTATTTGAGCTCTTTTTGATTTATATTTTGATTCGCATAATATGTATCCTGTTAAAGTTGCTTCTTTTATTGGGAATCTTAATGACGTTTCTAGCTCAGCCATATTTTTTGTTGTACCACAAGAATCCATTAATGTTAGCGCCCATTTGTTTTCTAGCTACGTCTTAGATCTGTTAAACAATTTCCACGCATTGTATTTGTAAAATGCCATATGACTAGTTCGGCTACACAATATATTCTTGACAGTTTCACAGGTTTCAAATTCTCGATACTTGGTTTTTCTTTTATCGGATAAATTCCATAAACAACCGCGGTCTCAGGATACGCTCGCTCGTAATACGGTTTGTCAATTCTGGTCAATATTCCTGGTTTGGAATCCTGACTCACGATGAAAGTTTTTTTATTTTTATTTTTGAGGATAGGGTCGTATTAGCACGAATAATTCAGTTTCATCTTTCTGCTCTGAAAAAAAAATACTTTCGATGTTCAAGATGCGCTATTATACTTGCTGATTGTTTGTCGTTCATGCTGGCATCAACACTACCATCGATTCGAAATGGTGATCAAGAATGAGATGCGCCATCTCTCTTAAATTCGTTCATACTGTCATGAATTGTATCGATTATGCTTTTATTACTCACTAGACCCTTACTTGGTGCATCTATAGAGATTCTATCGAGATTGAATTTATAGCGTTTCGAAGGTTTGATTTTGGATAATCTCTCGAATTCCTCCCTGTATTATAATTAAAACAGTTATTTAAATAAAGATCTTTTACATAATGAACCACTGTAAATGACTTATGATAGGATCCGTAACCCCTTGTAACAAATCGTACAGAAACGAATTCTTCTGATATCATTCACAGAGTGTGTGACTAGGAAGCTTAGGTCCGAAACCTTGTCTACTAAGCGATGTTGAAGTATGAAGTGAAACACAATTGTGCGTGGTGGTATGTGATACAGAGAACTTCAACAGTATTATGATAAAAGAAATATTGGATGTTGACTCCGCCCCTGACAAAATCATAAGAACTCCAAAGGATTATTTGCCTTGATTCTCAACAGAAATAATCTAGACGAATAATTAATTAGACAAAAAATATATTATATATAAATGAACCAAGAATTTCCACCACATCCTACGATCAGCAACTATGAAGCATCACGTGATTGTGTAATCAGAAACTGTCGGTTGAAAAGACCAGTGGGGAGGGTCAATAATGGCCATATCTATATCTATATCTATCTATCTATCTATCTATCTATCTATCTATCTATCTATCTATCTATCTATCTATCTATCTATCTATCTATCTATCTATCTATCTATCTATCTATCTATAAATGAATGTTTGTTCGTTTGTGTCGTATGCGTTCCTATAACGTTCATCCGATTGCGATAAAACTTTAGTGAGTTGTTCTGCGCACGCACGCGAAGGTTTCTGAATTAGTACAGCCATTTAAATTGTACAATTAACAAATGTGTGTATTTCATATAGTTTTGCGACATTTACCGTGTGTTCGCTGTGAACTGTAGGCGCCTTAGATACGTCACGTGATCGAACACGGTCTGTAGCAATACCTAATTTCGCGTGTTTTCGGTGTGAACTGTAGGCTCCTTAGATACGTCATGTTTACTTAGTTACGTTTGGTTCGCGCCTTGGTTACGTCAGACAATCGCGGTGTGAATTTGTAATAGTTGAAACAGACGAGCAAATGGAAACAAGATTGGAAACCGTTCGAGTTCGCACTGCTCAAGCCCGATCACTTTCACAAACACTTTCTTTCTTTCAGTGGCATTGCAACGCATGCCAGGATTAAACACATACACTTTCTTTCTTTGAGTGGCATTCCAATGCATGCCGGGTACTTGCTAGTTAATAGTATAAAAACTGATAATCATTTTGTCACAGAATTAGGCGAAAATTGAATTTATTTTCTTCTTGAATTACAAACTAATTTCACCATTTTTTTTGCTTTGTCGTACATGCGTTACCTGGGGTGAATAAGTGGTTTTCTCCAAGGTAAGCGGCGTGTAACGATTTGCATGTGCCTGACTTCGAATCACATGAAGTCCGGAACATTAGATTCACTGGGTACACGGTAATTTTGCCGTGAATTCTGCTCACCTATTTGAGGATATATAAAGCATAATATTTCTGATAAATATTACGGGACCAAAAGTATCTTATCACAGTAAAGATAGCTCGGCATACTATCTCCAGCCAAAGGGAGGAGTGTTAAAAATTATATTTCGTTTTATTGTGAATTTTATTCAGTTTATCATTTCATATAATGATGCCTTTATTACAATGCAGATTTTAAACGTGGAATATTTGGAATTGCTAGTCACTATTAGACTTTAAATGCAATAGCGTAATCTAAGATTTAGATTATTTTTTGAGACAACTATTATTAGTCTGGTTTCTTTATTGTAGCTGATAACGTCTTTGATATCGTAGCTGAGATCGTAGCTGAAATTGTAGATGATTTGTTGCGGAACATCTCTGATAACGTCTTTGATATCGTAGCTGATTTGTTGCGGAACATCTTTGATATCGTAGCTGAAATTGTAGCTGATATTGTAGCGGAGCATCTCTGATAACGTCTTTGATATCGTAGCTGATTTGTTGCGGAATATCTCTGAACGTAGCTGAACGTCTCTGAATGTCTCCGAATTATAGCTGAATGTGATTGATTGTGCCGTGATTGTGCTGTTTAATTGTGCGATCGAATTGAAGTATCTGACTGTCTGTCTGTCGAATTGTCTGTTCGTCTACATCTGTCGTGATGTGTAAATATCCGGAAATCTAGAAGTCTGAGTGTCGGAGCTGTCTAGAGTTGTAAACATCCGGGGTGGCATCTAGGTATTTGAGAACGTTGGTTCTAGTAGATGCTGTATGCTGTCTGTACGTATAACTGTGGTGGATCCGTGAAGGGCAAACGGCCGATAAAAGTATTGGTCAACCCTAGGTATTTGGGGAAACTGGGCGGCGATTCAACAGTTGGTGAATCGTACGGTTATACAGGATCGAGACACGTGTGTGTTGCAATTGTAGTACAATTGAATACATTGTTATATTTACATAGTTACTTCAAATCACAATAGTATTTCAAGGGATTATATGAATCTCAATAAAAGTTAGCAACTTGATTAAATACATGTATATGTTCGTGCTAGTTGTTGCAATCCATACGTGCGATAGTATAGTTTGATGTTTTGTATTTGTTATCGTAATTTATACTTGCGTTAATATAACTTTTATAAAGGTTCCTTGGATCTGTGTATAGTCCAAGAGATTCCTTTGTATCTGTGTTTTATTTTGTATTAATATTTAATTTATTCATGTATTGTGAATGGTTGTGAGTGTAATTGTGGGTTGAACGCACGAGTTATTGTGTTGATTCATCATTATTTTTCATTAATAATTTATTTCATAAATTTATATTTTCTTTCACATATTGTGTTTGTGTTGTTCATTTAATTCACCATCCTCTCGGTAACAATTCTGTTACACATTTATCCAATTTTCGAGCTATCACAGAAAGTGAGAATTCTGAGCTTGGGGAGACAAGAGAATGTAAATACTTTGTAAAAAGAGCGGTTATATATGTCAACAGAGACGGGCGAAGAATTATTATTTCAATAGATGAGGAAAGACAGCAAGTATTTTGATATTTGACCACGCGGGATACAATATGTTGCAGATAATATTACTAAATCTGCCCTTTAAAAAAAAATTGGACAAAAATTTGGTTTACATATACGTGTATACAGTAAAATCACCATTACCAAAGAGAGATAACTCCACCGCGGCTATGTGTGTCTTCCTGATAGAGTTACTGCCCTTCGTAAATGGATTTTATCGTGTATTTGGAATCACATCACAATTAATACTTCCAGTTCAGTACCCACGAATTTAGTTCCAGTCTATTTTTAGAACATTTTTTCCTCTCTCATTTTGGTGGTGATAGGAGAGTTATATTGATGCATATTTGGTAGGGATTTAAAGGTAATTGTTTATTCTTGAGAATATGAGCAGAGAGAGTGGTTGTCAGTGTGTAATTTGGCGACAGTGCACATGGAGTAATAAGGCCTTGGTAATAATCCGGAAGTGAAATATGTGGTCTGTGTACATGCTGTTATGTTTACAGTGCAGCAGCTCAAAAAAATGCCGGTCAACCCTTGACAAGAATTTCACGGTCAAGTCATCTTTGGGGTATTTTAGATTTTCATATGATTTTATTGATTGTCACACTGTGGAAAGGTCAGTGCTGAGAAATATATGTAGAGAACATATAGTAAAATTAATTGTGGTGTATGGCCATTTATTAATAGATATCTAACACACAGTTGTATTTGTTTTTCAACGTCGAATTTATATACCGGTCAATTTGTTTTCAACTGCGAATATATACCCGGTAAGTTTTTTTGAACTGCAAATATATATATATATATATACCGGTAAAATTATTTCATCTTTTAATATATATACCCGTATATGTCGCAGTTAACTATATATTGATTTCAAAATATATACTTGTCAGTGTTGAACAATAGCGTAATCGGTAACGCGGTTGGGTGCATCATCTCACGCAAACGATGGTCATATTTTTCAAAGCAGAATAAGTGTAAAAGTCAGACGTATCAACCCCAAAGAAATATATATCCAACATGGTTTCTCAAATGACACTAATATTCTCTACATGTACTTGTGGTCAGCTCGTACCTATCACGTTATAGTCCATTGCTCTGCCATTCGTGTCTTTGTATACGAGGGCATATTGTCACGTGATCAAACGGTCCTACTAATTACTGCTAAGCCCGACAAAGCCCGACAAAGCCAGACAAGCCCGACAAAGCCTGACAAAGCCTAACAAAGCCCAACAAAGCCTGACAAAGCCTAACAAAGCAAGACAAAGCCTAACAAAGCCACGCAAAGTCAGATTAAAAAAAGAGTGTATATATTGTTCATTATATTGACGGAAAAATTAAATGAGCCGAAAGTTTAATTTTCAACTTATTCTTGTAGATTTAAATGACCGAAAATCGGGCGACAAAGTTTACATTTCAAACAAACATAAAGTATTGAGATAATATGATACAATCATGTTGGAAATGTTTGTTATAATTTTATAAATTGTTCTTTGACTGATTATGGAAAGAACATTAAATTTTTTACTATATGGTATAATAGGAAAATACAATTGAGATGAACTTCGTTAGTTTAATCTTGATACACTTTATTTCATGTTAATAAATATATGATGAGAATTATTAAATACTTGTATGTTTTGTGAAGACTGAATGCATATGTGTTTTTCATAATAATGGCCAATTGGCTTTAGTGATCTCAATTTATTAGTAAAAACCAAAATTGCTCAATCGGCTTTTGTTTAATTGGTTAAGCCAGGTTCGTGCCTTTGTTGACGGAAATCGTCAAACAGAACTCAGTCTGTTATGGTGAAATGAACAACAGATGGTTGAGAAAGAAAAAAAACCCCCAAAAAAACCAACATTTGTTATGTTCAAAAAAGCACCGCAAATCATTTAATTGGGTATTGCGTTTGACGGCTTCGGTAGTTAATCCCCAAACTGTAACACCTGTATACATGTTAAAAACTAGCCAATTAAAATCATGCCATATGATACCTGTTTATACTAGGGAACACGTACATATTGGTTTATCATTCAACAATTTACTAAGTGTTAGCGTCATTAGATATCATTTACATCTCTCTGAAATATATTTCTTGTTTATATTTAACATACACCATGCCTAGTGCTTCTGCTCGAAAAAGACAAAATGGTAGTTGAGAAGTCTAGGTACTCATTATTATTGTCATGGCACGAACAAAACAGACGGCACGCAAATCAACGTAATTTGGATTATACCTGAAATACATACTAATGGAGGTTGACAAATATGACAGACGTCAATTACTCTTCCTGGACGGAAATTTCAATAAACAATTTTGAAATTTAAAAAATGTTATAATACATGTATATATATGAATAATAAAAGATTGTGAGGGGGAAGTATACATGAGGACGCCATAGGGCTAGATCACAGAGCGTTTTACATTCTACTCTGTCTTATCTTTATAACCGTTCTTGATATTTTCTCTGGATTCTAAATCCATGCTTTCTCTGTCATGGCTATATCCCGTAATAGCCAAGACTCCCAAATTAAGGGACTTAAAAAATTTTTGGACTTTTTATTAATGCAATTTAAATAACTAGAGGCCGGACAAATTGAGACAGGAACTGTACAGCCAAATAAATTTGTATAATTTCGGTCTCAAGGAAAACGGACCTATTTTACTACTAAGCTAGTTAAATTGAGACACACTTAACCTTTTAAAATAATGCACCTCAATTTATACCAAATTCTAAAAGCAAAAATTTAACTAACTGAATTAAAAAACTTTTAAAATTTTACCTTCCATATTGGCGAAGATAAATAACAAAATAGGACAACTGGTATGATTTGGAAAAAGAAACGGCTATCCTAAACAAATACACGAGTATATAATATACTCCTATAGCAAACATACAAATAGCACCAAACACATAACATACACCAGGATAAGAAGGGACCACTAGCCATGGTCAGCAAAATTAAAAGTAGCATACTAGAGTGGGTAGGTCAAATCCCAACTAGAAAGGAGTACTTAAAACATACACTAGGAATCAAAATTCCCCTTGTCAAATATTTATAACCCCGATGGGGAAAACTAATTGGTCTTTAGAGTTAAAGTAATAAATAAAAAACAACATAAAAATATTGGGGGAACACACAAACACATAAACTTTTTTAAAATTTTTTTGATTGGGGGGGGGGGGCATCTGTCTGGTGCCCCCCCCCCCAAAAGAAATACATACTAAGGACAGGTAAAATATCACGTTGCAAGCTGTGCACAATAAGCGTGCTAGTACTCTGAGTACTTTGCTTGCAATAGCTACTTAGCTACTGAGCTCAAATCAGTACATATATTGTAGTTTACAATCTTATACATTTTGCTTATTATCATTTTGCACGATTTTGTATTATCACTGCCCTTTATTTTCAGCACCCCTTTAGTTAATTTATTAATTTGCAAATTCTTTTCACTTAGTACAATACTGCTCGCGCAAACCCAGACTGACTTTAGTAGACAGACTGCAGGAATGGCGGAAGCTTTTCAACCAAACCCAAACAAACATAAGATATCCGACTTTTTCAACACAGTTGTTGAAGAAGAAAATGGGGATAAAGAGACTCATGATTTATCATAGAGAGGGATGTCAAACTCTTGACTTTGGCACCAGCGAAACTTTCCCAAGACAGACGGAGGTGTTGACAGAGTTGGAAGTACTCGGGGTGAAAATAGCTGACATAGATGCGTTGCAATACGGCGGCCGAAATATATACATTCTATATCCGAAGAGCCAACGCCCCTTGTTGAAGCAGCAAGAGATGCAATTATGCGGTATGAGGGTTAAAATAGCGGATACAGATCCCATCATTAGGTACATCGAGCCGAGAACTATTGACCTCTTTATATCCGGCTTGCCGCATGAAATAACCACAGAGACAATAGCGGATAAGTTGATGGCACAATATAGAGTACAAGTGATTGCCAATATGCCAGCTGCCTGCTGGGGCCACAAGGACGTAAAAAGTGGAGAGAGAATTCTCAGAGTGCCAGTAGAGCAAGCTAAGACAGTACCACCCTACTTTTACATTCTTGGATTTTTGTGCCGATCATGGTACAAGGGGTGTGACAAGGTCCGCCCTTGCCCCCGATGTAAAGTAGTGGGTCATGGGGCAAAACATTGTACCGCAACAAAGGTACCAAGAGACCCCCAGTCATATGCGGCGAAGCTAGCCAGTACCAAGGAACAAGAAAATCCAGAAGATCAAATAGAACACAACAGTGAAGAAACTCCACCAGTCAGAGAAGAGCAAAATATACAACAACAAAACCAGGGGGAAGCAGAGCTACCAGTAACACCTCAAATTGAGAGACATGAATTTCTGCTACCCCAGGAAGACCCTTTCATAACACCGAAGAAGACAATAAAAAGGGGGGCACCCTCTGCTCCACTTAAAACAGCGAATAGGTTTGAGTGTCTTACAATTGAGGAAGAGGAGATGGAAGATATAGAGCCTCTTGAATCCACAACAGACAATACGAGCACCATTCCCCAAGCCTCCACACCTGTACCAGCGTATAGGAAGAGAAAAAACCGCACCCTTTCGGAATCATCGTCCAGCGAAGAACCAACGACGATTACAGAAAAAATACCACCAGCGCAGAAACTCTCCTCAAGAACAACGAGGAGAGAAAGGAAAAGGAAAATAGAGGAGAAACCCCTATCTCCTCCATCATCTGAAGAATACGACCCTGATTTTGACTTGACACCACTTTATCAAATAACGGACACGACGGTTGACACAACAAACAAACAATTAAAGGAACCGAACCTTAAAGACACATATGTACTAATAGAGACGGACGAGGGGCCAATGCCCCATAATGCAACAATTTAAAGTATTAGAAATGCAACTACTAACTTTTACTTAATAGAAATACAAATTTAATACGATACAGCCACCTGGATAACCGAAAATGGAAGAATTAAACTTCCATATCGCATCAATTAACACTAATGGATTAGACAAGGATAAAATTACACAACTGATAAAATTAAAACAGGACATTATACTAATACAAGAAACACACAACAAACTTACAAATACTATGATAGCAGAACTTGAATCCAGAATGAATGCAATAGTTGTAACTAGTTAAGCACAACAAAATGATATAAAAGCGGGTGTAGCGATGATAATTAGAAACAAAACTAGGCAAAAATGGGAAAGAATAACAGAGGATATTAGTTTAAAGGGAAGGGTAATACACATAAAATTAAATAAGTTGCATATCTTAAATATATATGCTCCTGCAAATAGAGAAAGTCACTATGACTTCTTAGGGAATTTAAAAAGATACTTAAAAACATACACAGCTGAACACCTGATTATAGGGGGCTATTTTAATTGGGTAGGTGAAAATATAGATCGAACCGGCAAACTAACAACTAATGATCTATCATCATCTGACATTATGGGCAGATTAATAAAACAATATAAATTAACAGATGTGTATAGAAGACTAAACCTATTAAGAACGGAATATACACATGATTATGTTAAATTAGGAATAAATAAATCAAGTAGGATAGACAAATTTTATGTAACTGATTTTGACCATAAAATATATAAAAATGCTAAAATTTTAGATTATAAAATTTCGGACCATAAATTAATAACTCTGGAAATAGTGATAAAAAATAGCAGATGGGGCTCTGGAGAATGGAGATTAAACAACTCAATACTGGATGATTAGCAATTAATAAATGAAATAAAATTGGAAATCCCTAAAATACTTACAAACGAAGAGGGAAAAAAGATAGCTGATATTGCTACTGATTGGGATAAGTTTAAAATAAAAGTTAAACAAATAGCAATATATCACTCAACCAAACGTAATCGGATTCAAAAAATACACAAGGCAGCATTAAAAAGATTAATAAATAATGACGCAACACCATTACGGGATAAAGAGAGCTACTCTGGACAGTTAGAAAAGCTAAGAGAATATAAAACAAGGGGAATGGAAATCAGGGCGGGAAAATTCCACCACTTATACAAACAGGGCCGAGAACTTAATAAAAGGGAAGAAAAAAGGAAAGGAGGGGAAAGGGTAATTGATGCACTAATCACTAATGGGGTTGAAATTACAACTAAAGCTGAAATTATGGATGAAATTCACAAATATTATACAACATTATATACTTCTAAAAACATAGACAATGACACAATCATGCAATATCTAAATTCAATACAATGCGAGGTGATATCATCAGAGCACAAGAAACGGTGCGATGATCTCATTTCTGTGGAGGAAGTTAAAACCACAATAAAAGAACTTGCAAAAGGTAAATCACCAGGTAGAGATGGCCTCACCGCGGAATTCTATAAGAAATTCCAAAGTGAGGTGGCACCAATCTTAGAAACACTATTTAATAATATCTTATTAAAAAATGACAAAATGACCAAATCAATGCGGGAGGGTTTGATTACTTTATTATACAAAGGGAAAGGGGACAGAACTGACCTAAAAAATTGGAGGCCCATCTCCCTCCTTAACACGGATTACAAGATACTGAGTAGAATTTTGGCTAATAGGATTAAGCACGGAGTAAACACCATAGTAAACACTAATCAAACATGCGGGGGTAAAAATAGAAGCATACATGACAATATACTTAACATTAGGACCATAATAGACTTTATAAATACAACTAACTCGAAATGTGCTATGGTACTTTTCGACCAGGAGAAAGCTTTCGACAGATTAGAACATAATTATACACAAAAAGTACTGGAAAAATTTGGTTTTGGAACAAATTTCCTGAATTGGACTAAAAAAAATGTACAATGAAATAACTGCAAATGTACATGTAAATGGGGCGAAAACCCAAAAAATTAATATACAACGATCAGTGAGGCAAGGATGCCCACTATCAATGTTATTATACGTAATGGCAATTGAAATTCTGAGTATAAAAATCAGAAACAATACCAACAAAGGAATAAAAATTCCTAACTTAAAAGAGGAATTTAAAATGCTACAGCACGCCGATGATTGTACAAACTTTATTAATGATCCAAATTCTTTTAAACACTTACAAAAAGAATACGAGGCTTTTGGGAAAGCATCAGGATCGAAAATAAATCATGACAAAACGGAAATATTGAAAATAGGAAACTGGAGGGGAAACCACCATGGTTTGCCCACACACTTAATCAAAAATAGAGTGAAAGCCCTGGGGATTTTCTTCGGGGCCAATGAAGAAAAAGAAAACTGCTTAAAAGTTAAAAAGAAAATAAAAGAAGTAATAGATATCTGGGCACTAAAGCCGCTTAGTCTAATAGAACGTTCACAGGTTGCAAAAACATATATGTATTCTAATTTGACATACCTAATAAACTATGTGGACATTAACAATAAAACACTAGCTACAATTGATAATGAAATAACAGATTACATATGGAATTACAAAACACATCACATAAATAAGGAAACTTTATATAGAGCTAAACTAAAGGGGGGCTTAGCCTTACCTAACCCCCCCCCCCCTTATAAAATTAAAAACAATCTTAAATAGGTTAAAAAGATTAAGCGCAACACCACAAAAAACATGGGAGGCATTATACATTTTTTGGCTAGGATTTGGAATGAGAAACAAACAAGAAATATACACAAACAACAAACTAGTGAAAAAAATAGATGCACCACATTTATATAGGGGGATTAAAGGAATTTTAAATAGGTATAGGGACAATAAAGAATTATGGGTACTGAGAAATGACAAAACATATGACTGGCTTTTAGAATTAAGATCTAATCAAATTATATCTAAGATACAATTACAATACCCTTCTGTTAACTGGGACAGAGTTTGGAGGCATTGGTCCGGCATTAACTCGTTTAAGGTACAAAGTATCATGTACACGTACCTCCACAACGCCTGGCTAACAGGCGAAGTGGCAATTAAACGAAGATTAATAAGGACCCCGGTTAGCTGCCCTCTATGCAAAAATTCCCCATATACAAAAGACCACACAATTACAGAATGCGACAAAACAAAGGAAGAAAGGATCAAACTAATAATGGAAATAATGAAGGTAGACAAATATAACAGACGTCAATTACTCTTCCTAGACGGAAACTTTAATAAACAATTGGTTAGACAAATAACGGACTTTATAACAAATACTCTTATAAGATGTGGTTCAATAATGAAGGTTAGGGAACCATTTTTAAAATTAAATTAATTTAAATTTAAAAAAAAAAATATATATATATATATATATATATATATATATATATATATATATATATATATATATATATATATATTATATATATATATATATATATATATATATATATATATATATATATATATATAAATAAAAAAAATTATTTTATAATACATATATACATATGAATAATACAATTGTGAGGGGGAAGTATAAATGATGACGCCATAGGGCTAAATCACAGGGCGCTACGCGAAGTGAGCAGGCCTGTGGAGGAGTTTAGAAAACACCACCCAAATATTTAACAAATTTAATTTGCTCTTTCTTTTCTTCACAAAATGCACTTGATCTCTTCTCTGGATTCTAAATCCATGCTTTATCTGTCATGGCTATATCCCGTAATAGCCATGACTCCCAAATTAAGGGACTTAAACAATTTTGGACTTTTATTAACACTATTTAAATAAGTAAAGGCCGGACAAATTGAGACAGGAACTGTACAGCCAAATAAATTTGTATAGTTTCTGTCTCAAGGAAAACGGACCTATTCAAATAATAAATTAGCTAAATTGAGACACACTTAATCTTTTGAAATAATACACCTCAATTTATACCAAATTCTAAAAGTAAAAATTTATTAAATTAAAAATTTTAAATTTTATCTTCCATATTGGTGAAGATAATAACAAAATAAGACAACTGGTATGATTTGGAGAAAGAAATGGCTATCCTAAACACATACATAAGTATATAATATACTTTTATAGCAATCACACAAATAGCACCATACATAGAGCATACATCAGGATAAAAAGGGACCACTAGCCATGGTCAACAAAATTAAAAGTAGCTTACTAGAGTGGGTAGATCAAATCCCAACTAGAAAGGACTACTTAAAATACACTAGGAATTTAAAAATTCCCCTTGTCAACTATATTATAACCCCGATGGGGAAAACTAATTGGGGACTTTAGAAGTAAAGAATAAATAAAAAACAACATTAAAACATCGGGGAACACACATACATATAAACTTTTTAAAATATTTTTTGATTGGGGGGGGGGGGGTCATCTGTCTGGTGCCCCCCTTCCTCCCCAAAAAAAAGAAAAAGACAAAAGACAAAACAAAGGAAGAAAGGATCAAACTAATAATTGAAATAATGAATGTAGACAAATATGACAGACGTCAATTACTCTTCCTAGACGGAAACTTTGATAAACATTTAGTTAGACAAATAACGAACTTTATAACGAATACTCTTATAAGATGTGGTTCAATAATGAAGGTTAGGGAAAAAATTTTAAAACTAAATTAAATTAAATTAATGAAATTTTAAATTATTTAAAAAAAAATATAGATG
This sequence comes from Unio delphinus, assembly GCA_029339505.1. NCBI lineage: Eukaryota > Metazoa > Mollusca > Bivalvia > Unionida > Unionidae > Unio > Unio delphinus. Next base: position 3,232,043 of record JAQISU010000096.1, read on the forward strand.
AATAATATTATTGTGAGGGGGAAGTACAAATGAGGACGCCATAGGGCTAAATCACAGGGCGCTACGCAAAGTGAGCAGGCCTGTGGAAGAGTTTAGAAAACACCACCCAAATATTTAACAATTTAATTTGTTCTTTCTTTTCTTCACAAAATGCACTTGATCTCTTCTCTGGATTCTAAATCCATGCTTTATCTGTCATGGCTATCTCCTGTAATAGCCATGACTCCCAAAATTAAGGGATTTAAACAATTTTAGACTTTTTCTTAATACTATTAAATAAGTAAAGGCCGGACAAATTGAGACAGGAACTGTACAGCCAAATAAATTTGTATAGTTTCTGTCTCAAGGAAAACGGACCTATTCATATAACAAATTAGATAAATTGAGACACACTTAATCATTTGAAAATAATGCACCTCAATTTATACCAAATTCTAAATTTAAAAATTTTTCAATTAAATCATTAAAATTAGTAAACTAAATTTTTTAAATTTTATCTTCCATATTGGTGAAGATAATAATGAAATAAGACAACTGGTATGATTTGGAGAGAGATATGGCTATCCTTAACACAGACACAAGTATATAATATACTTTTATAGCAACCACACAAATAGCACCATACACATAGCATACACCAGGATAAAAGAGACCACTAGCCATGTCAACAAAATTAAAAGTAGCGTACTAGAGTGGGTAGATCAAATCCCAACTAGAAAGGACTACTTAAATACACTAGGGAAATAAAAAATACCCCTTGTCAAACTATGATATAATCCCGATGGGGAAAACTAATTGGGGACTTTAGAAGTAAAGAATAAATAAAAAACAACATAAAAACATCGGGGGAACACACATACATATAAACTTTTTAAAAAAAATTTTGATTGGGGAGGGGGACATCTGTCTGGTGCCCCCCAAAAAGAGAAAAAGACAAAAGACGAACTGGCCCACATGTGCTTTATGTTGACTCAATTGTGGTGTGGGATCCCTTGCTTGTGATAATTGCAAGTGTTGGATGCACGCAAAATGTAATGGTTTGACAATTGATGATTTAAAAACTATTTCTGGACAATACCCATATGAATGTCGTATGTGCAGTCGTACAGCCGACGGTGGTGTTTACAACTATGAAAGTGCAATGAACAGGCTAAATACGGTAATTATTATTATTATTATTATTATTATTATTATTATTATTATTATTATTATTATTATTATTATTTTGATTATGAAAAAAACTTTTGATCCTTTTGATAGAAGCACACTTGTCATAAATTAGCAAATGAAAATAGTAAAATTCTTACTATACTAAAACCCATATATGCAAATATCAAAGTTTATGTGAAAACGCCAAATGGCTTGCAATAAATATGTAACTGCCCGGCCGGGGTATTTGATCACCTTTTTTATTTTCATTATTTCTATACTATTTATAGAGATATATTCCTGACCATATTAACGGTGTATCGGTTCAGTAAACTATTAAAGATATAGCACCTACCCTCTTGATTATCGGGGTTTTAATTAGCCATATAATTGATTTTGTATTCTGGTGGATTTTTTTTTCTCTTGAAAATATGTTATTCGTGCTTTATGTTCATGGTTTAATTAATTGTTATGTTGCGTACATTAATTGATCCTAAAATTTATATATTTTGTGATTATACCTTTATTTGTCATAAACGCATGTAATTTGGACTGATAAACTATATTGCCAATAACGCGTATGATTATTATTATTATTATTAGCAACGATGTGTTGTAAAATCATCTACAATAAGGTGTTGGCAATCGAAATGTCGGGGTGGGGGATGAGAGGTCGGGATCGTGAACGTTTTCGATGAATGATATATATTCTGTCTCACGATAATTAACAATTTTTCCCAAGCAATTTAGCAAAGATATAATATGGCTTATTTTGGTATACCGTATCGGTCCTACTAAAAACCACAAAGACAGAAAATATATGTAGCGTTGATACAAAAATGTATACCAATAAATATATAAGAATTAGAAAATGTTTCCTTAGTCTATGATCGTTCTTCTTCATTATCCATTTAATTAAGTACAAGGATTAACACGTTTTTAAACTTAGAATACTGTAAAATATTTACTGTTGATATAAAATGTAAGGCATGTGGTCGCAGTGCTACTGTAACTCGATTAACACGCGTTAACGAGTGTTACAATCACGAGTATGTGAGTGCACACGCGCTACCTTTAACTCAGTTAACACAGATGCACTATAAGTGTAGTTTCAAAATGTTGATTATGCAAAATATAAGTATATTAATGTGATCATGAATTTTGTCGCTTTATGTTTATGTATTCCTAAAATAAGGTAAAATTAACTGTTTATTAGCGCAGAACATAATATCTTCAAAAGGTTCTCTTCAACCTTATTAAATTTAATCCAATTTATCAAAAATTACTGAACATTCATTATTACATTGAATTGATTAAATGAGGTGGAATGTAGTGTACTTTATCATTAATTTTGCTATACTTTCAAATATGAGCGCAAATTGACCTATTCCTTAGACCTATATACAAAAAATTTCATCAGTTTCTCAAATTGAGGGATAGCAACGTGTTCATTTTCATTATTGATATTTTTCTCGTTGCAGGCTGCTTCAGTCAGCATTGATCACGTGCGTGTCATGGCCAAACGAGAGAAGCAACTTCTGCCGCCATTACGATTCGATTATCATCAATTAAACCCAGCACAACATTACATCGACTTCACAGCACTTGGCTACTTGGAAGAAAATGCCAACAAGGACTCCCAAACGTATCGGCCTTTACTGACAACAGGAGATGGGAACTGTCTGTTTAATGCCCTTTCCATCGCATTGTGTGGTGCAGAGTCTATGTGTTATGAAATTAAAGTGCGCACCTGTATAAAAATGGCCTGTAATGAACAGTTTTACATAAACGCAGATTTATTCAAAAGATTTTCTGTTGTGTTCACCCTCGTTTGTAGATGCTCTCATGAACTGTGCTAAGATTGGTGCATATTCTAGTGCGTGGACCATCCAGGCTGCAAGTGATGCGCTGGATTGTAATATCAACGCTTTGTACCCAAACGTCAGACAAAGCCAGACAAAGCCTAACAAAGCCCGACAAAGCCTAACAAAGCCACGCAAAGTCAGATTAAAAAAAGAGTGTATATATTGTTCATTATATTCTTTTTATTATTTGTACAATATTGTAACATTCTAAAAATATTTGATAATATATAGTGTTGATACATACTTTATATCAATAAATATAACTGAACTAGAAAGCGTTTGCTTTGTCTATGATCATTGTTTTTTTATTATATATTTAACTCATTACAAGGAAAGAAACGTTTTTAAACTTACAATAAACATTTTACATACGATTTTCTTATTATTCTAATTCGAACTTTGCCGCCAAATTTTATTGGCTATTTAATTTGGCATAATTATGTTGAAAACTAGTCCTTCAGTTTTGTTAATTTATTCGTCAATATAATTTACAATATAAATACACTTGTCTAAAATGACTTTTATGACTGTCAGGTTTTGTAAGGATTTGTATGATTTTGTCTGGCTTTGTGTGATTAGTACATATTGAAAAAATTGCACTTTCTTTCGATAAGTTCAATGAACAATGGATACGGTAATAAACAGTTTACGTAAGATTTTGTCATACTTTGCCATTATTCAAGTTTGAATTTGTACTCTGTCTTCCAATTTTCGGTCATATAATTTTGCATAAATATGTTGAAAACTAATTATTTGGCTTTGTTAATTTATTGATCAATATAATTAAAAATATAAATACGCATTTTTTATTTGATTTGACATGGCTTTGTATGGCTTTGTTAGGCTTTGTCTTGCTTTGTTAGGCTTTGTCAGGCTTTGTTGGGCTTTGTTAGGCTTTGTCAGGCTTTGTCGGGCTTGTCTGGCTTTGTCGGGCTTTGTCGGGCTTAGCAGTATTTAGTAGGACCCTGATCAAAAAAATGGCCTCACATGGAGAGATATCGGTAATCTAACCGTGGCACATTTATTGTTTAATATTCTGTTTGTTAATAACACAATGCGAATTTTACTAATATTTTCGATTTGAAATATAACAGGCGCTATCTTGTGTTAAAGTTTAACCAGCAAACGGCTACGAAGGTATTTTTACAAATATTTCTACAATTAGGGGAAGACGAAGTATAGGGATACACACAACAATTTGGTTTAAATATTGCACCTTTCCCATAGCGTCATTTCAAAAATAATATTTCCAAACGATTCCTTAATAATTTTAACGTCCAAATTGATTTGAGGTTATGTACGGCAGCTTTAATGTTTCCCAAGATTAAGACGAAAATATCTTCCCCATTTTACCAGGGGTGAGGTTAACGATTGTTTCGCAAATAATGCACATTTTACACTGCATTATCTAAAATAATCGAGTTGCTTTGAATTCCTTGACCAAATTTATATAAATATGTTTATTTCGTTTTTCGTGACAGCCCAATTATTTTCAAATATTAGGATCGATATAACAACCCTCTTCTATGAAGGGTTGAAAGTGAAAGTTTGTCAAATGTTGCACATTTCAACTACATCATGTATGACATTGCATTTGCTATCGATTATTTGACAATTATTACATCGGACGTGGTATAAGGTGGTAGATGACATGCTTAATTGGCCAAAGATTAATATCAAATCCCTTCAATAAGGGGAGGGGGGCAAATATTGCCAAAAAAAAAGAAAGAATATTTTACACATCTCAATGCTACGTTTTAAATCAATTGTTTGATCAATTTTGATGTATCATTGAACATGACAATCCACATTTTGCGAAAGATTAAGACCAAAATACCAACATTTCTTACTGTCAGTTCCATTTCAAATTGATTTCAAGAGAGAAAGTGGCATAGCATCCCCTACAACCAATGTTCCCTCTAAGCGAATGGTGTGCGCAATGCTTGCTGCATTGTGCAAGTATTACGGAGAGGAGCAAACTTTAATGATGGATTGACAATTCAGCTTCGCGGGGATGTCTGAGCAGCGTGCACGAAGCTTAGAGGGAATGTGGCATTCATAATATAGCCTTACAGTGGTTCAAGTCCTACTTTAAGTCAACAGGACACAAATTATATCTGCAAATGGAATACATTTCAGCCCAGTTGATCTATGTTGTGGTATTCCACATGGGTCTGTTCTTGGACCTGTCCTTTTCATTCTATACACTCAGCCGCTCTCAAGTGTCATAGATCATCACCCAGTCTCACCAATTATACGCTAATGACACCCAAATATATAGGTTTAGCCACAAAACTGAAGTTGATGCTACCATCCATGGAGTAGAGAGGTGCATTTCTGATGTGAAATCATGTATGACATGTAACAAACTGAGGCCATTCTGGTCACAACACAAAGACTTTCTCATTGACATTCTTTACCTTAAACAATAAATGACACCAACACCAAGATTAAATTCACAGTCAGTATGACACCTAGGTGTTACTCTAGACAGTACTCTCAGATTGCACCAACATGTCATAAAAGTATGCAAGGCTTCATATCTTTAGCTGACATGCATCAATTCCATTTGCAAATATCTTGCAGTTGATGCCACTAAAACATTTGTGTGCTCATTAGCACTTTCAAGACTAGACTATTATAAATCAATTCTGTCTGGTTCATCACAATATCTAATCGAGAAACTTAAAAATGTTTAGAACACAGCTGCTCAGATCATCTTTAGAGTACCTCAATCAGATCATACCTCACCACTGTTCTGTGCCCTACACTGGCCATCCATTTGATACAGAATCAAACACAAAATTTGTTCTCTGTGCTACGTATCACTGACAGATTCCAGTCCAACATATCTATTCGTCCTCACCCATGTGTATACACCAGCAAGATACGTACGCTCCTATTTTGATACTCATTGTCCCACTATGAAAACTAAGTCATATAGACAACGTTCTTTTCCAGGGCCCAGCAATGTGGAACAAATTGCCGATTGAAATTAGACACAAAGACACAGTGATCCCTTTTAAGAATGCTCTTAAAACTCACCTATTTCAACTGCATGAACAAACTTAAGAGACCTAATAATGTTTTTTACCTTGTATGTTTTCAACATATATTATGTTGTACAATTTCATGTTTTTTGTTTTTTTGTTTTTTGTTTTTCTGTAGTGTAATCAAAGCAATCTAGACTTTGTAAATCACTTAGAGCTTCTAAAGATTAGGCTCTATACAAAGTCATTATTATTATTATTATTATTATTATTATTATTATTATTATTATTATTATTATTATTATTATTATTATTATAACTGAAAGACAAATGTTAGTACATTTAATGTTAAGCGCTGTACAGACGTTTAAATTTTCTGATCACTAATTTGATTTGCTTCCATAATGAATGCTGTTTTCATTATTTAGTTAATAAAATTCCAAAACATAGGATAAAATTAATTTTCATTATCAGTGTAATGGAGATGCATTATTAAGGCTAACTGCGTAGACAAGTTGAGACAAATGTTTCATATTTATTTCGTACTTTTCATCATGACTGAAGTATGACATGAAACTGAACAGTATTTTCGTTTCTTATACTGTCACAATCATTCATCCAAATATATGTCCTAACAGTGATTTCTCAATTTAACCTAAAGTGTTGTTAGATTTAAATATAAAACCAATCAAACACACTGACATTTACTATAAATAAATCATTGAGCCTTGTCTGATTAAATATAAACAACAGTAACTCTTGAGTTAAATGGAAATGTATCAAATAAACACATGCACATGTGTCCTTCTTAGTTTCACTTTTTCATCTGTCATTGTCATGTCCAGATAACTGAATATATATATATATATATAGTTATATGCAAATGTGATATATATTTTATGCCATTGTGTGTGTGTGTGTGTATATATATATATATATATATATATATATATATATATATATATATATATATATATATATATATATATATATATATATATATGAAAAGAAAAAAACTTGAACATGGCAGCATGTCTTAAGAATGCTTTCAAGATGCATGTAGTTTTCATGATAATTATTAAAAATGCATCAACAGAATATGACTCAAACTTGGTTAAGTGTCAATTAGTGAAGTATTCCTCAAGTATATGTATGAGATACATGAATATGCAGTCCTTTTGAAGCATAGCGGGTTTCTTTTTAAGATGTGCTATGGAAAGAAAAACTGAAAAGGAGGTTATGTAGTAAGAATGAAAATTTTCAAATGATTTTTTTTTTCCAACATCAACATATTTTACACAATCATTGGCACATGATCGAGACAAGTGGAGTGAACTGGTCAGATGTTCAGCAGTACCGTGCCTCAACGACCACACTAGGTCAAGAGACGGATGATGATGGTGAATCACACTTACACTTATTGATATATTGCAACCTTCATAAACGTGGTTGTTTGCCATTAAATAATCATACATACACGTATTGATATCTATAGTAGAATGGGTTATGCTTTCCTGTCACAATAGTCTACACAAGACTTGTATGGTGTGATAAAGCTATTGAGCAAGCTAAGCTACTTCTAGGTGATCAACTGTACAACGGAGCAAAATAGGAAGAAAACTGCATTGTTGTGCAATACCACTCTCTTCAATATTGCAAAGTAAATGAATATATTCTGTGCAGTCTTTGAAGTGAAAACAATCACATACAATTCATTTGGATTGGGGGCAGACATTAGAAAGGTGCATAGAGTGATTCATGCTGGATGTCCATCATCACTGAAAGTATACTCATGCAAACCATAAAATCAGTCTTTGTTATATGTGTATTAGGTCTGAAAATATATACAAGTTGATACTTGCATATTTTTACTGCTTCAGATATAATTGTCTGTTGGTCCTTAAGAAAAGGTCAGTGCACAAAACAGTGATAGAAAATGAACTTCTTCCTTGTGTTCTGAATTAATTTACCAGGTCAATAAGTTTATTTAAGTATTCTTGGAAGGAATGCAATACTTAATTCAAATACATGTATGAATAAATATTTCTCTTCCTTCTCATCAAGTCTACTAAAAATGAACATTCTTTTTCCATATAACTTTTAATAAGGAAAATGAAGCAGAAAAACCCATTGTTTATTGACTTCCACCATATCCTGAACATGTCTTTAAGATTGGAGAAATTAGTTGCCTTTCAAGCAGGAATCCAATACGAAGTTTTCATGTGTTTCACTATATATATATATATATATATATATATATATATATATATATATATATATATATATATATATATATATATATATGACATATGTGAGGCAGCTGAATTTATATGATGTGACCTTTGTCAAAATGATGCACTTGGAAGTACATGTTGTATGAAACAGATTGCCGGAAAGAAAAATAGATAGATACATTGTGCATATAACTTTAAAGGAATATGTGAGAGCTGATGTATCTGGTGAAGTTGCATTTCACCTCCATGATGATTTACTTCAACGCATAACAGAAACATTTGATATTATACCTTTGGACATACATGAAATTGTTCGGTATTGCAACATTCCTAGGTACATTGCTGATTCAATGAATGCAATAATTGTTACTTTCAGGAAATACAACGTTATTCAGACCAAGCAAGTAAGTGTTGACCGCTGTGGTGGCCTAGTAGTTAGAGCTATTGTCCCTTAACTATTGTGTCATACATTGTATGGTAGGTCAAGGCTTCAAACCCGGGCTGAGTCAATGACTCGTACCAAAGACTTCTAAACATAATACTAACAGCTGCCTCGCTAGGCACTCAGCATTAAGAAGTTATGTGTAAGTACTGGTTGCCTGGTATCAGGATAATACTACTGGGTGGGACATGATGCTACATGTCTGTGTCATGGTGTCACACTACAGACATTGTAGCAATATGACTGAAAAATTGTTAAAGCTAAGTGAAAAATGCAAATCACGCACACACAAGTAAATGTATGTCCCGTCATACTTTTTTTTTTATTCAAATCCATTTTAATTTTCTATTGACTATAACCTTACCAATAGGACAGAATAAAGGTGGGCATAAGTGTAGACAAAAGTATAAATTAAAAATAAGACCATTGCCTCCCACAACATCACATAAAATTTGGGATTTAACAATACCTGTAATAACAAATTGTTCATCATTTTCAAATTACCTGAAACTTGTATTAGGAGCAGAAGGAGACTATGGTTATGTGGAGACGAAAAAGGGGACATATATGACATTAATATCTTCAGAATTTGGGCATTGTATCGCAAGAGAAAAAAGATAAGACACTATCACTATAGAACAGATGAGTGATGTTATTAGACATGAATATGGAAGCACATCATTTATTCTCTTTTGCCTTAAATCATCGCTGTATTGTGATTGCTGCATAATTTGCATAAATGGGTTAATATTGAAATCCATGTTTTGGTATATTTGGTTTATTTACTTAAAATCTGTGTAAAACTTTGATATTTATGTAATCTTATGATAAAAATTAATGTACTTACTACATTTATAAATTTATTTACAAATATATTTTCATAGAAAATGGAGCTGGAAGAGTGATGACAATTTAGTCGTGTACGACGATGTGATGTTAGACAATAAAAAAATCCCACTAAAGTGATCAGAGATAACTGCAATTTGTTATGTATGTTCAACGGGGCTGATACTCACACGCTACGAAATATTTGGCAAACCTGGTGCAGTGGTATGGATTATAATCAATTAAAAAAATTCTTTAGTCGCGCTCAGTCAACCCCACACGGATTTGTGACGATAAATTTAGCAGATCCCCGGACGCGAAAACCCTGGAAAGAATTACTGACCAAAGAGAAGCTACCGTCAAGTGTTCTCACATTCCTACAATGGCCGAGACCGAGACGCAAACAGAAGCCACAAAGTCAAGAAATTAAATGGCAAAATAAGTAGGACACCCATCTTCAATGAAAAAATATCTGGACAGTTTAACCATTACACAACTCAAATATACCAAAGTTGCCGCAGAAGATGACTGATATATTTGGAATATGTTTTACAGTATGCAATTTATGAACACAAGTAAGTTATACCTTCAGACAAAGCTTCTTAAAGCTGTGAAGAACAGAAGTCATCATCGATGAAGTCATCAATCTTCCAGCTCCATCGATATCATCAATGCTCGGTGCTTCTTCGATATCGGTTATAAACTTATTAACACCCTCGTTGACAATCTCTATGGCTTTTTCGTAGTCATCTTTTAATGTGACATCATCGTATGCGACTAAATTGTTAATACTTGCATCGATATCATCAATGTTCGATACTTCTTCGATATCGGTTATAAACTTGCTGGCCGTCTCTATGGCTCTTTCGTTGTAATCCTTTAACACCCGGTAACATCGTTGATCATCTACAGTCGGTGCCACTAAATATAATTTATTCCATTTCATCCATCATATTATCATATCAATTAACAACTGTGTTTTACCGCTTCCGGACGGTCCAATGATAATCATTCGAATAGTCTGGTAACATAACATGATGTTTTACGGGTTCTGGTTCTCGTGTTGATAAATAATCAATTACATTCATATCCATATAACATAAATATATTATGGATTTATATTGTGTGAAATGTAAGGCGCGTACTGGCACAGACGACTTGACGACGATTACAACAAAAAATAACAGATCAGCGCTTTCTGGTAAGTGTGTACAATGTAGTACAAAACATTTAGATTCGTTTCTGAGGATTTTAAAAAAAACGAGGAGGTGATATTGCAGCCAAGTTAGTACAACTCCCAGGAACACCATGGGCAACATACCCAGGAGAAAAACACCTTCCAGGGTATAGTTATTGTGGACCCGGGACTAGACTCGATATCAGACTCGATGATCAAAACGAACCCCGGTACGGTGAGTATCCAATAAACACTATTGATAAGGTGTGCCATGCTTATGATGTTGCTTATAAAAGCAGTAATCTGCAACACAGACATATCGCGGATGTGAAATTAATTGATGCGTTGAATTCCATCACTGATAAATCCTTCAAAGAAAAATTGACTTCATGGTTGATAAAATCAGCGATGAAAGGTAAATTGATGATGGGCGCTGGTAATTAATAACAACACGGAATCTATTTATTATTCTCCAAAAGGATACTGGAGGGGTAAAGCAGCAATTGGTAAACTCGCTAGCGCCGCCGCAGAGGTGAAAAATATCACAGCAGCGTATTGGTCATTTAAACAGGGAATATGGCAAATTTATCTACCGCCGCCTAAACAAATTAAATACTCGCATTTTGATGTGACCGCCACTAATGAGGTTCATCAAGCTGATATATTATTTCTGCCACATGATGATGTTTACAAGTATGCGCTAACCGTAATTGATGTTGCGAGTCGATACAAACAAGCAGAACCGCTAGCGACGAAATCATCAACTGAAGTGGCTTCTGCGTTTGAAAGGATTTATCGAAGGGGTCATCTGCGTTGGTCAAATTTATTACAAGTTGATCCTGGCAAGGAATTTCAGGGTGCGGTTCTATCAACAATGAAGAATCATAATACTGCGTTACGACGAGGACATACTGCACTACATCGCGATTAGGCAATTGTTGAACAATTTAATCGAACGCTTGCTGAGCGGTTATTTGGATATCAATACGCGAAGGAATTCATCCAGGATAAACGATCTCGTGAATGGGTTTAGAGATTACCAGGTGTGATTACCGCGCTGAATAATGAGATTACTCGAACAATTAATATGAAATCTAACAACGCGATTAAAATAAAGTATATACCCGTAAAACCACAAAAGGATATTTCAAAACAACCAATTCTCGGCAATGTCACTGTTAGGTATTTATATGAATCAGGAGAGCTCGAAGGTGGCAAAAAAGAGCTACTGATCCTATTTGGAGTGTCACCGCGCATAAGATATCGAGTATAACACGATCGACGGGTAGGCCAGAAACCTATAGATTGGATTCAACCGCTCCTCAGCGAGGATTTACTCGTGAACAACTGCAAGTGATACCCGAGAACACTCAATTACCGCCGCGTGGTCTTAACTAGCACCTGTGCGTCTGTTGCACTCAAGACAAGTCAACATCACATTATCTCTGGCATGACCTATGCTTCTATCTTTTCTGTCTACGGTAAACTGTCGAGAGTCTTTATCCGACCTACGCCATTTCATTATACAATTGCAACTCGCTCAGTGATTATTCTGTTATTGCTTCAGAGTGATTATTAGTTCAGCATCAATGTCAAATTCTCGTTTTTTTGATCCTGTTGTTTATAACCAGTTTTTTTTTCTGATTATATCATTGCTGACAATATCACTTATTATAGTGTCATTGTAATCTAAAACAACTCTTCGAAGTTGATTTATTCTTCGTACTCTGGATACCGCAAGATAAACTAAATTCGACCACTTGATGTCATTATCTACCATCCAAACAATTGTATCGGATATAGTTAATCCCTGCAAAGAATGTTTTGTCTCCGCGTAACCTAGCGTCCATGGGGATTTATCAGCGCGCAATGCATCTTCGACGATGTCGATATCAACTAACACAATATCATTTAGCACGAGAATTTTCTTTTCACTTTGTCCTGGAATATCAACTTCTATGTTCTGCTTTCGTGTATCCTTGGGTCTAAAACACAGCGGTGTTGGAAGTGTTGCAAATTTTTCTTTATGTATTTTAAATAACTTCATCTGAAGTGTGTCTCTGACTATTTTTCTACTTGCCACTATCAAATCGTTTGGTCTCCACGCTTTTCAGAAATCATTTAATGGGGTTTCCGAAATTATTTCACGCGCTATTTCACACTGGATTTTATTCGGTTGTAATCTAATTAGTTTATTGAAATCGAGTAATTGTTCATCAAGTGCTCTATGATCAGTATTAATTTCTTCATAGTAGTCTACAAAATTCTTCAGCCAATCATGTGGGGATAAACCGACAAATGGTGACGGTTGGCCATGATCGCCGCACATGATGACTTTTGTATTCGATAGCAATAACCAATCAATAAATCTTTGTAATACATCTAACGACACCGTGCATATCTCATCCCAAATCACGACATCAGGAATAAATTTCTCACCCATTCGATCAGGAGTCCATTCATCGCTTTTCCATCGAAAAAAAACTGTGATAAGTGCAAGCATTAATTCCTCGCTGTTTCATCTCTCTGGCAAGTCTGTGTGTCGGTGTTAGTACAATCATGTTTGATTTCCCACGAAATAATTCAATCGCACGAGTCGTCTTTCCTGACCCACCACAGACGTTTAAGTAAACTGTTTTATTTCTACATATTGGATCAGATATCTGCGGTGCATTAGATAGTTCTGATTATTTTTCAAGTAATTGTTTTTAATCGTAACATCTGCTGATTTGGAATAATCACGCAGGATTTCCTTTTAAATTTTCCATGATCCACAACTCTCGTCGGAATTAGTGAATTCGGCCACTGCTTCGGTGTGTTTCGCGTTTATATAAAATGAATCAGTGGCTACTCTAACTGCGGTGTCAGGAAATCTATTTTTCATCGAAAATAAATTGATAGAAGGAAAAGCCAGCATAGACGCCCTCAAATGTGCATACTAAAGATTTTTTCCATCGTTGTAAGTAACAATTGTACCCAATTTGGTTCCATCGGATAAGAAAGCGTCTTTACGATTGACGTATATGCCCTTAGATGTTACATCCGCGATTATAAAATCGTATTCAACGCTATATATAATCAACCGCGAAGAATATCTGTTGTTGTCGTATTTTCCACCCTGAGTTAATTTACCGATTATTCTTCTTCCGAGTTCTTTTGCGTCTTTATTTCTAGCTTCAAATAACCGTTTGGACCAATTCAAGATATTTTCTTCGTCGAGATCGGGAAATTGTGTTTTGTTTTCGTTGATTAAGCTATCTAGACGATCAGGTTGTGGTAACCAGACTTCGGTCTGAGCTCGATATTATATAATCGCTTCACTGACAATCAACGATATCAGTATTTTAGAATCAATCATATACCGTAATAACACTATTGGCATCCAGTGTTTTTCAGAGATTTGTCTACCAATCCAAATATAACAGCACGGATGAAGTCCTGTAGCCAATTCAAATATTAGCACACGAGCGAATCCGGTTAAATCAAAATCGTGTAGTGGTCCATTAATCGCAACACGGGTCATCTCATGTGTGGGATGTCCAAATCGCTTGAAGTACTCAGCGCATTCTCCATACTCAAGAAAACTCCCCGGATAACACGCAACCATATCAAAAGAAATAATAGTTTCAGGGTCATATTTTGTATTCCATAATCCGCCATGGCCATACTTAACGCAGCTTGATTTGATATCTGATAGAAATTCAGCTCTTGTTGGTTTCCACATGTTTTTCTTTCTCGCAAAATGAGCTGCAACCGACGGAATTGTAAAACAGTTTGTTAATAATTGTTCATCGTGTTCTGTTGAAAGCCCGCTAGCTAGTTTTTTCATCTCGTCATGGAGGGCTTCAGTACGGTATAATTCTCCAATGGTTCTTACAAATTGATCGAATTTGCCCTCTTGATTTTCAAAACTGTGAAGTAACCACACTGACACAGGATCGTTTTTACTTAGGTGGTAAATAAAATCAAATAGTTTCTCCTCCGGGGAGAATTCCGGGGAGAACTCCGCGGGTATATATTTTATTGTTCTATCTCACGGAAATATTGTTACTGCGGGTGTCCAAACGTGTTCGTTATGATCAATAGTTTTGATTGGAGCTCCATTTGATTTATATTTTGATTCGTGTAATACTTCTCCTGTTATCGTCATTATGGTTATTGGGAATCTTAATGATGTTTCTAATTTGGTTATATCTTGAATTGTTGCTCCGCGCTCCTTCACTGTTAGTACCCATTCATTTATTTTTTGCGTCTTAGATTGGTCAATTTGTTTCCACGCAACGCATGTGTGAAGTGTTCTATTATTCGTTCTGCTACACAATTCATTCTTGACGAAGTCAACAGTGACAATTTCATTAGTTTTGGTTTTTCAATACTCGGTTTATGATTTAACGGATAGATTCCATAAACAACTGCTGTTTCAGGATATGATCTCTCGTAGTATGGTTTGTCAATTCCAGTCAGAATTTCTGGCTTGGAATCTCTACTCACAGTGACAGTTTTTTCATCTTTCAGAATGGGGTCATTTTTATCTCTGATTACCCAGTCTCCTGTTTCCGAAAGGATAATAAATTTCACTCTCAAAAGTACTTTTTCTTGTCAAGATGTGAGATTATCACTGCTGCTTTCTCGTCGTTTATGGTAGCATCAACGCTACCATCAATTCGAAATGTGGACCAACAGTGAGATGCTCCATCGCGCTTGAATTCATTAAAACAATCACGAATTCTACTTATTATGGTTATATCACCTATTAGACCCTTTGGTGTATCGGAGACTCTATCGAGATTGAATTTAGCATTTTTCCAAGGTTTAATTTTAGATAATCTCTCGAACTCCTTCATATTATAATTAAAACAAGTATTTAAAATAGAAATTTATATATAATGAATCATTGCAAATGGCTCATGATTGGATCAGTAACCCCATGTAACAAATCATGCAAAAAGGAGTTATGTGGTTATCAAATGCAAAGCATACCGGGGAGTCTTGGCCTTGCATTTGATGTGGGGTAGGGGTGCTTGGTAAATCACAGTTGTGTCTGAGTTGCGGTGGTAAGCGATACCGTTGAGTTGAAGCGCTATTATGATAAACGAATTAAGAATTCCATTAAGAATTCCATCAATGACTCTGACCCTGACTGTGTTGGCGTCAATGACAAAATTATAAGAACACCTCAAGACTACATTGGAAGATTCCAAAGTAATCATTCAACCAATTAATAAATTAGACAAATAATATTATAGTATATAAATGAGCCAAGAATTTCAACGACATCCCGTGATCAGCGATTATGAGGCATCCCGTGATGGTATTATCAGAAACCGCAGGCTGTAGAAATCGGTCGGTTTTGTAACTAATACGGGGTATTTGATGTTTGGTGCTGGAAAAAAAAAATATTACTGTCATCGATTCGTGTATGAGACATATAACGGATTGATCAAGGATGGTTTTGTTATCGATCACATTGATTCCAATTCTAAGAACAATTCTTTATCAAATCTACAAGCTGTTACACAAAGTGAGAATTTAAAACGAGGAAAGGCTGGAGAAAACTCGAAAAATGCCAGGCCTATAAGATCATTTAATACTGAAAATAACGAGGAAATTGTATTTCAATTAATAGCTGAAGCTGATAGATATATTGATATTTGCCCCCCCCCCCCCCCCGTACGAAAAGTAGCAGAGGGAATTTATCGATCTACTTTCTCGAAGCGTTTTAAAAACAGGATTCAATTTTCATATGTCTGACTATATATATGTTATACTATTCTATATAGCATGAAGGGGAATAATTCGTACGGGTATGTGTACGGCTTAGCAAAGAGTTACCCTCAATGGGTTTTTTGAAATGCTACGTCATCTGATCTCAATGGTTTTCATTGGCTGGTTATAATTGTCACAATTCTCAACAGGATAAGCAATTATCTGTTTTTTGTAAGAAAACGAATCAAATACGCGGTATTTACAAACAATTGTATTCTTGTTTTTGGTGTTTTTTTTTTCTTCAAGTATTCGGTTCTGCTTCAATGTTGTCAATAATCATTATCGAGTATCTGAAAGAATAAAATCGCACGCCTCTGTGTTCGGTTTTCATGTATAACCAGTTTATATACCATACCGTCTGTTATATTATTGGGGGTTTTATAGCGTCGAAAATCATACGTGAACAATCATACAACCCACACACTATCACATGGTGTGTGGATGCTTTTTGTATTCATACAACCTGGGATTTTATATTGGTTGTATGATTGGTCACGTATGAATGTAGACCCGCCCCCGTCATTATCATCCATTCATCCATTCATTCATTGTTATATGTTGTATTGACCTATACAACTCACCATAAAAACTAGAATTGGGGATTGTCCATTCATTCATTGTAAATACCATACCATTGACATCATTCATTGTATATATACCATTGTCATTGTACATTGTTCATCATTCATTGTATATATCATTGTTATCATTCTAAAATCCATTGTTATATGTTGTATTGTCTTGTGACGTCATTCGCCAAGCATACCATCTTAGATTTCTAACCCACTATTTGGCGAGTTAGATATCGTATCGGAGACTATGTTTCGTGATAGTATTGTCTTATATATGTAACCTCTTGGAGCCTGCGATGTAAATAATACACCGGAGGGGTTTCCAAATGGGGTTTTAATTGTAAATAATTGTGCCTTATATGCCTAGAATCCTACCCTAACAAAACGGAGGAAGCGGCATTGTACTGTCTTTAATTAAGTATATGTATGCCTAGAAACCTACCCTAACAAAACGGAGGAAGCGGCATTGTACTGTCCTTAATTAAAAACCTACACTAACAAAACGGAGGAAGCGGCATTGTACTGTCCTTAATTAAGTAATGTATGCCTAGAAACCTACCCTAACAAAACGGAGGAAGCGGCATTGTGCTGTTCTTAATTAAGTAATGTATGCCTAGAAACCTACCCTAATAAAACGGAGGAAGCGACATTGTACTGTCCTTAATTAAGTAATGTATGCCTAGAAACCTACCCTAACAAAACAGAGGAAGCGGCATTGTACTGTCTAAAAAAACGGGTCAAAATTGACCCCAATTTTTTTTGAAAAATATATCAATATCACATATTAGAAATATATATTTATCATATAATATGAATTTTGAAAATATCATTGAGATTATAACCGAAATTTCAAATTTGAAAGCCCAAGGATTTAAATTGTCAGATAATTTCAACTGTGATCAAATTATTTCAGACTTCCAGGACATTGAATACAGTGCTATGAATAACAAATACGTCTTACCAAAAAAATACGCGCTTATAAAAAAGAATCCAGAATTCTATTCGTGACTCCCTTGTATTCTGTAACGACGTCAGTGTGTTTGTCCCGTTATTTACTATCGTGGAAAGAATAAGAAAACAATTAGGGCAGGAATACGAAACGAAACGAGCAGTTAATTCAAAAATCAGGAATATAAGAATGTTAATTGAACAAAATGAAAATCCCCTTTCGGATACCCCCGCTGTATAAGTTGCGATTTGAATGTGATAGGTAAAATTCTTACTACAGACATGTATAAATACTCCATGAGAGGTATTGCAATACAATACAATGGACAGGTATGGTACGCGCTTCACCTTGAATGAATTTGTAAAGGCGGTTTTAGTCAATAGCGGTTGAAATTCTATACTGGTGTTTATCAATGAACGCGTTACTATAAGTGAAATTTTCATGGACTTCATTATTACTGAAATATTTCAGTAAATACTTTTTTTTTATTGCTTTTAGGTCATTTTTTGGTCATTTTTGGGTCATTTTTCATCGATTTTTGCCTGCCTGAGTCGGGTCAAATGGTCGATTCTCTCTAAATGAATCAATTAGAGATTTTCTTATCAAAAATCATTTTTGCTGTTTTTTAACTAAAAATATCACAAAAAATGACCAGCAATGACTAAAAATGACCAGCAATCAAGCAAAAACGACCAAAAATGAATGTTGGTGCCAGTCGGGTCAAATGGTCGATTTGCATGTTATTTCTCGTAGACTTTTTCTCACTTGAAATCATTTTATGATGACAAAATCACTGCATTTAGATCGTACATTAATTGGAAAATTGTTTACGATTTCAATAATGGTAAACGAAGCACTAACGACTAGATTGGCTTTTGAGAGATTAAGAAATTCATCCCTGTACACGACTCTGTCAGAAATAAACTACAAGCTAGACAGAGTCTTCAGACCGATTTTGCCGCATGATCTGAAGAGTTGTTTAAACCAATAACCACGGCAACCAATGGGGTAATATCAGCCACTGAGCGAGCAATATATGGAGATGTCCCCAAGGATGGGAAAAAAGGAAAAGAAGCTCCTCTTATTCCTGTACTTGAAAAAATAGCAGAAAGATCCAAACAAACAAAAAAAATCTTTAAAAACACTTCCTGGTGATATAATAACTGCCGCAAGACAACAAGAACAACAAGAACTACAACTTCAAGAAAAAGTTGAACGACTAGGTGATATTGATATTAGCTCCCCATCGCCTGAACCACTTGAAGAAATTGAACAAGAACAACGAGAACAACTTAACGAAAAAAAGGAAAAACTCCGAGAGGGAGAAAGGAATACACACCTCAAGAGAAATTTCCGAAAGAAGTGATAAATACATTTAAAGATCGCACGGATGATAAATTAGCTAAATGTGTTGTTGATTCATTTCCCAAAAAGAAAAGGGATAAATATATAAATAATGATTTTAGAAATTCATAACAAATTTTACCAACTGGATAAATAAAGTATATTTGGCAAAACACAGTGGAAATAAAATCTCAAATGATGATAACAATTATAAATCATATTTGGATAAAATAAAAAGAATAAGGAGTGGTCACCCACTATATGTTTGAGACGAAGATGATGATGCACAGGGTGCAATTGGTTATAGTAGTGGGAAGAGATTTTCTGAATCTCGAAGAGATTCCAGTGGGGAATCAGGTAGTGGTCTTATTCATTGTCCTGGTAATATTCTCAGCGATATAACACGATTAGAAGTTCTCATATCAGGGAAACGAGCTGGAAATAACTCACCGGAAATAATTAATGAAGCAGATGATATCTGTAGGTGGTTATTTCAAGGCGGTATCATGAATATTGATATATATCGAGAATTTGTTGACGAGCTAGTCGATGGTTATCACAGTGACTAATCACCACATTAGATAAATATCATTTAAATAAGATGATCATACACTACAACCACGATAAACCAACCAGAGTCTATGTATTTAATTCACGATAACCGATTTGGCGCGCGTACTATGGTTATGGTCTCGGTGATACCATTGCAGGGTTATTTTCAAGAATGGCTCCAAAAGTGGCGCCGCTAGCAAAAAAATTATCGATGAAAGCCATTGATGTTATTCGTGATAAGAGTATTAGCGCTGTTGGAGATGTTGCCGGGAAAGCATTTTCAGCCGCGAAGGATAAACTAGCGTCGTTAGTTCGACGGCGAAGGAAACCACCAATGACGAAGTCGCTAGGACCACTACCATCTACGGAAGTGATGGCCGCACGTGTTAGCAAAATAATAAATAGCGCATTGGATTTGAAATTAGCATCATTGGCGACCAGCAACCAAGATGATATCGCAAACATGATAGCAGGAAGTGGCTTAAGATCCCGACCGAAATCGCGATTTAGATCAACGAATATATAATAAAATGTTCAAACGGACAGTTGATCCAGCGTTTGATATGGACGCCCCAGTGCGTAAAGATGATTCTGTACGCGATTATCAATTTTATTCTTATCATGCAGTACAACCGAATATTCGATCAAGAATTGAACTTCAAGTTCATGATACCAGTAAATACTTTCTACCGTGTGAAAGCGTATATAGAAGTAGAAGGAGAACTTGTAACAGATGCTGATACTCCTGGTGTACCAGCACCGTATCCAGATGGTACCCATGTCGGTTTTGTCAATAATGGTATCATGGCGCTATATGAAAGTGCAAGATATCTGATTGATGGAAGAAAGATTGAGTCGATAGAACGTGATGTTGATGTGGCCACAACAATAGTAGGGTTAGCAAGATATTCAGACGATTATACAAGAGCGGCGGGCCCTTCTATGATGTTTGCAAAGGATGGTAAAAATGATGCTAGAAAAATTCAATTTATTGTAAGACGACCAAGGAATAATGCCGGCGCTGCTGATATTGATGCTGAGAATATAATTATAAATGCTGATGTCAATGTTGGAAGGGCGCGTAAATCATTTTCATGCGCGATTCCACTGCATCATATATTTGGATTTTGCAGAAATGTCCAAAAAGTTATCTATGGAGCAAAGCATACAGTAGCACTCGTGCGAAAGGGTAATGACAATGATGCAATTTGGAGGATTCCAGCGGATGCTGCAAATCCAAATGCTGATGCCGGTAAAGACATTTTAACAAAACTATCATTGTGGATGCCAGTAATGACTCCAGCACTCACTACAGAAGATCAATTGCTATCATTTATGAATACGGGAGGAAAATCATTACTAAGTTGGCTAACAACAACAACAGATATTAAACAATCAACTGTTAATGGCGTGTTTACATGGCATCTGGCATCACAACAAGGTGTTTCAGCTCCGCATCATATATTTATTGCGTTGCAGGATAATGCGCGAGTTGGCGATCAACGCTACAGCCATACGATATTTGATAAATTAGGCGTTACTGACGTCTCGCTGAGAATAAACGGCCAGCAGGAACCATCCGAGGATATACAACTTAATTACGGTCAAAACCTTATTGCACGCGCGTATCATCGTCTGTTGTCATATATGGGATGCGATCAAAAGGTGGATACCGGTCTCCAAATATCACAACATGATTTTAGGAATCTATATCCGATCTATATTACTTTTCACTGGAACATCTTGATTTAACAAGACAATCTGTCGTTGATATACATTTTAGAGCTACTGTGAGCCGTGGTGTTATCCCCGAATACAGAGCGGTTGCTGTCATTCTAAGTGATAAATCAATGCAACTCGAAGGTGCTGGTGGATGAATGAGAGTAGTCGATGCACCAGTGGAAAATATGTAACAATTAGATCAATCTGTTATTAATAAAATGTCATACAGTGTTGTTAGTTTTACGTTGACTCCTGGTCAACTCAAGAAATTGCAATCAGAATCAGCTAAAAATTGTGGAACCACAATAATGCTGAAACACAATCAGATGTCTGGTGGTCAGAATAAATTGTCGCTGACAACTCGTCAGATAAAGCACTTCAATGATGCTTTCAAAGATAAAAATGGTGTTCATGTTACACTCTCTTCAGCCGCGATCAAAAACATGATTAAAACCGGTCGTATATTCCCGTTGTTAGCTGCGATTTCTGCGTTGATTGCGGTAGCGGCCCCAGCGGTAGTGGCCCCAGCGGTGGCTAAAGCGGCCGCGTTAGGAGCCGTTGCGTTGGTACCGCGGCAGGGATGGCACTAAAGAAAGCTACCGGGAAGGGATATAAAAAACATAAACGATCAGGAAAGTGTCTAAGACTACCAGGAACCCCGTATTCATGGTACAAAGGAAGCGGCCTGAGACTAGGAACAGTTTACTAACACCGATAGTTCCAATGTCAAATTTTGATTTACTCGATGCTGCTAAAGCACTATCGATAAAAAAAACTTCAGAAGTGTCTTTATGAAAGATCAGTTTCCTGCACAACCAAACAGCGCTGAAACCGGAATTATTAATCTCGATAACAGCACCGGACCTGGAACTCACTGAGTTGCATACGCGATTGATCCATGTGAAATTGTTTATTTCGATTCATATGGGTTAGCGCCACCTAAAGAATTTATGAGTTATATAAACCACTTAAAAACTCCTTGTTGGTATTCTACGCTACCAACACAACAAATGAATGACCCACCAATATGCGGCAACGAAGTATTAAATGTCCTTGACGCTATTTCATCATCGGGAAAAGCACCTCATCGAGTCGTAAATGAATATACTAATAGTCGCTGGCAATCAAACATTTCATCGAGGAGAATTTAGAGAGAAATTATATAGAATAACATGATTGATATCTGGGGGAGATCTTTATCAGAGCTGAAGAAACCCGATGACACTACAACCGGTGATGTAAAAAAAATAATCGAAGATGAAATAGCTGAGACGCTGAACTTAGCAAGTGTTGATTCTAATGAAATAGTTGTATTTCAAGATCGTCAGGGTAAATTGAAAACCAGTAATGTTTCCCTGGATGATATTTTAGTTAAAAAACGCGGTGTAACAGAAAATGTTATCGCGGTATTTTCCGATCAGAGTAATCTCAAACCAAGTGTTCTTGTATCAACGCTCGTGGATGCCCAACAAAAACTACAATCAGAATACAACAATCATATAATTAATCTTGGTCGATTACAACAGTGTATAACTGACAACATCGAAACTCCGATAAATAATTTCTTCGGTGTTCCACGTTCGCAACCCGAGTTGCATATCATACAAATAAAAACCGCTATCGATAATTTGGCAAAATTGCGAACCGAGTATGACGCTCATATAATTCAATTTAGTAATCTACGTAGAAACTTTAAAAAAGCTGATGATGCCGTCGATAATTGTTTTGGCAAAGATGCCAAACCCGAAGAAATCAAAACAGATCTCGCTGATGTTATCACGAAACTCGATGAAATAACAACAATTAATCAGCGATTAAGGATTATTCGCGAAGAGAGATCATTTTCAGATGCAATCGTGGAAATAATGAATACAATCACGGGTGTTAAAACTATCACCGATGCCATCAAGGATGATCTACCGAGAATGATGCAAAAACTTGAAAACATAAAAATCCTTCACGTGAAAGAAAATATCAACAATAACGTATACGCGATCCAACACGGATCATTTACATGGACACCTACACACAACATATTAAATATCACTGCAACCGTAAAGGGTATTTATCGATTAACACTAGTGACACCAACTCAATTTAATATTTCATCAACGAGTTCGTCTGGGGTCAACAATACGATATCAACGACCATCAACAAGGGAACAATTGAACAATTCACAATAACATCCACTGAAAAAAATTTGGATAGAGTTTCAGTAACATGGTATGTGGAATTCGTAGCGGATTTAAGCAAATAATTAAACCACTAGTGGTTTCAATTGAAATCTGTTGTAATAAATAAAATGTCATCACAGCAATACCGCTATGATCAAGTCAGAGAATTTCAAACTAAAATCAAAGCACTCACTGAGGAGTATCAAACAAAAATAAAAAAATACCGCAGGCGAATCACCGCAGTTGATGTTACCGTGTACTCGGTGAGTGGTGTAATCACCGGAGCCGGTATTATACTCTCCTCAGTGAAAATGATTGCTCCGATAGCTGTTCCAATTTGTATATCCTCGGCAACAACAATCGCGGGAATTATTTCAATAATAACAAAAAAAAATATCATCATGCAGCCAGCGTAAACTACAAGATTACGTAGTTAAATTCCATGTTGTGTCCACTGCATACTCACAATTATCCTCGATGATATTGTCGTCACTCGATGATACATTAATATCAGATAGTGAGTTTTCGAAAATGGTTCAACTGTATGATTCCTCGATGTCAAAATTAGAAATAAATAATGATAATAATAATGACAACACTGCAAGAACTACTTCAAATAGCGGAGAACACAAACCCGATGAAAACAAGCATGATATCAATAACCTCAACCAATCCTGAATTCAGTGTGAAGTTCCCTACTCCGATTCCCGTGAAGGAAATAGCGTGAGCAAAACTACGAGTGTATCATAGTTGGCCAACTATTAGATAAAATCATTTGGCGGTCAACAACCGAATAATTCCTTGGTGTTTGCGAATAAGAATAAACCCGATGGTACTCCAGACTGGAACGTTGTTTCGTTACCATCTGGGTCCTACCAAATCGAACAAATCAATAATGAATTACAGCGTAGAATAAAATCCATTACTGGAACAGAATCTAAATATGCTATAACGGTTCATGAGCCGACGCTATCATCTGCCATTGAGATAAACTCGCCCAGTTATGTCGTAGATATCTATCAGAGCTCAGTCAGAACTATACTGGGCTGGCCTGAAATGCCACATCGACAAAAACCAAAACAATCTGATTATGTCACGGATAAACAATCATACCATAACTTTACTCCATCATATAAAGAAGACCTCCTGAATATAAAAAATCAAAATTGCAGGGTAAAACTAATTTTTACCCTAACAAGAATTACGGTTTTTTGGAGACTTATTATAGGTCCGAATCCAGAAACAGATTATGTAGATATTGAACAAAATAAATTTATTGATTTTTTTAATGAGATTAATCAGGAACACAGTCGACAACTACAACAACTACAAAGTGTGGCGTTGCCCGACCCAAAATTAAATTAGAACCATGTGTTATCAAGTAAGTCGGACAAGCCACTATTTATTGTTACACATGACCGCAGAACGCTACAGTGGGCGCATCGTCCGGGATTTGAATTAGACTTAAATATTAGTTTAAAGACCTAAAGTTTATTTGTTAGGAGTATTAATGAACAGTGTGAAACAGTTGTGTTATTTTCCATCCTGTGTATTTTGAATTTTTATGATATTCTCATCTTATGTTTGTTTTATTTAATATTTGCATGCTTTGTAGATCTTTAATTACCTGCAGTAATCGTGAAGCAAATATCGAGCAAATATCTTACCTGAACGAAATTAGTTGTCGACAGTTACGTATTTGGCTAGGAAGTTGTAAAATCTGTCCATTGTTAGCAGGGTTGAGACAAGGTATCACTTCGTATTAGTATATAAACATGGCTACAGAAAGGCAAATGATCAAAGAGTACCGTGCCATGGGGTCGGAAGATCTTGGATACGTGGGAGATCGCCTGGCTGCATTTATCGAAGAAAGAATCAAGGAATGGAAGGCAGAGAAAGCGCTGGCCAAGGAAGCAGCGGAGAGAGCAGCAGAGAGAGAGAGAGAGAGAGAGAGAGAGAGAGAGAGAGAGAGAGATAGAGAGAGAGAGAGAGAGAGAGAGAGAGAGAGAGAGAGAGAGAGAGAGAGAGAGAGAGAGAGAGAGAGAGAGAGAGAGAGAGAAAGAAAGAGAGCTGGAGCTAGTCAAGATAACAGCGGACCAAGAGAAAGCCAGACTCGCCCACACTCTGGAGATGGAAAAGGTGAGAGTTGAAGCTAGGACCAACGGACGGGACGTTGCCAGTACAGGCTCTGTAACGACCGGCCGACCATTCATCGACCACCGGATGGTCCAGATCAACATGCCACGCTTCAATGACAGGGAAGAGGCTATTGACGATTTTCTCGTGCAGTTTGAGAAACTTGCTCACGCTCATCAAGTTCCTGAGCAACATTGGGCGATTAACGTTTTAGCCTTTTTGCAAGGTGCAGCTCGTGAAGTCTACCACGGCTTAGCTGCAGACGAGGCTGACGATTATAATGCGCTCAAGAAGGTCCTTCTTTGCCATTATCGGCTAACCGCCGAAACGTACCGTAAACTTTTTCGGGACTCGACGAAAAAGGCAACGGAAACCCACTCTCAATTCCACAACCGTGTTCGAGGGTTATTTGAAAAGTGGATGAAGATGGCCGAAGTCGAACGTTCGTACGAGGGGCTACGCGAGGTTATACTCAAGGAGCATGTCCTGAGTACTTACCGTCGCGAGTTGACAGTCTTCCTAGCAGAGAGGGAGCACCGTACGCTCGAAGAGATCGCTAGCATGGCGGAGCGATACGAACAGGCGCACTCGAAGAGTGAAAGCTCCGGAGGTGCGGATCGACCCCGACCCACTGAGTCGCGCCGGGTGCTTGAGGTGGAGCCGGCTTTCCGTAACCGTCAGGGCGACGGGAGGGCCGGAGGGGGATCTACAGGTAGGGATGCCACCCATAGACCTGGAAAGGCCTCACCCCGAAAGCGGGACTTGAAGATCGGCGAGGACCGCCGACGTGTTACAACTGCAAGCGCCCGGGGCATATAGCCAGGGACTGTCCCAAGGGGAGACAGACCCAGGTGAATGCCCTCGCTAGGAATGATTATGAGCCGGGAGTAAGTTGCAAACCTTCAAATCTCGCGTCTGCTACTATCAACGGAGAAGGTGCCAACATCTTGTATGGCACCGGGTGTAGTGTCCCAGCCCTAGTCGACAGGAAGTACGTTAAGCCCGAGGATTACACAGGGGGAGGTAATCGAAGTTCAGTACGCGAACAGCGCGCGTGACTCATTGCCAGTGGCTGTCATTGACCTCGATTCACCGTACGTGAAGGGGAAAATTGAAGCTGCGTGCTTGGATGGTCTATCACATGACGTCATACTGGGATGTCGTTATGTGTTGCCACAACCGAACCCTGAAACTTGCACACCGATACCATTGAGTGCTGTGGATACCAGGTCCAAGAGTCGACAGACGAAAGCGAAGCCGATGGAAGTTACAACGTCTCCGGCGAGTAACGTTCTTCCGGCCGAGTTGAGGAAGCTACAACAGGAAGACGCAACTCTGGTGCAGTTGCACAACCACGCTGTAGCAGGAACAGAGAAAGAAACTCCGAATGGCGCGGTGAAGTTTGTGTACAAGAAGGGAATCTTGTATCGCCACGCCAGGAAAGGCAGCGAACACTTTAAGCAAGTTGTCGTGCCGAAAAAGAAGCGAGGCGAAGTATTAAAACTTGCGCACGAGAGTCTCATGGGAGGGCACATGGGAATTGCCAAGACGCGTGACCGTCTTGTAAGAGAGTTTTACTGGCCAGGGGTCCAGGGAGACGTAAACGCTTCTGTCTCTCCTGTGACAAGTGTCAGAGAATGGCACCGAAAACGGATCATCGACCCGTCCCCTTGGGGAGTACACCCCTGATCGATGAACCCTTTCGACGCGTCGCAATGGATTTAATCGGACCGATAAAACCCGCGTCGTCGCACGGAAATAGGTATATTCTAACGGTCGTGGATTACGCTACACGCTATCCGGAAGCCGTCGCGTTGCGTAATATTGATTCGGTAACCGTCGCGGAAGCGCTGTTTGGGATTTGGTCAAGAGTCGGAGTACCCGACGAGATTCTGACCGATCAAGGGACACAATTCATGAGTCGTGTGTTGGCGGAAGTGAACCGACTAATGTCAATTAAGCACCTCACGACTACACCGTATCACCCCCAATGTAATGGACTGGTCGAACGGTTCAACGGGACCCTAAAGAACACGCTCAAAAAGTTGTGCGAAGGCCACCCCAGGGATTGGGATCGGTATATTCGTGCCATGCTTTTCGCATACCGGGAAGTACCACAAGCGAGTTTAGGGTTCTCTCCCTTTGAACTCTTGTACGGGAGGACCGTACGTGGCCCAATCGCCGTACTAAGACAGCTGTGGACGGACGACCACGCTGTAGAGAAGGTACGCACTACCTACCAGTACGTCGCGGACTTGCGCAACAAACTGGAGGAAGTTTGTTCCCTCGCACAGAACAACCTCAAGCGAGCGAAGGCGCGTCAGGCGAAGAATTACAACAAGCGCGCAAAACCACGCCAGTATGAAGTAGGAGACAAGGTGTTGTTGCTGTTGCCTCAAGAACACAACAAACTGCAAGTTTCCTGGAGAGGTCCCTATGTCGTCACCGAGAAGGTCGGAGGTCAAACATATCGGATACGGCTGCCAACGAAGGAGAAATTGTACCACGCCAATCTGCTCAAGAGATACCGGGAAAGAGAGACCGTCAGCAATTTTGTCATCGCCACGATAGTCACCGAGGACGCCGAAGTCGATACGGAAGGCGCCAACACTGTCCCGAGTTGTCCGTTAACGAGGGCTGAGACACCTTCGGACGTGAAGTGTGACCCCATGCTGACGGCGGCACAACGGGAAGAGATTGAGACGTTGCTGCCCGGGTATTCGGATGTGCTTACGGAAATACCCGAGAGAACTTCGCTTGTCGAGTTCGGGTTAAAGCTGGTAGATGACCGGCCAGTCCAGAGGAAACCCTACCCCTTACCACACGCCAAACGACAGGTCGTAAGTGAGGAGATCGAGCAGATGATTACTCTGGGAGTCATCGAACCCGCCGACTCTCCGTACAGCTCTCCTGTAGTCCTAGTGCAGAAGAAGGACGGCACCCATCGGTTCTGTGTCGACTACCGGAAGCTGAATCAGGTGACCGAATTTCAGGTCGAAATGCTACCTGACCCGGAACATATTTTCGCTTCTGTCTCGAAAGCGAAATATTTCTCCAAGCTGGATTTGTCCAAAGGCTATTGGCAAATTCCGGTAAGGAAGGAGGATAGATCAAAATTCGCTTTTGCTACTCCCGACGGAACCTACCAATGGTTGGTCATGCCGTTCGGGGTACAGAACGCGCCCAGCGTCTTTACTAGGATGATGCGGAAGTTGTTGGAGCCCTTACGCGATAGGGGTGTCTACAACTTCATGGACGACCTCTTGTTGGCCACAGAGTTGTGGAGTCACCTTGGGTTCCGGACCTTGGATTACTTAGGACATACCCTCAGCCAAGGCACACTGTCCCCAGAGAAGTCAAAGATAGAGCAGCTGAAAAACACCGCACGGCCCACCACGAAAACTGAGGTTAGGTCATTTCTGGGATTAGCCGGGTATTACCGGAGGTATGTGCCTAATTTCAGCGCGATTGCGGGGCCGTTGTCCGACCTAACCAAGAAACGGACCCCGAGTAAGATTATTTGGACAGATGCGTGTGAGCACGCTTTCCAAACACGGAAGGCTAGGCTTACATCCGACGCCGTTGTTCGTCTACCGGATTTGGATAAGGAATTCGTTCTTCGCACCGATGCAGGCGACACAGGACTGGGAGCAGTACTACTGCAGGAGTACGATGGGACGCTTTTTCCTGTCGCGTACGGCAGTCGGAAGTTATCTGCTGCCGAGAAGAATTACTCTGTATCGGAGAGGGAATGCCTTGGAATCGTGTTCGGTATATTACGGTTCGAGCGCTACTTGTAACGGGCGGAAGTTCATATTGGAGACCGACCATCAACCACTCGCCTACCTCGCGCAGGCGAAATTATCGAATGGACGTTTGATGCGATGGTCGCTGTTCTTACAGCAGTACCAAATGCACATCAGATACGTGAAAGGTACAGAGAACGTAGGCGCTGATTTCATGAGCAGAAGCGCTGAAATTTAATAATCACTTTGTGTATATATATTCATGTTTTATTCGTGTAGTGCCACGATGATTTTGTTTTATTCGTGTAGTGTCACGATGACTTTGTTATTTATTCGTGTGGTGTCACGATGACTTTGTTATTTATTCGTGTAGTGTCACGATGATTTTAGTTTTAATCGTATAGTAATGCCTTTGCATTTGGAGTAATTTTGGGGGAATAAAATCCCGATTTTATTCTCAAGCGAAGGGGAATATGGCGTTGCCCGGCCCAAAATTAAATTAGAACCATGTGTTATCAAGTAAGTCGGACAAGCCACTTTTTATTGTTACACATGACCGCAGAACGCTAAAAAAAAATTTTTCGTGAGTCTAATCAAAGCGAAATTATTAAGCGAATCGAAATATTAAATCAGCTTGTATACGACATGGAATATATTTACATGAAACTAATTCAAGTAATTATCCATGCTGACACTAAAGACAATCTTTCTAAACAAAACTTTTTAACCCTTGATAATATAACAGAGGCCGATTTTCCGAATTTCAAGATTCTTTGATATAACGCAGACGAACTAAAAAAATATGTTAATGATTTTATCAATGAAAATTTTACTGCGATACAACCACAACCACAAACAACTATCCTGACGTTTAATAATGATCCAGACGGTGGTGGTAGGCATATCGCTCCGCTCAACGTAAATGTATCCTCGGTGATTGCATTAAATCTAGTATGTGATTTTATCGAAGGAAGCTATCAAATAAATCTCGAGTGATCGAATCAAGCCCAGCAGGGATATATTTTATATTCTTTTGCATCAACAGCTCCTCCAGGGTTTCTAATCATTGAGGATCCAACTAATCCAGTTTATATGCGATGTCATAATGATTCGTTAACGAGAATTAATTTCAAAATCACTGACCAATCCAATAATCTGATTGATTTACGAGGCGAGGTGTTACAGATTAGTCTGTTTGAGAAATCGTAAATGATTTTCATCCTAAATGAATGTTATCGTAAAGATTTGTTAACCCATAGCAGCAGAGGGGGGCGCGACAACGACGTTGGCTTTTTTTTTTCTTTCGATTTCGTACAAGCATTGGTTAGCCGAATCGACGCCTATAAAAGTTGTCGGATTCGCCCCCTCTGCTGCTAGGAGTGCACGTTCTCCATTGTGTTATTATAGCCATAGGGGTGAGTATTAAATTTATATTTTATTTGGTATGCAAAGTGTACTGAGTTTGTATTGTCCTATCGTGTACTGATTCGTTTATTACAACGCAGAATTGAAACGTTGTGAACTGTGAATTACAAGTTGCTATTAAGAGTTTAATGTATTAGCATTTTCCAGAACTCATTATTATTACCAGTTGGGTTTTATTGTAGCTGTCAAGTTTAGCTGACGAGTAGAGCTATCATGAGCTGTCTATACGTATGTATATATTAATATTAATATTAATATATCATAATGATAATATATTAATATATATATATATATATATATATATATATATATATATATATATATATATATATATATATATATATAATATATATATATATATATATATATATATATATATATATATATATATATATATATATATATATATATATATATATATATATATATATATATATATATATATATATATATATATATATATATATATATATATATATATATTAATGATAGTAGCGAAAATATTAAATCCAAGAGAAAACTAATAATAAAGATGGATTGTTTCTGATGACAACTCGTAAGTCTAGGGAATATGAGATTTAATTTGCACTTGGTAGATGCTTGTAACTCCAAATAAAAATTATCATGCGTCTATGCGATGTCGGATGAAACATGTTACTTCCAATTCCCAGTTTCACATTTCAAGATGCTGATGTGAATATTCGCTGAACTACAGACACGGATATCGCTCATGATTTTGAGCTGAAAGTTATATCACAAAGTCCAAAATTATAGAGTTCAAACTGAATTCCAGTGGTTATCCGAATGAATTACAAATTTGAATGTGCTGATATGCCAATAGCCTGGAATGTTAACGGTCTTGATGTATCACAATGATATAATCCAAAATGTTATTGAATGAATTCACAGTAATACAAAAAATAGTTATTTAGTCTGAAAATTAGAAAATACGTTGTAAATCCAGTCAATAATTTAAATAAATAAATCGTATCAAATATTACCTGAAATACAACTAGAATTGACTCCTCTAAAGACTTATGTTAATATAGGAATGAGTATTTATATTTTTCCCTTACCGAAAGATTCCAAGTCACAATATGAGGACCAGAATCTCTGTCAAGATTTATATAAATTTCTAAAGCAGTCAACTAGATCAGGAGTTTCCAAGCAAAACAAATTATGTCCTAAACTCAGATACAAGTAAACCTGTTTACATCCAGCAATAAGTATCTGAGTATATTATCTAAAAGCATAGAGAATTAATAGCTGTCTAGTATGTTGTTTACATAATAACAAGAATTTTGTCAGGTAGGTCTTAAACTCAATAATTGACCAAGGTCAATCGCACATTATATATATATATATATATATATATATATATATATATATATATATATATATATATATATATATATATATATATATATATATATATATATATATATATATGCAGCGAATCAATTGAAGACAAGCAAGTAAAATATAAACAATGGAATTACTCTGCTGATCATATGTATTTCAAACACGTTTCTGATGTTTTCTTGGTTATTAATAGTATTGATGACAACTTTATGTTTTATATAGAAACTGTGGTACCCATAAAGTTAGAGATATGCGTCCTATATGCATATCAGTTGTCGACCTGTATTGCGTGGAGAAGGCCAATATGGCAGCCTCAGTTACATTGTATCGCAATGTTTGTTACATGATGTGTGCGTAAGGTTCCATGTGTATGTAAAATGTAACGCTCGTTGTTAAGATTTTATTCAGAACGATAATTACAATGCAATCGCTAAATTCTCTTTTATGGCGTTTCCTACCACGCCTGCTATGCAATATAAAATTGTTTGCATTAGCTTTTATAATTACCTTTTCTTACATTGAAGTGACAGTTTTCAAAGTAAATAATGTAACTTTTTTCTCCATTTCTTACTTTCGGTAGATGATATTTGACTATAATCCATCCACCAACCCATCGAAACCTGTTTGCATTTCCAATATTCCTCAAACGATACAAAAGTTCGCGCTAACGTGTGTAATTTACTATCTTTGATACCCGAAGTCTATATTTAGGTCCACACAGATCTGACGATCCTATGTTTTCAAACATGGGGCAGTCAATATTTCTGTCAGAAGAGGACCTATCCTGGAAACAGTATATAAATTTATAAATTACTGACATATAAAAAGTAATATGCAGGGATTACGTAATAGTAGTCTTGTAACAGTTTCAACCACAAGATCTGATGTATGTGTCTATGTCTACAAGTAACATGCATTACTCGTTCAGAAAAGCTGTACTGGCCATTTTTCCTACGGATATAATATATAGTTGCATATCTCGTATAGTTTAACAGATCCGTTTCAGACTAAATGATTGCAAATATTTACATGCTTAACCATTTCCGGTACCACTAACAAGCCCAATATGTCTCCACTCAAACGTACATCTATATTTAAGACATGAATGAGTCAGAAACTAGTTTCTCTGTTAAACAAGTGACACATATTTCCGGCAATGAATGATATAGTTATCAGAAACGGAATAAATCAGATGTATTCTTTCAATCTTGTCTTTTTACGACCGATTATCACCCATAAATCATGAACTTTCTCTTTATTCACAACATTTGCAGCACAATAACGATGCAGTTTGTCTGTTGTTGTAGCATATAAATCCAGGGGAAGGGTAGGATGGTGTAGATGGATTGACAGAGGGAGGATGCGAAGATGTCCTCATTCTTGTCACAATCACAAAGCAAGAAATAAATTCACTAAGAGAAGAAGTCTAGAAACTTGAACTCGTCATTTTTAGACTAGAAATGTCTCTATGACTATTTTGTATGCGTGCCTGAACCTCGATTATATTTAATATTAAGATACGTTCTAACATGGCTCAAGGGAACTCGATACAAACAAAAGTACGACCATAACAGCTTGTAGCTTTAACTTAAAAATCAAAGACCATGAAAATGGTAATTAACACAAACAAAGATTTTAAAGCATCTCTCCACTGGGCAAAATATGTAATAAACAACCATGTGTGTAAATTATCTTTCTTAATCAAATTGCTACCGTAACGTGAAAAGTGTTTGTATGGCTTAGAAAGTCAAACAAAATGATTATGTATACACCAGCTAATAGGAAATCGTTTTTACACAACAGTTTTTATTTTTTCAATTCTTTTACAAAAAAATAAAGATATAAGTTTTGGAAGGTTCAAAAACAATTAGTGTCAGTTTTCATGCAGCGAAATACTAAGAGTAAGTCCGAGTACATACTGCGATCAATTGAAGATATGGAATGAGAAGAAGATGTTGAAGAGATAGAAAAATGGCTGGAGAAAATGCTGAAAATAGTGGTTAAAACAGAAGAAAAAAATCTTAGTTTGATAATTATACAGCATTACTTCTTGCGTTGTATGAAACATCAAAGTTAGAGACGCCAAATCACGAAGACCTTTAGAAAGTAAACACAGAAGACAAACTCCGTAGATGTTAAACACAGTAAGCAAACGTTCATAGAGGTTCCTTGAATAGCCCATACTGCAAAAAAAGCACAAAAATCCTTTTCCTGCTTCGCTACAACTTTTTATATTTAAAATTATAGCATTTTATATCTCGAATGATCAAAACAATGCAAACCCTGTTGCTTTATACTCCATAGTAGTTTTACGGTATGTTGCTGTAAACGTTTTCCAGTTATAAAATAGAAGGGTTGTTTATATTATTGGTGTCATTATCGATGTCAGAATGTGCAAAGCGCTACTTAATTACAAACTGAATTTTGACACACATAATAATTAGTTTTAATTCACTTCAGACGTGTCCTTATTAAGGTGGTTATAAATTGCTACTCGAAACAGAGCAGAAGTAAAGCAGCTCTAGGTGACAGGTAGAAGCATGTGCAATTATTGTTAGACTTCCGCTGAAATTAAGAATTAGCAGCATGGGGGAAAAAGTATGTATATTTTCTGACTTTTCTTATCAAGGAAAGGATGATGATATTTGAAAAGAATGTTTGCTTCTTTTCAAGTTTTAAATGGTGTGAAAATGTGATTTAAGAAAGTTATCCAAAAATTAATGTAATTGAATTCATCCGTAATTATCTTCCAATATCTAAGGTTTTTCTGCCACAAAATGCTCGGGCAACCGTGCATAGCATAACAGATACTGAAACTTGGCTTTAAACCCTTAATAACCAGCCAACTCATTTCATAAATCAAGAAATATATTATCCCATGTTCTAATAAAAAAGGAGAAACGCGTTTCAATTTAAATGAAAATAACGTTGAAATTCTTGACTTGTTGGTCTGCAAAATGTCAATATTTTGAAATATAAATCAGGAATCCAGTTTATATATGATACAAATATATTTATACAGTCTTTATCAGTCGTATTATTATACAAGTTTATGACAACTTAACATTCGTCAGACTTATAATTTCTCAACGGAAAACAGAAATATAGTTTCCAAAACGTACTGTTCAAGCTTTCTACGGAATTTAATGTCTGAACCAGCTTTATTAAAAACAATGATAGAAAATGCAACATGTTGAATATGCACGAGACATTTTTTTTCCACACGATGGATGCAACATCGAAATTAAATATCAAAAGTGCAGTAACGATAGATTATTTTGTTGGTTTGGTAATATCATCTCAAGATGAAGTGTCAGATGCTAGCTATGCATCGTGCATTTTTTAAACCCCATTTAATTGTACCTGTAAGTTCAGCACCTAACTGGAATGTAAATATACAGGTAAACATAGAAGTGAGCTAGTTATTAAAACAGCTCACCTTTGACCATATTCCGTTGAATCGGATTATTCCATAAACCTTGTTGATGTTCGTCCTTCGAATTCGATAATGACTATGACATTATTAACTGGTTTGGTTTTTGTGAGTACACGAATGGCTGATCAGGCTAATGCATGCCTCGAACTGACACGCTTGACAAGATATGCCGCTTGAGTTTGCTTGACCAATGAGGATATTCTGTAATTCGGAGATTTATGCTGCTCGATCTTCTGCACTGCCTCTGCAATTTCTTCCGCTCAGTGTCTATAGCTTCTGTATTCGTGAGACTCTGCCAGAATGAGCAATCATGGATGCGATCTTCAAAAGACTCGGGGTAAATTTTCAAGTGTTTCATGGATGACTTTAGGGAGTCTTAGAAGTGTTTCTTTGACCAAATTGAGATCGCTTTCTCTCCCTTTGCCTGCCGCAGAAGATCTTTGGTATTTGCTCGTCTGACATACTGTTTACGTGACCTGTCCATTTCAACGTTTATTAGCAAGGTGGGACGCTTAAATGCCTCACCGCGTAAGAACCTATTGTCTGTGACCCTGTCCTGTCATCTTATACTCATCAGTTTCCTAAGCCAGTCCCAGTGAAAATTATTCAATTTCTTTGCATGGCGTATGTAAACCGTCCTACTTTAGCAAACATTCAGCAGAGACGGCAACACAATGGCTTTGCAGACCTTGAGTTTTGTATGTAGACTGACACCTCTGCACTCCCACGTATTTGCAAGTAGTCTGCCAAAAGTCACACCTGCTTTAGCATTAATGACGTTGGTTTGATAATCCATGTAGACTGTACGTAACAGCGGGTGGCCGAGATAGATGAACTTGTCCACTGCCATGAGAGTTTTCTCAGTTGTTGTGATGGTAGGCTCTACATAAAGCTTGATTAAGAAACTGAAATCATCACTAGCAGAAGAGACATGGTTCATACTGCGTTATACGTCAGACTCAATTATTACATTCAGGGAACAGTTGTCAGCAAATAGGAGATAACGAACAGTCACTTCAGCAGCAGAGGAGGTGAACAGACCAGCTTTTTTAGACGTCAACGATGCTTCCTTCTAGTTAATATTTACTAGGAAGTTCTCAATTTGTCAAATAAACCCTTCTAGTTAATATTTACTAGGAAGTCTTAATTTGTCAAATAAACCCTTCTAATAAATATCAAGAGAAGGGTCCATTTGGTAAAAAAAAAGATACCATTTAGTTGACGTTCACCTCCTCGGCTGCTAATGCGCTAACTAAATATTTGATCAAGTCCGATACGATATCTTGTCCGAGGGTCTGATAAATTTATCGTCATAAATCCGTGTGGGATTGTCTGAGCGTGGCTAAAGAAATTTCTAAATCGATTATGATCCATATCACCACCGCACCAAGTTTGCCAAATATTTCTAAGAGTATGAGTATCAACTCCGTTAAATACACACAGCATATTGCAGTTATCTCTGATCACTTTTGGTATTTGAGTGTAACGTTGAGTGATATATATCACATCGGTGTTTTTATGTCTGCCTCTGGAAAATATTCTAGCAGGATTCTTTTGATTATCTAACATAATATCATCATATACGACTAAATTGTTAATACTTCCATCAATATCATCAATATTCGGTGCCTCTTCGATATCGGTTATAAACTCAATAACACCATCGCCGTTAATTTCTTGCGCGGCATCATTAAAATCCTTTAATACTTCATAACATCGTTGATCGTCTACACTCGGAGCAATCATGTACAATTTATCCCACTTCATCCATCTCGTTATCAAATTAAGTAGCAATTGTGTTTTACCACTTCCAGATGGTCCGATGATAATCGCGCGAATAGAATTTGGTAACATTGCATGATGTCTAATAGGTTCCCGTCGTCTCGTAGCTGAATAATCAATTACATTCATAACTGTTATATATAAATTATGGATCTATATTGTGTGAAGTGTAGGACGCGTACTGGCACAAATGACTTGACGACGATTACAACGAAAAATAATCGATCAGCGCTTTCTGGTAAATGCGTACAATGTAGTACGAAAAAATTTAGATTTACTTCCACGAAACCTTTAAAAAAAAACGAGGAGGTGATATTGCAGCCAAATTGACAAAACTCCCAGGAACACCGTGGGCAAAGTATCCAGGAGAAAAGCACCTTCCAGGATATAGCTACTGTGGACCGGGAACACGATTAGATATCAGACTTGATGATCAAAATTTACCCCGACCCGGCGAATATCCAATAAACGCTATTGATAAGGCGTGTCATGCTCATGATGTCGCTTATAAAAGCAGCAATCTTCAACACAGACATCTCGCAGATGTAAAATTAATTCATGCGTTAAATGCTATTCCTGATAAATCCTTCAAAGAAAAATTGGCTTCGTGGTTGGTAAAATCTGCTATGAAGGGTAAATTGATGTTAGGTGCTGGTAATTGAAAATGCTAGCATTTTAATATGGAATCTATTTATTATTCTCCGAGAGGATACTGGAGAGGTTACGCAGCAATCAATAAACTAGCTAGTGCATCAAAGGTGAAAAAAACTACAGCGGCAAACTGGTTATCTAAACAGGCAATATGGCAAATTTATCTACCAGCGCCTAAACAAATTAACTATTCGCATTTTGATGTTACAATACCTAATGAAGTTCATCAAGCTGATATACTATTTCTG
Source organism: Unio delphinus (assembly GCA_029339505.1). Classification (NCBI taxonomy): domain Eukaryota; kingdom Metazoa; phylum Mollusca; class Bivalvia; order Unionida; family Unionidae; genus Unio; species Unio delphinus. The sequence continues at coordinate 3,270,591 of JAQISU010000096.1, forward strand.
CCGCATGACAACGGTTACAAATACGCGTTAACGTTAGTTGATATTGCAAGTCGATACAAAGAAGCAGAACCGTTAAGGATAAAATCATCTACTGAAGTAGCTTCTGCATTTGAGAGGATTTATCGACGAGGTCCTCTGCGCTGGCCAAATCTGTTACAAGTTGATCCTGGCAAGGAATTTCAAGGTGTTGTTACATCTACGATGAAACATCATAATGTCGCCATCAGACGAGGACACACTGCGCTACATCGCGATCAGGCAATTGTTGAACGGTTTAATAAAACCCTTGCTGAGCGGTTATTCGGATATCAATACGCAAAAGAATTCATCCAGGATAAACGATCCCGTGAATGGGTCAAGAGATTACCAGCTGTGATTACCGCAATCAATAATGAGATTACTAGAACAATTAATATGAAACCTGTCAACGCTATTAAGAAGGCGTCTATCAAAATGGAAATCCAAGGAATTTCACAAAAAGATTTCAAAGAACCAATTCTTGGTAGTAATGTCATTGTAAGGTACTTATACGAACCAGGAGAGCTTGAGGGTGGTAAAAAAAGAGCTACTGATCCTATTTGGAGCGTCACTACGCATAAAATATCCGGTATAACACGATCAACTGGTAGACCTCCAATCTATAGACTGGATTCAACTGCTCCTCAGCGAGGATTTACACGCGAACAATTACAAGTGATTCCCGAGGATACTCAATTACCACCGCGTGGTCTTAATTAGCACCCAGGGTGCTGTCACCCCGGCGTCTATTACACTCAAGACAGGTCAACATCACATTGTTTCTGACATGACCGAGATTGTTATCTTTTCTATCTACGGTGAATTGGCGAGGATCTTTATCCGACCAATTCCAACTCATTATACAATTGCAACTCGCGCAGTGATTGTTCTGTTGTTGCTTTAGTGTCTTAATTAATTCAGCATCAATGTCAAATTCTCTTTTATTTTTTTTATCCTGTTGTTTATAACCAGAGAGTTTTTTTCTGATTATATTATCATCGGTGTGTATATTACTTATTGTATTATCATTATCATTAACCACAATTCTTCGAAGTTGGTTTATTCGCCGTACTCTGGATACTGCGAGATAAACTAAATTTGACCACTCAATATGATTATCTACTATCCAAAGAGTTGTATCGGATATAGTCAATCCCTGTGAAGAGTGTATTGTTGCTGCATAACCTAACGTCCATGGGGATTTATCAGCACCTAATGCATCTTTAACGACGCTGATATCAACCAGCACAATATCATTTAATACTAAATTCTGCTTTTGTTGTTGTCCAGGAATGTCAACGTCGATATTCTGCTTTCGTGTATCCTTAGGTCTATAACAGAGTGGTACTGGAAGTGTTGCAAATTTTTCTTTATGTAGCGCAAACAACTTCATCTGAAGTGCGTCTCTGACTATTTTTCTACTCGCGATTATTAAATCATTTGGCTTCCACATTTCCCAAAAATCATTCATGGGAGTTTCAGAGATTATTTCACGCGCTATTTCACATTGGATTTTATCCGGTTGTAATCTAATTAGCGCTTTGAATTCTCGTAATTGTTCATCAAGTGATCTATGGTCGGTATTAATCTCTTCATAATAATCTACAAATCCTTTTAGCCATTCATGTGGAGATCCACCAACAAATGGCTGCGGTTGGCCGTGATCCCCGCACATGACGACTTTTGTGTTTTTTGTCAACAACCATGATAGAAATGTCTGTAATACTGTCAACGATATAGTACATACTTCATCAATGATTATTACATCAGGAATGAATTTATCGCCCATTCGATCAGGAGTCCAATTATCGCCTTTCCATCGAAAGAAGCTGTGATAGGTACAAGCTTTTACTCCACGCGCTATCATCTCTCTGGCGAGTCTGTGAGTTGGTGTTAACACAACCATGGTTGACCGACGAAATAATTCGATTGCACGAGTTGTCTTTCCTGATCCACCACAGCCGTTTAAATAAACTGTCTTGTATCTACAAATCGGATCGGATACGGGCGGTGCAGTAGAAAATTCTGATTGAATCTCTGAGATATTATGGTTACTTTTCAAGTATTTATCATCCATAGCAACGTCTGCGGATTTACAATACTCATGTAGTGTTTCTTTTTTAAACCTCCAATTCCCCCACGCTTCCTTAGGATCTGTGAATTTAGCTACATCTGATTTGTATTTCTCATGGATATACATCGAATCAGTAGCTACTCTAACCGCGGTATTAGGAAATCTATTTATCATCGAGAATAGATTAATACAAGAATAGGCTAGCATAGAACTTCTCAATTGTGTGTATTGACAACTTTTTCCATCACAGTAGGTAACAACCGTACCTAATTTCTTACCATTTCGAAGGACATCATCTACCCAAACATTATTAGTTCCGCTCGCAGATTTGTAAGCTTCCTCATCTAATTCCCCTGATAGAAAAGCGTTCTTACGGGTTACAAATTTCCCTTTTTTTATTAAATCAGATATTATGAAATTGTATTCTTCATCGTCTATGATTAATCTAGAAGAGTATTTTGCATTATCAAATCTTCCACCTTGAGTGAATTTACCGATTATTTTTCGTCCGAGATCTTTAGCCTCTCTATTACTACCTTCGAATAATTTCTTAGACCAATCTATGATTTGTTCCTCGCTGAAATTCTTCGAATTTCCATCTAGAAATTGTTTTCGTTGTTCGTTAATTATTTTTTCTAGATCGGGTTTTGGTAACCAAACATCTTTCTGAGCGTTATAACAAATAATCGCTTCACTGACAATTAACGATATTAGCATACCACAATCGATCATATACCGCAATAGCACAATTGGCATCCACGCTTTTTCATACATATGTCTACCAAGCCAAAGATAACTACACGGATGTAACCCTGTAGCTAATTCGAATGATATCACACGAGCGAACCCGGTTAAATCAAAATCAGGCAATGGACCATTAATCGCAACACGAGTCATTTCATGTGTGGGGTGTCCAAATCGTTTGAAGTACTCAGAGCATTCTCCATACCCGAGAAAACTTCCAGGATAACACGCGGATATATCAATTGAAATCATACCATCACGTGAGTATTTCGTATTCCACAATCCTCCATGACCAAATTCGACGCAACTCAACTTCACATCCTCCAGAAAATCACTTCGTGTTGGACGCCATGAATTCTTTTCTCGTGCGAAGTGAGCTACCACTGATGGAATTGTGAAGCTATCCGTAAGTAGTTTTTCTGTAGAAATGCTAGTGTTTCCTTCTAAATACTCATTAGCGATTTTTCTCATTCTAGTATCTAATTCTTCAGTTCGATATAATTCACCATTTGGTTTTACAAACTGATCAAATCCTATTTCCGGATCCTCATTACTCCTGAGTAACCATACTGACACAGGGTCGTCTTTGGTTAACGCGTGAATAGCATCAAATAATTTCTCTTCATATAAATCATCTGAAAATTCCCCGGAAAATTTCCGGGGGATATATCGAACAGTTCTTTCTCGTGGAAATATATTTACCGCGGGTGTCCACGCGTGTTTGTTATGATCGATAATTTCAATTGGAGCTCCTCGCGATTGATATTTCGGTTCGTATAATACTTCTCCGGTTATTGTCGCTACCGATATTGGAAATTTTAATAATGCTTCTAATTTAGCTATATCGGAAATCGTTGCTCCATGTTGATTCACTGTCAATTCCCATTCGGTTATTTTTTTTCTTCGTAGATCAGTTAATTTATTTCCCCGGGATGCATTTTTGAAGTGTTCTATTAACCGTGTTGCTACACAATTAAGTGGCAAAGCCACTGATGATGAAAACATTGGAGCTAATTTTGTAATATTAGGATTATTATTTATTGGATATAACCCATACACAACTGCTGTTACAGGGTAAGATTTCTCATAGTATGGTTTGTCAATTCCAGTTAGAATTCCTGGTTTGGAATCTCTACTCACAATAACAGTTTTTTTATCCTTAAGGATTGGGTCAAATTTATCTCTGATAATCCATTCACCTTCCTCTTCGATAATGAATTTTATTCTAAAAAAATACCTCCGTAGAAATTGCTTTGCAATTTCACCAAGGTGTGAAAGTATCACAGCTGCTCTTATATCATTCATAGTAGCATCAATTACGGGTATATTGACATCTTCATCAATAATTCGAAATGTCGACCACGTATGAGATGCTCCATCACGCTTAAACTCATTAAAACAGTCGCTGATTTTACTCAATAATGGTTTATCATCTACTAGACTTTTAGGTATATCAGAGATTCTATCGAGATTAAATCTAACATTTTTCCAAGGCTTAATTTTCGATAATCTCTTGAACTCCTTCATATTATAATTAAAACAAGTATTTAAATAAGAAAATTTTATATAATGAATCATTGCAAATGGCTTATGATTGGATCAAAGACTCCGTGTAACAAATCATGTAGAAATGAATTCTGTGGGTATCATATGCAGAGTGTGAGAAACGGTTCGGAGGGACCTCTACCATGCTTGCATTGTGGGGTAGGTGTAAGAGGCAAGTCGCAGTTATGCATTAATTGCGGGGGTAAGCGTTATAGAGAGTTAAAACGTTATTATGACAAGCGAAGAATCAAAAATCCTGATGACGTCAATGGCAAAATCATAAAAACTACGGCTGATTATATAAAAAGATTTTCTAATGTTATAATTCAGCCAATTAACGAATTAGACAAATAGATATATTATATATACAAATGAGCCAAGAATTTCAAAGACATCCTGTTATTAAAAATTACGAAGCTTCTCGTGATGGTATTGTCAGACACAGTAAAAATAAGAAATCTGTTGGGCGGGATAATGGTATGGGTTATTTGATATTTAAAGCTGGAGGGAAAATGTATCTCAATCACCGTTTCGTCTTCGAAGTGTATAACGAATCAATCAAAGATGGTTTTGTTATTGATCATATTGATTCCGATACTAAGAATAACAAATTGAACAACCTTCAAGTTATTTCTCAATGTGAAAACACAAAACGAGGAAGAACTGGGAAATACCCGAAAAATGCTAGATCCGTAAAGTCAATGGACACTGACAACAAGGAGATAGTATTTCAATCAATGTCAGAAGCTGGTAAGTATTTCGATATTCACACCTCCTCGGTACAAAAAGTAGCAGAGGGAATTTATAAGACCGCTTTTTCAAAGCGTTTTAAAAACAAAATTCAGTTTTCTTATGTAGGGAGATAACTCCGTTAGGTATAACTCGTGTGACAAATCATCAATGACAGAGTTACGGATCTTAAACACGGAAATACTAGTGTTGGAAAATCTTCGATTTTTCATTGGCTGTTATAATTAAATAAATCCGAACAAAACACAATCAATTTTGTCTTTTTTCAAGTATTAACAGAACTGTTTTATAAACACGTCGTATTTAAACATTTTTTTTAATGTCTGTTTCAAGTATTATATGTGTTTTCAACGTTGTCAGTGATCGCTAATAAACAAACAAATAATTACAATCACTACACCTATTTTATATCACCTCGTCGTAATGAGTGTATATATATACAAATTCGTTCTTATTATAATTGGGCATTTAGCCGAAATTCAAGTGTAAACAAAACCACACCGTCACACGTGGTATGAACGTTATTATTGACATTCAAAACCAAAGTTTCGATTTTGCGGTTTTGTTTACACTTGAATGTAGAATAGCCCGCGTCATCCATTGTCATTGAAATCAATTCATTGTGTCACCTATAATCTATTGTTGTACCGTCGTCATTGTCATTGAAATCAATTCATTGTATATACCATTGTCATTGTTCACCTATAATCTATTGTTGTACCGTCGTCATTGTCATTGAAATCAATTCATTCATTGTTCACCTATAATCTATTGTTATGTGTTTGTCGGTTGTAACCGTTGAGCGCGCTGCTTGATGTATAAAACACCAAGGGGGTTCAAAACGGTGAATGTGCCGTCGTCATTCATTATATATAATCATAATCACCTATAATCGCATTAAGCTTCTGGGTATACTAAGATGATCAACACCTTAGTGTATCCAGAATTCATTTTGAAATACTTTGCATTTTTAATTCTAAAGAATTTTCATACTTTGTATTTGAAATACTTTGCATTTAAACAAATATATTTATATATATATATGAATCTTGAAAATCTCAAATTGATTATTATTGAAATCAACAAGTTGAAGGATGAAAATGTAAAATTATGTTCAGGTTTGGATTGTGATCAAATTATGACCAATTTCGAGGATATACAATTTGCAGAACAGACCGGAAAATATGTCCTATCTAAAAAATATTTTTTAATTAAGAATATCCAAAAGCTTATACGTGAGAGCTTAGTAAATACTGAAGATGTTAATGTCTTCGTACCATTATGTAGCATCGTTGAACGTGTTCGAAAGCAATTAGGATTAGAATATGAACAAAAGAGACTTATTAATTGTAAAGTGAGACAATTAAAAACATTAATGGAAAACTCTGAAGGTGATGAGCCCACGCGTAGAGAGCCTCCTTTGTTTGTATAACCAGTACGGTATGAGGAAGTAAAATTATGTGTGTAACAACAAGGAAGTATTAAAATGATTTGCATTTTTAGGTTAGTGATTTGCATTTCTAAAATGCTTTGGATTTTTTAATTAAAAATTGCAAAGCAATTTGACAATAGTAATACTCTTTCAATAATGGTAGGAGAATCATTAACAACGAGATTAGCTAGAGAAAGACTTGAAGCTCTTAAGAAAATATTACCCCTTCGTGATAGAATCCGCGAAAAACTTCAACAACGGCAATTATTTCAGACTGACTTCACAGAGGATACAGAACAACTCTTCAAACCTATTGTTAGTGCAACTGAGGGTGTGAAAACAGCAATCTCTAAACAAGAAAGCGCGCAGAAAGAGTCCTTTCTCCCTGTGTTAGAGAAAATATCAAAACGAACTAAACAAACGAAAAAATCATTAAAAACACTTCCTGGTGATATAATAACTACTGCAAGACGACAAGAAGAACAACAACGAGAACTTCAGGAAGAAATTGAACGATTAGGTGATGTTGATATTTCCTCACTAGAAATGCAAGCATTTCCACCTGAAGAATTTCAAGAACAACAACAAGAAGAAGAAGAAGAAGAAGAAGAGGGAGCTGTTTCAAAGGGGGATTATTCTCCTGAAAATATATTTACAGTTGATGCGTTAAATACAATCAGAAATATCTCAACACTTACTGAATTAGCTAAATTTACCAACGACAACGTTAAAAAAGCGAATAGAGATAAGTATTTAAAAGACAACACGGCTAAAGAATTTGTAAAAGGTGAACCTGTTTGGGCAAATAAGGTGTTTTTAGCAAACAAGAAGAAGAAGAAAATCAGCAAAACAATAAGATCTGAATATAAACAATTTCTAGCTATGGTAAATAAGGTCACAGTAGCACCACCAGTATACACAGCAGACCCAATCCCTGATGAAATACAAATAATGGCAGAGGCTGATTCCCAGAGTAAAACTCCAGAGTTGAAAACTCTGAAGGGTGCAACTGGTACAACTAAAAAAAAGGGTAGTGGTTTAGTTGGTAAAAATCCTATAGATTTTCACGCTAGTGTAACATGTCCTGGTAATATTCTCGGTGATATAGCACGATTAGAAGTACTTGTAGGAGGAAAACGAGCCGGGAATAACTCACTGGAAATAATCAATGAAGCAGCTGATATCTGTAGGAGATTATTTCAAGGTGGTATCATGGATATTGCAACATATAGAGATTTCATTGAGGAGTTAGCCGAAAATTCTTCGAATTTCTACGGTTATCATAGCGATTAGATAATTGGAAATGCTAGCATTTCTATATAGAGAATGATCATACACTACAACCATGATAAACCAACTAACGTCTACGTGGTAAACTCACGATTGCCAAAATACCGAGCATACTATGGAGATGGTCTCGGTAATACTATAATGGGATTATTTTCAAGAATGGCTCCAAAAGTGGCTCCGTTTGCAAAACAATTATCAATGAAAGCAATTGATGTTATCCGAGATAAGGGTATTAGCGCTGTTGGTGATCTTGCTAGTAAGGCATTTTCAGCCGCTCGGGATAAACTAACAGCGCTAGTTCGACGACGAAATTCTTCAAAACCTGGAAATGCTAGCATTTCTAGAATGACTTCACTACCATCTACTACAGTAATGCCTACACAGGTTAGTAAAATAATAAATAACGCCGTGGATAAAAAACTACAATCATTAATGACTAACGCCCAGGATAACATAACAGCAAATATGATAGCCGGAAGTGGGCTTTCGGGAAGTGGTTTTAAGAAGATTCGCCGGAAACGTTAGAAATATTTATTTGAACAGGATTTCCAATTATGATAGTTATTGTAGAAACACTAGTGTTTCTAATGCTAGCATTAGAAATATTTGTGTCAGAATCACTTGTGATTCTATTTATTTGAATAGGATGCTCAGTTGTTATGGTTATTGTAGAAATGCTAGCATTAGAAATATTTGTGTCAGAATCACTTGTATCAGAATCACTTGTGATTCTACTTACGTTATCTTCATTATCAGATATTTTCATCATCATTATTAAAATACACCCAACTAAATAATTTTTTTATATTATAAAATATTTATTTTTTGCTAATTTTGTTAGATTTTTTACTTTTTTTACTCATTTTTCTAGTGTTTTTACTCATTTTTCTAGTGTTTTTACTCATTTTTCTAGTGTTTTTATGCAATTCATCGACAAAATTTCATGAAAATCGAGGATGAAAACCCAAGGAATTCATTTAGAGAAAATCGATTTTGATCAGATTTTTTATCCTGTGAGGCTAAAATATGTTGTTTCATCGAATTTTCGATGTTTTTTTTTATTGATTTTGTATTGTTTTTTGGCTAATCCGTCGACATAATTTCATGAAAATCGATTTTCTCTAAATGAATTCCTGGGGTTTTCAATTCAAAATTCCTTCAGAATTCTTTCAGAATTTTTGATTTAGACCATCGGATATATAATAAAAATGTTCAAACAAAACCCTGATGTTGCATTTGACATGGAAGCCCCAGTGCTTAAAGATACTTCTGTACGCGATTATCAATTTTTTGCCTATAACGCAGTACAACCTGATCTTCGTGGAAGAATTTAACTTCAAGTTCATGATACCAGTAAATACTTTTTACCCGCTGAAGCCTTTATTGAAGTCGAAGGTGAACTTTTACAGCATGATGATACACCATATGCAGATAATATCCAAGTTGGTTTTGTCAATAATGGTATCATGGCATTATTTGAAAGTGCTAGATATCTCATTGATGGAAAAGAAATCGAATCTATTGAACGTGAAGTTGATGTAGCAACAACAATACTAGGGCTAGCAAGATACTCTGACGATTATACAAGATCGGCCGGTCCATCTATGATGTTTGCAAAGGATGTTAAAAATACAGCGGGTAAAAATCCATTTATTATAAGACAACCAAAGGATCGTGCTGCTAATCCTGTTAATTTTATTGCTGGTGCTGCTGGTGGTATCGAGGATATGATTATAAATAATGATGAGAATTTCAATCTAGGAGCTGCAACAAGAATAGCAACATTACAAGGAGATCATCGACGATTTTCATGTGCGATTCCGCTCCATCATATATTTGGATTTTGTAGAAACGTCAGAAAAGTTATTTATGGAGTAAAGCATACTGTAGCACTAGTGAGAAGGGGTGATGATAATAATGCAATCTGGCGTATTGGTGGTGCTGCGGGTAAAGTAATTTTATCAAAACTATCACTATGGATGCCAGTGTTGACTCCATCATTGTCAGTAGAACCGCGGTTGCTATCATTTATGGATCAAGGGGGAAAGAGATTATTAAGCTGGTTGACAACGTCCACAGATACCATGGATTCTAATATTGATGGTACACTTACATGGCATTTGGCAGCACGACAGGGTGTTTCAGCTCCAAGGCATATTTTTATTGCGCTACAGAATAGAGCGCGATTAAATAATCAAGAACGTTCCCACATGATATTTGATCAAATCGGATGTAATGAAGTTTCACTAAAAATAAACGGACAACAAGAACCATCAGAGGATATACAACTTAATTACGGTCAAAACCATATTGCACGAGTTTATCATCGATTGCTATCATTTATGGGACGTGATCAAAATGTAGATACTGGTCTACAAATATCACAATTGGATTTTAAAAGTCTGTATCCGATTTATTACTTTTCGTTGGAACATCTTGACTTGATGAAACAGTCCGTAGTTGATATACACTTCCGAGCTCGTGTAGCCCGTCCTGCTGGTATTGATAATTACAGAGCGGTTGCTGTTATTCTTAGTGATAAATCAATGATACTTGAAGGTGTTGGTGGACGAATGAGACTGGTAGATGCACCAGTAGAAAATCTTTAATTGAAAATCCTTTGAATTGGAAATTGCTGTGCAATTTCGCCATTGAATCGCTTGCGATTTAGAATCAATCTATTTTGTATAATGTCGTATAGTAATATCAATGTTACGTTGACACCTGGTCAAATAAAAAAATTACAATCCAAATCAGCTAAGCAATGTGGAACCACAATAACGCTGAAACCTAATCAAATGAATGGCGGAGGGAATAAACTATCGCTGACGAAAACTCAAACTAATCATTTTAATAAAGCGCTGAAAGAAAAAAAGGGAGTTCAGGTTACTCTTTCTACGAGCGCGATTAAAAACATGGAAAAGACTGGTGGTATATTCCCGTTGTTAGGGTTGATTCCAGGGTTGATTGCCGCAGCAGCCCCAGCGGTAGCGAAGGCAGCAGCATTAGGAGCTATTGGTACCGCAGCAGGAATGGCATTGAAAAAGGCAACTGGAAAAGGGTATAAATAAAAAGGAAAGGGTCTAAGACTACCAGGAACCCCGAGTTCATGGTACAGCGGAAAGGGTCTTCGAATTCCAGGAACGATATAGTTCCTATGTCCAATTTTGATTTAATTGATACCGCTAAAAAATTAAAAATAAAAAATTTCAGAGGGGTTTTTATGAGAGATCAGTTACCGGCACAACCAAATGATGTTGAAACCGGTATTATTAATTTAGATAACAGCTCCGGACCTGGAACTCACTGGGTTTGTTACGCAATTAATCCACGTGGGATTATTTATTTTGACTCATATGGATTAGCGCCGCCGAAAGAATTTATGCGTTATATAAAAGATTTTCCAATGAGGACTTGGTATTCTACGTTACCAACACAAACAATGCTTGATCCACCAATATGTGGTAATGAAGTATTAAACGTACTTGATGCTATATCCAAAAGATTTTCGAAACCACCTCATATAGTAGTAAATGAGTATACTAGCGGCAAATCTCCTTAAAAATCTTTAGATTGAAAATCCATCGGATTTAAATGATAAAAAGATTTCTATAATAATGATTGATATTTGGGGACGACCTTTATCATCGCTGAAGAAACCTGATAGTGGAGTTGAAACCATTGATAACAAGGATATTAAAAAATTAATCGAAGATGAAATATCCGAAATATTAAACCTAGCAAATGTTGATCCTGGTGAAATAGTTGTATTTCAAGATCGTCAGGGTAAATTGAAAAGTAGTAATATCTCTCTTAATGATATTTTGGTTAAACAACGAGACGCAGTAGAGGATGCTATCGCGTTATTTTCTGATGAGGGTAAACTCAAACCAGGTGTACTTGTTTCAACAATTACGGATAAATTAACAACATACGATAACACGGTGAATTCATTAAAATGATAAGTATGATGATCATATAATTGTATTTGATCAGTTTACTACATTACAAAGAAATATAGTTGACAAAATTGATAAACCCCTGCTAGAATTTTTTGGAAATCCACCAGTAACCACACCAAAACTCACCACAATAAAAGATTCTATATTGGAACTAGCAACTCTTCAATCCGAATATGAAAAACACACGAAACTATTTATGACGTTTCGTAAAAACCTCATGGACAAGTTTATTGGGAGCCCATTTGATAAAATTGAAATAACACTTCCCGATATTAAAAAATCCATCGATGAACTTAAAACATTCAACAACGCAATAAGGGATGATGCAATGAGAATGATAAACGTTGTTGAAAAAGTAAAAATTCCTCATGATAAATCTATCATCAACAACGTAGTACACACGATTCAACACGGATCATTTATATGGACTCCCACAAACAACATTTTAAACATAACCGCAGCAGTTAAGGGTATTTATCGATTAACAATAGTATCACCGAATCAGTTTAATATATCATCGTCGAGTTCATCTGGAGTCAATAATACGGTATCAACGATCATCGACAAGGATACAACTGAACAATTCACGATAATAAATACCATAGATAGAAATCTAGTCAGGGTTTCAGTAACGTGGTACGTAGAATTCGTAGTGGATTTAAGTAAACAATTAAATTGAAAATAAAATCCTTAAAAATTACTTTGCAATTTTGAATTTCGTAATTGAAAATGCTAACGCTTTTAAAATAAAATGACTCCATCATCGAATCAGTATCGCTATGATCAAGTCAAAGAGTTTCAAACTAAACTCAGTTCTCTCTGTGAAGAATATCAAATAAAAATCAAAAAATACAAACGAAGAATAACCACAGTTGATATCACCGTGTACTCGGTGTCAGGAGTAATCACTGCTGCTGGAATAATACTATCTTCGGTTACAATGATTGCTCCGGTCGTAGTTCCAATCGCTATTTCCGCAGTGGCTACAATTGCTGGTATATTAACTGGGATCACAAAAAAACTATCATCGTGTAGCCAGAGTAAACTACATGATTATTTAATTAAATATCATATTGCATCTGCCGGTTACTCGCAATTATCCTCGTTGATATCATCGTCGTTGGATGACACAACAATATCAGATAGCGAATTTTCAACTATGGCTCAATTGTATAAATCAACAATGCTGAAATTAGAGCAGAATAATAATAATAATGTCGTCGCAAGAACTACTTCAACAAATAGTAACAAATACAACACCAGTGAAAACAAGCACGATATCAATAACCTCAACACATCCCGAATTTAGTGTTAATTTTCCAATTCCTGTTCCCGTGAGCGAGATCGCACTAGCAAAACTACGAGTGTATCATAGCTGGCCTAATATTAGATCGGTAGCATTTGGTGGTCAACAACCGAATAATTCCTTGGTATTTGCAAACAAGAATCGTGAAGACGGAACACCAGATTGGCAGGTTGTTTCTATACCAACTGGGTCATATCAAATCGAACAGATCAACGCTGAATTTCAACGAAGAATAAAATCTCTCACCGGAAAAGAATCAAAAATCGCTATAACAGTTCACGAACCAACATTATCATCTGCTATCGAGATAAATACAGAAGGATACGTTGTAGATATTTATCAGAGTTCTATAAGATCAGTGTTAGGATGGCCTGAATTACCACCGGATAACTCGCGAGAAAATTCGAAGGATTTTCCACCCGAACCTAAAAAATCCGATTATATCACCAACAAAATAAAACCCGTCAATGAAGCCAAAAATTATCAAGATTATACCCCCGATAAATTCTTGAATAAAGAAATTTTTGAATCAATTTATGTTCCTCTCATTAACGGAAATTTCACAGTAATGAATAATGATTTTTCACGACTGCTAATATCTATTAAATCCGGCTCTCTCACCAAGGATGAATTTATCAACGTCGTAGAAACGGGTAATAAAATCATCGACGATATGAAAATATTTCACTCGATAATTATTCAAGAAGTATTAAATGAAAAAATCTTACATGATAAGTTTGCGGATCTATACAATATTAATAAAACGGAGATTAAAGATTTTAAAATCCCTGGATATAATCCGGATAAACTAAAGAAACAACTTGACGATGCTATTGATATTGGGTTCAAAAGAATCCACGATAATTGGAAAAAATCGAAGAATCCCCCAGCAAATATTCTGAAATATAATAATGATCCAGAAGGCGGCGGTAGACATATTGCTCCGAACAATGTGAATATTTCAACGGTGATTGCGCTCAATTTAGTATGTGACGTTATCGAAGGAAATTATCAAATAAATCTCGAACAATCAAATCAAGCTCAGCAAGGATATATTTTATATTCATTTGCACCAACGGCTCCTCCAGGATTTCTAATTATTGAAGACCCAACTAATCTAGTCTATATGCGATGTCATAATAATTTGTTAACGAGAATTAATTTCAAACTCACTGACCAATCTAATAATCTGATTGATTTACGAGGTGAGGTTTTACAAATTAGTTTGTTTGTGAAATCTTAAGGACTTGATCAAATATTTAGTTAGCGCATTAGCAGCCGAGGAGGTGAACGTCAACTAAATGGCATCTTTTTTTTTACCAAATGGACCCTTTTCTTGATATTTATTAGAAGGGTTTATTTGACAAATTAAGACTTCCTAGTAAATATTAACTAGAAGGGTTTATTTGACAAATTGAGAACTTCCTAGTAAATATTAACAATAAGGAAGCATCGTTGACGTCTAAAAAAGCTGGTCTGTTCACCTCCTCTGCTGCTACTTCTGTAACTTCGTCTTCTGCTGTCTCCTCTAAATGAGGAGCTTGCCGTCAGATCGGTATCTAATGTCGATCCCATTATCATAGTTACGGAATTCATCTACAGGCAACGCACATCCCTGCTTGACTGCATAGGTGATTGTGAATGGTTCACATGACACGCCGTCATTCATGACCCGAGCGAGCATGCTATGGTAGAACTGCCAAAACAACAAAATCCCATAATTCTACGCATGACTGAGCATATAGATCTATTTTCTGTTTAAGGACGCCCCATATAATTATGTTATGGTTGTATGTATAGTCATACCAAAGACTTACAAAAATGGTACTAACAGCTACCTCACTGCAGACATCGTAGTGATATGACTGAAAAATTGTTAAAGCTACGTTAAAGATCCTAATCAAACAAACAAAGAAATACTAAATAAATGTATTTCTTGGATGATGTTATGTAACAGACAATCAATCTTGTTTGTGCTGATCTAAGATGGCGGCTTTAATAATAATATAATAGGGCAGTCTTTCAATTAGACGGATGTGACGGAACGCATAATGACATCTTGGGCAGTGTCTCAAACCCTACGGAGAAACTTTGCAACATGGCTGCCAAGTGTTAATATGTAGAATTTACTTAAGACGATGGTGCTAGGCCGAAATTACCTTGCATCCTAGTAAAAGTTATAGTTACACAACTGAAATGGTATTTTCATTATCATCTCCCTTAATAGTGGAAATCGAAGTAAATTCATAATCTTTATTTCAGTAATTTAGATACCGTTCTTTACTACACACAAAAAGGTCGTTATATTGGAGCGCACTGCAATTCTTATATTATAAATGTCTGACGTATAAGTACAGGATCTTGTCAAGTTAATAAATGGTACAGATACTGTGGACTTTGAGACAAAATCAAACTTTAGAATTACCAACGTTTATCCTATCATTGTTTTCCCTAATGTCTTGTGTTACGTACTTAGGCTCGAATAAGCAGCAACACGGAAAGAGTGAAAACTAACAAGCTTGTATAACTTGAACAATGATTTTTATTAAGTACAATTATTTTCATAAAATAAATAAACTTACGGTTATAGAGAATCAAATCCAACAAATATAGAATTCACAAAATAATCCACTAATGGAATTGCAAGTCCTGATAAATAAATGTTCTAATAGTTCCAGGTTCGAATCTTGACGATGTAATCCAAAACGGCTGACAATGTCACGTGATGCAGTTCTTGTTTTGTTGTTCTTGTTTTGTTATCATCCAAATGAAAATCATAAACACATGTCCTTTTTCCAAATAAATAGAATAATTCTTTTTTTCCAACGAACTGACACAAAGTCCAGAACAAAATAATAAAAATTAACACTCAAACATGAAATACACAACTAATAACTTACAGCCCATAGATTCTACTAAACTATTCTATCCCAAACAACAGTTCTTATACTTGTTTTCTTAAGTAAACAAGTGATCACGTGATCTTTCTAGAAATTGATAGAAAGTCAGAGGAAGAGTCTACCTTCACCTAGTCACATAATAATAAAATGATCCAGAAGAAAATAAGCCATGAATTACTAAAAATAAAAAGTTGTCCTTGAAATTAACCAATAGTTTTAGAAACTAGTTGACAATGTCCAAAGCAAGGTCAGGAATTAGATCAACAAGCCAAGGTCAAAACTTGTTTACAATTAGAGTGTAGGTCAGTCTGAACTTTCCAGAATAATTTCCCAATTAATGAATATTAAACCCTAAATGACAAATTTGGATTTAACAATTAAAAAATAAATAATTTAAATCCAATAGCCGTAACACTTGGTATTTTTAAAACTATAAAATATGCATTGTATTCGTCATAAATTAACAGTAAATTATTACTGGAAGATGAGTTACCAAAAAGTCTTTGAAGCAATGTCAACATTATATGTACATGTCTCAATATTAGTGTTATGGCTAGAACATCTAAATATCGAAAAGAAAAGAGGAAAATAAAGAGACAACCCTCTGCATAGATATTTCTCAACATTCGATAATGACTTATATTTTTATTGTTATTATTGTAGATAAATGTATTTTACGGACTGATTTACCTTTCAATGCCAATTTGGACACATATCATCTTTAAATTGTTTGAAAATCTTAAT
This sequence comes from Unio delphinus, assembly GCA_029339505.1. Lineage (NCBI taxonomy): Eukaryota > Metazoa > Mollusca > Bivalvia > Unionida > Unionidae > Unio > Unio delphinus. The sequence goes on from JAQISU010000096.1 coordinate 3,287,356, forward strand.
GCGTGAAATACATTAAGTTTTTAATTGCGCATATTTTTTCGCTTGATAAAAAATTCAAATTTCTTCCACGACTTCTGAGTGCCTGTACAAAGGGGCGGTGGTAGGGTGCACTTCTGACCCGCAAATATCAACTCTAAACATATTTTGGTCAACATCTGTAAAACGTAATAGCTGACCACTACATGTTTGCCCCCGCCCCCTCCCCTTCCTAATATATTTCTGGTGCATATAAGTTTGTAAGTAAAAGAGTAGACGCAATAATAAAATGAACGAATGAATAATTATAATGAATATGAAAAGACGAATAGGAGAAATAGGGAATATATGAATTTACACACGAATGGAATAAACACCAGGGTAGAAAAAGACAATAACATTTCGCAAAAGGGACATTTATGATATTACTGAAACAAGAATTGGAAAAAAGCATGCAAAATACTATTTAATGTGTTTTTTCTATTTACTGTTTTATTAGACAGAACAATAAACAATTATCTTCATACCCGATTAATTACTTTTGTCACCAAACTAGAGGACTTCAAGACATTAGAACAAGTCTTAATTTATTTTATTTCCTAACTCTGGTTAGTATTTTATCATTTTTTGCTATTTTGGCAATTTGATATGAGATGAGCAACGTAGTTCACAGACTTCAAACATACTTTCTCGACAGCATCATGTTGTTTACTCCAAGTTTTGTTCTGTTTGTCTGAAGGCAACATGGTGAGTCGTGCCAGGTCTTGTGTACGTAAATGACGCCAAATTCTATTTTTAGTAGCATGGTGAATTATTAACCTGACCTATTCCTTATGGCACTAATGTTATAATTCCTATTATTAAACAAGACATCGTATATTGTGGAGAACTATCTAGATGTGTGCTATCAATGACAGGTCTCAAAGGCCATAATCAACGTGTTAGCATATCATTCTATGTATCGCCTATTTACAGTTTATTTTCCTCTCTATTGATAATATTTAGCCAGAGGTCTGCCTCGTGAAGCTTGATATATAGTGGTGGATGCGGACCTAATTCTGCATCAATATAGAGACCGGAATACTTTGTAGTAATTCGTATCTTCTTTAGAAATTTGTTATTAAAGTGGTCTGTTCGATCTACATTTTCATATCCCATATTTCTCTTATATTTGTGACAGCTTAGATGGTTAGAGCATGTGTGTAGGTTGCCGGCGCGAACCCTGGCGAAGTCATGTATTAGGACTAATCGGCCTGTCAGGATAATGTGACTGCGTGGGACATCATGCAGCATGTCTGCGACATGATGCCACAGTGCTAGAGTGCTAGACATCATTATAAACTGCCACATGGCAGACATTCACATTAAAAATCCAAATCACACACACACACACACACACACACACACACACACACACACACATTGGTATAATGGAATGGTCAAATAATTATACATTACACGTATTTACAAACACTTGTTACAGCATATTATTTAGCCTGGAGCATAATCTACTCACAGTCGTTTCTTCTCAATTACTTTGTTATAATTTTCTCATGAATGCATGCGAGCCCACACGTGTACTCACATTAACATGTCTTAAAAATTTTGTTTGTTACAAATATTCAGTCTTCATTATTGTCTATTCACTATAAACTATTCTCAAGGATAGTGCTGTCATATTGTCTCTGATTCTTTGCCTTTTTGTCTTCTTTTTGGTTTAGCCGATAGATAAATTACGTAATTATATAGCTATATCATTTGAAGTGACTAACCGTTGGCTTGTGACTATATGAACTGAGACAGTTATTTGTCCCATTGACTGCAGCGTACCAGTGATCTATTAAAGTCTTAATCGTACTGGCTTCTTTCCAAATCACGTGAAAACATATACTGGCGTTCCGGATATATATAAGATATGGGTTTATATATAACCCGGAAATACAACTTAGGGAGACCAACTAGCGATAATTTCCAGCCTTCAGTAGACCGTAGTTTTAGGGGAATAGCGGAGAACTCGCCCCATTGAGAACTCGCCCTGGGAGAACTCGCCCCATGGAGAACTCGCCCTGGGAGAAATCATCCCAGGTGTCAGGAGATGTCGTCCCATAGTGGTCGGAGAAGTCGCCCCACTTTGCCTGGAGAAGTCGCCCCCACTTTGCCTTGTTGTCAAGGCTTTTTTTTAATTGTTGTTATTCTTCAACTTAGTAACTTATTAAATCTATAAAATTTGCAATTATTTTTCAACTTTCCCATTTGATCAACTTTGCTTCTGTATTTAACGAAACATAAGTGTTTTCTGTCCCTTTCGTTCTGCTCTTCAAAGATTTTATATACTAAAGCGATGATTATTCATAGTAGTTTCTCTTATATTTGCACATCGAGAGAACCGGTGAATGTTACATTTAGATGACGAAAATGTTTTTTTTTTTCTTTTTCTTTTCTGTCTGTTTAGTACTGATACAAAAAATCTTGCAAATTCTTGGGTCTTTTTTAAGCTATAAGTGATTTAATTTTGTAAAGTGTTTTTACAATAGTAAATAGATATAAAAAAATTGATAAATTTAGGAGACTAAAACTTATTAATTATACGATATAGATTAGATAATGAAGGATTCGATTGTATTCGGAAAGGATTTACATCTCTCTTTTTATTGTACATACTGCTTTGTTTAAAGTCTTGTAATGTTGAGTAATATTACGGGCTATGTTCAGCGCAGAATCAATGATATGTGTAGGATAATATCTGTTTTGTAAATATGTTTGGAATTTATTCAACGAATTTTGTAACTGACAATCATCTGAAATGATACATCGGTATCTGTTCGACTGGCTATGCGCTATACCGTTTTTACATGACATGGGATGACATGAAGATTATTCCACATATTGGTGGATATTAGTTTCCTTGATATGAATATTTGTAGAGATAGTGTTATCACTATATTTTAAAATTACATTACATTTGAAAATAAATCATGCGTACTAGATGCAGCATTAGTAAATTTAATTGTCGGGTGAAAATGATTTAGGCGATTAATACAATTTTACAGTTCTTCGGTTGACTGCTTCCAGATATAAATATGTCATCGAACAACCTGAACCAAAAGGATGGATTAAACTTTTCGTTTTGAAGAAAGTCCTTTTCAAATTTACCCATGACTGGAAAGCGTATGAAGGAGCCATAATAATACACATTGCCGTACTGATTATGTATATGTATTTCGTATTATTAAATTAATTAAAATAATTATTTTCCAAGATAAGTTTTAATATTATACAAATATATTTACAAGATAGTGGGCTATTAGTAGGAATCAACAACATTTTTACACGGTTCAATACCAACTGCATGCGGAAAGTTGGTATGTAGTGATGTTACATCTAATAAGACCAGGATTTAAATTAACAGCTAGCAGTGGAATAGACTTCAACTTTTTAATGAAAGTTGTTGTATCTTTAATATACGATTTCATTATGAGTTTTAGGTAATAGGTAGAACTGAGGTGTAAGCATGCTAGAGGGAAAATATCAAATTCCTCAAAAAAGGAATTTTTTGTAGCCATCTCATTATTGCATGTTGAAATTTTTTAATTTAATTTCTATTGACGGATCTTTGCCAATATGTCTGAAGTAGTTTTCATCATTTAATTGACGTTCAACTTATTTAAAATAATCTTATTGATTCATAATAATGATAGTGTTTGACTAATCATCCTTTTTAACCACTATACTATCGTCATTTATTAGATTATATAAAGACTGAATTTCGTCTTAGAAATATTACTATGATATTGCTTTTTATGATTACCAGTTAATATCTCTTTCGTGATCGCATATAAATAAAAATCTAAAAATGAATCACGTAAAATATGTTTTAATTCTGCTATAAAAAGGTTATCTGGGTTTGGGGGCGACTTCTCCAGACGAAGCTGGGCGACTTCTCTAGATACATTGGGACGAGTTCTCCCAGGGGGAGTTCTCCATGGGGCGAGTTCTCTGCATACCTTTCTGTGCAACGATGCGTTATTTCTGTAAACATTGGATCACGTACTATTTTGGGCAAAACAATTCATTTTGTATCAAGAAAAAACGATCGTACTTCAAAAATATCAAGTTATGATCATAAAGTGTATAAAAATATCAAAAATTTAGATTTGATATGCATAAGAAAATGATTTCTCAATGTCAACTTGAAGACCCCACTCCATGAACTTCTTACCTGTAACCCATAAAATCATATTTCTACGTATATGTAACAAGCTGCAAATGAATGCTGATAAAACTGAGGCCATTTTGATCACAACACAAAGACTTTCTCATTCACATCCTTTACCTCAAACAATAAATATCAGCAACACCAGCATTTAATTCACACAGTCAGTACGAAACATAGGTGTTACTTTAGACAGTACTCTTACATTACACCAACATGTCATGAAGATATGCAAGGCTGTATATCTTGAACTGAGACGCATCAGCTCCATTCGCAAATATCTTTCAGTTGATGCCACTAAAACACTTGTTTGTTCATTAATACTTTCAAGACTGGACTATTGTAACTCAATTTTGTCTTATTCGTCTAAATATCTATTCCAAAAACTTCAACAGTTCAAAACAGCTGCGCGGATCATCTTTAAAGTACCACGATCAGAGCACACCTCACCACTGCTCTGTACCCCATACTGTCTATCCATTAGATCCAGAATCAAACGCAAAATGTATTCTCTGTGCTGCGTTTCACTGACGGACTCCAGTCCAACATACCTATCCGGCCTCACCTATGTGTGTATACACCAGCCAGATACTTACACTCCTTTTCTGACAATCGTATACTCACTGTTCCCACTATGAAAACGAAGTCATATGGACAACGAACTTTTGTATACCAGGGTCCAGCAATGTGGAAAAAAATGCCCGTTGAAATTAAACACAAAGACACAGTGATCCCTTTCAGGAGTGCTCATTAAACTCACTTTTTTCGATTGCAAGAACAAACTTTAAGACCTAATAATGTTTAGTACCTTAAATATTTTCAGCATATTCTTTTTGTTTTCCAATTTCATGGTTTTTGTTTTTTGTTTTTCTGCAGTCAAATCATTATAGATGTTGTAAAGCGCTTAGAGCTTCTAATGATTAAGCGCTAAACAAAATCTATTATTGTTATTATTATTATTATTATTATTATTATTATTATTATTATTATTATTATTATAGCAGCAGAGAGGGTGGACAGACCGAAACTATTTCAAGCAAACCGAAACTATTTCAAGCAAACCGAAATTATTTCAAACAAAATCCTAAAGGATTTCAAACCGAAACCAATTTGGGCAGACAAAAAAAAGAAATCCTTTAGGATTTTACACGCTACAGACCCGGCATTGATGTCGCTGCGGAGACAAATTGAAAATCCTTGAAATTGTTAGCAATTTAGGATTTCACAAACAGGCTAATTTGTAAAACCTCACCTCGTAAATCAATCAAATTATTGGATTGGTCAGTGAGTTTGAAATTAATTCTCGTTAACGAATCATTATGACATCGCATATAGACTGGATTAGTTGGATCCTCAATTATTAGAAACCCTGGAGGAGCTGTTGGTTCAAATGAGTATAAAATATATCCTTGTTGGGCTTGATTTGATCTTTCGAGATTTATTTGATAACTTCCTTCGATAGCATCACATACAAAATTCACTTCAATCACCGAGGATATATTGACGTTTTGAGGAGCGATATGGCTACCACCAGCATCTGGGTCATTATTAATGTTTGAGGACATTTGTTTGTGGTTCTGGCATTTTTTTTTCCATTCGGCGAGTATCAGAGAAACGTTTTCTTGAATAGGATCATTAACAGATTTTTTAGTTCATTTGCGTTATACCCAAGAAACTTGAAATCGGGTAAATCAGCTTCTGTGATATTGTAACCGGTTAGGAATCTTTGTTTATCTCCATTCTCGTCATTACTTATTATCTAAACTATTCGTACGTCGATATATTCCATGTCGGATACAAGCTGATTTAATATCTCAAAATACTTTATAATCTCGATGCGTGAACTCGTTATATCAGAGAGATGCTCCTAAAAACTCTGTCGTAGTCTCTCTAGTTGTGTTTTATGTAATTGATTAATCTCTTTCAAATAATCAATGACGTTATTTAGAGTGAATACAATTGCAACGCATAAATCAGGAGTTTTCTCAAAACCAAATTCCCATTGCATGGTATTGTTATCGAGAAATGTGAATCTATCAGTTAATTTTGTATTTTTTATACCAGGCAAATAATTTCGATATGATGGAGCAATTTCGTGGTATGATTGTACATCTGTGACATAATCAGATTTTTTTAGGTTCTTGTACTTGATAAGATGTCCGAGGTGTTTTTTTCAGGCCATCCTATCACGGTTCTTATCGAACTCTGATAAATATCTACGACATACCCGGGTGAGTTTATCTCAATGGCAGATGATAACGTCGACTTGTGAACCGTTATAGCGATTTATGATTCTTTTCCAGTAATGGATTTTATTCTACGCTGAAATTCATTATTGATCTGTTTGATTTGGTATGACCCAGATGGTAGCGAAACAACGTTCCAATCTGGAGTTCCGTCTTGTTTATTCTTACTCGCAAACACCAGGGAATTATTCGGTTGTTGACCACCGAATGGTACTGATCTGATATTTGGCCAACTATGGTATACTCGTGCTATTTCCTTCACCGGAATCGCAGTAGGGAAATTCACACTGAATTCAGGGTTTGCTGAGGTTATTGATATCATGCTGGTTTTCACCGGCATGGTATTTTGCGCTATTCGTTGAAGCAGTCTTGCGATGTTACGACATTTTTCATAACAAAAATAATTACAACGGCAAATGATCACATTAAAAATTAAAAGAGATACCAAATAAAAGTGGTTTGAGTGACTTTTCTCTACGATTCCCTAATCGATTATTAAATAATACTATTCGACACCAGTATCTAATACATTAACAGGAATCTTATTATTCTATATTTCCATTTTTTGACAATATGTAAAATGATCATTAATAATATCATCAAATATTTTTTCGGAATAAGTTTTTAATAAATACTCAAAATGATTCCATCTATCAGAAAATATTAATTTTGATTTAGGATCAGGAACTGATAAATACCACCATTCATAAGAATCCTTCCATTTAGGAGAATCATCATAACATACACATATGTGTATTTCTCCACTTTCATTTCCAAATCTCCATCATCAACTTGATATTTAATATTAAGCATTCATATACATACCTCTTCAGATGGAAAAACAGCAACTCTTTTGCGCGTCAATTTAAAGAATATTTTCTTATCCCCGAGCTCAGAAATCGTGTAATATTCCCCGCCTTCGGTGAAAAATCCCTCAAGCATTTTTAACGAGTTTTATGTTTCAAATTTTAAGAATCATCCCATTGACAATCCAAACTGACCATCAATTGCAATGGTAATTATTTTGTGCCGTGAACAAATGATGAGGGAAGTGCGGAAAATTATTTTTTATAGGAAATTCCGCACTTTCACAGCAAATATAGAACTGTTAGATCATCATTCTGAGTTGTGATATCGTGAGAACCATCCATTGATACTCCAAATATGAAATATAGTGATCAATGTCGACGCGGAGCGCCAAAGCAAGATTTGTCATTTCAGAATCAGTGAAAGATTCATCAGTTTCAAAATCAGTGGAAGATTCATCAGTTTCCGATTCTTTTTCTAAAAGATCCCAATTAATCACCAAATAATATTGCTGAACACAGTTTTTTAATTCATTAAAAGGTTTATCATGAATTACTTCTACTTTTGTTGACATTTTGGTACATAAGAATTAACTAAATAATCAAAAACACCTTCACCGTATTTTTCAAAATAAGTACCATACATAATATGAGAATCCGGTTCACACCAACCAGACCATGTTGTCTCATCAGATGCAATAATAACACCACCACCTTGTATATAATACTCACTGCTACCTAGCATAACTCTACGCACAGCAACATTTAAAAAAAACAGCGATTCTTTTTCGACTTAAATTAAAACAAATCATTTTATTATTTTAAGGATCCAAGGATGGTTTATATAGTTTTTCAGATTCAAGATATAACTTCATCGTGGATTAAATAACAAGTATTCTTTCAAATTTAATTATCGGAAATATTAGAAAATGGCGAAAGTGCGGAAAATTATATTATTATAGGAAAATTCGAAGTTTCGCCATCGATGATAGAGCTGTTAGATCATTAATCTGTGTTGTCATATCGGTAAACCAATTATTAACACTCCAGATATGAAATAGTGTGATCAATTGTCGCCACGGTAATTATTTTTCATGAAAAAGTGGCAGAAGTGTCAAAAATTATTATTATATAGAAAATTGACACTTCAGCCAGTGATAATAGAGCTGTTTGTGGATCATTCTGAGTTATTGTATCGAGCGAACCACCCATTAACACTCCATACATGAAATGTTAACATCGTAGAGTGATCATCTACTGCAGTAATATCATTCCCGCCGTAGAACCCATTATCGGATATTAAAGTATTTTTCCATGATTGATCGTCGAGGAAATCTGATCCGGGCCAGACCGGATAGTATAGTGTGTAATCACCGCGATCAGTATGTTTATTATCTGACCGTAACTCCGCACCAAATCCTTTATAGAAAGATCAATTTGACTTTCTCAAAGATAATTTTAACTGTCAAATAACCTTTTCTAACTCTCGTCTCGGGGAAAATCTCAATGAAATGTTTCATTAACAATTCATATTTGCTGCGTTGTGATCTGAGTTGTGATGGCTCATGTAACATCGCATCGATGTTCAGGATAAGATCGGATCGATTCACCGGAGATGTTATTTTAATCAAATCCGCTGAAACAATATCAGGCAGCGACAATACTTCCAGGACATCGCGAACTATTTCAATTTGCTCCCGCGGTGAGATTTTATCGCCGCGAAAAGACTGTGCAATGATGGATTTTCCCTTATTAATTTTATCAACGATGACCCGTTGTCCTCGTTGTAGCCGCGATGAATTTGTGTTGAGTTGTTCTATTGTGAGACTATCTAATTTACCAACATCAGCCTGAAAAACATTATTGAGGTAAGTTATTTTTTTCTGATACGGATCTAACCGCGATTCTTGGTCGCATTTGTAATACCGCGGCGATTTCTCTGTTTTTGTGATCGTCTCACTCGATTGCGCGATTTTTTCCCCGATGCAACTCTTTAAGAATTCATCCACGGTAGCATTATAATTGATCTCCGCGGATGACATTTTTATGTTTTATTAATTATTTTTCTCGCATCATGTTTCATATGTGTACGAAAGCGTCTGTGTTATTTCATATAAGGAGTTCTTCATTGACGCGATTAACCGCGGTGTGAAATAACACCTGGAGTTGTTCTCATCGATGATATTACTGATGAACGTGTAGCCGTAGTTGGTGTTTATCTCACCGAGGTTAGGAGTTCGAAATAACATCTCTGTTTCTGATACATTCATCTCGTTTGAAGTTATCGTCGTGATATTATCATCTCGAGTCAGCGGGTCTTCATAGCATCAAATTCAATAATACAAGATCAGCACAATTGCGCTAGAGGATTAAGAAACTAATCCATGGGAGTTCAACATCTGCGGCCGATTTATTCGCTTGTCCATGCTGTATACAACCGCGGTATTTGAAAATCACCGATGTGGAAATTACTATCAATGAAAATTATTTGAATTTCCGCGATGAAGAAATTCCCGTGGCTTATATTACTAAAATCTTCATCGCGGTTACAGGACAGCTCGATCAGATCACTGGAATATCAGGCGGAAGTGGAAATATTATTACGTTATCGAGTCAGCCAGGATGTTATTGTAATATTTGTCAGCGACGACATCGATACAATGAAATTCATAATTACGTGGAACAGACCTGCATTGATTGTTACGCTGTAGTGTATTCGGATTGTTATCGCGTGGGATATTTCTGCGAACCCGGTAAGAAAATAACAATCCCAATCACCATCAGCGATGATCACGACTATGACAAATATATCAAATCGTTTAAGCGCCGCGACTATCCTGGAGAATTTCCACAAAAAAAATCCAGATGTGTTATATACTGAACCACCGGCACATGAATCCTGCCAGGGATGTAAAATCATTCTCAACGAAGACTACATGGATGAATCCGCATGTGGGGTGGGTAAGTCAGAATCGACCTGGAAATCAATAAGACCCGAACAATCCGTGTTATATTTATCATACCGAAAAACATTCACGGAGAAAATCGTCGCTGAGTATAATCTCGAATCATACAATGACATCTCGGGCAGTATTACCTTCCGACGTAATGATCATCGACTAATAACATCGCAAATAGAATCTATTCTTCGCGTACAGGGAATTCAAAATGTGATCATCGCCGAACAATGGCATGGAATTCGACGACAGATATTTTCATCACCACGATCTAGTAAAGTCATATGGGAAAAATTTGCTGGGTTAGCAGGTACTGCAGATCGAGTAATTGTTCTTGATGCAGATGCTGACAACGATGATTTGACGCTATTCAGAGATGTATTAAGGCGATCCGATATGAAATTCATCGTCAATGATTATCAACCTTACCTAGACAAGAAGTTCATTGTGGAACAATCTCACCGGGATAATTTTACAAAATTGTTAGATCATCTTAGAGACTTAACCTCTGGGAAGAATCGGGCTGTTGTGCTTACACATAACAAACGCCGCGGTGATTATTACGTGGAGAATCTCGCAAAACAACTCCAGCACAGAAATTATCGAGTGAGGTATTATCATGCGGTTACTGACCCAGCGATGAAAAGAAAGATTTCTCTGACGTCAATGAGACATTTAACGACGTTGATGTTATTTTACAATCTCACGCTGGAAGCTGGTGTGAGTATCGTCGATGATCGTTTGAAATATATGTATGTGTTCTCAGAACAACTAGGATCGGTCGAAGCCACCAAACAAGCATTGCATCGATTCAAAAATATCAATGAAATTCACTACTCGGCAACTTACCGCGGCAACAACAATACATTACCGCTGACTCGAGATGATAATATCACGACGATAACTTCAAACGAGATGAATGTATCAGAAACAGAGATGTTATTTCGAACTCCTGATCTCGGTGAGATAAACACCAACTACGGCTACGCGTTCATCAGTAATATCATCGATGAGAACAACTCCAGGTGTTATTTCACACCGCGGTTAATCGCGTCAATGAAGAATTCCTTATATGAAATAACACAGATGCTCCCGGAAACATATGAAACATGGTGCGAGAAAAATAATAAAAAAAATAAAAAAGTCATCCGCGGAGATCAATAATAATGCTACCGTGGATGAATTCTTGAAGAGTTGCATCGGGGAAAGAATCGCGCAATCATGTGAGACGATCACAAAAACAGAGAAATCGCCGCGGTATTACAAATACGACCAAGAATCGCGGTTAGATCCGTATCAGAAAAAACTAACTTACCTCAATAATGTGTTTCAGACTGATGTTGGTAAATTAGATAGTCCCACAATAGAACAACTTAATACAAATTCATCAAGGCTACAACGAGGACAATGGGTCATCGTTGATAAATTTAATAAGGGAAAATCCATCATTGCACAGTCTTTTCGCGGCGATAAAATCTCACCGCGGGAGCAAATTGAAATAGTTCGCGATGTCCTGGAAGTATTGTCGCTGCTTGATATTGTTTCAGCGGATTTGAGTAAAATAACATCTCCGGTGAATCGATCCGATCTTATCCTGAACATCGATGCGATGTTACATGAGCCATCACAACTCAGCAAATATGAATTATTAATCAAACATTTCAATGAGATTTTCCCCTAGACGAGAGTTAGAAAAGGTGATTTGACAGTTAAAAATATCATCGAGAAAGTCAAATTGATCTATCTATAAATGATTTGGTGCGGAGTTACGGTCAGATAATAAACATACTGATCGCGGTGATTATACACTATACTATCAGGTTTGGCCCGGATCAGATTTCCACGACGATCAATCATGGAAAAATACTTTAATATCCGATAATGGGTTCTACGGCGGGAATGATATTACTGCAGTAGATGATCACTCTACGATGTTAAAATTTCATGTATGGAGTGTTAATGGGTGGTTCGCTCAATACAATAACTCAGAATGATCCACAAACAGCTCTATTATCACAGGCAGAAGTGTCAATTTTCTATTTAATAATAATTTTTGACACTTCTGCCACTTTTTCATGATAAAAAATAATTACCGTGACAACAGGTGATCACACTATTTCATATCTGGAGTGTTAATAATTGGTTCACCGATATGACAACACAGATTAATGATCTAACAGCTCTATCATCGATGGCGAAACTTCGAATTTTCCTATAATAATTTAATTTTACGCATTTTCTCCATTTTCTAATATTTCCGATAATTAAATTTGAAAGAATACTTGTTATTTAATCCACGATGAAGTTATATTTTCAATCTGGAAAACTATATAAACCATCCTTGGATCCTAAAAGTAAAAGAATTTTTTAATTTAAGTCGAAAAAGAATCGCTGTTTTTCCAAATGTTGCTGTGCGTGGAGTTATGCAGCAGAGGGGGCGAATCGGACAAATTTTGGAGGCATCGATTCAGTAAACTAAGGCTTCTTCGTAAATCGTAAAAAAGTGTCCATTTGGCAAACCGAGGCTTCCTCGAAATAGTAAAAAAACAACGCCATTTTTGTTGTCGCGCCCCCTCTGCTGCTATGGGTTAATAATTTTTTAATAGAATATTTGATCTAACCCGATACGATATCGTGTTTTTGGATCTGATAAATTTATAGTTACAGATCCGTGCGGTTTTGCCCGAGCATTACTAAAGAAATTTCTAAATCGATTATAATCCATGTCACCGTCACACCAATATTGATAAATATTTTGCAGTGTGTATTTTTCAGTTCCGTTAAATACACATACTAAATTGCAATTTTCTCTGATTACACTTGGAATCTGTGCGTATTTTTGAGTGACATATATCACGTCTGTGTTGTTATATCGTCCTCGAGAAAATATTTTGGCAGGATTCTTTTGATTATCTAACATGATATCATCATATACGACTAAATTGTTAATACTTCCATCAATATCATCAATGCTCGGTGCTTCTTCGGTATCGGTTATAAATTCAATAATACTCTCTCCTGTGGTTTCTATTGTCTTTTCGTTAAAATCCTTTAACACTTCGTAGCATCGCTGATCATCTGCGCTCGGAGCAATCAAATATAGTTTATCCCATTTCATACATCTCATTATTAAATTATGTAGCAGTTGTGTCTTGCCACTTCCAGATGGTCCTTTATAATCGCGCGAATAGAGAGAATTTGGTAGCGCTGCATGATGCTTAACTGGTTCTCTTGTTTTTGTTGCCGAAAAATCAATTACATTCACGTTATTATAAATATATTATGGATCTAATATATTGTGTGAAATGTAAGAAGCGTACTGGCACAGATGGCTTGACGACGATTACAACTAGCAATAACAAATCAGCACTTTCTGGTAAGTGTGTACAACGTGGTAAAAAGAAATTTAGATTTGTTTCTATGAAATCTGCAGATAATTTTTAAAAAAACAAGGAGGTGATATTGCAGCCAAGTTAGTAAAATTACCAGGAACGCCATGGGCAAAGTATCCAGGAGAAAACACCTTCCGGGGTATAGTTATTGTGTACCCGGGACCAGTCTCAATATCAGACTCGATGATCAAAATCAACCTCGACGTGGTGAAGATCCAATAAACGCCATTGATGAGGCGTGTCATGCTCATGATGTTGCTTATAAAAGCAGTAATCTGCAACACAGACATCTTGCAGATGTAAAATTGATTCACGCGTTGAATTCTATCACTGATAAATCCTTCAAAGAAAAGTTGGCTTGATCGTTAGTAAAATCAGCGATGAAAGGTAAATTCATGATGGGTGCTGGTAATTAATAACAACATGGAATCTATTTATTATTCTCCGAAAGGATACTGGAGGGGTAAAGCAGCAATTGGTAAACTCGCTAGCGCCGCAAAGGTGAAAGATACCAGTACAGTGGATTGGTTATCCAAACAGGCGATATGGCAGATTTATTTACCACCTCCTAAACAAATTAGTTACTTGCATTTTGATGCGACCGTCCCCAATGGGGTTCATCAGGCTGATATATTATTTCTGCCAAGTGATGGTTTCTACAAAAATGCGCTAACCGTAGTTGATGTTGCGAGTCGATACAAAAAAGCAGAGCCGTTAAAAACAAAATCATCAACTGAAGTGGCTTCTGCGTTTGAAAAGATTTATCGAAGGGGTCCTCTGCGATGGCCAAATCTATTACAAGTTGATCCTGGCAAGGAATCTCAGGGTGTGGTTCTATCAATAATGAAGACTCATAATACTGCGTTACGACGAGGACATACTGCATTACATCGCGATCAGGCAATGGTTGAACGATTTAATCGCACACTTGCTGAGCGGTTATTTGGACATCAATACGCGAAGGAATTCATCCAGGATAAACGATCTCGTGAATGGTTCAACGATCTCGTGAATGGGTCAAGAGATTACCAGCTGTGATTACCGCGTTGAATAATGAGATTACTCGAACAATCAACATGAAACCTAACAAAGCAATTAAAATGAAGTATATATCCGTACAGCCGCAAAAAGATTTTTCAAAACAACCAATACTCGGCAATGTCACTGTTAGATATTTATATGAACCAGGAGAGCTCGAAGGGGGCAAAAAAAAAGAGCTACTGATCCTATTTGGAGTGTCACCGCACATACAATATCTAGTATAACACGATCTACGGGTAGACCGCCAGGCTATAGACTGGATTCAACTGCTCCTCAGTGACGATTTACTCGTGAACAACTGCAAGTGATACCCGAGGATAATCAATTACTGCCGCGTGGTCTTAACTAGCACCTCTTCGTCTGTTGCATTCAAGACAAGTCAGCATCACATTATCTCTGGTCTGACCTACGCTGCTATTTTTTCTGTCTACGGTGAATTGGCGAGGATCTTTATCCGATCAATACCAACACATTATACAATTGCAACTCGCGCAGTGATTATTCTGTTGTTGTTTCAATGTAATTATTAATTCGGCATCAATATCAAATTCTCTATTATTTTTTTCATCCTGTTGTTTATAACCAGCGTTTTTTTTTTGATTATATCATTGCTGACAATATCACTTATTCTAGTGTCGTTATAGTCTAGAACAACTCTTCGAAGTTGATTTATTCTTCGTACTCCGGACACTGCAATATAAACTAAATTTGACCACTCGATGTGATTATCTACTATCCAAACAACTGTATCGGATATAGTCAATCCCTGTGAAGAATGTATGTAAGCTAGCGTCCATGGGGATTTATCAGCGCGCAATGCATCTTCGACGACATTGATATCAACCAACATTTAATATGAGAATTTGGTTTTCACTTTGTCCTGGAATATCAACTTCAATATTCTGTTTTCGTGTATCCTTGGGCCTATAACAGAGCGGCTTTGGAAGTGTTGCAAATTTTTCTTTATGCAATTCAAATAACTTCATCTAAAGTGTATCTCTGACTATCGTTCTACTTGCCGCTATTAAATCGTTTGGTCACCACGCTTCCCAGAAATCATTTAATGGTGTTTCTGAAATTATTTCACGGGCTATTTCACATTGGATTCTATCCGGTTGTAATCTAATTACTTTCTTGAACTCGCGTAATTGTTCATCAAGTGCTTTATGATCGGTGTTAATTTCATCATAGTAGTCTACAAAATTTTTTAGCCAATCATGTGGGGATTAACCGACAAATGGACGCGGTTGGCCATAATCGCCGCACACTATTACTCTTGTATTCGCTAGCAATAGCCACTCGAGAAACCTTTGTAATACATCTAATGACACCGTGCATATCTCATCCCAAATAAGGAATTCAGGGATAAATTTCTCGCCCATTCGATCAGGAGTCCATTCGTCACCTTTCCATCGAAAGAAACTGTGATGAGTACAGGCATTAATTTCTCGCTGTTTCATCTCTTTGGCAAGTCTGTGGGTCGGTGTTAACACAATCATGTTTGATTTCCCACGAAATAACTCGATCGCACGAGTCGTCTTTCCTGACCCACCACAGCCGTTTAAGTAAGCGGTTTTATATCTATATATTGGATCAGATATCGACGGTGCATTAGATAGTTCTGATATCTGATTATTTTTCAAGTAATTGTTTTCAATCGTAACATCTGCTGATTTGGAATAATCACGCAATATTTCCCGCTTAATTCTCCATGATCCCCAACTCTCATATCAGATTTAGTGAATTCAGCCACTGCTTCGCTGTGTTTCGCGTCTATATAAAATGAATCAGTGGCGACTCTAACTGCGGTGTCAGGAATTCTATTTATCATCGAAAATATATTAAAAGAAGTATAAGCCAGCATAGACGCCCTCAAATGTATATACTGAAGACTGTATCCATCGTTGTAAGTAACAATTGTACCCAGTTTTGTTCCATCGGACAAGAAAGCGTCCTTACGATTGACGTATATACCCTTAGATGTTACATCTGCGATAATAAAACCGTATTCAACGCTATCTATAATCAACCGTGAAGAATATCGTTTATTGTCGTATTTTCCACCCTGAGTGAATTTACCGATTATCCTTCTGCCGAGTTCTTTCGCGTCTTTATTTCTAACTTCAAATAGCTGTTTGGACCATTTCATGACATTTTCTTCGTCGAGATCGGGAAATTGTTTTCTATTTTCGCTGATTATACTATCTAAACTATCAGGTTGTGGGAACCAGACTTCAGTCTGCGCTCGATATGATATAATTGCTTCACTGACAATCAGCGATATCAGCATTTTTAGAATCAATCAAATACCGTAATAACACTAATGGCATCCAGTGTTTTTCAGATATGTGTCTACCAATCCAAACATAACAACACGGATGAAGTCCTGTAGCCAATTCAAATAATACCACACGAGCGAATCCAGTTAAATCAAAATCGGGTAGTGGTCCGTTAATGGCGACACGAGTCATTTCATGTGTAGGAATGTCCAAATCACCCAAAATTCAAATCGTCAAACCAAAACAAACCACACCGTCACGTGGTGTGAATTTTTCATTCAAACCAGGTTGATTTTGTAGGTTTGTTTTGGTTTCATAACTTGGGCGTAGGGTGCGCGTCATCCATTGTCATTTATCATCCATTCATTCATTCATTGTTCTATGTTGTATAGTTCTGTGCTGTCCTTTATCATCCATTCATTCATTGTAGATATATATATATATATATATATATATATATATATATATATATATATATATATATATATATATCATCCATTCATTGTCATTGTGTATATAATACCACGCCATTGACGTCATTCATTGTATATATCCTTCATTGTACAACCGCCATGAAACTTGAATGGAGTTGTAATTGTATATATATATATATATATATATATATATATATATATATATATATATATATATATATATATATATATATATATATATATGTGTGTGTGTGTGTGTGTGTGTGTGTAAATGTGCCGTCCATTCATTGCACAACTGCCATAAAACTCGAATGGAGTTGTTATTGTATATATATGTAAATGTGCCGTCCATTCATTGTAAAACTGCAAGAAAACTCGAATGGAGTTGTAATTGTATATATATATATATATATATATATATATATATATATATATATATATATATATATATATATATATATATATATATATATATATATGTGTGTGTGTGTGTGTGTGTGTGTGTGTGTGTGTGTGTGTGTGTGTGTGTGTGTGTGTGTGTGTGTGTGTGTGTGTATGTGTGTGCCGTCCATTCACTAAACATATCCATTTGTTGTTTTAACCTGTTATTTAACGAATTAAATCCACTCTCAGGGGAATATGCTTCGTTATACCTCTGGTCCAGATAAGATGTGAAGTCACCTAACCGGACCCTATGAGATGTGCTGTCGTATATATGTAACCTCTGGGCGTCTCCGATGTGAATGGCACCTGAGGCGCCCAAATGGGGTTCATCATATATAATCGCATAATATCTCTGGACGTGAGTAAGATGTAATAATACATCTTACCACGGACGTAGTTCACATGTCATCATATATAGTCGCATAATATCTCTGGACGTGAGTAAGATGGAATAATACAACTTACCACGGACAGAGTTCATTTTTGAAAAATATATCAGAAGTATATAGTTATCATATAATTTGAATTCTGAAAATATCAATGAGATAATAACTGAAATTTCAAATTTGAAATCTCAAAAAATACCACTATTAGATAATTTAAATTGTGATCAAATTATTTCAGACTTTCAGGACATTGAATAAGGCGCGATGAAAAACAAATATGTCCTGCAAAAAAAATACGCACTGATAAAAAGAATCCAGAATTCTATCTTTGACTCCCTTGTATTCTGTAATGACGTCAGTGTGTTTGTCCCGTTATTTACCATCGTGGAAAAAATAAGGAAACTGGGGCAGGAATACAAAATGAAACGAATACTTAATTCAAAAATCAGGAATATAAGAATGCTAATTCATCAGCACGAAAATCCCCCTTCGGATACCCCCGTCGTATAAGTTGCGATTTGACACTATATATGCCTGTGTTAGGTGAAATTCTTACTATAAATACTTCAGTGATTTGTTTACAGGTAAAATTCTTACTCAACAAGTGTGCGCTCAACCAGAACAAAATTTGTAAAGGCTGTTTTAGTCAATAGCGGTTGAAATCCTATACTGGTGTTTATCAATGGCGTTTACTATAAGGAAGTTATAGTAAAAAAAAATTATTTGTTAATTACTGAAATATTTTAGTAAATACTCCTTTTTTAGTCGTTTTTTGGTGTTTTTTTTGACAGATTTTAGTCGTTTTTTGACTGATTTTAGGTGGTCTTGGTCGGGTCAAATGGTCGATTCTCTGAATAAATCAATTAGAGATTTTCTTATTAAAAGTCATTTTTGCTGCTTTTTAACTAAACATTTCACAAAAACGACTAAAATCAGTCAAAAAATGACAAAAAACGACCAAAAATGACTGTTGGTGTCAGTCGGGTCAAATGGTTGATTTACTCTAAATGAATCAATTAGAGTCATTTATAGTGAGTTCGTCAGTACATTTAGATTGAAATCTCCTCGAGATTCAAATTGGAAAATTGCTTTACTGTTTCAATAATGATGAATGAATCACTAACGACTAGATCGGCTCGTGAAAGATTATTTGCAATTAAAAAGTATATACCCGTACGCGACTCTGTCAGAAGTAAACTACAAACTAGACAGAGTCATCAGACTGATTTTGCCGCAGGATCTGAAGAGTTGTTTCTATCTGATTCTATTGAAGAATTAGCTGAATTCGTCACTAGGAGTTTTCATCAGAGAAGAAATTATATCCACGATGATTATAATCTCCCTATTAAAAAAGACTGGTATAATGGATTATATCGTGCGTTCACAGGTGCATCTACGGCATCGATGAAGAATGATACATATATGGGGTATATGAAAACAATAAAACAAGCTGAATCATCTACAGAGAAGCAATCGGATACCGGATTTCTTAGATTACCAGAACAATCAAAACTTTTTGATATAACACAATCCTCTTCACAAGGCGCAACTGGTATGACTGAAAAATTCGCTAGTGGATTTTCCAGTAGGGTATCAGGTAGTGGTTTAGTTAGTCGTCCTGGTAATATTCTCAGTGATATAGCACGATTAGAAGTATTCATCGGAGGGAAACGAGCTGGAAATAACTCACCGGAAATAATTAATGAAGCAGCTGATATCTGTAGGCGGTTATTTCAAGGTGGCATCATGGATATCAAAACATATCGAGATCTCATTGATGAGTTAGCCGAGCATCATGGTTATCACAGTGATTAATCACCGCATTAGATAAATAGTAATTGAATTACCAGTAATTGAATAAGAATGATCATACACTACAACCACGATAAACCAACCAGCGTTTATGTAGTAAACTCACGATTGCCTGTTTATAGCGCGTACGATGGTGATGGTCTCGGTGATACCATTGCAGGTTTATTTGCAAGAATGGCTCCAAAAGTGGCGCCGCTAGCAAAACAATTATCGATAAAAGCCATTGATGTCATTTGTGATAAGGGTATTAGTGCTGTTGGAGATGTTGCCGGGAAAGCGTTTTCCACCGCAAAGGCTAAACTACAGCGTTAGTTCGGCGACGAAAGAAGATAATATTGCCACAAATATGATAGCGGGAAGTGGCTTAAAACCACGACGGAAAAATCATGATTTAGATCAACGAATATATAATAAAATGTTTAAACGGTCACCTGATCCAGCCTTTGATATGGAAGCCCCAGTGCGCAAGGATGATTCTGTACGCGATTATCAATTCTATTCTTATCAGGCAGTACAACCCGATCTTTGATCGAGAATTGAACTTCAAGTCCATGATACCAGTAAATACTTTCTACCATGTGAAGCATTTATTGATGTGGAAGGAGAACTCGTAACAAATGATGCTGCTCATAATGATCCACCATACGCAGATAACCCAAACGTTCGAGTTGGTTTTGTCAATAATGGTATAATGGCGCTATTCGAGAGTGCTAGATATATGATTGATGGAAGAGAAATTGAATCTATTGAGCGTGAGGTTGATATTGCCACGGGAATAATCTGGTTAGCGAGATATTCTGATGATTATACAAGATCAGCAGGTCCATCTATGATGTTCTCTAAGGATATTACTGATCATCCTGAACACATTCAGTATATTAAATTACGGACACCGCAGGATACTGCATCTGATCCACAACAAGCAGCTGATCTGGAACATGAAGCAAGAAAAGTACTAATCCTAATTACAATCTAGGATTTACAACACGCGTAGCAACATTGAAAAGACCACGTCGACAGTTTTCATGCGCGATTCCACTGCATCATATATTCGGATTCTGTAGAAATGTCCAAAAAGTTATTTATGGAGCGAAACATACTGCAGTGCTCGTGCGAAAGGGTAGTGATAATGATGCAATCTGGCGTGGTGCTACTGTTCCTACCGGTAAAGTTATTTTAACAAAATTGTCGTTGTGGATGGTAGTAATGACTCCATGAATCACAGCAGAAGAACGATTACTATCATTTATGGATCATGGAGGAAAATCATTGCTGAGTTGGTTATCAGTGACCACAGATACCATGGATTCTAATATTGATGGTACATTTGCATGGCACCTGGCATCAAAACAAGGTATTTCAGCTCCGCGTCATATATTTGTTGCGTTACAGAATAGAGAGCGATTAAACTCTCAAGAACACAGCCATATGATATTTGATCAGATAGGTGTTAATGAAGTCTCGCTGAGAATAAACGGACAACAGGAACCATCCGAGGATATAGTACTTGATTATAATACCAACCAAATAGCACGTGTGTATATCGTCTGTTGTCATATATGGCACGCGATCAAAATGTTGATACCGGTCTGCAAATATCACAATTGGATTTTAAAAATCTATATCCGATCTATTACTTTTCGCTGGAACATCTTGATTTAACAAGACAATCCGTCGTTGATATACACTTTAGAGCTCGTGTAACCCTTCCTGCTGGTATTGCTAATTACAGAGTGGTTGCTGTCATTCTCAGCGACAAATCAATGCCACTCGAGGGTGTTGGTGGACGAATGAGAGTAATTGATGCACCAGTGGAAAACATGTACCAACTAGATAAATCTGTTATTGTATAATGTCATACAGTGTTGTTAGTGTTACATTGACTCCCGGTCAAATTAAAATATTGCAATTGGAATCAGCTAAAAAATGTGGAATCACAATAACGCTGAAACACAATCAGATGTCTGGTGGTCCGAATAAATTGTCACTGACAACTCGTCAGATAAAACATTTCAATGATGCTTTAAAAATTAAAAAGGGATTCAGATTACATTATCTGCAGCCGCGATAAAAAAACATGATAAAATCAGGTGGTACATTCCCGTTGTTAGCTGCGATTCCAGCGCTGATTGCAGCTGGTAAAGCGGCTGCGTTGGGAGCTGATGGAGCTCTCGGTGCAAAACCAATACACGGTATTACTCAATCATTTGAACCAAAAAAATAAGGACGCGGATACAAAAGAAAGGGAAAGGGTCTAAGATTACCAGAAACCCCGTATTCATGGTACAGAGGAAAAGGCCTGAGACTAATACCGGTTTATTAACTACGATAATTCCAATGTCAAATTTTGATTTACTCGATGCTGCTAAAAAACTTGCGATAAAAAACTTCAGGGGTGTCTTTATGAAAGATCAGTTGCCGGCTCAACCAAACAACGTTGAAACCGGTATCATTAATCTCGATAACAGCACCGGACCTGGAACTCACTGGGTTGCATATGCGATTGATCCACGTGCAATTATTTATTTCGATTCATATGGGCTAGCGCCGCCTAAAGAATTTATGCGCTATATAAACCGCTTAAAAACTCCTTGTTGGTATTCTATGCTACCAACACAACACCTAAATGACCCACCGATATGCGGCAACGAAGTATTGAATCTCCTTGACGCTATTTCAACATCGCGGGCACCACCTCATCGGGTCGTGAATGAATATACGAGTAGTCGCTTTTTAGAGAGAGAAAAGATTTGTGATGTAACAAAAATAATCGAAGATAAAATAGCTGAGATGTTGAACTTAGCAAATGTTGATCCCAATGAAATAGTTGTATTTCAAGATCATCAGGGTAAATTGAAAACGAGTAATTTTTCCCTTGATGATATTTTAGTTAAACTACGAGACGCAATAGAAGATACTATCGCGTTATTTTCCAATCAGGGTAAACTCAAACCGGGCGTCCTCATCACATATAAAATATTAACACTCGATAACAATTATATATCCTCGGCGAATTCATTGAAATCACTCAATGATAAGTATGACGATCATATAAATACATTTAATAAATTTATTGATTTACAAAAATCCATGGTGGACAAAATTGATAAACCCGTAGTAGAATTGTTTGGTAATCCACCTGTGACCACACCGAAAGTCACGGAGATAAAAACTTCTATTTTGGAACTAGCAACACTTCAATCCGAATATGAAAAACGCGTTGAAAAGTTTACATCATTTCGTAAAAATATCATTGATAAATTTTTGGCAACCACGTTGCATAAAATTGACATAAAACTCCCTGATATTAAAAAATCCATCGATGAGATGAAAAACGTCATCAAGGTAATCAAAAATGATGCAAAGAGGATGATAGCAATCATTGAAAAAACAAAAATTCCTCACGAGAAAACCAACAACGTAGTATACACGATCCAACACGGATCATTTGCGTGGACTCCTACAAACAATATATTAAGTATCACAGCGGCAGTCAAGGGTATTTATCGATTAACACTAGTAACACCGACTCAATTTAATATTACATCAACGAGCTCATCTGGTGTCAACAATACAATATCAACGATCATCGACAAAGATACCACTAAACAGTTCGCGATAGAATCCGCTGATAGTAATCTAGCTAGGGTTTTAGTAACATGGTATGTGGAATTCATAGCGGATTTGAGTAAACAACTAAATTTAAATCGTAAACGATTTGAAAATAAAATGTCATCACAGCAGTATCGCTATGATCAGGTCAGAGAATTGCAAACTAAACTCAAAACGCTCACTGAGGAGTACCAAACAAAAATAAAGAAATCACCGCAGTTGATGTTACTGTATGCTCGGTGAGTGGTGGAATCACCGGAGCTGGAATAATACTCTCCTCGGTGACAATGATTGCTCCGATAGCTGTTCCAATTTGTATATCAGCGGCGACAACAATCACGGGAATAATTCCGATAATAACAAAAAAATATCATCATGCAGCCAGCGTAAACTGCAAGATTACGTAGTTAAATTTCATGTTGTATCAACCGCGTACTCGCAATTATCCTCAATGGTATCATCGTCACTCGATGATACATTAATATCCGATAGTGAGTTTTCAGCGATGGTACGCATTTATGATTCCGCGATATCGAAATTAGAGCAGGATAATAATAATAATAACAATGACAACACCGCAAGAACTACTTCAACGAATAGCGGATAACACAACCCCGGTGAAAGCAAGCATGATCTCAATAACCTCAACCAATCCTGAATTTAGTGTGAATTTTCCTACTCCGATTCCTGTGAAGGATATAGCGCTGGCAAAACTACGAGTATATCACAGTTGGCCTAACATTAGGTCGGTAACATTTGGTGGTCAACAACCGAATAATTCTTTGGTATTTATCGAACAAATCAATGCCGAATTACAATGTAGAATAAAATCCATTACTGGAAAAGAATCGAAAATCGCTATAACGGTTCATGAACCAACACTATGATCCGCGACTGAGATTAACTCACCCGGATATGCCGTAGATATCTATCAGAGCTCAATCAGAACAATATTAGGATGGCCTGAAATAACACCTCCACGCAAACCACAAAAATCTGATTATGTCACGGGTAAACAATCATACCATGAAATTACCACATCGTATCGAGAACACCTCAGTGATATAAAAAAATCGTCGTTGCCTGGTACTTTTTTAATTTTATTGATCGGGATTCCGCCTTTTGGCGATTTAGGGTTGGACAGACTCCAGAATCAATGACATACATAAATATATATCAGAACAGAATTATTGAATATTGTAGAGAAATCAATCAAAAACATAGTCAACAACTACAACGACTACAACAAGCTATCAATGAATCTAATCACATCGAAATCATCACGCGGATAGAAATATTAAATTGACTTGTTTCCGACATGGAATATATCAACCAGCTAATAATTCAAGAAACAATTGATCACAGCTATGAAAACATTAGTCGAGCTAAACAAAGTTTTCTAACTGCATACAATATAACAGAAGCCGATCTACCGAATTTCAAGATTCCTGGGTATAACTCAAACGAACTAAAAAAATCTATTAATGATCTCATTGTTGAGAAATTTAATGAAATACTCGCCGCATGGAGACAACAAAACAAGGGTCCAACTATCTTGACATATAATAATGACCCAGATGGTGGCGTTAGGCATATCGCTCCGTTCAACGTCAATATATCCTCGGTGATTGCATTGAATTTAATATGCGATGTTATCGAAGGAAGCTATCAAATAAATCTTGAGCGATCGAATCAAGCTCAGCAGGGATATATTCTATATTCTTTTGCACCAACAGTTTCTCCAGGGTTTCTAATAATTGAGGATCCAACTAATCCAGTCTATATGCGATGTCATAATAATTCTTTAACGAGAATTAATTTTAAACTCACTGATCAGTCCAAAAATCTAATTGATTTACACAACGAGGTTTTACAAATTAGTTTGTTTGTAAAGTCCTAAAGGACTTTCATCGTAGCGATCTTTATTGTAAAAAATTGTTAATCCATAGCAGCAGAGGGGGTGAGTGCCAACGACATTGGCGTCCTTTTTTTTTGCCCTATTAAGCATTTACGAGGAATTCTTAGTTTACCGAATCGACGCCTATAAAAAGTTGTCCGATTCGCCACCTCTGCTGCTAGTTATGCTAGGTATCAATGAGTATTATATACAAGGTGGTGGTGTTATTATTGCATTTGATGGGACAACATGGTCTGGTTGGTGTGAACCGGATTCTCATATTATGTATGGTACTGATTTTGAAAAATACGATGAAGGTGTTTTTGATTATTTAGTTAATTCTTATGTACCAAAATGTCAACAAAAGTAGAAGTAATTCATGATAAACCTTTTAATGGATTAAAAACCGGTGTTGAGCAATATTATTTGGTGATTAATTGGGATCTTTTAGAAAAAGAATCGGAAACTGATGAATCTTCCACTGATTTTGAAAATGATGAATCTTTCACTGATTCTGAAATGACAAATCTTGCATTGGCGCTCCGCGGCGACATTGATCACTATATTTCATATTTGGAGTATCAATGGATGGTTCTCACGATATAACAACTCAGAATGATGATCTAACAGTTCTATATTTGCTGTGAAAGTGCGGAATTTCCTATAAAAATATAATTTTCCGCACTTCCCTCATCATTTGTTCACGGCACAAAATAATTACCATTGCAATTGATGGTCAGTTTGGAGTGTCAATGGGATGATTCTTAAAATTTGAAACATAAAACTCGTTAAAAATGCTTGAGGGATTTTTCACCGAAGGCGGGGAATATTACACGATTTCTGAGCTCGGGGATAAGAAAATATTCTTTAAATTGACGCGCAAAAGAGTTGCTGTTTTTCCATCCGATGAGGTATGTATATGAATGCTAAATATTGAATATCAAGTTGATGATGGAGATTTAGATTTAAATGAAAGTGGAGAAATACACATATGTGTTGGTTATGATGATTCTCCTATGGAATGATTCTTATGAATGGTGGTATTTATCAGTTCCTGATCCTAAATCAAAATTAATATTTTCTGATAGATGGAATCATTTTAAATATTTATTAAATACTTATTCCGAAAAAATATTTAATGATATTATTAATGATCATATTACATATTGTCAAAAAATGGAAATATAGAATAATAAGATTCCTGTTAATGTATTAGATACTGGTGTCGAACAGTAGTATTTAACAATCGATTGGGGAATAGTACAGAAAAGTCATAGAATTGATATTGAAAGGCGTAGAGCTAAACGTGAAAGGTTCTGAAAAAAATATGCTAAAATAATGCAAAAACTAAGTCGGGAATATGACGATAACTGATTAACCACTCAAATCACTTTTATTTGGGATCTCTTTAATTTTTAATGTAATCATTTGCCGTTGTAGTTATTTTTGTTATGAAAAATGTCGTAACATCGCAGGACTACTTCAACGAATAGCGGAAAATACCATGCCGATGAAAACCAGCATGATATCAATAACCTCAACAAACCCTGAATTCAGTGTGAATTTCTCTACTGCGATTCTGGTGAAGGAAATAGCACGAGTATACCATAGTTGGCCAAATATCAGATCAGTACCATTCGGTGGTCAACAACCGAATAATTCCCTGGTGATTGCGAGTAAGAATAAACAAGACGGAACTCCAGATTGGAACGTTGTTTCGCTACCATCTGGGTCATACCAAATCGAACAGATCAATAATGAATTTCAGCGTAGAATAAAATCCATTACTGGAAAAGAATCGAAAATCGCTATAACGGTTCACAAGTCGACGTTATCATCTGCCATTGAGATAAACTCACCCGGGTATGTCGTAGACATCTATCAGAGTTCGATAAGAACCGTGCTAAGATGGCCTGAAAAATCACCTCGGACATCTTATCAAATACCGGAACCTAAAAAATCTGATTATGTCACAGATGTACAATCATACCACGAAATCGCTCCATCATATCGAAATTATTTGCCTGGTATAAAAAATACACAATTAACTGATAGATTCACATTTCTCGATAACAATACCATGAATGGGAATTTGGTTTTAAGAAAACTCCTGATTGATCCGTTGCAATTGTATTCACTCTAAATAACGTCATTGATTATTTGAAAGAGATTATAATCAATTGCATAAAACAAAACTAGATAGACTACGACAGAGTTTCCAGGAGCATCTCTCTGATATAACGAGTTCACGCATCGAGATTATACAGTATGTTGAGATATTAAATCAGCTTGTATCCGACATGGAATATATCAACAAACGAATAGCTCAGATAATAATTAATGACAAGAATGGAGATGAACAAAGATTCCTAACCGGTTACAATATCACAGAAGCTGATTTACCCGATTTCAAGTTTCTTGGGTATAACGCAAATGAACTAAAAATCTGTTAATGATCTTATTCAAGAAAATTTTTCTTTGATACTCGCTGAATGGAAAAAAAATGCAACAACCACAAACAAATATCTTCAAATTAATAATGACCCAGATGCTGGTGGTACGCATATCGCTCCTCAAAACGTCAATATATCCTCGGTGATTGCAGTGAATTTAGTATGTGATGTTATCGATGGAAGTTATCAAATAAATCTCGAAAGATCAAATCAAGCCCAACAAGGATATATTTTATACTCATTTGCACCAAACGGCTCCTCCGGTGTTTCTAATAATTGAGGATCCAACTAATCCAGTCTATATGCGATGTCATAATGATTCGTTAACGAGGATTAATTTCAAACTCACTGACCAATCCAATAATTTGATTGATTTACGAGGTGAGGTTTTACAAATTAGCCTGTTTGTGAAATCCTAAATTGCTAACAATTTCAAGGATTTTCAATTCGTCTCCGCAGCGACATCAATGCCGGGTCTGTAGCGTGTAAAATCCTAAAGGATTTCTTTTTTTTTTTGTCGGCCTGAATTGATTTCGGTTTTAAATCATTTAGGATTTTGTTTGAAATAGTTTCAGTTTTTAACCCTTAGGACTTTGCTTGAAATAGTTTCGGTTTTCTTGAAATAGTTTCGGTTTGCTTGAAATAGTTTCGGTCTGTCCACCATCTCTGCTGCTATTATTATTATTATTATTATTATTATTATTATTAATCATACAAACAAATACTGGCTGGAAATGTATACTTCTGCATCTTTGTCCAAATTTCCAATTTTGCAAGAAGTTTTCCCACCCGTACAATATCATCTGCTACACAATGTGTCGACTTGCTGCTAGAACGGCATTCTCAAGAAATTCCCCGACGTATAGTCTGTTTGTAAATTCTTTAGTACGTCTTCCCCATAAACAAAACGTTGTCAACAAATTATATCACTTTCATTGTGATTTCTCTTCCACATAATAGCTTATTTTTAAAAAAAAATATTGAACTTTACTAACTTTCTTGTACAAGATTGGTTTAGTTTGGTTAAGATCTCTTGCCATTTATTGGCAATGTTACATTGAATTTTGCAAACACGGGCTATAAACCTGACCTAATTCGTCGAATGAAATGCTGACAGAAACAATCGAAAGTAATGTATTTCGTTTCTATAGCCCGATGTATAAACATTACATCTTTTCAAAGCTGTGCGCAGAATATGCCGACATGTTACGAGTCCTGAAAACAAGCAGGTGGTATCCCGTCTGTCCAAAATAATATTTTTTAAATGAATATTTTGGTGACGATTGTCTCTTTTTAAGTGGTAAGCATTGCATTACTTTATTTTGTCAATTGGTTGAATTCGGTAAGCATTTTGCTTCAGTATTGGAAACGGAAACCGTAGGTGCGCAGAAATGCCCGACAACATGGTATATTTTAGGTATTGTTCAAACCTATCTCTCCTAGTGAAAGCTGTTGTAGTCTTGCGCGCTTGCTTTTTTTTTTTCACTCCGCGAGAACGTTTGTATAAGTAGCCGCAGGAAAGAATCTCTTTGTATTCTCGACTGAAACGTTCAAATTTAGATATAATATTTTTGTTATGCAAGGTAGCATTATCAACCTTTGCATAATCAAGCCATGCTCAGTACTACCTTGTCAAGGACACCACGGAGATGCTTTCGGCAAAAGTACGTCTTGCAAGTATATATATAATGCATTTGCCATTCATAATTGCTGGAAAAAGTTTGATCCATACATAATGTCCTTCATTAATATCGTTATGCTCAAAGAGCCAGTCAATACATGTCATGGAATAAATATGAGGAGAAATACTTGGGTCGTTGCTAAGACCAAACACTGTACATAAATGTTATTTAGTAGTTCAAAATTTGGTTCGTCATTACGTTGCACAAGAAAGATATCCTGACAAAATACAACGCATTTAGAAACGCGGCATATCTGCTTGTTCTGTTAGAAATAGGACCAACATAGGTAGCGGATTATATATTGATATACTGAGAGAGAGAGAGAGAGAGAGAGAGAGAGAGAGAGAGAGAGAGAGAGAGAGAGAGAGAGAGAGAGAGAGAGAGAGAGAGTTTTTCTTGATAAGACATTCCTATGTAGAATGTTCAGATCAAACTATAAATAGACATACATTGTTTTCGGCTTTGCAGTCCTCGGGCCCGGCTGCTTACTGCTTTTCGGTGGCCGCTTACAACAAAGAAACGAAATCATCATAAGTGGCGACTAGTCTCTAAAATGAGTCTGTCATATGGAGTTCACTGTCTTCAAGCACATCAACGATACGAATGTATATTGTCAGAAATTATGCGGATTGCGCGAGATCTTAACAGGTTCTTTGAGGTCTCGCATAATAAAACAAAAGGCTTGCCAATGTATATTATGTTAGCACTTACACCGCCAAAAAAAAATCAGTTCAGTCGCTAATATGAGAGCGTACAAGTTGCACATCGAACTTAATAATTATGACAAGGGAAATTAGTTTTGTCACGACAGAGTCGGATAGCCTTTCTAAAATAATCATCGGAACCAAACAAAAACACGAAAAAAATTAATGATAAATGGGTGAGAATCATTGCCTGGACAACGATTGTATTAACAAGCAAGTCAGGCAGTAAAGTGTTAAAAAAATGAAAGAAAATGGTGAGAAATAGTCAGTAGAAGAAAATATTGCAGAGAATGTGGTCTAGGTAATGATTTCTGCATATGATGAATTTGTCTTTAGCAATCAAGATCACATCGATATATATCCTTGGAGACACGAATTTCGCAGACTCATCAGTAAAAAATATCCCAGATGTAACAGTGTTTTAGAGACAGCTTGTTTGATATGACCCCGCAGAATGAAAACTGATAAGAATATTTAGCGTATATGATCAAATCATCAAAATATCACTTAACAGGATGCTATGAAACAATTCAGCTTGCAGGTACGTCAGTCAGTACATTGTACTCCAAAACCAAATGGTGGCATTGGTATGATAATTAGGTAGTATGACACAGAAATACGGTTTTCATTTACCATTTTTTTTATAACCCCGTAGAACCATCAGAGGAGATGGATGCAAACCTTTATTGTATATATGCATGTTACCATCATATTGTTACGTGCTTAGGCTCGAATAAGCAGCAACACAGAAAGAGTGAAAACTAACAAGCTTGTATAACTTTAACAATGATTTTATTAAGTACAATTATTTTCATAAAATAATTAAACTTACGGTTTTAGAGAATCAAATCCAACAAATATAGAATTCACAAAAATAATCCACTAATGGAATTGCAAGTCCTAATAAATAAATGTTCTAATAGTTCCAGGTTCGAATCTTGACGATGTAATAATCCAAAATGGCTGACAATGTCACGTGATGCAGTTCTTGTTTTTAAATCATCCAGATGAAATTATGAAACATATGTCCTTTTCCAGATAAATAGAATAATTCTTCTTTTCCAACGAATTCACACAAGTCCAGAATAATATTAACACTCAAACATAAATACACAACGAATAACTTACAGCCCAATACTTCTACTACTGTCAGCTTCTAAAATACAGCTATATATATTGTTTTTCTGAAGTAAACAAGTGATCATGCTCTTTTCTAGAAATTGATAGAAGGTCATGGAAGGTCACAGAAAGAGACTACCTTACTAAAAATAACATACTCTAGATTTTTCTTACCCCTAAGAACTAAAAATAGAATGTTGTCCCTAAAATTAACCAATGAAATTGAAGATCTGTTTACAATGTTCAAAGCATGGTCAGGAACTAGACCACTGTAAGCCAAGGTCAAAACTTGTTTACAATCTAAGTCAGCCTATTTACAGAAAGTGATTAAGCTGAACTTTCTAGAACAATTTCCCAATTAATGAATATTAAATCCTAAATAATAAATTTGGGTTAAACAATTAAAAAATAAATAAATCCAATAGCCGTAACACCTTCCCCCATAAAATAAAAAGAAAGGTTTATATGATAAAACTTTCTTTTTATCACAAACCAATTTACATCTGAAATTAAAAATTACACAATATAATGAATTATACACGGGAAAGAGTGTTTACAATTATTTTATCAAGAAATAGCCTCAACCTTTTAACTTGTCCATGTCCCACTAAATGTCCTAAAAAAAAACAACACTCTAGCAAGGCAGAACTCACTTTTAAATAAATTAACAGTCAGACACGTATTAGTGAGTCTGTCAAAGAATTTTCTAATTGTTGCTAGATGTTCTCTCCAGGTGTCGTTGTAGATGATGACGTCACAAATCTCTAGACCAGAGATAATCATTTTTGTGAGACGCTGAAATGGACTTTCTTTATATTGATAGAGTCCTTTTGGAGTCGCAATGTTGAGTTTTCCTTTGCTCTTTCCGTAGTGGAATCTGCCAAAATCCTTTCAGAAGGTCAGAATTTGGTGACGTACTTGGCATTCCCAATTTTATAAATAGAATAGTCACTTCTTGTTAATGGGAATGAATCTGTTTTTGTCACTCTGTTCACCTTCCTTTAATCAGTGCACATACGGAAAGTTTTATCTGGTTTAGGAACAAATATGCATAGTGAACTCCAATCACTTTTACTGGGCTTGATAAAATCATTCTACAGCAAATATTGAATTTCCTTTTTCAAATATTCCTGTGTGAGTGGACTCGTCCAGCATGAATGCTGTTTGAAATTTTCAATTTCAACGTCATGAAAATTTTGTTTGTCCTGGTAAGAATATCTGGACATAAATGCTCATATAATAATAACTTTTAATTCATTTCTTTCTTGCACTTGCAACTGTGAAAGTTTCTGGCCTAGATTTTTTTATAATTTCTGAATTCCAACAATTCGTCGCTCCAATATCAGTCGAATCCTGATGATATTCCTTCACTAAGAGGGACTGGTACAACTAAATTAATTACATATTTAACATGGCTATCTCTTTCAATATACTGGTACTCCTATAATTAATTTAGATCCCAGGAGCACTAATACTATAATTTAACTCATTTTCTTCTTAACTTTGTAAGGGCCGTAATATCTAATTTGAAGTAAAGTAAGAAGAATGAATAAGAGTAACACAACTCCATTATCAGACTCAAAAGTTCTCTCCCTTGTATTTCTTTCAAACCTTAGCTTCATTTTTAACTTTAATTGATTACTTGACTTGGTCTTAGATAAGGAATCCACACAATCTACCATAATTCCACTGAAAGTTTCATCAAACGTAGGAATAGGTTGCAGATGAGCCTTACGTATCTTCTGATTGGGTTTTCCTACCATTTGACAAGTATGACAAGACCTACAGTATTTGGCAACATCGCTTTTGATTTTTGGCCAATAGAAATGAGTTAAGATCTTGTGATACATTTTATTAATCCCTAAATGACCAGCCAAAGGAGTTTCATGGGCCAGATTAAGTATTTCCTGTCTGTAAGGTTTTGGAACTACTATTTGATTGTTCACTGACCATTCATCACCAGCAGGTACCTCGGGAGGTCTCCATTTTCTCATAAGAATTCCATTTTTAATGAAATAACAGACAGGAACTTCAGTAGCTTCAGTCTCATTTATGACCCTTTGAAACAAACAGGAGATCTCAGGATCTTTTTCCTGTTCAACGACAAGTGACTGTCGTTTATCACCCTGATTAAGAGAATGAGTTATTAAAATATGATCACTATGATCAATACCTTCTGATTGATCTAAACCATCAAAAACCTGACCTATACAAGTGCCAGTTGAAGGAATGCTGCCTCCTGTAACATCACTCTCAAAATCACCACCCTGATTAGAATAAAGAGAATGAGTTGTCAAAAGAGGATCACTATGATCAATACTTTCTGATTGATCTAAACAAGAAGTAAATGTGACCTCATTGAAAACCTGACCTTTACAAGCGTCAGTTAAAGGAATACTGGCTTTTTCAACACAAGCCTGACCCATGCAGGAGTCAGATAAGGGAATGCTGCCCTCAATAACATAATCCTGACCCATGCATATGTCAACGAAGGGAATACTGCCCTTTTCAACTTCATTCTCAAGAACTTTCTTTACCATAGCTCTGGTAACTGCACAAGCTTGAAATATCTCAGGGAATTCTTTTTCAATTGGATCAACTTTCTGATCCAAATTAGGCTTGTCAGTTACAAGTGGATTAACCACAACCTTGTCCCCAGCTAAGTCGTTGCCTAGCAATAAATCAATTCCCTCTACGGGCAAAACCGAGACTGTTCCGATTGTCACAGGTCCTGACACTAAGTCTGATGACAAATTTACACAATGGAGAGGAACATTAACAAAGCCGCACTCTACTCCCTGAATAAGAACACTTTCATTAGAAGAAGACTTCTCAGAAAAAGGCAAAGTACCTGATAATAAAAGACTCTGAGAAGCTCCCGTGTCCCTTAAAATTTTAATAGGGGTGGGATTGGCCGAATCACCCAAGAGTGATATAGAACCCTTCGATATGAATGGTTCATAATTCTCCATAATAAAATCAGACCGGGGTTTATTAGACCCAACAATTGTATTGCTTTCAATACATGACTGTGACCTTGACCTCTTGGAAATAAGAGCATTTGGAACTGGTCTATCTTGATTCTGTTGCCTATTTTTCAATTTATAGCAATCAGAAATAACGTGTCCTTTTTTCTTGCAAAAGTTACACGTCGGAAGAGACAAGGATCTAGAATCAAACTTCTCTGAAGTCTGATTTTTGAAAGTTGTGTTAGTTTGAGTTTTAGAAGGGCTTGAATTAGGCGGAAATTCTTTTCTGCCAGAAAATTGTTGAGTAGAAGTCTTGTTAACAAAAGGAACTTTATGTGTCAAAGAATATTCGTCAGCAGCTCGAGCAGCATTTTCCAAGGTTTCAATCTGATGCTCCTCAAGATAAGTTTTAACATCACTATGGACACAGTTTTTGAACTCTTCAATTAATATAATTTGCTTGAGATTTTGGTAATCTTGCTCGACTTTCTTGGCCAAACACCATCTATCAAACAACTGCTCTTTTTGTCTAGCAAATTCGACATGAGTTTGTCCAGCTTCTTTTCTGTAATTTCTAAATTTTTGCCTATAAGCTTCAGGAACTAACTCATAACCTCTTAAAATGCATTCTTTAACTACGTCATAATCACCACTTTGCTGAACAGACAGTGAAGTGTAAATCTCACTAGCCTTACCAGTAAGTACACATTGTAGTAACTGAGTCCAATTCTCTCTTGGCCACTTTAAATTTTCTGCAACTTTTTCAAAAAGAATAAAATATTTGTCTACTTCTTTTTCTTTGAAAGGGGGCACTAATCTAATATTCCTTGCTAAATAAAAATTTTGATTTGAAGTATGATGATGATTCCCACTTGCCAGCTCCATTTCTTTCATTCTAATTTCATATTGTAATTGTTTTTCCTTCTCCCTTTCCTGTCTCTCTCTCTCCTCTTTTTCAAATTGTAATTGTCTTTCTTTATCCCTTTCCTGAAATTCCAGTTTCTTAAACTCTAATTCAGATTGTAATTGTCTCTCTTTCTCCTCTCTCTCTCTATCAATCCGCATTTTCTCTTTTTGTAATTCAATTTGCTTCTCTTTCTCCCTTTCCTGAAACTCCAGCTTCTTTAACTCTAATTCCATCTGGAATTTTAATTCTAATTCCTTTAGTTTAATGTCAGAGTCTGATGCAAACTTACTGACTGGAATCAAAGCACTTTGTTCCAAAACATCCTGTTCTACCAAATACTGGACCAAAATCTTTTTGATATCTTGTTTCGTTAAAGAAGCCTTCACTTCGGAAAGATCGTATTTCCTGGCAAGTTGAACCAACTCGTCTTTTTTGAAAAGATCTAATTGCTCCTGGGTAGGATTAGAAAGAAATATTTCTACCTTAGAAGTCATTTTGATACAAGCGTGTTAGTCTCACTAAAGATTTAAAATTTTCAAAAACTAGGGGAAATTCAAATTTAAATTCAAATTTATCTCAAATCTCAATTCCAGACGATAGCCACCAATTTCTATGTTACGTGCTTAGGCTCGAATAAGCAGCAACACAGAAAGAGTGAAAACTAACAAGCTTGTATAACTTTAACAATGATTTTATTAAGTACAATTATTTTCATAAAATAATTAAACTTACGGTTTTAGAGAATCAAATCCAACAAATATAGAATTCACAAAAATAATCCACTAATGGAATTGCAAGTCCTAATAAATAAATGTTCTAATAGTTCCAGGTTCGAATCTTGACGATGTAATAATCCAAAATGGCTGACAATGTCACGTGATGCAGTTCTTGTTTTTAAATCATCCAGATGAAATTATGAAACATATGTCCTTTTCCAGATAAATAGAATAATTCTTCTTTTCCAACGAATTCACACAAGTCCAGAATAATATTAACACTCAAACATAAATACACAACGAATAACTTACAGCCCAATACTTCTACTACTGTCAGCTTCTAAAATACAGCTATATATATTGTTTTTCTGAAGTAAACAAGTGATCATGCTCTTTTCTAGAAATTGATAGAAGGTCATGGAAGGTCACAGAAAGAGACTACCTTACTAAAAATAACATACTCTAGATTTTTCTTACCCCTAAGAACTAAAAATAGAATGTTGTCCCTAAAATTAACCAATGAAATTGAAGATCTGTTTACAATGTTCAAAGCATGGTCAGGAACTAGACCACTGTAAGCCAAGGTCAAAACTTGTTTACAATCTAAGTCAGCCTATTTACAGAAAGTGATTAAGCTGAACTTTCTAGAACAATTTCCCAATTAATGAATATTAAATCCTAAATAATAAATTTGGGTTAAACAATTAAAAAATAAATAAATCCAATAGCCGTAACAATATATATATATATATATATATATATATATATATATATATATATATATATATATATATATATATATATATATATATATATATATAACTTAGTCTAATATGATAAAATAAATAGATCGAAGAGTTCAATCATACTAGCAGCTATCTGCAAAAGAACAGCGAAGAATTTGTCGAGTATTACTACACAAATCACAAATGAGTTTACTGCTTTGAAATGTCGTACTTATCTTACAAACAATTATTTTTTTTGTCAGCAATTCTGTTGGTGTTAGGTGCTGCATAGTTTGCTAGATCATGAAGCTTCATAAATCCATGGATTCTGATTAAATCTGGCTTTTAATCGTAGTTCAGACTGATTTCAGAAAAGGAACATGAACTTCAAAACATAAAGTATGTGCAAATATGCCTACATAGCGCACATAAAACTGCTGAATTTAGAGACTTGTATGGTTTGCACCTTTTTATCAAAGCAGATTTAGTCAAGGAATTCAAAATCGTGGTGGAACTAAAGCCCGTGTTCGTTGGCAAATATGAATAAAGTTATGCAAAATACATAAACCTCAGAACGTTCAAAATCAAAGCGTTGGCAATGAGGCTGAAGTTCTGAACTACAGTGAAATATAAATGCTGCCTGAATTACAATTGGTACCGTCTCTATCGGTCTTGACAAAATCGTACAAAGATCATTTGCCAACAGTTTTATTGTACTTGTCTTCATTTATACGTCCAGATGTATGGCGACTTCTGCGTGAAAATTAAAAGGGTCCAGATGTTCCATTGCCGTCTGTTTTTAAATTGCTTTGAGTACGTCCTTGACACATTTGAAAGTATCATTTAAGATCTTTTTTTATTGTACCATACAGCCAACGTCGTTTTTCTTCCAGCCTATGTTAAATTATGTTTTATATGTGCGCACATATGTTACTTCAATCAAAGTCTTATATAATATTACGATGGTTTTCTTGTCTCTAATTCAAATCCAATTTGCTGCAGATTTGACATAGGGCAATTGAATGTTTTGTTATATTCGGGCTCGCGAGCAATGTAGTTGTTGATAATTTGGAATATCTTTGAAGGCAAGACGGTAACTAGCTTTCCTTCAATATATTTCTCGGTGATATCATATATCGCGTCAGAAATACAATCATATTGGATCTAAATACTTCATATAACGTATCAATTATGCAAATCTCCCTTCAAGTACAATTAATTTTAGTAATGCCAAGGTTCACACAATTGTCGTAATCATATAAGAAGCCTTATTGAAAGTCGCGATCGGATCCTTTATATCATATCTTCTGTAGTCTCTGTTGTGAAATATTGTTGTCATATACCAGGTAGAATCCAAGTTGGCTCAGATAACAATTGCAAAATCTCGTGTGCCGACAATCAAACTATATGATGCTGACAAACTTCTAGACCGGATAGCATCTTTGGGAAGTATTACGAATGCAGCTTTCTGAAGTCCTTGGCAAAGTGAAACTTGAAATCTTAAATTAAACTGTTGTATTGCCATCGCTGTCTATAAATATGGGCTCTATCCGAAACCATCAATATGTATGTTGCAGATATCCTTTCCAATGACATTCTCGCCGGTAGCTATCTCATTACATCTTCTGCTGATTTGTATAGCTACTTTATACACTGACTTCCATTTTTTTTATATAAAAAAGTACATCAAAAAGCTGCTTAGTGCATAGTTAGACAAATTTAAATATTGTGCGCAGCTAAAGTTAGATTTGCGACCCATGGTGGTTACTCGTATGTACCTGGCATCATTTTGGTGTAAAGTCATTGTTTCAGCATCGTCATATGCCATCATTTTTGTGTAAACACGAATATAGGCAACTTTAAATGGCTTTATGGATAATGGAGCTAGTGGTCTCATCCTCGTTTATGCATTACAAGGACTCCAGGAAAGCTTTGTCCAATAACAAAATGTGCAGACTAAAATCGTTTCCATGGCTGAGCCGATGGCGTCGTTCGCATCTGATGATGCAAATGTTTTTTTTTGGTGCATCTCTCGTTATATTGAAAAAGCGCTGGTCCTTGTAATAAATGAACGGTGACCCATCTAGCCTCTGGTTACTCTTGTACATAACTGCTTGCACGTACGGACTTTTCCTTTTTTAGGCTGACAAACCTCTTTCTGAGACATGCGGAATCTGATGGGTAATAGCTTGTTATTAAAGACTTAAAGATTTTTAAATTAATTTAATGTAGACCAATTCAAAGCAGATGGAGAGAAGGATGCTGACAGAAGTTGGTTCCAAAGGAAAACATCCTTTCTTTTTATTTAACATGTATGAATCGACCCAGTGTCCCTCCTACATCAGCCAACAACTGCTATTTTGATCTGGGTCAGCTCTGAAAACCTTGATAGAAAAACATTTAATTACTAACATTTTGAAACATTTGACAGCAGGCGTTTCAAATGAAGACATTTTAGCTGTATACAGGTGATGCTCAATATCTGTCAAACATAGCGACTTATACTGAAAACGTGTTATCTAAGTGTATCATACTTGGAAATCTTTAAAAGTTCTTAAAAACGACCTTACAATAGCAAATATAACCACAAAACCAATCAGTAAACTTTTTAAAAATAACGTTTTCTTCAAAGATACAGGAGAAAAATGAAATTAAACTAAAATATTTTGAATAATAATCTCTGTTTTTTTGCATAACATATGCTGATCCATATTTCAATATAGTCTTTGATACTAAAT
Organism: Unio delphinus; assembly: GCA_029339505.1. NCBI lineage: Eukaryota > Metazoa > Mollusca > Bivalvia > Unionida > Unionidae > Unio > Unio delphinus. The sequence goes on from JAQISU010000096.1 coordinate 3,326,864, forward strand.
ACAGTAAACCTTTCATTGTCTTGTTGGCATGAACAGGTTAGGATACGTTGACCAGATTTACAGAAAGCATCATAGTGAAATTGCTTTCATGTTTAGATAATGATGAAAACTCTCGTCGAATATTTCTGCTATCACAAAACACAAACAAAACTCTTAAATGGTTAAAGTATTATGCTAACCTAGTTTTCTAAGCGAACTTATATTGTATTTGCCTGATGTATATGTCAGCAGGATAAACAATCTCAGGCCATTTGGGACTGCTTGTTAGTTCTTAATAACACTATTCATATTAAAATATAACTTTAAACCTAAAGATGGTTTGCTGCTTTATTCTGACACTTGTTATCTCGATAGCTTTTGAATGTACATTCAGGCAAACCATATACATTAGTTTATAACCAAAAATAGTATATGTTGATTATTTTAACAGCACAATAGGGACCCCGAGTTGATGAGTGATCTAAAGCGCTTTCCGTTACGGATCACTGTCATCTCACTTCTGTCTATGTGTGTTTGAGTCTCGGATTCGGTTAATGTAGTTATGTAAGAAAGCTTTCCGGTAGCTTCTTTTGGATCGGTGATTCTTTCTGGGTTTAATCCGGGTTCTTCTTACACTATTTATACTGGCTGCCATGTATAGTCCTTCTTGTGTAGAAAAATGGCGTTAAACCCTACAACAACAACATTTACTACACTTTAACACAGTATTTCCTACATGATGCTGGAGAAAGAGGAAATATGAATCTTTCGAAGAACACGTTGAGGCATCCTACCCAATACCTACCTTATTCTACAATTTAAATCACCTTAACAAAATTAACTTTTGTGTCAAGATAAAAGACATGTAGGCTGATCTGTGTCTCTTCAGGAAAGTTGTCCTTGTTAATACCCAAAAGTGAAAATATGCATCTTGTCAGTGTTAGTAGTTAATACAATTTAAAGATACAGTAAATATATGAATAATTAATTAGCATACGGTATAACAATGATTTTCTTATTTCAATGACTTGAGTAAAACAAATGAAAGTATTGTATTCAGCATCATTTGTCTTTGATCTACTGTGAACCTTGATAACACTTTCTCCCACTCCCAATAAAGCAAGAAGGTTACGTGGCCCGACTATTCTTCCGTCACACGTTTGGTCATTGAGCATACATCCACGATACTTTTAATATCTTTCATTCTATCCTGGTACACATATTAGACTAGTGGCTCATATGTGCATTTTGCTATTCACAAATTGGCAGTTGCAATTGTTTTAATAATTTAGCCATTATTCTGTCATTCCGGTAATCCATTACTGATGATGCTTGAGTTGCAGACATTTTCTTCAGGTAGAAATATCGTAGCTCTTATAGACAGATCTTTATAAAACGTTGGTATACATATTAAACTAGTAGTACAGCTTTGTTTCTTCTTATTGGTTCATCAATACATCTCTGTTTTTCATTTCTAAATCAAAACTCCAAATCCGTTGAGGCTATCACTATGAAGTCAGCAACACATATCAGACAAATCATCCATATGTGCATTTTATTTTATCTTTATGCATGTGAGGTCATACTTTGCAATAGGCATACCCTTTCAGACATCCAATATGGCATCCTAACATATATATTATTCCGTGAAATACGTCCTCCCTGGTTTATTTTGTTTAAACTGAAAAAGCTACTAATATATCCACCATCAAGGATTCTAAGGTGGCTCTCTAGAAACTAATGATCTTCCTTGACGTTTATGATCTTGTGGGTTTCTACTAAAAAACCAACACAGTCCTTTTTATAACAATGGCAATAGTAAAAATCTAACCATGAACATGACTTCCAAATCATGATATCAATACTTTTTCAAAACCTAATTAGTCGTAACTACATAAAGTTTTCCCTGAAAGATATATTGGTATGCAGTTTGTTCTAAACCAAGGTGGAGCCTATTAGACTAACTCTCATCTATTAGGCCTAGCGAAAATGGTGCCAATTAAATCAAATAGAAAATGGTATCAGCTAGACTCAGAAAATAGTGACAGTTTTTAAGTCAGAAAATGAAGCATCTGTACCGTCTTCAAAATGTTTTCACTGAACACTTTTCACTTCCATGTTTCCATGTAGCTACCCTGGCGGACATTAACGCAGATTGGAATTGTTATAAATGTTGCTGATTAGACCTCTAAAGTGCTAGCAATGATAGCAATCGTGAAAATCTTGATGTAACTACTGTTTCGAATATATAGTCATATAGATGTGGGGTTTACACACACACACACACACACACACACACACACACACACACACTATATATATATATATATATATATATATATATATATATATATATATATATATATATAAAGATACAAACGGTGCAGATCTCGAAGATAATGACCATCGTGGCCATCCTACAAATCTTGTTATCGGCATTCATATTAAATGAATGAGAGCATTGATAAGATGTTTTAAACTAAAATGCTTTTGACAATATATAATTGGTCTAGTATAAGAATGATGCATTCCCTTACAACTAAATTACATTACGTGCATTTACATACTGACAAAAGAGAGTTTGGCAATGTGATTATGGTTACCCATAATAATAGATGATCTAGTACTGTCATATTGTTTAAAACAATGCGTGGAGTAGTTTAGCATATAGACAGCTTATAAAACTTTCCCATTGTACGTTGTTTGTTTACAATAGCGTGTACTGACAACAAACGTGCAAACAATCGCACACACAAACATGCTTTATTTATAATTAAATATTGTGTAGAAGAAGAGTATGTAACTAAATACACGCGTGTTGACTGATATGAAAAATTTGCAGTGTTAACTTATCCACGAGAGATGCTAAATTACGAATCACATACAATTGTTGAAACTTTTCATATGATCCGATTACGTTTCAATGGTAACGTATGAACGACATTTTGTATTTTAGTTTTGACAGTATAAATATAATAATGGTTCTGATGAAAACAATCCAGGTAATGATCATAAGAACAATAAACGAGTAATATAAATGCTATAAAACTATAATCTGATTGAAAGCATGATTATATTTGTTTTAAATTTACATCTGCTATTCGTCAATAACATATACAGTATTGTTAACATGTAAGAAAGTTTAGGACAGTTCACTATTCATTTTCCCTGACCAAATCACGACTCTTATATTTATTCGTATTTAAATATATTGGAATCTTTATTGTCTTTATAAATGGAAATGAAAACCACACAGTGTTATGTTGTTTAAATAAATAATAATGTCTTAAAGAATAATACTTCAGAACAAGCATAGGCAATGTATTGAAGGCAAGCAACATATGATAGCTGTTTTGAACTTTTAAAAAGTGTTATCAAGATAAATTCAACTTGTTATAAGAAAACAATTTGATGTACTTTCATAAAATCATTTTAGTCACCAAGTCAATTTATGCTTTACAAACACATGTTTACTTCATAGCTAAATTATGGTGAGAGTTCCTTATAGTTTTTGAAAACATTTTGTGTAGCTTTATAGTTGAATAGGTTTACTTCCAATTTCTTTTTCAGTAGAGTAAACCAGCGTTGGAATTTATGATTTTGTTTGATTTAGACCCTACAGTGATTATCTGGAACAAAACATTATATTATTTCGAAAGCTGAGCATTAAAATTATGTTCCCATACTTATAGGAACATGTTGCAATTTAACTATTTTCAGATTTGCTATATTCCATCCGTGCTTGCATTCACTGGGAGCCGCCATGCAGAAACACAATAATTTAAACGCGAGCAAAGTTTCCAAATATTGACACAAAATCTATTGCTTAATTCCAGCACCACATAAACTTAGACACTTAATTGCATTAATTAATTATTAATATAATTGCATTATATTCAAGATGCATGGATAATATTTAGGTTTTCTCTACCTTAATTCATTTTCCATTAATATTAGAAGTAAAGGGCGTATATTCTTATTAATGTATGTCTATCACATGAGGACACACCTTTCAAATTTGTTCTCAGTTCAAAACGTTTTCAAAGACTTGAAGTAGTTTTAATTTTTCACCGTTATTTTATTAACTTTCTTAGAGTGATTGCAACTGTTATCTTGCAACTACAATTTCTTTTCCACTGAATACATTGTTAATGTCTTCATGGAGTGAAATAAAAAATTTGGTTCAAGGACTTTTACATTAAGAAAACCCATACCATGCTAGTGTATACGTGTGAATGTTTGACTAGATTGCAAAACGTAGGTATGAGCGATATTACTCACCCAAACTTTCAAGGAAACATCTTAAATGGAGAAGTTCCTGATTTACAGTTAGGTTAGCTGAAACATGATCATCTGACCACAGTTTAATATAAATTCTGTTTTATCTCCCGATCTGATAACGTCTCCGTCTTGTTGGGATTTGGAAAATTCTGTTAAAAAATATCGATTCCTTTGCAACTCTGCTGCATACATTTCGTCCAAAAGAAACGTTTTAACTGATTTTTTAAATATTGCAGAAGTGAGGTGCAAATAGTTTGCAATAACCAAAATTTGGTAGGAAAGGGATTGTAAGTAGTTACGAAATGATGCATGACGTTTGCAAAGACCATATTACGTCAAGTTTAAATTTGCGATATATGCTGTTTTCATGCTTTGAGGCCAGTTTTACTAAGATGAAATGGAAGCTAAGTGACTTACCATGCATGGGTACACTGAGGCACACGACCTCATCTTGCGTCTGCGTATATTAAGCCCGAGTATGAGTTTCACATTCTATCAACTAAAAAACCGTGATTGTTCCATTTGTACAGCAAAACGGGAAAACAAAATACAGTTAAGACTGTTTGAATTAGCATCAGTACACCTTAGAAAAAAATAAGAACGCAACCAGTTTAATATACCTGCACTAGTATCACTATAGATATTTTTTAATTTTGATAGCTGAGTTAGATCAAGCATTTTTAAACCCAATTACTTTACTACTTTTATATCGATTGTCAAGAAGTACCGAGAGTACAGGTGTTCGTGAGTGCAGTCGCAACTGCAATTAAGCTAGTTTAACTGCACTTCAATCAGCGCCATTTATTGTGGATATAACCCCGATACAAAATCCGACTGATTTACCTATAATGGTTGCAATTCCAGCAATACCAAGGCTAATGGCGTTGTCGGCGATGATTCCATAAATAAATCTTCCACCAAATATATGCAAATATGTTTCATGTGCAACCCAATTCTCTAAGTATTTCATCTTGCATTTTATCTATCAATTATATTATATTCCTGCGAGGGTAATATTGAATGTCTAACATAGTTCTTTTAGTAATAACGTCATCGCGTAGTATTTTTGTTATGCAATGATACTTACGCGTACGAGATTCAAACGCACGTCTAACAAACATTTTTTGTTTGCTGGTACAATTTTCGTACAATTAAAGAAAATATCTGCATAAAGACGATTTAAGTCTCCGGCGATTGTGCTTTCCGGAGACCTGGCACCAGGTTCATAAAGATATAACACCGATTACGTATTATAATCATAACTGAAACGATAGTTCTCGTCTTTGCCCAAGAACTGAATATTATCTTTTTAGTCAAATCAATGTTGGCACAATATGATCATTGGGGAATACAAAAGTGGTTGAATTATCTGTGAATTCTATTTCGACTATGCAGAAACAATTCTTGAGTGCTTTTACTCATAGTTTTGTTGTCAGCGAGCTTGCTAATGGAATGATTGCAAAATATCTTTGATTTGTTATTGGTACATTACGGTGGTTCCAATTGTTGATTTCTCGTTGAAGCTTAACAAGAGTTTACTTCAGTGTATACAATGATATTTTAGGTATAACCACCAGTCACGTTATGTCGTACGAAGATTATGCAGGAGGTTATACTTTGTGGATTTCACTCCAGACCAAGGCAGCGAAGGGGAACATTTCCACCCTATAAACTCCGGTCAATTGCGTGTGGAAGTTCAATTTTCAGTTGCTCTTGCCGAGACGGTTAACGTCATTCTGTATGCCGAATTCGATAATACCATAAAAATCAACATTTCGAGAGAAGTCATTCTAGACTATTACACTTATCCCTCTTTGAATGTTGAAGAATCTATGGAAATGGAATGGGAGGATTCAGAGAAAGCAGACTACAAGACACAGATGAAGAGGCGGCGGTAATGAAGTCCAGATGACAATAACATGAACAGCATTTAGTATCATTTTTTGCCAGATAAAAGGCGAAGAAAATTACGGAATCGATCAAAAACGATTGCTATGGATCTAAAAACAATCATCCCAGTCAAATTCAACACGATACATGATGAGTCAAGAAGAAAAATAGGACGAGTATCTGGACGATGCTTGGAGTCTCATCTCAGAAGAAACAGTGTTGCATCAGCGCTTTAAAAACGCGCGTGATCATTCCTCTGCTCAATTGATTGGTCAATAAATCCATCACATCGAAGCTCTCTCGGCTCAGAGTAAGGAGACGAAGCAATGAAACGCTTACTTGTCAGACACGTTTAAGCAACAATTTTGATTGAATTGATGATTTATCATTACCCGTGGAAAATAAACCAACAAAAACAAGACAAAAATACATATCTTGGACCCTTATTACCTTTTGAACCACAGTTCATACACTGCTTCTTGGAATTATGTGGTGTGCCCTAAAGTTGAACTACCTCATCGCAAACCTCAAGACCATCAAGCTTATGGCATCAATACGGACGATAGCTATCTCCCATGATTATGTTTTCATTCACATTACGATCATTTATATTTTCTACATATATGCCCAATTTAATACAGCCTCCATTCTATTTGCAGATTAAGAGTATTGCCCGAGATTATGCATGTAAAAATAAATATTATTTAAATCCCGCAGTTTTTCCTTCTGTCATCTTAAATTCTACCTTTATTATTTACTTTTCTTCCCCTATAGACTGCTATGCTTTTTATTCTATTGTATTACTTTGAAACCATACTATATGCAATGCACTTTCAATTGTATTGTTTGTTTGTTATCAGACGCGGACGTTCTAACCAATTAGGCCACCTAAGTAAATTAAACGTTCCTTGTAAATTTCACAATCGGAAATGTACTGGTCCTCCAAGACCCGTGACGTTGTCAATATGGCGTTGTCAAGAATTCCGTTTAATAAGTTATCAAAGATCCAAAATTTAGTTCAAATAATAAGAACTTTATATTTCCACTGAACAGTACAAACAAATGTTTTGACTATCGAGTAATATCTACTTACAACATAAAACAAGTCTACAGACTTTCAAAAGAAAGACAAGAAATGGGCATAGCACCAAATTTGGATTGAAACTAATTCTGAAACTGTAACGCAGCTCCACCGAGTCTATTGCGATCATATTTTGCAACGGACCCAACGTGACGGACATTTTATTACTCATTTAGCGTTGACTTTTAACTATTCACGTGACCCAGCCCAACTAACTGGAAGTTACTGAATTCATCCAGAAATGTCGAAACCCCATCAGCTACTATTATATCTTGTTATTTAAAATTAATAATAATAACTGTCAGCCCATAGATACGTATTCTGGTTATAAATCTTATTTAATTTGCATTGTGTGAGAGTCGGGTAACGTTGCATAATTTTGCTTAAGACATTCTGTACAACTTACAACGATGAATAAAAATTAAAAAAATTAAATAAAGGCATGTTCCAGAAGTTACAAAAAATAGATATACACAACATTTCCACTGTTCGGTAGGAGCAGATAACTCCGATTTTGTTGATGCAGATTTAGCTGATTACTTGAATTGGATTGTGGTATTATGCAACGATACTGAACACATCACAATGAATATATAGATTGGCTCCCTTTGTCCGTACACATTGCAAGTATTGGGCAATGGTGTTAGTAATAATGGCTTTAAAATATTTTTGTTCTGAACTTCCGTATTATTTAATCAATTGTTTAATTGTATATGTGTTATATTTCTTGCCCTTTTTGTTTCATATAATACATTGTCTTTTCCGTTGTTATTTTGTTGGTTTCTATATGCATTTACCGGGAAGGACTATTGTATGCATTTACCGTAAGCATAAAGATGTCATACACTTATTTGAAAAAATATTTGCTCAAAAGCAAGCATTTTGAAAACAAAACAGTCACTGTATTTACCTGTTACAACTTCCTGGTCTAAGTAAAAGTATTTAAAAATCCTTTTCCTGTAAATTTGTTTATTTACTTGAATACATTTTCTTATGCCATGACTTTAGATAATACTATCGTAATAATGCCATCACATTACCAAACCAGAGGGATCTAATGCGTGCTGTTCTGAATTGTCTGAAGGAAATCAGAACACATTTAATTTTCCATTAACCAGATAGACATTTTCAAATAACTGATAATATCAATTGATTGTGACATATGAGGAAAGGAATCTTTCTTTAACTCTATTATTAGAGTAACGATGTTACAATAATTATTCAACAATAATTTTGAATCTAAATTAAACAATGGATATAAGCTGAAGTGGGTTCAATTTTGATGTAATTATAGAAAGAAAACCGTGTTAATGACTAACACATATGGTTGTAACTGTGATTAACCGGAATTTGTACTGATATATTAAATGCTAAAATGTACATTTAAAAACGTATCTCAAAATGTTTACATACTTATAACAGATGATTTAAACTTAAATTATGAACCCTGATAAAGATACAGAAAATTATGTTCATAAAATAATTTTAAAGCTAGGGAAGTAGTGGTATGTGTGACAAATGAAGTACATTTAGTTTTAGTTTGAAGAGTTAACTACGGAAAGAAACGATCAACAAGAGAGGCAAGTTTCAGTTCACACAGGCAAAGTAAGATATCTACTTGATTTTAGATAACATGGGATGTGATGTGGAAAAGGCCCTTATTGCAGCAGGATACAGATATGAGCACAGTTTAATATGGCTTGTTGTAAAGAAAGAACACAGTATCACATTAATCATGGGAAGTTTTACGAACTGAATAAACCTTTCTTAAGTGTTACTGAAAATGTTCTTTCTGATATGGGGGAAAAAGATAAAGGATATTATGAAACAATAGGGCTCCCGGGAAGTCGACTGGTCACTCTTGTAATCACTTACTAAATGTATTTTCCGACTCCAATAAATCCTTATTATGCAAAGAGAAAACGGGATTGACCTTCGAAGTCGACACTTAGATTCTGTCTCCCATCCTGTTACAATGTGAGACCAATCTAAGATATGAATTTATGTAACATTCAATGAAGTGTAAGTGTAAAGCGTTACATTTGACACCAATCTGAGATGAATTTGGGTGGCATTCAATGACGAATCTCAAAGTAGAGATAAATGTAGCGACTTAGGAATATAATGTTATTTACTAATAATTCGTTCTGGTCTCTACCTTTAAGTCCGTGTACTCTAGTTTGAGATAGGAAAACCGGGTTTGATTCTTCACCGCGGCAGTTGGACCTTATATCAGATGCAGTTAGATAAGGTATATATGTATGACTGCACCTGTCACGTCCTGTATTCTTTCTCCTCAATATTTAGAGATTTTCCGCTTCTTTCACTTTGTAACTTACATAACCAGACAATGATATATATATATATATATATATATATATATATATATATATATATATATATATATATATATATATATATATATATAACTTTATACGAAAATAACAATTCTCGGTTAAACAAAAATACATTTGTTTAAAGTAAATTGTCACTTCAGTTATTATCTGTTATAATATATATTTCCACTGTATTTGTCAATCACATGGACTTTTCTTTCTTTCTGTCATTATTGAAACTGCACATGTCAATAACACATATTAGATAATATTTAATTTTTGTGTTTGTATTTTAAATAGTCCTCGAAGATTGAAAATGCATTATGACTCAAATGTTACATGTCTGTATTATTGATTTATTTGTGTTAACAAAGCTGCCAGACTCCGGATACTGACTGTAATCTGATCAACCGTCAGTTTCATTGGACATCTATGGTGATAATTAGTGCCATGAAGATTGGAAAGGACATTTACTGTGAACGATTTATACATATGACAAACATTTTATTTCAGGTAATAACTTAGACTAATGCGAGAAAAGAATAGAAAAAACGGATGAACAAACTTTGCACTCACACACGAAAATATGTGTTTCTTACTACTTGCATTATGCTGCTTGGCAACATATTGTGTCTCGGACGGAAAACTCAAAGAAGGTGTACTTGGGAGAAATGTGTCTTTTTCATGGACGTTCAAAACTGTAACGCATGATATTATCTATATACTGCATAACGACTCACGTTTCTGGCAAGTATCGCCGAATAAAAATATTTCCTCTCGTCCTGTAAGAGTTTCGGTAAATAACATTACGCCTGACAGTGTAATGGTGACTGTAGACCTTATGAACATCACCAACAATGATGCTGGAAATTACAGATTGGTACGACAATGGGAATACCAGGATTTGGTTGAGAGCATTTATCTAAGAACAATTGGTATGTAACAAAAGCATGTTCTGTACGGTTACATTTGTGTCAACCCTTATCATGACATTAATGCATAAAGGAATCAAATAAGGTTTACCCACGTCAGAATGGAACCAAATGCTAGATCATAAAAGGTTATAACTGGCTTCAAACTAAATTTCTACTGTGGGGTCAAAGTCTATCGTTATGGATGCTTTACGAGCAGATAAGTTATTTTTAAACCGTACGACCATTAGTAATAGCACAGTCCCTTCCATTTACTTTTAATCTTTACCATGTTCTTCATAAAAATGTGTTAATATGTATGCAGTAGCATTATAAAAATCGATGCAAAATTTGAAGCCATTTAAAAATTGTGTTTTTGTGCCTCTCAGAATTGAACTACAACAATACACAATATATCATACGTAGAACAGAAGGCGACATGTAAGGACGGGTTGCGTTACACATCGTCTACATTGTTTTATAAATAGATGAGAGCAGCCGGGACCTTTTGCAGAAAAGCAAATAACCCACATCATTCAGCTCTAGTCTCAACGCCCACCACCTACCCACCTGTATATATATATATATATATATATATATATATATATATATATATATATATATATATATATATATATATATATATATATATACACACAGATCTTACAGCAATATTTACCCAGGCAAATATTCCCTGTCTTTTTACACGGTGTATTGTTTTAATTATTATTATTATTATTATTATTATTATTATTATTTCTTGTTGAGCGTTCTGCTACTACATTCTCATACAACATTCTTATTATAAAGTTACTGATATATAACAGCACTTGCTGTATTTGTTGGTCTCAAATTAGGTAGTTAACAATTTATATGAACCGACGTCATAATGTAAAGTATTGAACAGAATTTAGTTTTGCATGCATTAGTAGGTAAATGTAACCATTCTAATTTCCTTACATCACAAAATCTCTAGATATTCTAAACTAATTGTATTTAGTAATTTGGGATAGTAATAGTTTGTATTGCATACGGTGATTGGATTTAGGTTTTGTGGTATTTTGTGTGTAGCGTAAACTATTGATGTACAAGTCAAAAGCAACCCCCCCCCAAAAAAAAAAAAAAAAAAACAACTGCAACAAGCTAGTGAGAACTTAGTGCCTCATAAATGCATGGTCATAAGGGGATTAGAGGCAAAATATTGTTCGTGGTATTTGCGCCTGAAGAACGTTTCAGATGACAACGGCTGTTGTCTTCAGGTCCTTGAAAATGGGAATTATCAACCTAAAGTTATGCTCACGCAGGTGTTATTCGATTCGCTCGGCAGTGAATCTGCTTATAATTCACACACACACACACACACACACACACACACAACTCCACACATCCTCACAATGCTGAGATGATCAAATTCACAACTTTGCCCATTCAGAAAGTGATGTACCATGGTCAAAGTATTTCGACTTCTACTAAAAGGGACAATTGAACGAAATCATCATTGGGTTTACTTCGTTAAAAAGCAGACGTATATTTACGACCGAAATTACAGAGAAATAAGTCTCAGTTCTCTAGTGCGACATCATAATACTTCATAAACACGATTGCTGACATTTCCTTATCGCATTCTATAAACACAATGCTTCCCACCTATATTTGGATGCATTTTCCTTATAGTCAATGAACACTCATAATGTAACATCACACATGTTTCATTTTCTGTTTACACAGTAAAAACCAAAGTCAATTTATTTTCGTCGGCCATTCAAAATCTCTCTGACAGTATCTTTGAAAATAAAAGTAATATGTTCAGACTTTATTTACCCATATATATCCTATTTAAAACTATCTAACTACATGTACATATTTTTTACGCTTTCCTATATCGCATCACACCCATACACACAGGAACATGGAATGGGGATGATGGGATTTAATAAAGGGATACATATAATAACAGTGACAAGACATTGCCCGTGATAACACAACATAACTGTATTTGTTTGATTGTATTTAGTTGTAGTAGATAAAGTAGACGTATTATGCGCGCGGCATTGTATTACGTGTAGATAAACATTGCTTCAACTGTATGCTGTCGATTCTATATTCTATCCACCCATCTCTCTCTAGACGCATACATCTGCAGTGACAGAGAAAAGGAATTTGCACTTGATAAAACCCTTGAAACGCGGTTACACAAATCAACTTACAATAACTTGTTCATAGTAACGATATGTGTACACTTTCATTTGGATTTATGGTGTTCATAATATCAATGATAAAAAGTAGTCTATCGACACTATGCGGTAATTTGTTTGGTAACTTGGCACACCTACTGTAATGTTTGTTGTTGTTGTATTTTTTATATCTTAAACATATCGTAAGATTCTAAAAACCGATAATTTTTTAATATGAAAATGTCTGAATGCCGCCCCAAAATTCCCCATGTTCTCTCACTGTATATAATGAAGCGCTGCTGAAATGATATTAACTAACAACGATACAAACATATACTAATACCAATATATGTCATATCTATGAAAGGATATTGCCAAAGAAAAAGAAGATAATAAAGAAGAGCTTATTTCCACTTGAATGAAAAATGAAAAGTCCCGCACATGATGAGTGTAACTTAATGAAAAATATTCGAAACATATTTCATTATTCACTGATATTTTTTCGGGATACGATCCTCATACGATAAACAAGGTCATACTGAAAGATCAAGATTATAAAATAGAAGTAACACAATTGAATGGTGAAGAATATATATCCTTTTGATCGGATTTAAAAGTATATAAATGTAAAAAAGTTAGTAATAAAGTATTTGCAGAAAGAACATAACGATTTTACATGGTTACCATTTTATTGGCTAGTTCATATAGCAACCTGTTAAAAGGATTAAAAATCTTACATTTACAGAATGAATGAACATTCATCTGAAAAATGCAAGGGAACAAATGGAACAAAGTATTTAAAAATATATTTGTCCTTACGAATGTATGGATTCAGTTCAAATGTTTAATGAAGTGTATTTACCACTAAGATAACAATTGTATTCAAATCTTAATAGAATGGAAATTTGCCAAGCGTATTACCGGTATATTAGAAATGCCATTTAAAATTCATATTAAAGTCTTTTTTCGTGAGCTGTTTGACCACTAAGCAAAGAAAGGTATTGTAACATTATGTAACATTCTATAAGACATCCGATCTGTGTGTTTAATTATTTTCAAACTAGATCCAGCCTGTTATCCTTCTTGTAAATATAATTATTTAGTGCTATAAGCAAAGCTCTCAAATTTAGGAGGAGGGTCACGACAGATATGTGACCTTTTGGCAGTGTAATTGCAACGAACAATGATATGTTGGATATGAAAATCAACTTGTACATTTAATAGTTTATTACAGTGTTGTGTATGAACCGCGTCCAGTCTTAACTTTCTCAGCATATTAGTCATTATAATTTGCTATATTTATTAGTTTTCACAGACTTAAGTATCCGTACATTTCCACGTCTCATGGTAATACTCTGATCATTCGTCTTAATTGTATCATAACTACGACAAGAAATGATTACATTTCGAATCAGCATTCCTTCTCAATTGCTTGCAACTTAATTGCTAGATTATGCTTAAACTTACGTAGATCGTTAGTTTAAACAAAAACAGGTGCACACTCATACCTAAGTATGACCACATGCAAATGTTGGTAAGATTTTATACAATACAATGCGATAAAAGACAAATTCCAAAATTGTCTGTTATAAATATGTTAATAAACCATTAAATTTGACAAGATTTCTTTTTAAACTGACGCAAGATAGTAAAAGAATTTGAATAAAAACAAGCCAAATTATTTTGATGCTGAAAAACGAAACCTTATTTCCTTAAACTATTATTTTAGTTATCAAGAGATTTTGCTGTATTTTCAATGGACTGATTTCTTTTTGTGCTTTTTACCATGAATTTAGGATCAAATAACTTGAATACATAATTACTTCTTGAGAATGCTAATGTGCTAGCAATTGCTTCTCCGAGCGTTACTGCTGTTGGTGCCATATTACGCTATTTAATGACGATACATATATGTGTTGCCCTTTATTAAACAAGAATGTGGAAACAAATGAAATAATGTTTTCTTGAAAAGAATATGTTTTGTTTATTTTATAATACGTTAACTGAGTTATTATATGTGAAGTTTCTTTGTTCAAACTTGCTTTATAACCAAGGCGTCAATTTTTTAAAATCATTATTTTAATTTTTAATTTCAGATTTGATGTTTATGCTTAGTTTTCATCAATGTTCAACTAAAATTAATTTTCAAAATATAGTTTTACGGTGTGTTGTGTACAATATGTGCTTGTTTACCTAAAATACATAGTAAACATTGATTAAGCTAAGATATCCATTTAGTCGGTTACCGCTATAGCATTGTTTGAGAGCTGTTTTGCTCATTGTTGTATCGTATCCATTATCCCATTCTACTATTTGTATACTGTATATGTTTTCCTGTTAATGTTCGTCATCATGAGTCATTTCGTTATTAATTTATAATAGATTTTGGGACCACTACGAATAATTAAATTAGTCCCATGGTGTAGTCATTTAGTCAATTTACCACATATTAAACATGTCGGCTGGATTAAACCGTGTTTATCATGTAATGGTATTAGGCATTCAGAAAACAGCTTTTTCTTTACTTTTGCATGAAACTAGATCTGAAACATATATAGTTATTTTTCAATACTTTGATTGATCAAATGTCGATACAATATACCTCATCTGGATGTGACCTTTCATGCTGCTGACTTTATTTTGTTTCGAAAACGTTTAGCTTTATATATATATATATATATATATATATATATATATATATATAGTAGTTCCTAATTAGATTTTAAAATGTTTCTGCACTGTCTCTTTAACTGAACCGTAGAGACAATTTGCAGAAGAAAAATAACGGTGCACAACTTGCTACTTTCTAAATATTATCTGTTTAAAACATATTTAACTCAGCAATTACATTAGCTAACAATGTTTATGACTTTAACGTGTCTATTTGAAACTATTATAAAGTAAAATGCAGAAAATGTTAATAGTTTGAAATTTTAAAAGATAAAATGATAAATTCAACGGTTAATTTTTCAAAATGTTATTAGCCTAAGATGTAACGAACGTTATCATTCTGACTGAAAAGGCTCTTGATATTTGTGACCTTTGGTGACGTAGTAATTGTTTTTCAAAATATTGTTTCAGGATGGTTTATTTGGTGATGCTGTTATTTGGACGATTGACGGCAAAAGATCTTATAAATTGATAGGATTCAGACCTTAAAGTTTGTTGTCATTATAAGAGCTAGGGCCTTATTCCTAATTTTTAGAAGTCGGACGATTAGTGTTTTAGTTTGGTTTTAGATTTGAAGAATTAATGTCTTTGTTTTATACATTTGATGTATTAGTGTTTACGTGATATGTTTTGAGAACCTTTGGAGGGTTTTTGGCCTACTGTTCTTTTTATTATGAGGGTTACTGGCGTACTGTTATTTTTTATTATGAGGGTTATTGGCCTACTGTTATTTTTCATTATGAGGGTTAGTGACCTAGAGTTTTTCATTTAGTTGTTTGAAAAATGTACATGACTGGTGTCCTGCCGTTTATTTCGATAGGATGATCAGTGGTATTGATTTTTAGTTTATTTTATAACAACTCTTTATTTCTTGTGGTGGGTAGAGTGTTTCGTGCTTAGATCATAAACGAAAAGATAAGCAGCAAATGGCTGAGAATTTAAAAAACCCACAATTGACAATGCGGTGATTGGTCAAGGATTTAAAAAAATTAAAGAGGAGTTCAATAGATGACCTAGGCATACATTGAATATATTATGACATTAAACCTTTGAGTCTAAAGAGATTGTGTGAGCTTTAAGATTACAAGGTGATAAAAGGTACATTGATAGTAAGTGTGGGAGTTTATAAAGGAGAAGTGAGATCCTTATGGAGACGCACACTCCTACGCTTTAAATGTAGCAGTCACCGGCCAAAACGATCGGCGAAGGCTATTGGGTCGAGTTCGTGACATTAGGTATTATGGTTTGTGTGAATTGGTTTAGTGACGCCAAACATGACCCTTTGGTTTTACTTATTAGAAAGAAATGTCACGGAGCTATACTGACGTTTCTATTTTAAGGAAAAACCCATGTTACCGAAAGATACTCGTACTGCATGGAAAGCATTTTGTCATACGTATATTGATTTGTTTTGAGAATATAAAGCAGTCCGTCAGTGAAGGCAGGCAGCAAATGAGGGTGTGTGACCAATAGACCCAGCCATTCGTTTTGGCCGGCGAAGAGCGGCGAACAACAAATTGGAAGTGTAAGTTTGCTCGTTTCCATTTGTATCTCACCAAGCGTCTTGGCCGGTGGAGGGAAGATTCGAAATATGAGCAGGTAGTCAATGATATAGTGACTAATTTTGGAATATTGTGGCCATGTGTAGCTGTTATTTGTGACGTATGGATAATATACTGTACAACTTGACACAGCCAATCTCGGGATTGATATTCAGTTCAGTATACAAATGGAAAAACTGACCTTATTGAGTTCCTAATGTGGTGCAATGATAAGAGTTTACACCTAAACGAGAGCTTATTAACATGATCTGAATCAGTTTCTATTAATCTTATTTTGATAAAACATTGTATCATCAAGTGAGAGAGTTTTAGTGAAAATGTGCCCGTGAATGCATTGATTGTGTTAGATTTCAATATATGTAATAATTTTTGTGTATTTTTCTCTTTTTACCTTTGTCCTTTGAGTAACTATTGCCTGTCCTATGCGTTCATCCTCCCATATCTTACGTATCTTACTAAGTGTAGGGGAGTTTGTTACAATCAGTAAAAAACATTAGGCATTTGCTGAATTGGGTTATGCAAGGTCTTGCTTTGTAAATCATCGTTATGGGCATTGGTGTTCTTGTTTAGGAGCGATAATTTGTTTGGCCTCTAGTATAATGTTGTGTTTGACTATATTGACATTTAAAATGTTATGAAGACATTAATATCATTATTTCTAACCAAATGAGTAAGATACATGCAACATATATAACATCAGCTATTAAATAATGGATCGTGATGTTTTAACAAAATAGATTGACAAAGATAATCTATGTTTGAATTGAAAACCTTATAATATTTTCAACTCTTATTTGGCTTAGTCAAAGATACAGCTTTCGGCTCTCTTAAATTGTATTGAATATTTCATGCATTGTCTGTACATTTAGCTCTGCTTGTTTAGACGTCTTCTTAATATATTTGTCACTATTTGTTTGCTAACCCATTGTAGGCAAAGTTGAACAACTTATCTCTCTGAATATTGCATTCCACGTTTAATTCATGGTTGTTTTCATCACTGTCTTAAGTCTGTACTCCAAATTCTTGTTCCCGAACTCTCGGCATTTATCTTCTTTGCCGTATGCACTATTTAGTAACTGAAAATTAGCTGAATGTTGTGACTCTGGATTTGACAATCCTGATGTTGTGTTAGATGCACAGCATCAAGCTGATAACATGAAGATGGTTTCATCAAATTGCATTACGTATCGATATACCATAGCTCCCATCATTATAGTAGGCTAGACTTGGACACAGTGTGTGAGTCCCGTTGAACTCACTTTTTTTTTTACTGGGATCAGCTTGGATCGGCTACTGTTGTGTATCCTAGAAAATGGACTTTACTCTCGGTACTAAGTAGTCTTTATTGACGTAATCCATCTAGTAAAATCATATCCACCAAATTAAATAAAACAAATGTAGCTTGATAAATTTTGCACAGGTTTGTTTTAGTAAGTAATAAAAGGATCAAGCGGAATACCTGGTAACATTGTAGTTTGATAAAATGGTTGTTTAGGAATGCTGTCACATTGTTTCATTGGTGGCTGACCATATCATATTACTTGAATTTATATTCCCCTTCACAATTTAAAGGCATATTTTACGAGTCTATGCACTTAAATTATAAAACAGAATAGAGTGGAAAGCAACAAGCTTTGTATAATTCAACAAATAATTTATTCCCTAGAATACAAAGTGAAAATGAGAAAAAAGAACTTGTGGTACTGCGAACTAAATCCCCCAAATATTCAAGAATTACAGACATAG
The DNA here is from genome assembly GCA_029339505.1 of Unio delphinus. Classification (NCBI taxonomy): domain Eukaryota; kingdom Metazoa; phylum Mollusca; class Bivalvia; order Unionida; family Unionidae; genus Unio; species Unio delphinus. The sequence goes on from JAQISU010000096.1 coordinate 3,345,494, forward strand.
GTCCTAGTAACTGAAAGTGCAGAATAAAATTCAGTAGTCAGAATAAATCCAAAACTGAAGGCGATGATGCATCTGTGGGAGCTTATAGAGTGTTGATGTGTCAACATTCTATTGTTGAATCACAGTTATAATTCCAACTTTGAATCCACTTTAAAGTCTAGTGAATGTCTGTGTTCATGAATTTTATCAGAAGATCTTTGTATTTTCAGAAGAAATAACTTTAATTCAATAACTTGCAATCGAAAAATGAAATACTGGTCACAACATATATTACAAATTGAAAATGCTAGATCTTAAAGCAAGACCTAAAATTCCTCTCAGTTACACTATTCTCGACTTGACCTCAGGTTACAATTAACATTTATTTTAAAACAAAACTTTACTTAACGAAAAAAAAAACATTCTAGAATGTTCCTGATGGTTAGAAAATAAAAACCAGAATATGGACTATCTAAAATACACTGAGGAAATTCCAAAAGCAAAACCTAGAACCAATTAAATATATTTACTTACTAATGATTTTAAACCCATGCACATATATAATAATTAAGCTATGTATTTGTTGTTTGCAGAAAAAAATCAATTTATGTCTAGCAGAAATTAAAATGATTTTGGCAAAGGTCAAGTCTAACATACTATGTTACATTACAGTAACATGTGACGAAATTAGAAAACATTACAAAAAACTAAATAAATATGAAATAATTCAAATATACATAGCACATATTACACGAAGGCAACACTTTATAAAAATGATCGTCAACTGATTTGTCAAATTTTAGCAAACTTTCATTCAAATGAAAAACCATGACATATTAACATAGTTATCATTGTATGCATTTGAAGCGTGGTTAAAAAACATAGTTTATGGTGCCTATGTCAAATTATCTTTATTCAGCGTAGTAAATATATTATGAAATTACATAGTTGTGCAATATCCACGATACATCGAGCGTAAAACTATTAATTTCCTTCACAGTAATACCGTTGCCTACTAGCTACTACACAATATTTCTATCACTGCTTTTCGCATTTCGTTTCATTCTGTATTGTCATGCATCCGACGTTAATTTCAGTCTTTTGTGCAATCTTATTCTATTTATTACCAGACGCAAGCTTGCCCTCAATATCCTCTCGCTTCAAGTCAATCATTTTAAAACAGCTTAATCATTTATATATTTCATGTCCAGCATTCAAATATATCCTGGATGGAGTGTAGCCGTTTCCAAACGTATTGCATTATTTTATTCTAAAATTCTGACTGTTTTAGGGCTTTTAAGGCCAGAGTTCTAAATGTATCCTTTTATGAAGTAACCACATATGTTTCGCCATAATTGTAATATTATCTTCTTTACCTTCTCTAACTGGTGACTGGCTCTTGATCTATGATCTGTTCTAACTATCCATCGATTAACATATGCTAAAACGTTAAACAATTTCCTGCTTTGATTTTGAGAAAGATGCGTTTTCATTCAAGCTTTCGGGATCTGTTTTGATGGACACATTTTATTGATTACGTCATTAATAATTGAACTCGATCGTGTGTATAATTTAACCTGAACACATCACATGTTGCCTATACTCAGTTAATTTTTCTGTTAAAGTACGATTTTACACTCTATGTAGTTCTTTCATTCATATAATAATCATTATTAGTAATTAGGACCTATGGATAAATAGACTTACAGTTTATTCAACCTTACGTGAAAATATTAACAATCAATTCGATATATACCTTTGTAATGCATTAAACATACTGTTTTTATAATTGCTTGTAAAATAATTACTTTTTTATTTAACAGTTGCAGCTGGACCTACTGCCGTTAAGTTTGCACCAAACATTACGATGATCCAAGAACATTCTGGATTGAATATATCCTGCCTTGCAGACTGTTATCATATTTGTTCCTGGACGTGGACGAAAGTGGATGCCTCCATGGGTTCAGATGTTGTCTCAACAGAAAACGCATTATATATCAAAAATATTTCACGACAGGATAGCGGGAACTACTCATGCAGAGTTCTGAATAACGTTACTGGCATATCACTTGAAATTTATACATTTATACATATTGTATGTGAGTATAAAAATGTCAAAATACTAATATAATCATCATCAGCAGCAGCAACACAAGTGTTCCTAATAGCATCACTATACGTGCAGAGCTATGCTAAAGATAAGGAAGTCAACATTGTTGTTATATAGATACAAATCTAATTTTGATCACATGTTTACAATTTGTCCAGTAGCAATGCTACATTAAAATGTGAACATAAAATCTTGTTTCTGCTGTTGGTACATATTTGTATCGCATTCCATGCAAAATATTCCTGTTTGATGGTCTTTGTATGCAAGATGAAAGCAAATTAAAAAATCAATCAAAAAGGAAGGAATAATTGTAGAGAATAATTCTCTCAAAATTGAACTTTAGTATTATATTCATCTTGAATGAAGACGTACATTTCCAGATTTCTTATATATTCTCTATTATGTAGTGATTATTATTATTATTATTATTATTATTATTATTATTATTATTATTGTTATATTATTATATAGAACGAAGTATATTTTGTTCAGAAGGAAATATAAATTCGCATAAAACCTCGTCTCTCGCCAAGGTGTATGTCTTTTTGGAGTGTGCCGTAGTACATTTCTAGCTATTTCAGTGCTTGGTGTAATATTTGACATTAAATATCCTTCTTATCTCATTCTCTCTCCGTCGCGGTCTCTTTCAGATGGCCCTGATGTAATTACCTTTAATCCATCAAGCAAAATAATTCAATTAGATGAAACGAATTTCATAACAATAACTTGCTCCGCCGAATGCTTCCCGCCATGTCAGACTGGCTGGGCAAAAACAAACGAGGACGTTCTGATAACTGGTAAAGAACTGAAGCTTGTCAGTATAAAGAAAAACAGTAGCTTCACATGTCACGCAACGAACGCAAGAAATGACAACTCTACAATTTCTGACACTATCTATGTAATTGTGAAACCAGGTAAGAAACATATCTGTAACTAATATCTATATGTAACGCCAATTTAAATGTGCTTTCCCGATAACTTATTTATCAGAAACCCTTTATTCCATTGTGTTATCCACCGAACCAAAGTTTTTTGGATTACTATAAAACACTCAAGTACAATAGATTTTGCACAAACTTGTATATGGCTTGATTTGTAAGAAATTCGGAATTATCACTAGAAATATCGTTCATACATATTGGCGTATCTGTTTTATACTTTATTCATACATATTTATATCCGTTTCATGAAAAAATAATTTACTTAAAGAAGCACAACAGACCAGTTTTTGTTTGACATATAAGGCTTCTTTCGATTCCATTATTTTCCTTCAGATACATGAAATGTAATGCTTTTAATACTTCATTCTCATTTCTGAGTTAAGAATCTGGTTTGTATCATCTTAATTACGTGTGGCACAGCAGTAGTATATGGGGGCACTCTAGCCTCAATGGCAAATCCAGACAAAAAGGGCTTGGGCACATCTAGCCTCAAGGGGAATTTAACATGGGGAAATGTAACATGGAGAGAATGGGGAATTGAACATAGTGACAAGGATTGGGTCACTTTAGTGTCATTGGGACCTTAACGTTAAAAATGGGTTTATCAGAATTAGTGTTAATGGGAATTTAACATGGGAATGTCACCTGGAGTTCGAAGAGAATTGAACATTGGTGACTCCATTGTGTTTATAGGGTCAAAACTATTGATAGGGTAAAATGTACGTGTACGGACAAAGGGCTGATAGGGACAAACATAGATATACATAAAGAAACAAATACACATCGAAACACACAGAAAAGAGGGCAGAGATTTTCTAAATAAATACCCACAGATAATAAAAGTCTACGATATGGGTTCAAAACATTTATTCAAGTATATACATGGGCTCTCTGGCCTGTGCTTTAGTCTAAGCACTATCCATTTAAAACATTCAAATATGGACATGGAACAAATCTATTCACATGTTATCTGTTTCTTGGATCTAGAAAAAATACTTTTAAAATTAAAGTTTATGCCTTCAAAAAAGACCCTACATTACATACAACACATAAGCATTTAATATAAGAATGACACTTTTCATACAACAATTAATATTCATTTTTAAGAAAAAAGCTAGACCAAAACAAGTAACAAACAATCAAATAGGAGAAAGTTCATGTTGCTTTCTATATCCGTCACACACATTGTTTAAAATCTGGTCAGCTATCGCTTGTGTCCCAGCGTAGATGTTTCCCATTACGTACCCCTTTTCATTCGTAAATCTGCTTGAGTCTTACGCTCGATACTTGGTGTGTGAAATGATTCATCCTTTTCGCTTGGCAGTGTTAGTCACAATGAACTATTGGTCTTGGACGATGTCCCTTTTTATATGCTGCCCAATCTCGACGTGACCATACGGTGGAGTGAAGTGATTGGGAAGTCGTACTCTTTTTTCGTACACGATTTGATAGACTTTTTCCAAAGGTCGGCTAACGATTTGGTGTGTGGGTAAACGGACAATCTTGTGCGGCTCGTGGGTGGTCACTTTAAACGTTTCATCCTGTCCAGACTGCAAGGCTTCTTGAAGCACGTCAAAGTTCACCACTCGACTGGTGCGATAATTGAGAGTCAATCCTTTCACTTTACATTCGGTGTGCATTTCTCCTTGTGGGTCTCGGTATTCGTAGCCGTAATTTTTAGGACCGCCACTTGCAAAACATAGAATCTTGTCGTCGGGATGTTCATCTGTCCAGGCTCCTAAACGGTCTCCTTCGATAACAGGGTTACACTGGTTCGGTCGGTGAATGTAGATGCAACTGTCCGTGTCAAAATACAGCACACGATCTCCTAGGAGTTCTAACACTTCGTACAATTTTAAGCGAGCATGGGCTGTCACGTAAGCCGCAATGATGACATTTCCAAATTTGTCGGCTTCTACAAAGTCTAGTTCTTCTTCGTAATTGACTAAGATCAAGTCCTCACGAATGACGTCAACGTGTTTGATGACTTTGGTTTTGTCGTGAATCATCTGGAAGTAGCTAGAATATTCAGACAAATACTCCGTCATGGGTAAAGACGGTCGTTGTGCCATTTTACCCCACAAGCAATTTAACATCACTTTGGCAAACGATCGTCTTCCTTCGTTTTTCTCGATGTGGTCTAAAGTGATACCTTCCTGCTCCCTATATTTTTCTTTGAGTTTCTTTTGGTCTTCGGGAGTGTGACACCAGGAAGGATAGCCACTAGCTTCTTGTTTTAGTTTTAAAAAGGCATCCACGTAGTCTGCAAAAATACCTTTCTGTGTCTCGTCGCCCTTGCGGTATTGTTGTGTCTTGGGAAAGTGATAAATTTCGTACACTTCTAACAGTTGGTATCCCAGGTCCAGAGCTTTAAACAATTTCACGCTAACCCACGTTCCTGTCAAGGCACGTTCTTCCTGGCTGTGCTGACAAGGTTGGTCTTGGATGCACATTTCGGCACAAGTGCGACACAAAGGAAACATCAGTTTTCCTTGGCAATGGTGAGGTAAAACGGGATGGTACAAGTCTGTGGGAGGTAAGACTTTGCACTTGATTAATCCTTCGTACTGACGAATGTGGTCCAGGTCAATGTGTTCTGTCATCAATTCTGGATGCCCTACGGGAAAGTGACAATATTTGCACACGTAAGGATACAGCGAACACACGTCCAAGTATTTGATTTCTTCTCCCTTCTCCTCGTCCGCTTGGTACATCAAACAAGTGGCATTCGTCCGTCCTCCGTACAAACTATCCCGAGGGTTCAATGGGTCCACCAACTTGTAACTTTCTACGATGCGGTTAAACTCGGGATCGGTTTTCAAACGCTGATCGTACTCGTGTTCCCACATTTCCACCACCTGGTATCCTTGCTGTTCTAACTTCAAACGTCGTTGACAAGTTGTCTGGTACAAATCTTCCATAGTCCGTTGTAAAAACTGATTTTTGGTGTCACGCTGAGGATAGCACATAGGACATCCGTGAAATAAGCATCCGTTAAATTCGTACACGATTTGAGGGTTTTCTAAGTCCCAACCATCCATCGAATACGTTCCGATGGTCTTTTCGCCTCCTCCGTTGCGGGCGTGTTGGATCCGTTTGTTTTCCTTGTCACACAAATAATGGAGCCAGCGTAGGGCTTTGACCGAGTATTGACGTTTTACAAAGTTCGTCGTTTGAGAACTGATGACAGCCAGTGTGTTTTCGGGCATGAATCGATGGCGGTACACTAAAGAACACGCTTTGGCTATGGTACAAGCTTCTTTCAAAGGATCGATCCCTCCGTGCTCCATGAAGAATTCTCGAAATTTTCCACAACAACGTCGTAAAATGTCCACGTCAGATCGACAATACTTTAACATTTCTTCTTGAAAGTCAAAGGGGTCCGAGGCGTGAGTCTGGTACCAAGCGAAGAAAGCTTCTCGTTGTTCGGTACGCATGTTGTCGGGGTCGTAATAGTGAGCCTCGGGCAAATGGGGTAGAACGGTATGTTGATTGGCTTCGGTATTGAAAAAGTGTGGAAAATAACCTTTAGCCATTTCTGGCATACCAAACGTTTTAGGCATGCGACTCAATGGCATGGCCAAGTAACTCATCGAATCTTTAAACTGCACTTGTCCTACTTGCATGTAAATGATTTTGGCTCCGTTCAAAGTCACTTTAGGACGTTCGGTACTTTGTTCCGTATAGTATCTGAGCAGAAATTGCCCATCGTATCCCGAGAAATTGTGAGCAATTACCGTGGCATGGCGATGACAATCTCCGTAACGTTCGATGTCTTCTGGACTCCACGTCTCGTCGATGGGGTTTAAGATCCATTGGGCAAAATTGACCAAGGTGTTTGACCCTCGAAATATTTTTCACGTCCTCCAGGAATCTTGCTACAGTGAGGGCAATGACTAAAGATGGGCTCTTGGATACACTGCTCGCACGCTCGATGAGCCACGCAGAAATTGGAAATGTGAATACCGGTCTCTTGCATGCATTCGAAATCAAAAAAGATAAAATTTCCTTTCTTCTGGGTATCTTCTGATTGGGGTTGGTATTTTTGAATGAAGCATTCGTGTTCCGAATCCACGATTTGGCGACAAATGTGACATCGTTTCTTACCTCGACAAACGTGAAACTTGGCACTATTGGTACGTATGCCTTGTCCACAAGTAGCGCACAATCTCAGGAGTTGACAAGCATTTCTCTGCTGTGAACCTTGCATCTTCAAATGTTGTTGGTAACAGGTAGGACTGACAAAAGTGCGCTGACAAACAGGGCAATGCACTCTTTCTTTTCTTTTGTCCAGACAAGGTTTAGAGGCCAAACATCTCTCACATTTTGATCCACAATACTTGTGTTGTTCTCGATTGTTATAACCATAGTCACATTTTTCACAGTAGTAACTGTATCCCAGGAATCCAGTGATACTGGTAATGGTATCAAAATGCTCATCGTGATGATAGACGTGAATGTATTTTCCGTCTTTGAAATCGTGGCCTCGAAACAAAAGAGGTCCACGCACTTCTTGAGGGTGCACTTTCAAGGTGTAACGTGGAGCCAAGACTTCTTGCAATTTTTGCATTTCTGGAATGCCGCAAGGGGTGTCTTTGGATATCCCCGCTTGCTGTAACAGGAGTTCTGTTTCACTTCTTTGTTTGGCTCGGTCCGATTGTCGAATAGTTTTCCAGGCTCTTTTCCATTCTGCCGTATCGTTCTTGTTGGCATACGTTCGTCCCACGACGACAGCACGGGCTAAACACATCTGGTCTTGAGGATTGTTAATTCGGACGAGGCTTAGTTTGGTGTTGCGAAGGTTGTCGACCAATAATACTTTTTTGCGTCCTGTCCCCTGGGGAAGAGACACGTGGGTCATGAACAGTGTGGCTTTTCCGTCGGCGATGTGAAACTTGTCTTTGGATTGTTGCACATGTTGAATCTTGTCGATGACTTTGGAAGGTGTCAATTCTGATGGACTGCTAAACTCGATCCAAACAGGAGACTTCAAACCGTCGTGATGAATGGAAAGTGTCAAGCGATCGTCTTCTTTGCATTGGCATCGTAATTTCAGTGAGGTTAACAAAGAGTCCCACAAATCGGCGATGAGCCCTTCTGCTTTCTCCAAAGGTACTTCCGACTTGAAATTTTTAATTTTCACCGTGTACCTGTAGGCTGTAGTTCTAATTTTTCTAGAGGAACGTTTTTCCGTCTCTCGAATGTGGTAATACTTTTCGGGTGATACTGGTGGACTTTGGTTTGGAATATGCTCTCTCGGTCTGGCCGCAGGCATGGAAGGTATCGGTTCAGGTTCGCTGATGTCTTCATTTTGAGCAAACATTTCTTTACGTGTTTGAGGCGATACGTTGCGTCGCTGCCTTTTACCTTCTTCTTCTCTCTCACTGAAATCGTGCGATCGTTTCATCTCAATTACAGATTCAGAAATGATTTAACTATGTTCGATTTCTCTTTATATATACCCCTATGTACCTCTAGTTATGATAATGACTTGGTATATTTCACAAGGACAAGTGAAAGTCCAACAGTTTGGAAGCCCTGGATGACTTATGCAAACGACAATAGTAAGTCTGAAACACCTCATGCATCTTGACGACCCTTCGATTCAAATCCTACCACGAAAAGAAAAAGGTTGCAAGAAAAGGAAAAAAACTAGACATTTGGTGTCATAAGAGCTCCAGAGACTATACTGTACTGTTAGAACACGTACGTACTCCATCTAGAAAACAACGCTACTTGACTACGATGTCTCATTCTATTTGTCACTTCTACTTTGCTGTTGACCGCGATATCTACCAACCCTGATTTAACACACGTCTTTCTTCATTTGATATTTAAAAAAAATAATAAACCCATTTTTAAAAGAACTACCCCATTTTTTTGACAACAGCGACGATGTCTCCTCTTGCTCTTACTACTGTTGCTGCAACTACAACTTCGATCTTTCATAAGACCAAAGCATGAGTCAGAGTAAGTTAAGTTGTGAGGTTGAGCGGAGGTGTATAAACAACAACTGTCAAGAACTTATGTTCCAGTTCTGTTTGTGATAATAACTTGTGATACTTCACATTTTCTAAAGTGTAAATGTGTGCAAGTCGTACAAAAGTTATGTGACTATAGCTTTTGACACTTGCACAGACACTTCACTTCATAAGTGTCAAGAAAAAATTACTATCAGATTTTTTTACCATTATACAAAACACGCACACACTTGCAATGTGACATGAATCTGCACTTCCATGTTTGTGGATATCCCACAGATTCGGCCCAACATACAGAGCTGGCTAAGAACTGTAGGAATATCACACCATTGTTTCCGAAATACCAACAACAAAAATTATGTGTATCTTCCCCGTTCCACCCTTTATTAGTGTTTGGGTATGTTCTCTAAAAACACAAACAATATGGAACAAAATTAAATTTTGAATTAAAAATTCCCTCTTTATAACTTTTTTCTTGTGCATGTCAGATTACATTCAATGCCTTCTCCAAGTGAAAGACATTTCTACACGTCACTGTGTTTGTTAAATTCGGTTGTTTGTTTTTTGGGGTGTTAGTCATCGTTTATCTTCAATTCTATTCTTTTATGTATTTTTTCTTTTATAGAAGATGTAAGATTGTTTATTGCTGTAACGGTATATATTTTGTTTAGTCTATTGCTGCAAAAAGAAAATATATATAGCAAAGGGCTTAAGTTTGTTCATATTTTTATTATTTCAAGCTCTACAAAACGTACCAAGTTTGTTTTGCAAGAGGATTGAAACTTAAAGTTGCGCAGACGTGAAGGAAAACATACCTTTGTTACAAAAGTTTGCACTCTGTGTTCATTCTAATCATGCTTGCCTTATATCTTTTTGTTTTAGATAACACATTTCTTCTGATGTAAATACATGCATCTCTGGACAGACAGTTTGGGTTATCATCCTTCATGTTCACTGTACTTTAGTTTATTTACTTTATACAAACCCCAAATTCACTAGTTTGACAAAATTTACCACTTAGTACTATATTATTTCTCTCTACCTAGGCGAATATGTTTATGTCAAAGTGAGAAAGTATTTTCTTGGTCAGTTTTAAAACTCGAACAATAATTGCACAGTTAAGTGGTTGATGTGTCATGAAGAAATGGTACGATGCGCAACAAAGGGATTGTAAGTTTACACTCCAGTCTGTCTGCGCTGCAAATGAATCAATGCATGAGCCTAGGCAAAACAATGCGTCAGTCGTTAGAAGCAATGTATTGGCTACACTTTTTTCTACCCCCTTAGCTTCGAAATGCCCTCACTCGTTCTTAGTACAGTGACAAGATAAGACGTGTTTTTTTTCTGTGCCTGATCACTACAATATCTACCTTGAATTTCGAACCCAACAATGTGTCACTCATTGTAAGTGATTTCATTGGCAAACCGATATTTTCCACAGCCTTGTGTTCAACTCGGCTTCAGTCGTTATTCTCACAGCGAGAAGATAAGGCGTATATTTCTGTACCTGTCCACTAGTCACTTTCCAAACAATAAAACTTATGCACAAATAATCGCACCATCGTTGAAATGTCAGTCTTATTGCGAAATACACCAAAACATGTTTGGATGTATTATTCTGTGAGAACTTCACAAAACGTTTCTGACAGAATGATTTTAGTAGGCTATGTCTGCAATTCATTCTTGTGATATTTTACAATAGTGGTTTATTTCCTAAAGGAATAAGTATGTCAGTGAGATGTGTGTGAAATTTCGTAAGGAAAATATACTATACAAAACGTAAAAGAGTCGTGATATGTTTAAAAGTAGGAATAACACACTCTCTCTCTCTCTCTCTCTCTCTCTCTCTCTCTCTCTCTCTCTCTCTCTCTCTCTCTCTCTTAGCAATTTTTATTGAAATCTAGTGGCATCTGTTCCTGTTTTGAAGATACCTCACCAAAATTGTGAGCTGTAGTCACCATAATTACGTAAACTGTTCGGTCTGTCATGTAAATTTGTTTACAAAACTTACACCCTAAAATTAACATTTAACGTTGTTTTTTTTTATAACCATTTGTTTTTTCTTCTTTCTTAATAAAACGTGTGTAATTAAGAAAGAAGAAAAAAAACAAATGGTTATAAAAAAAAACGTTAAACACCATTCTGAAAAACAGAATGGTGTTTAACGTTGTTTTTTTTATAACCATTTGTTTTTTCTTCTTTCTTAATAAAACGTGTGTAATTAAGAAAGAAGAAAAAACAAATGGTTATAAAAAAACAAGGTTAAACACCATTCTGTTTTTAATATAATCATTAGAATACGTCTTACACATATTTTTTTTTCTAAAGCAAAAGCACGCACACAAGTGTTATTGTAAACTCTTACACACATTTATTTAATCTACTGTCACCCAAACAAATTGTTCTGAAATGGGTAACAGTAGATTAGGCAATAGTTTATTAGTCTGCATTGTTTGAGAGATGGTCAGACATAGCTAACATTACTGGTAAATAAATACAAAACGTAGGACGCCATTTTGGGGTCTGTTATTTTTTGCGGTATGATAAGGACAACGTTAATAAAGACCAACACACATTACATATGAGAAATGGTAATTGTTTTCATTCATTCATTCATCAATTTTATACAGAAGATAGTACGATACGTATTGTCAAGTCCCTACATAACATTTTGCTTTGGATCGAAAATGTACGAGGTGTCCTGTGTTTCGCAGCACACGCTACCAATAATGTTGCAAAGTTTTCACAAATCTAAGGGTATGGAAAAGATGCAGTATCAAAATGTGCCTTGTTCTATCGTCAGTCTAAACTGAGAGAAATAGGTCGAACATTGTTACAATTGTTCTGAACGCATGTTTCGCTTTCAGAATTTAGAGTTAACCATAGGCAGGGTTATACAGTGCAATGTCACTCGCGTCATTCTTGAAAAAGCCTTGTGTTTGTTGCCTTTTGGAAGAAGAATACAAAATTAGGATTGTTTTCATGACACATTGCAGTGTGCAAAAATAGGATAAAGCTAAGATACCTGAATTGTACAAGCTGAAGTCAACTCAAGATTTTGTTTCATACAATGATTTACTGATAGAAGAAAAAATCGTTCTATAATTTTAGGGTGTAAGTTTTGTAAACAAATTTACATGACAGACGGAACAGTTTACGTAATTATGGTGACTACAGCTCACAATTTTGGTGAGGTATCTTCAAAACAGGAACAGATGCCATTAGATTTCAATAAAAATTGCTATGAGAGAGAGAGAGAGAGAGAGAGAGAGAGAGAGAGAGAGAGAGAGAGAGAGAGAGAGAATGTTATTCCTACTTTTAAACATATCACGACTCTTTTACGTTTTGTATAGTATATTTTCCTTACGAAATTTCACACACATCTCACTGACATACTTATTCCTTTAGGAAATAAACCACTATTGTAAAATATCACAAGAATGAATTGCAGACATAGCCTACTAAAATCATTCTGTCAGAAACGTTTTGTGAAGTTCTCACAGAATAGTACATCCAAACATGTTTTGGTGTATTTTGCAATAAGACTGACATTTCAACGATGGTGCGATTATTTGTGCATAAGTTTTATTGTTTGGAAAGTGACTGTTGGACAGGTGTAAGTTTTAGAAAGAAAGAAAGAATAAACAAAGGGTTAAAAAAAACAACGTTAAACACCATTTTGGGGTCTGTTTTTTTATATAACCATTACAATAAGTCTAACACATATTTTTTTTCTAAAGCAACAGCACGCACACAAATTGTACTGAAATGGGTAACAGTAGATTGGGCGATATTTTAGCCTGCAGTGTTTGAGAGATGGGCAGACATAGCTAACATTACTGGTAAATAAATACAAAACGTAGGACACCATTTTGAGGTCTGTTATTTTTTTGCGGTATAATAAGGACAACGTTAATAAAGACCAACACACATTACATATGAGAAATGGTAATTGTTTTCATTCATCAATTTTATAAGAAGATAGTGCGATACGTATTGTCAATTGCCTACATAACATTTTGCTGTGGATCGAAAATGTACGAGGTGTCCTGTGTTTCGCAGCACACGCTACCAACAATGTTGCAAAGTTTTCACAAATCTAAGGGTATGGAAAAGATGCAGTATCAAAATGTGCCTTGTTCTATCGTCAGTCTAAACTAAGAGAAATAGGTCGAACATTGTTACAATTGTTCTGAACGCATGTTTCGCTTTCAGAATTTAGAGTTAACCATAGGCAGGGTTATACAGTGCAATGTCACTCGCGTCATTCCTGAAAAAGGCCTGTGTTTGTTGCCTTTTGGAAGAAGAATAAAAAATTAGGATTGTTTTCATGACACATTGCAGTGTGCAAAAATAGGATAAAGCTAAGATACCTGAATTGTACAAGCTGAAGTCAACTCAAGATTTTGTTTCATACAATGATTTACTGATAGAAGAAAAAAATCGTTCTATAAGTTTACATGACAGACGGAACAGTTTACGTAATTATGGTGACTACAGCTCACAATTTTGGAGAGGTATCTTCAAAACAGGAACAGATGCCATTAGATTTCAATATAAATTACTAAGAGAGAGAGAGAGAGAGAGAGAGAGAGAGAGAGAGAGAGAGAGAGAGAGAGAGAGAGAGAGAGAATGTTATTCCTACTTTTAAACATATCACGACTCTTTTACGTTTTGTATAGTATATTTTCCTTACGAAATTTCACACACATCTCACTGACATACTTATTCCTTTAGGAAATAAACCACTATTGTAAAATATCACAAGAATGAATTGCAGACATAGCCTACTAAAATCATTCTGTCAGAAACGTTTTGTGAAGTTCTCACAGAATAGTACATCCAAACATGTTTTGGTGTATTTCGCAATAAGACTGACATTTCAACGATGGTGCGATTATTTGTGCATAAGTTTTATTGTTTGGAAAGTGACTAGTGGACAGGTACAGAAATATACGCCTTATCTTCTCGCTGCTCATGAGAATAACAACTGAAGCCGAGTTGAACACAAGGCTGTGGAAAATATCGGTTTGCCAATGAAATCACTTACAATGAGTGACACATTGTTGGGTTCGAAATTCAAGGTAGATATTGTAGTGATCAGGCACAGAAAAAAAAAACACGTCTTATCTTGTCACTGTACTAAGAACGAGTGAGGGCATTTCGAAGCTAAGGGGGTAGAAAAAAGTGTAGCCAATACATTGCTTCTAACGACTGACGCATTGTTTTGCCTAGGCTCATGCATTGATTCATTTGTAGCGCAGACAGACTGGAGTGTAAACTTACAATCCCTTTGTTGCGCATCGTACCATTTCTTCATGACACATCAACCACTTAACTGTGCAATTATTGTTCGAGTTTTAAAACTGACCAAGAAAATACTTTCTCACTTTGACATAAACATATTCGCCTAGGTAGAGAGAAATAATATAGTACTAAGTGGTAAATTTTGTCAAACTAGTGAATTTGGGGTTTGTATAAAGTAAATAAACTAAAGTACAGTGAACATGAAGGATGATAACCCAAACTGTCTGTCCAGAGATGCATGTATTTACATCAGAAGAAATGTGTTATCTAAAACAAAAAGATATAAGGCAAGCATGATTAGAATGAACACAGAGTGCAAACTTTTGTAACAAAGGTATGTTTTCCTTCACGTCTGCGCAACTTTAAGTTTCAATCCTCTTGCAAAACAAACTTGGTACGTTTTGTAGAGCTTGAAATAATAAAAATATGAACAAACTTAAGCCCTTTGCTATATATATTTTCTTTTTGCAGCAATAGACTAAACAAAATATATACCGTTACAGCAATAAACAATCTTACATCTTCTATAAAAGAAAAAATACATTAAAGAATAGAATTGAAGATAAACGATGACTAACACCCCAAAAAACAAACAACCGAATTTAACAAAGGCAATGACGTGTAGAAATGTCTTTCACTTGGAGAAGGCATTGAATGTAATCTGACATGCACAAGAAAAAAGTTATAAAGAGAGAATTTTTAATTCAAAATTTAATTTTGTTCCATATTGTTTGTGTTTTTAGAGAACATACCCAAACACTAATAAAGGGTGGAACGGGGAAGATACACATAATTTTTGTTGTTGGTATTTCGGAAACAATGGTGTGATATTCCTACAGTTCTTAGCCAGCTCTGTATGTTGGGCCGAATCTGTGGGATATCCACAAACATGGAAGTGCAGATTCATGTCATATTGCAAGTGTGTGCGTGTTTTGTATAATGGTAAAAAAATCTGATAGTAATTTTTTCTTGACACTTATGAAGTGAAGTGTCTGTGCAAGTGTCAAAAGCTATAGTCACATAACTTTTGTACGACTTGCACACATTTACACTTTAGAAAATGTGAAGTATCACAAGTTATTATCACAAACAGAACTGGAACATAAGTTCTTGACAGTTGTTGTTTATACACCTCCGCTCAACTTCACAACTTAACTTACTCTGACTCATGCTTTGGTCTTATGAAAGATCGAAGTTGTAGTTGCAGCAACAGTAGTAAGAGCAAGAGGAGACATCGTCGCTGTTGTCAAAAAAGGGGTAGTTCTTTTAAAAATGGGTTTATTTTTTTTTTTAAAATATCAAATGAAAAAAGACGTGTGTTAAATCAGGGTTGGTAGATATCGCGGTCAACAGCAAAGTAGAAGTGACAAAGAGAATGAGACATCGTAGTCAAGTAGCGTTGTTTTCTAGATGGAGTACGTACGTGTTCTAACAGTACAGTATAGTCTCTGGAGCTCTTATGACACCAAATGTCTAGTTTTTTTCCTTTTCTTGCAAACTTTTTCTTTTCGTGGTAGGATTTGAATCGAAGGGTCGTCAAGATGCATGAGGTGTTTCAGACTTACTATTGTCGTTTGCATAAGTCATCCAGGGCTTCCAAACTGTTGGACTTTCACTTGTCCTTGTGAAATATACCAAGTCATTATCATAACTAGAGGTACATAGGGATATATATAAAGAGAAATCGAACATAGTTAAATCATTTCTGAATCTGTAATTGAGATGAAACGATCGCACGATTTCAGTGAGAGAGAAGAAGAAGGCAAAAGGCAGCGACGTAACGTATCGCCTCAAACACGTAAAGAAGTATTTGCTCAAATTGAAGACATCAGCGAACCTGAACCGATACCTTCCATGTCTGCGGCCAGACCGAGAGAGCATATTCCAAACCAAAGTCCACCAGTATCACCCGAAAAGTATTACCACATTCGAGAGACGGAAAAACGCTCCTCTAGAAAAATTAGAACTACAGCCTACAGGTACACGGTGAAAATTAAAAATTTCAAGTCGGAAGTACCTTTGGAGAAAGCAGAAGGGCTCATCGCCGATTTGTGGGACTCTTTGTTAACCTCACTGAAATTACGATGCCAATGCAAAGAAGACGATCGCTTGACACTTTCCATTCATCACGACGGTTTGAAGTCTCCTGTTTGGATCGAGTTTAGCAGTCCATCAGAATTGACACCTTCCAAAGTCATCGACAAGATTCAACATGTGCAACAATCCAAAGACAAGTTTCACATCGCCGACGGAAAAGCCACACTGTTCATGACCCACGTGTCTCTTCCCCAGGGGACAGGACGCAAAAAAGTATTATTGGTCGACAACCTTCGCAACACCAAACTAAGCCTCGTCCGAATTAACAATCCTCAAGACCAGATGTGTTTAGCCCGTGCTGTCGTCGTGGGACGAACGTATGCCAACAAGAACGATACGGCAGAATGGAAAAGAGCCTGGAAAACTATTCGACAATCGGACCGAGCCAAACAAAGAAGTGAAACAGAACTCCTGTTACAGCAAGCGGGGATATCCAAAGACACCCCTTGCGGCATTCCAGAAATGCAAAAATTGCATGACGTCTTGACTCCACGTTACACCTTGAAAGTGCACCCTCAAGAAGTACGTGGACCTCTTTTGTTTCGAGGCCACGATTTCAAAGACGGAAAATACATTCACGTCTATCATCACGATGAGCATTTTGATACCATTACCAGTATCACTGGATTCCTGGGATACAGTTACTACTGTGAAAAATGTGACTATGGTTATAACAATTGAGAACAACACAAGTATTGTGGATCAAAATGTGAGGGATGTTTGGCCTCTAAACCTTGTCTGGACAAAGGAAAAGAAAGAGTGCATTGCCCTGTTTGTCAGCGCACTTTTGTCAGTCCTACCTGTTACCAACAACATTTGAAGATGCAAGGTTCACAGCAGAGAAATGCTTGTCAACTCCTGAGATTGTGCGCTACTTGTGGACAAGGCATACGTACCAATAGTGCCAAGTTTCACGTTTGTCGAGGTAAGAAACGATGTCACATTTGTCGCCAAATCGTGGATTCGGAACACGAATGCTTCATTCAAAAATACCAACCCCAATCAGAAGATACCCAGAAGAAAGGAAATTTTATCTTTTTTGATTTCGAATGCATGCAAGAGACCGGTATTCACATTCCCAATTTCTGCGTGGCTCATCGAGCGTGCGAGCAGTGTATCCAAGAGCCCATCTTTAGTCATTGCCCTCACTGTAGCAAGATTCCAGGAGAACGTGAAAAAATATTTCGAGGGTCAAACACCTTGGTCAATTTTGCCCAATGGATCTTAAACCCCATCGACGAGACGTGGAGTCCAGAAGACATCGAACGTTACGGAGATTGTCATCGCCATACCACGGTAATTGCTCACAATTTCTCGGGATACAATGGGCAATTTCTGCTCAGATACTATACGGAACAAAGTACCGAACGTCCTAAAGTGACTTTGAACGGAGCCAAAATCATTTACATGCAAGTAGGACAAGTGCAGTTTAAAGATTCGATGAGTTACTTGGCCATGCCATTGAGTCGCATGCCTAAAACGTTTGGTATGCCAGAAATGGCTAAAGGTTATTTTCCACACTTTTTCAATACCGAAGCCAATCAACATACCGTTCTACCCCATTTGCCCGAGGCTCACTATTACGACCCCGACAACATGCGTACCGAACAACGAGAAGCTTTCTTCGCTTGGTACCAGACTCACGCCTCGGACCCCTTTGACTTTCAAGAAGAAATGTTAAAGTATTGTCGATCTGACGTGGACATTTTACGACGTTGTTGTGGAAAATTTCGAGAATTCTTCATGGAGCACGGAGGGATCGATCCTTTGAAAGAAGCTTGTACCATAGCCAAAGCGTGTTCTTTAGTGTACCGCCATCGATTCATGCCCGAAAACACACTGGCTGTCATCAGTCCTCAAACGACGAACTTTGTAAAACGTCAATACTCGGTCAAAGCCCTACGCTGGCTCCATTATTTGTGTGACAAGGAAAACAATCGGATCCAACACGCCCGCAACGGAGGAGGCGAAAAGACCATCGGAACGTATTCGATGGATGGTTGGGACTTAGAAAACCCTCAAATCGTGTACGAGTTTTACGGATGCTTATTTCACGGATGTCCTATGTGCTACCCTCAGCGTGACACCAAAAATCAGTTTTTACAACGGACTATGGAAGATTTGTACCAGACAACTTGTCAACGACGTTTGAAGTTAGAACAGCAAGGATACCAGGTGGTGGAAATGTGGGAACACGAGTACGATCAGCGTTTGAAAACCGATCCCGAGTTTAACCGCATCGTAGAAAGTTACAAGTTGGTGGACCCATTGAACCCTCGGGATAGTTTGTACGGAGGACGGACGAATGCCACTTGTTTGATGTACCAAGCGGACGAGGAGAAGGGAGAAGAAATCAAATACTTGGACGTGTGTTCGCTGTATCCTTACGTGTGCAAATATTGTCACTTTCCCGTAGGGCATCCAGAATTGATGACAGAACACATTGACCTGGACCACATTCGTCAGTACGAAGGATTAATCAAGTGCAAAGTCTTACCTCCCACAGACTTGTACCATCCCGTTTTACCTCACCATTGCCAAGGAAAACTGATGTTTCCTTTGTGTCGCACTTGTGCCGAAATGTGCATCCAAGACCAACCTTGTCAGCACAGCCAGGAAGAACGTGCCTTGACAGGAACGTGGGTTAGCGTGAAATTGTTTAAAGCTCTGGACCTGGGATACCAACTGTTAGAAGTGTACGAAATTTATCACTTTCCCAAGACACAACAATACCGCAAGGGCGACGAGACACAGAAAGGTATTTTTGCAGACTACGTGGATGCCTTTTTAAAACTAAAACAAGAAGCTAGTGGCTATCCTTCCTGGTGTCACACTCCCGAAGACCAAAAGAAATTCAAAGAAAAATATAGGGAGCAGGAAGGTATCACTTTAGACCACATCGAGAAAAACGAAGGAAGACGATCGTTTGCCAAAGTGATGTTAAATTGCTTGTGGGGTAAAATGGCACAACGACCGTCTTTACCCATGACGGAGTATTTGTCTGAATATTCTAGCTACTTCCAGATGATTCACGACAAAACCAAAGTCATCAAACACGTTGACGTCATTCGTGAGGACTTGATCTTAGTCAATTACGAAGAAGAACTAGACTTTGTAGAAGCCGACAAATTTGGAAATGTCATCATTGCGGCTTACGTGACAGCCCATGCTCGCTTAAAATTGTACGAAGTGTTAGAACTCCTAGGAGATCGTGTGCTGTATTTTGACACGGACAGTTGCATCTACATTCACCGACCGAACCAGTGTAACCCTGTTATCGAAGGAGACCGTTTAGGAGCCTGGACCGATGAACATCCCGACGACAAGATTCTATGTTTTGCAAGTGGCGGTCCTAAAAATTACGGCTACGAATACCGAGACCCACAAGGAGAAATGCACACCGAATGTAAAGTGAAAGGATTGACTCTCAATTATCGCACCAGTCGAGTGGTGAACTTTGACGTGCTTCAAGAAGCCTTACAGTCTGGACAGGATGAAACGTTTAAAGTGACCACCCACGAGCCGCACAAGATTGTCCGTTTACCCACACACCAAATCTTTAGCCGACCTTTGGAAAAAGTCTATCAAATCGTGTACGAAAAAAGAGTACGACTTCCCAATCACTTCACTCCACCGTATGGTCACGTCGAGATTGGGCAGCATATAAAAAGGGACATCGTCCAAGACCAATAGTTCATTGTGACTAACACTGCCAAGCGAGAAGGATGAATCATTTCACACACCAAGTATCGAGCGTAAGAATGAAAAGGGGTACGTAATGGGAAACATCTACGCTGGGACACAAGCAATGGCTGACCAGATTTTAAACAATGTGTGTGACGGATATAGAAAGCAACATGAACTTTCTCCTATTTGATTGTTTGTTACTTGTTTTGGTCTAGCTTTTTTCTTAAAAATGAATATTAATTGTTGTATGAAAAGTGTCATTCTTATATTAAATGCTTATGTATTGTATGTAATGTTGGGTCTTTTTTTGAAGGCATAAACTTTAATTTTAAAAGTATTTTTTCTAGATCCAAGAAATAGATAACATGTGAATAGATTTGTTCCATGTCCATATTTGAATGTTTTAAATGGATAGTGCTTAGACTAAAGCACAGGCCAGAGAGCCCATGTATATACTTGAATAAATGTTTTGAGCCCATATCGTAGACTTTTATTATCTGTGGGTATTTATTTAGAAAATCTCTGCCCTCTTTTCTGTGTGTTTCGATGTGTATTTGTTTCTTTATGTATATCTATGTTTGTCCCTATCAGCCCTTTGTCCGTACACGTACATTTTACCCTATCAATAGTTTTGACCCTATAAACACAATGGAGTCACCAATGTTCAATTCCCTTCGAACTCCAGGTGACATTCCCATGTTAAATTCCCATTAACACTAATTCTGATAAACCCATTTTTAACGTTAAGGTCCCAATGACACTAAAGTGACCCAATCCTTGTCACTATGTTCAATTCCCCATTCTCTCCATTTTACATTTCCCCATGTTAAATTCCCCTTGAGGCTAGATGTGCCTAAGCCCTTTTTGACTGGATTTCCCATTGAGGCTAGAATGCCCCCATATACTACTCACAGCTATTACTGTCATAAGAGTTCATACAATTTCTAATCAATAATGCAACATTGAGTTTTAATTACATTTTTGCTGGCTTCAAAGATCCCGATTTGATACCTGTTTTTAATAGGTATTTAAGAGAGGTACTCTAAGGTTTGGAAATTATAGGATTTTATCTCATCTCATGATTACTCTGTTATATTCCACGTAGTTTTTTCCTAACGTTTTTCTAAAAATTTTTTTACAGACTTTACTATATTTATTTATGAGACCCAGAATGTTATATATTTATTAATCTTTTCCTAAATTGGTTCAAAAGACTTTATTTACTTACCTTTAAATCCATGCATTTCAATGATTTGCAGAATGTTTTAATTCAACCTCAAATTATATGCTATATTACTCAATACTTTTCAGAACATATCAAAAACCTGTATTATCTCATTTGCGACAAAGTGTAAAAAATAGTCATTAAAAATTGAATCTGTAAGTAGCAATCCTAAATTATTCATATATAAATTCGTTGCATTCTCGTTCCTCTTATAGATGTTTGTCCTAAAATGTATATGATCCAAAGCAGTTTTATTTTCATTTGATAATTGGTTGAAAACTCAATCAATATATGATCTGATTGAGTTCTCGTTTTTTCAGTGTTCCATTCAACATGTTATAATAATTATTACGACTTTATTTTGCAATCTGCAAGGATCCTTTTCCGTCAGCAAGACATGGAAAAAAAGTCCTTGTTCATCCCATCGACTCGACCGTTTAAACGTTGAATACTAAATGTAAAGCAAACAGACTCAATGCTTTACCAACTCCATTCACCTCAGTATTTTTCGATTCTCTAAGCTTATCAAAGTTATTAGCTATTTATGTGCTAAAGGATGTCGCATAATAGACTCAGATCTGTATGTCTGCACCTATCTTTACCACTACATAACACAGTAGACAGAAAAGCTGTAGTTAGTTTAGACTATTTTTAATTCAGTAGGTTTTCCATCGAGAATTTACCTCGTGTGTTTCAGAAATCAATTATTACACGACCAAGGAAATGACATCGAAAGAGAACGCAAATGGTAATGTATAGACTGCTAATGCTCCTTTCCATTTTATATTCACTGAAAATACAGAAATATAGTTATATATCTTGTCTCGGTAAAACATTTAAATAGATTTAATATTCGTTGATGTTAATAATGAATATCATGTTCACTCTTTAATTACGTATTCTATCTATTTAACGTGATTTGCACCAAGTGCAAGAAGAACGGCCATTTGGTGACAAAAAAGAAAGCCTAAAAGAGACAATCTATTAACTTTAAACGAAGTACTGATTTTCGATGAGCAAAATTGTATATCTGCTTATACCAGTGGTATAAACTATCATTTGCCGAACCACACAGCAAATAACGCGAGAAGAGCGTTATATAAGCTGTATGAGTCGGCAAAGGACAGTTTATACTTTGATAAACTCAGAAAAACAACATTGCAATCTTATAATTGCAATTATTTCTTATTCTATAAATGGCAATCCTAAATTATTTATATATAAATTCGTTGCATTCTCGTTACTCTTATAGATTTTTGTTCTAAAATGTATATGATTCAAAGCAGTTTTCTTTTGATTCGATAATTGGTTGAAAACTCAATCAATATATGATCTGATTGAGTTCTCGTTTTATCAGTGTTCCATTCAACATGTTTAAATAATTATTACAACTTTATTTTGCAATCTGCAAGGATCCTTTTCCATCAGCAAGACATGGAAAAAAGTCCTTGTTCATCCCATCGACTCGACCGTTTAAACGTTGAATACTAAATGTAAAGCAAACAGACTCAATGCTTTACCAACTCCATTCACCTCAGTATTTTTCGATTCTCTAAGCTTATCAAAGTTATTAGCTATTTATGTGCTAAAGGATGTCGCATAATAGACTCAGATCTGTATGTCTGCACCTATCTTTACCACTACATAACACAGTAGACAGAAAAGCTGTAGTTAACTTTGACCATTTTGAATTCAGTAGGTTTTCCATCGAGAATTTACCTCGTGTGTTTCAGAAATCAATTATTACACGACCAAGGAAATGACATCGAAAGAGAACGCAAATGGTAATGTATAGACTGCTAATGCTCCTTTCCATTTTATATTCACTGAAAATACAGAAATATAGTTATATATCTTGTCTCGGTAAAATATTTAAATAGATTTAATATTCGTTGATGTTAATAATGAATATCACTTTCACTCTTTAATAACGTGTTCTACCTATTAAACGTGATTTGCACCAAGTGCAAGAAGAACGGCCATTTGGTGACAAAAAAGAAAGCCTAAAAGAGACAGTCTATCAACTTTAAACGAAGTACTGATTTTCGATGCAGCAAAATTGTATGTCTGCTTATACCAGTGATATAAACTATCATTCGCCGAAGATCGTTATATAAGCTGTATGAGTCGGCAACGGACAGTTTATACTTTGATAAACTCAGAAAAAACAACATTGCAATCTTATAATTGCAATTATTTCTTATTCTATTTATATTGTATTTTTATAGTCTTACAGGTATTTCGTATCAGTTTTAGAGACTGTTTAAGTTATTTTTTGTTGAGGCGTCTGCTGAGTAGCTATTTATAGACCTGTTGAATAAAGGTTGTTACCTCCCTTGTGTGAGTTATCGTTATTTGTTAAATCAATCTATATAAGCAGCAGAGTGGGGGGGGGGGGGAACAGACCAACTTTATAGGCGTCGATTTGGCTTCCTCCTCGTAAATACTTAATAGAAGGGTGGATTCGGCAAACCGATGCTTCCACGTAAATGCTTAATAGAAGAGGTTGATTTGGCAAACCGATGCTTCCTCGTAAGGGTCGATTTGGCAAAAAAAAAATAGACGCCAATGTTATTGGACCCTCCCCCCTCTGCTGCTCCAGAGATTTCAATCAAGTGTAATGACGAAGTCACTATAAATGACCTTTAATAAGAAAACCTCTAATTAATTCATTTAGAGAGAATCGACCATTTAATCCGACTGGCACCAACAGTCACTTTTAGTCGTTTTTGTCGTTTTTTGTTATTTTTTTTAGTCATATTTGTGATATTGTAGTTAAAAAACAACAAAATTGACTTTTAATAAGAAAACCTCTAATTAATTAATTTAGAGAGAATCGACTATTTGACCCGACCGACACCACCTAAAATCAGTCAAAAAAGGGCCAAAATCAGTCAAAATGACAAAAAAGAATATAAAAAAAGATTTACTATGATAATTTTACTACACACGTTCATTGATAAACGCCAGCCGCTATTATTGACTAAACACTGAGCGCGCAACACCTGTTCCATTGATACCTGTCCATGGAGTAGGATTTACATTGATTTACAAAGTTAAATAATCACAATCTATTCAGTTGTGTTTTCTCTTTCATATAGGACTGGCTCATAGTAAGAATTTTACCTAATAGTTACAATCTTATAGCGGGGGAGGGGGTATCCGAAGGGGGATTTTTATTTTGTTCAATTAACAATCTTATATTGCTGATTTTTGAATTAATCGTTCTTTTTATTTCGTATTCCTGCCCCAGTTCCTTTCTTAATCCTTCCACGATAGTAAATAACGGGACAAACACACTGACGTCGTCACAGAATACAAGAAAATAACGAATAGACTTCTGGATTCTTTTCACAAGTGCATATATTTTTGGCAGGACATATTTGTTGTTTATAGCACCGAATTCAATATCCTGAAAGTCAGACATAATTTGATTACAATTTAAATTAGCTGACAATTTAATCCTTTGAGATTTTAAATTTGAAATTTCGGTTATGATTTCATTGATATTTTCAGGATTCATATTATATGATAATACATATTTCTAATATATTTTTCAAAAAATGATCCCCGTCCGTGTTAGGGTGTTTATCACATCTTAGCACGTCCAGAGATATTATGCGATTATATATGATGATATATGGACCCCGTCCGTGTTAGGGTGTTTATCGCATCTTAGCACGCCAAGGGATATTATGCGATAATATATGATGAACCCCATTTGGGTGCCTCAGATGCCATCCACATCAGAGACCCCCAGAGGTTACATATATACGACAATACATCTCATAGGGTCAGGTTAGGTGTCTTCACATCTAACCAGGCCCAGAGCTATCACGAAACATAGTCCCGCGAGTAGGTCTAATTCGTCAAATAACAGGTTAGACGCACAAGAGGATATACTTGGTGAATGGACGGTACAAGACGATACTACATATAAAAATAAATGAATGACGTCAATGAATGATATTATACAATTCCCAATTCGAGTTTCATGGCGAATTGTATAGGGACAGCACAAGACGATACTACATATAATAATAAATGAATGATGTCAATGAATGATATTATACAATTCCCAATTCGAGTTTTATGGCGAATTGTATAGGGACAGCAAAAACGATACTACATTTAACAATAAATGAATGATGTCAATGAATGATGACACTCTACATTCAAACTGCAAGCACCACATACCCCCACAAATCACCCTGGGCTGAATGAAAAAGTCATTCACATCATGGCGCGGTGTGGTTGGTATGGTGGTTGCAGTTTGAATTTCGGGCGTTTCACCCCCCCCCCCCCCCAATTAAAACCATCGGTCAGTACCGTTGACAATATGCCTGTTACGGGGTTTAAACCATGGGCTCCGGATGAAACCGCAACGCGTTACGAATGCGCTAACTGTTCTTATATACAGGTATACACTTTTGAATATAATATATAGTTAAGTTAATACAGTCAATAGCGAACAGGTGTGAATATACAATGAATGACATCAATGGCATGTGGTATTATTTACAATGAATGAATAAATGTGAATTATATAGGACAATGAATGAATCTATATACCTTTCGTGTAGTAATTGTCATTGAAGCAGAACCAAATATTTGAAGAAAAAAAAGAATACAATTGTTTGTAAATACTGCGTATTTGATTCGTTTCTTACAAAAAACAAATAATTGATTATCCTGTTGAGAATTGTGATAATTATAACCAGCCAATCAGAAATCAGATGAAACAGCGATTGAGATTACCTCTCTTTACTAAGCCGACATACCCGTACGAGTTATTCCCCGCTGGTGTTATATACACAGTGCAAAACATGGTTCAGACATACGAAAATTTAATACTGTTTTTAAAACGATTTGAAAAAGCAGAATTTTGTATTCGTTCTGCAACAAATCGTACTGAGGGCATACAAATATCAAAATACCTACTGGCTTCAGACATTGATTGGAATATTTTTTCTTCGTTAGTTACTGTATTAAATGATTTTACGTGTCTCTTCCCAACTGATTTACAAGTACCAGTTCTCCCGAATAAATTATTCTCACTCTGCGTAACAGCTTGTAAATTATCCAATTTGTTATTCTGAGGACATCTATCAATATGATCAATAACAAAACCTTCCCTGATCAATCCGTTATATACTTCAAACACGAAACGATGATTAAGATATCTCTTCTTCCCAGCAGTAAATATCAAATACCCTCGATTAGTCACAGCACCAACTGGCTTATTCAGTCTACGGTTTCTGACAATACCGTAAAGAGACGCTTCATAATTGCTGATCACGGGGTGGGGTTGAAATTCTTGGTTCATTTATATACTATAATATTATTTGTCTAATTTATTATTTGCTTGAATTTTAACTTGAGAATCTCCCAAGGAGTTCTTATAATTTTGTCATTGACGCTGACATAGAGGCAGAGTCATTGATGGAGTTTTTGATTCGTTTATCATAATAACACTTGAACTCTCTGTATCTCTTACCACCACAACCGAGACATAACTGCGATTTTCCTCTCACACCGACCCCACATCGTAGGCAAGGGAGCGGGCCAAGACTTCCACATCGAAAACTTTGCACATGATACCCACAGAATCCTTTTTGCATGATTTATTACACGGGGTTACTGATCCTATCATAAGCCATGTGCAATGATTCATTATATATAAATTCTCTATTTAAATACTTGTTTTAATTATAACATGAAGGAGTTCGATAGATTATTGAAAATTAAACCCTGGAAAAAATGTTAAATTCAATCTCGATAGAGTCTCAGTAGCACCAAAGGGTCTAATAGGTGATAAAACCATAATAAACAGAATTCGTGATTGTTTTCATGAATTCAAGCACGATGGAGCATCTCATTGTTGGTCGACATTTCGAATTGATGGTAGTGTTGATGCTACCATGAACGACAAAAGAGCAGCAGTGATAATCTTACATCTTGACAAGAAAAAGTATTCTTTTTAGAGTGAAATTCATTACCCGCTCGGAAACACGAGATTGGATTATCAGAGATAAATTTGACCCCATCTTGAAGGATAAAATAACTATCACTGTGAGTCGAGATTCCAAACCAGGAATTCTGACTGGAATTGACAAACCATACTACGAGAGATCTTATTCTGTAACAGCAGTTGTTTATGGGATATATCCGTTAAATGATAAACCGAGTATTGAAAAACTAAAACCCATGAAATATTCGTCAAGAATGAATTGTGTAGAAGAACAAATAATAGAACACTTCACAAATGCGCTGCGTGGAAATAAATTGACCGATCTAAGACGCAACAAAATAAATGAATGGGGGCTAACAGTGAAGGAGCGTGGAGCAACAATTCAAAATGTGGCCTCGTTAGAACGAATACTAAAATTCCCAATATCGGTAATGACTATAACAGGTGAAATATTATATGAACCGAAATATAAATCGAGAGGAGCTCCAATCAAAATTATTGATCATAACGAACACGCAAGGACATCTGCAGTAACAATATTTCCACGGGATAGGACAATAAAATATATACCCGCGGAGATCTCTCCAGAATTCTCCCCGGAGGAGAAATTATTTGATTTTATTTACCAGCTGAGTAAAAACGATCCTGTGTCAGTGTGATTACTTCACAGTTTTGAGCACGAAGAAGACAAATTCGATCAATTTGTAAGACACAATGTAGAATTATACCGCACTGAAGCCCTCCATGACGCGATGAAAAAACTAGCTAGTAGTTTTTCAACAGAACAAGACGAACAATTATTAGCAAATTGTTTTACAATTCCGTCGGTTGCAGATCATTTTGCGAGAAAGAAAAACACATGGAAACTAACAAGAGCTGAATTCCTATCAGATATCAAATCAAGCTGCGTGGAATATAACCACGGCGGATTATGGAATACAAAATATGACTCTAAAACTATTATTTCGGTTGATATGGCTGCGTGTTATCCCGGGAGTTTTCTCGGGTACGGAGAATGCGCTGAATACTTCAAGCCATTTGGGCATCCCACAGATGAAATGACTCGTGTTGCGATTAATGGCTCATTGCCTGATTTTGACTTAACCGGATTCGATCGTGTGGTATCATTTGAACTGGCTTCTGGACTTCATCCGTGTTGTTATGTTTGAATTGGTAGACATATATCTGATTGTCAGTGAAGCGATTATATCATATAGAACGCAGACTGAGGTTTGGTTACCACAACCTGATAGTCTAGATAGTATAATCAGCGAAAATAGAAAACAATTCCCTGACCTCGACGAAGAATATATCCTGAAATGGTCCAAACAGCTATTTGAAGTTAGAAATAAAGACGCAATAGCACTAGGTAGAAGAATAATCGGTAAATTCATTCAGGGTGGAAAATACGACAATAAACGATATTCTCCGCGGTTGATTATAGATAACGTTGAATATGATTTTATAATAGCGGATCTAACATCTAAGGGTATATATGTAAATCGTAAAGACGCTTTCATGTCCGATGGAACCAAATTGGGCACAATTGTGACTTACAACGAAGGATACAGTCTTCAGTATACACATTTGAGGGCATCTATGCTGGCTTATGCTTCCATTAATTTATTTTCAATGATAAATAGATTTCCTGACACCGCAGTTAGAGTAGCCACTGATTCATTTTATATAAACGCGGAACACAGCGAAGCGGTGGCCAAATTCACAAATTCCGACGAGAGTTGGGGATCATGGAGAATTCAGCGGGAAATACCGTGAGACTATTCCAAATCAGCAGATGTTACGATTGAAGATAATTACTTGAAAAATAATCAGATATCAGAACTATCTAATACACCGCAGATATCTGATCCAATATGCAGATACAAAACCATTTACTTAAACGGCTGTGGTGGGTCAGGAAAGACGACTCGTGCGATTGAGTTATTTCGTGGGAAATCAAACATGATCGTGCTAACACCAACCCACAGACTTGCCAGAGAGATTCAACAACGAGGAATTAATACCTGTACTTATCACAGTTTCTTTCGATGGAAAGGTGACGAGTGGACTCCTGATGGAATGGGCGAGAAATATATTCCTGAAGTCATTATTTGGGACGAGATATGCACGGTGTCATTAGATGTATTACAAAAGTTTCTCGATTGGTTATTGCTAGCGAATACGAAATTGATAATGTGCGGCGACCATGGCCAACCACCACGTTTTGTCGGTTAATCCCCACATGATTGGCTAAAGAATTTTATAGACTATTATGAAGAAACTAATACTGATCATAGAGCACTTGATGAACAATTACACGAGTTCAAGAAACTAATCAGATTACAACCTGATAGAATCCTATGTGAAGTAGCGCGTGAAATAATTTCGGAAACCCCATTAAATGATTTTTGGGAAGCGTGGAGACCAAACGATTTGATAGTAGCAAGTAGAAAAATAATCAGAGACACACTTCAGATGAAGTTATTTGAATTGCATAAAGAAAAATTTGCAACACTTCCAACTCTGCTGTGTTATAGACCCAAGGATACACGAAAACAGAATATTGAAGTTGATATTCCAGGACAAAGTGAAAAACAGGTTTTAGTGTTAAATGATATTGTGCTGGTTGATATCAATGTCGTCGAAGATGCATTGCGTGCTGATAAATCCCCGTG
Organism: Unio delphinus; assembly: GCA_029339505.1. NCBI lineage: Eukaryota > Metazoa > Mollusca > Bivalvia > Unionida > Unionidae > Unio > Unio delphinus. The sequence goes on from JAQISU010000096.1 coordinate 3,375,467, forward strand.
GACGCTAGCTTACGCAGCAACAATACACTCCTCACAGGGATTGACTATATCAGATACATTTGTTTGGATGGTAGATAATCACATCGAGTGGTCAAATTTAGTTTATATTTCAGTGTCCAGAGTACGAAGAATAAATCAACTTCGAAGAGTTGTTCTAGACTATAACGACACTACAATAAATGAAAGTGTCAGCGTTGACATAATCAGAAAAAACTCTGGTTATAAACAGCAGGATAAAAAAAATAAACGAGAATTCGATATTCATGCCGAATTAATAACCACGTTGAAACAACAACAGAATAATCACTGCGCGAGTTGCAATTGTATAATGAGTTGGAGTTGGTCGGATAAAGATCCTCGCCAATTTACCGTAGACAGAAAAAATAGCAGCTTTGGTCATACCAGAGATAATATGATGCCGACTTGCCTTGAGTGCAACAGACGAAGAGGTCCTAGTTAAGACCACGCGGTGGTAATTGAGAAACCTCGGGTATCACTTGCAGTTGTTCACGAGTAAACCCACGCTGTGCGGCAGTTCAATCCAGTCTATAGATTGCTGTTCTACCCGTAGATCGTGTTATACTAGATATTTTATGTACAGTAACACTCCAAATAGGATCAGTAGCCCTTTTTTGGCCACCTTCGAGCTCTCCTGGTTCGTATAAATATCTACAGTGACATTACCGAGTATTGGTTGTTTTGAAAAATCTTTTTGCGGTTTTTCAGGTATATACTTTTTCCTAATTGCGTTGTTAGGTTTCATGTTGATTGTTCGAGTAATCTCATTATTCAACGCGGTAATTACAGCTGGTAATCTCTTGACCCATTCACGAGATCATTTTTCCTGGATGAATTCTTTCGCGTATTGATATTCAAATAACCGCTCAGCAAGTCTCCGATTAACTCGTTCAACAATTGCCTGATCGCGATGTAGTGCAGTATGCCCTCGTCGTAACGCAGTATTATGATTCTTCATTGTTGATAGAACCGCACCCTGAAATTCCTTGCCAGGATCAACTTGTAATAGATTTGGCTATCGCAGACGACCCCTTCGATAAATCCTTTCAAACGCAGAAGCCACTTCAGTTGATGATTTTGTTTTTAACGGCTCTGCTTGTTTGTATCGACTCGCAACATCAACTAAGGTTAACGCGTACTTGTAGAAACCATCATACGGCAGAAATAATATATCAGCTTGATGAACTTCATTAGGAACGGTCACATCAAAATGCGAATAGTTAATTTGTTTAGGCGGTGGTAGATAAATTTGCCATATCGCCTGTTTAGATAACCAATCCGCTGCAGTGGTATTTTTGACCTTTTCGGCGCTAGCGAGTTTACCAATTGCCGCTTTCCCCCGCCAGTATCCTTTTGGAGAATAATAAATAGATTCCATGTTGTTATTAATTACCGGCACCTAACATCAATTTGCCGTTCATTGCCGATTTTACTAACCATGAAGCCAATTTTTGTTTGAAGGATTTATCAGTGATAGAATTCAACGCGTGAATTAATTTCACATCTGCGATATGTCTGTGTTGCAGATTGCTGCTTTTATAAGCAACATCATGAGCATGACACGCCATATCAATAGCGTTTATTGGATATTCACCGGGTCGGGGTTGGTTTTGATCATCGAGTCGGATATCGAGTCTAGTCCCGAGCCCACAATAACTATACCCTGGAAGGTGTTTTTCTTCCGGATATTTTGCCCATGATGTTCCTGGGAGTTTTATTAACTTGGCTGCAATATCACCTCCTCGTTTTTTTTTTAATCCTTGATTTTATGAAGGGAAACAAATCTAAATTTGTTTGTACTACATTGTACACACTTACAGAAAGTGCTGATCTGTTATTGCTAGTTGTAATAGTCAAGTCGTTTGTGCTAGTATGCTTTTTACACTTCACACAATATAAATCCATAATATATTTATGTTATATGGATATGAATGTAATTGATTATTCATCAACACGAGAACCAGAACCAGTAAAACATCATGTTATGTTACCAAACTCTATTCGAATGATTATCATTGGACCTTCAGGGAGAGGTAAAACACAGTTGTTAATTGATATGATAGTGAGATGGATGAAATGGAATAAATTATATTTAGTGGTACCGACCGTAGATGATCAACGATGTTACCAGGTGTTAAAAGACTACAATGAAAAAGCCATAGAGACGGCCAGCGAGTTTATTAACAACGATGATGATTACGAAAGAGCTTTAGAGATTGTCAACGAGGGTGTTATTAAGTTTATAACCGATAGTCGTATACAACGATGTGATGTTAGACAATCATAATAACCCTGCCAGGATATTTTCCAGAGGCAGACATAAAAACACCGACGTGATATACGCCACTCAACGATACACTCAAATACCAAAAGTGATCAGAGATAACTGCAATTTGTTATGTATGTTTAACGGAGTTGACAACCATACATTACGAAATATTTGGCAAACTTGCTGCAGCATTATGGATTTTAATCAATTAAAATTTTTTTTTTAGTCGCGCCCAATCAAACCCACACGGATTTGTAACGATACATTTATCAGATCCTCGGAAGCGATATCGTATCGGACTTGATAAAATATTCGGTTAACCCATAGCAACGGGGGGTGGGGTGGGGTGGGGTGGGGGGGGGAGTGCCAACAACATCTGGAAAATCTTCGATTTTCAAATTCAAATTGGAAAATTGTTTACGATTTCAATAATGGTCAAGCATTAACGACTAGATTGGATCGTGAGAGATTAGTTGTGATTAAGAAATTCATGCCTGTACGCGACTCAGAAATAAACAACCAGCTAGACAAAGTTTACAGACTGATTTTTCTGCTGATACGAAACAATTGTTTAAACCCATCACTGCAACCACCGAGAGAGTTATTTTGGGAGAGACTATTGACGAATAGGATAGAAAAAGGGTATTCTCCCGTTGCTAAAACAGATAGCTGAAGACAAACAACAACCACAGGGTGATGTTACTAAACAAAGTCTGTGTTTCTTTAGTGAATAAATTTACTGAGGAGGCTAGAACACTAATAAAACAATTTCAATTATTAAAACAAAAGGATTATCACGCCTTTGGTGATTTTGCTGCTAACAGTTATCATTAAAAAAAAAGTTTTTAGCGGGTGAGTATAAAGATGATATAATATTACGTAATACTTGGTATGATTGGTTGTATAAAATAAACAAAAATATTGATCGCTTAGATAAGAGTGAGATAGGGTATAAAGAATTTAAAAATAGGAATCAGTAATTACAATAAACGACAAATAGAAGAACGACAACAATAAATAGAAGAACGACAACAAGAAAGAAAGCGCCTAACACCAAACCAAACACAAAGACGAAAAAAAAACAAGAAGAGCCTCAACGACAACTACCACCTGAACCATTGTATATACCATCTGATCGAGATGATGATGATGCACAGGGTGCAACCGGTTTTAGTAGTGGGGAGGGATTTTCTCAGAGTGGTCAAAGTAGGGTATCAGGTAGTGGTCTTGTTAGTTGTCCTGGTAATATTCTCAGTGATATAGCACGATTAGAGGTTCTCATAGGAGGGAAACGAGCTGGAAATAACTCACCAGAAATAATTAATGAAGCAGCTGATATCTGTAGGCGGTTATTTCAAGGCGGTGTCATGAATATTGAAACATATCGAGATTTCATTGATGAGTTAGCCGAACATCATGGTTATCACAGTGATTAATCTGATGACTTCGTCATTAGATTAGATAAATATCATTTAAATAAGAATGATCACACACTACAACCATGATAAACCAACCAGCGTCCATGTAGTTAATTCACGATTTCCTGTTTATAGAGCGTATTATGGTGATGGTCTCTGTGATACAATTGCAGGGTCATTTGCAAGAATGACTCCAAAAATAGCGCCGCTAGCAAAACAATTATCAATGAAAGCCATTGATGTTATTCGTGACAAGGTTATTAGCGCTGTTAGAGATCTTGCCGGGAAAGCATTTCAGCCGCGAAGGATAAACTAACAGCGTTAGTTCGCCGGCGAAGGAAACCGGGACCACTACCATCTACACAAGACATGCCTGCAAGTGTTAGTAAAATAATAAATAACGCAGTAGATAAGAAATTAGCATCATTGACAACTTCGTTGACTACTCCATTATTAACAGCAAGTGACCAAGATAATATTACCGCAAATATGATAGCGGGAAGTGGCTTAAAGCCACGACGGGGTCGTCAACGACCACGATAAAAATCATGATTTAGATCAACGAATATATAATAAAATGTTCAAACGGTCACCGGATCCAGCTTTTGACATGGACGCCCCAGTACGCAAGGATGATTCTGTACGCGATTATCAATTTTATTCTTATCACGCAGTGCAACCAGATCTTCGAGGAAGAATCGAACTTCAAGTTCATGATACCAGTAAATACTTTCTGCCGTGTGAGGCGTTTATCGAAGTAGAAGGAGAACTTCTACAAGGAAATGATACAGCATACGCAGATAATGCAAATATTCAAATTGGTTTTGTTAATAATGGTATCATGGCGCTATTTGAAAGTGCAAGATATATGATTGATGGAAGAGAAATTGAAGCTATTGAGCGTGAGGTTAATGTTGCCACAACAATAATAGGGTTAGCAAGATACTCCGACGATTATACAAGATAGGCAGGTCCATCTATGACGTTTTCTAAGGATATTACTGATCACCCTGAACACGTTCAGTATAGTAAATTACTAACACCAGTGGCTACTAGAGTTGCTGATCAACCAGATGTTACTTTTGAACACGAATCAAGACCACCTAATCCTTTTGATGTTATCAAAAGCGTTAATGTTAATTACAACCTAGGATTTGCAACATGCGATGCAACACTGAAAAGACCACGTCGACAATTTTCATGCGCGATTCCACTGCATCATATTTTCGAAAAATGAAATGTCCGAAACGTTATCTATGGAGCAAAGCATACGGTGCGAAAGGGTACTGATCATACTGCAATCTAAGTCATTTTAACAAAACTATCATTATGGATACCAGTGTTGACTCCATCAATTACCTCAGAGGAGCGATTACTATCATTTATGGACCAAGGAGGAAAGTCGTTGCTGAGTTGGCTATCAGTGACCACAGATACTATAGATTCTAGTATTGATGGTACACTTACATGGCATCTGGCATCAAAACAAGGTGTTTCAGCTCCACGTCATATATTTATTGCGCTACTGGATAGAACGCGATTAGAAAATAAACAACACAGCCATATGATCTTTGATCAAATTGGGTGTAATGAAGTTTCCCTGAGAATAAACGGACAGCAGGAACCATCCGAGGATATATTACTTCATTACAACACTAACCATATCGCTGGCGTGGATCATCGTCTGATGGCGCGCGATCAAAATGTTGATACTGGTCTACAAATGTCACAACTGGATTTTAGAAATTTGTATCCGATCTATTACTTTTCGTTGGAACACCTTGATTTAACAAGACAATCTGTCGTTGATATACACTTTAGAGCCCGTGTAACCCGTCCGACTTATGCAGCCGGTGTTGTTCTTATCCCGAATTATAGAGCGGTTGCTGTCATTCTCAGCGACAAATCAATGCTACTCGAAGGTGTTGGCAGACGAATGAAAGTGATAGATGCAACAGTGGAAAACATGTAACAATTAGATCAATCTGTTATTAATAAAATGTCATATAGTGTTATTAGTGTTGCATTAGCTCCTAGTCAGATTAAAAAACTACAATCGGAAACAGCTAAAAAATGCGGAACTACAATAACGCTGAAACCTAATCAGATGACTTGCGGGGCGAATAAATTATCGTTGACGACTCGTCAAGTAAAACACTTCAATGACGCGCTCAAAAATAAAAAAGTCGTTCAGATCACATTCTCTGCAGTTGCGATCAAAAACATGATTAAAACCGGCGGTATATTCCCGTTGTTAGCTGAGATTCCAGCGTTGATTGAGGCAGCGGCCCCAGCGGTAGCTAAAGCGGCAGCGTTAGGAGCCGTTGGTACCGCGGCAGGGATGGCACTAAAGAAAACAACTGGACGAGGATATAAAAAAGGGAAATGGTCTAAGACTACCAGGAACCCCGTATTCATGGTACAGCGGAAAGGGCATGAGAATCACAGGAATAGTTTACTAGTTCGAGAACCTTCGGTTGTGGAACCTTCGATTCCCATGTCAAATTTTGATTTACTCGATGCTGCTAAAGCACTATCGATAAAAAACTTCAGAGGTGTCTTTGCCGGCACAACCAAACAGCGTTGAAACCGGTATCATTAATCTCGATAACAGTACCGGACCCAGAACCCACTGGGTTGCATACGCGATTGATCCCCGTGTGATTGTTTATTTCGATTCATATGGGTTAGCGCCACCTAAAGAATTTATGCGTTATATAAACCACTTAAACATCCCTCGTTGGTATTCTACGCTACCAACACAACAAATGAATGACCCACCAATATGCGGCAACGAAGTATTAAATGTCCTTGACGCAATTTCATCATCAGAAAAACCACCTAATCGGGTCGTAAATGAATACACTAGTAGTCGCTGGCAATTGAAAATCAAAGATTTTAGAGAAATAATTAGTTTTACAATAACATGATTGATATTTGGGGAAGACTTCTATCATCGCTGAAGAAAACCGATGCCGATGGCACTGCAACCGGTGATATAAAAAAAAATAATTGAAGATGAAATAGCTGAGATGTTGAACTTAGCAAGTGTTGATCCCAATGAAATAGTTGTATTTCAAGATGGTCAGGGTAAATTGAAAACTAGTAATGCTTCCCTGGATGATATTTTAAACAAAGCGGCGTAACCGAGAACACCGTTGCGTTATTTTCCGATCAGGGTAAACTCAAACCTGGCGTACTTGTTTCGACGATTACAGATACATTAAGATCTCTCTTTTTGGGCGATCCACCGGTAACAACCACCGGTAACATCACCAAAACTTGCATTTATAAAAACCGCCATGGACGATTTAATACAACTTGATAACGAACATGAAAATCACGTAAAACAATTTATTGCGCTTCGAAGAAACGTCATCGTGCCTTTCTTTGGAACTCCGCCGACCGTCGCAACATCACTCGCGGATATTAAAAATCTCTCGATGAAATAGCCACGATTAATCGGCAAATAGAAGCTATCAACGCTGATATTAAAGCGACCAACGATATTATCAAGGATGATATGCCGAAGATGATAAAAATACTTGAAAAAACAAAAATTCCTCATGAAAAAACCAACAACGTAGTATACACACTTTAACACGGATCATTTGCGTGGACACCTACAAACAACATAATAAATATCACTGCGGCCATCAAAGGTATTTATCGATTTATCGATTAACACTAATGACACCTACTTAATTTAATATATCATCGTCGAGTTCATCTGGGGTCAACAATATGATATCAACGATCATCGACAAAGATACAACTGAGCAGTTCACGATAACATCCACTGATAAGAATTAGGTTAGGGTTTCAGTAACAGGGTATGCGGAATTCGTAGCGGATTTAAGTAAACAACTAAATTAAAATCGTAAACTGATTTGGAAATAAAATGTCATCATTAATGATTTCATCATCAACAATACCTTCGGTATCTCAATATCGCTATGATCAGGTCAGAGAATTTCAAACTAAACTCAAAACACTCACTGAGGAGTATCAAACAAAAATAAAAAAATACCGACGAAGAATAACTGTAGTTGATGTTACCGTGGGCGGTGTAATCACCGGAGCTGGTATTATACTCTCCTCAGTGTCAATAATTGCTCCGATAGCTGTTCCAATTTGTATATCAGCGGCGACAACAATCGCGGGAAATATTTCGATTATAACAAAAAAAATATCATCATGCAGCCAGCTTAAACTGCAAGATTACGTAGTTAAATTTCATGTTGTGTCAACCGCATACTCCCAATTATCCTCAATGATATCGTCGTCACTCGATAACACATTTATATCCGATAGTGAGTTTTCAGCGATGGTACGTATTTATGATTCCGCGATGTCGAAATTAGAGCAGGATAATAATAATAACAATGACAACACCGCAAGAACTACTTCAACAAATAGTGGAAAACACAAACCCGTTGAAAACAAGCATGATCTCAATAACATCAACCAATCCTGAATTCAGTGTGAATTACCCTACTCCGATTCCCGTGAAGGAGATCGCGTTGGCAAAACTACGATTGTATCACAGTTAGCCTAATATTAGGTCGGTAGCATTTGGCGGTTAACAACCGAATAATTCCTTGGTGTTTGCGAGTAAGAATAAAGAAGACGGGACTCCAGACTGGAACGCTGTTTCGCTACCAACTGGGTGTTACCAAATCGAACAAATCAATGCTGAATTACAGCGTAGAATAAAATCCATTACTGAAAAAGAATCGAAAATCGCTACAACAGTTCACGAGCCGTGATTATCATCTGCGATTAAGATAAACTCGCCCGGGTATGCCGTAGATATCTATCAGAGTTCTATAAGAACAATACTAGGGCGGCCTGAAAACCCACCTCGGACACCTTATCAAATACCCGAACCCAAAAAATCCAATTATGTCACAGATAAAAAATCATATTATGAAATCAACCCATCATATCGAGATGATTTGTATAATATAAAAAATGCTAAATTAACCGATAGATTTGTATTTACCGATAACAATAACATGCAATGGGATTTCGTTTTTGAGAAAATTCTTGATTCATTCGTTACCCTTGCATTTACGCTCAAATACATCATTGATTACTTTAGTGAGATTAATCAATTACATAAAACACAACTAGAACGACTACGACGGAGCTTCTAGGAGCATCTCTCTGATATAACAAAACCACGTGATGAGATCATACATTATGTTGAGATATTAAATCAACTTGTATTTGACATGGAATATATCAACAAACGAATAATTCAAGTAATAATTAGTGACAAGAACGGAGATAAACAAAAATTCCTAACCGGCTACAATATAACAGAAGCTTATTTACCCGATTTCAAGTTTCCTGGGTATAATGCAAATGAACTAAAAAAATCTGTTAATGATCTTATTCAAGAAAACGTTTCTCTGATACTCGCCAAATGGCAACCACAAACAACAATTCTTAAATATAATAATGACCCAGACGGCGGTGGTAGACATATCGCTCCTCAAAATGTGAATATATCCTCAGTGATAGCATTGAATTTAGTGTGTGATGTTATCGAGGGAAGTTATCAAATAAATCTCGAGCGATCAAATCAAGCTCAACAAGGATATATTTTATATTCATTTGCACCAACCGCTCCTCCAGGGTTTCTAATAATCGAGGATCCAACTAATCCAGTCTATATGCGATGTCATAATAATTCATTAACGAGAATTAATTTCAGACTCACTGATCAGTCCAATAATCTAACTGATTTACGAGATGAGGTTTTACAAATTAGTCTGTTTGTGATATCGTAGTGATTTTCATCATAAATTATTTTCCTCATAAAGAACTGTTAACCCATAGCAGCAGAGGGGGCGGGGGTGTCCAACAACATTGGCGTCTTTTTTTTTTGCCAAATCGATCCTTACGAGGAAGCATCGGTTTGTCAAATCGACCCCTTCTATTCAGCATTTACGAGGAAGCATCGGTTTGCCGAATCGACCCTTCAGTTAAGTATTTACGAGGAGGAAGCCAAATCGACGCCTATAAAGTTGGTCTCCCCACCCCTCTGCTGCTGCATACGGTAAGCAAAAAATCCGATGACACGACGTCTAATAAAGGAATCGCTGACACGTGCTCTTTTGAAAATCTATCAGTTCCTGAATTGACGTTTTTGTTTAAAAGAAAGTGGTGCACACGTCTCAGGGAGAAAATAGTCCGGATAGATGGACTTTAAACTTATGGGATACAGTCGACTCCACTTAAATGCACATCGGTTAACTGCACACTCCAGATAACTGCACATAGTCACGCCGGTCCCGTTTTTTCTTAATGCTTTTCAATTTGAACAAACTTCGGATAACTGCACTTCGCTTAAATGCACACTCCGGATAAGAGCACGATAATTTTATGCCCGTGGCACATTATTCAATACAATTTTACTCCGGTTAACTGCACAATGTATAGTCATGATCTATTGTCAGTCCACTGCTGTAGCGCTTCAAATAAACCGACAATCAAGCCGGTAAATGCGACTTTATAACTTATTGACATGTAAAGGACGCCATATGTGCTAAATACATGTATATCCACGCCCACTAGGGAGTAATAGCGTGGGAAAAATCATAGTACATCATGGGAAACATTGCTCAAAACCGTTCGGGTTTGAATGATTTCAAACCAACAAATGGATGGTTGGAAAGATGGAAAATGGGCAACGAAATTCATTTTAAACGACAACACGGCGAAAAACAGGATGCAGACGACTTTGGAGCTGAACGCTTTTACTGTGGGAGTAGACCCAACAATGTCCGAGAGCAGTTTTCGAATAACAAGCGATCAATAGAATTTCTTGAAATTCGCTATAATTCCTTGATCCATTGATTGAATCAGCGAAGTTGTGTTCGGAGGAAGGTAAACAAGCTTAATATTTAAGTAAAATTTGAAAGAGTGGATTCTAATCATTGTTTAATTTATTTTTCACATATATTCGTGCCATGCTGATTTAAAGCTGTACTGTATCGTACATCGCTTAACTGCACACTCCTGTTAAATGCAGTCTCGTGACGGGCCCGAGGGTGTGCAGTTAACCGGAGTCGACTGTAGTGATTTGACTCATTTGCCATGGTTCAGAACAAAAGATTTGTACAATTATATTGTTCAAGAACTTTGATTGTGAAATGACGAATGTCAAGAAGCAGTTGAAGGCTAAAGTTTTTTTTCTTCTGAAGACAGACATGTGAACTGAGTTGCATGTCACACAATTTCGCAGAAGTGCTCGCATTGCTAAGTGAAGGCCAAAGTAATTCCATCGTGGTCAAATGATTCTAAGAAGAAAATTGACTTATTCAGCGTTTTACTTTTGCGCACATTTATTGTGCAGTATGCATACTATTACGCAACATCATTAAGGAAGTTAGTAGAGTAATAAAACCACCTAGGTGCACAGGTTATGAACATTCTAAAATAATTAGAATAATAATAGGAAAAACCAAACTGGCAAACAGCTTTGAAAAATACATAGGACCCTTCCCACATAACATTAATTGTCACAATTGTAACACCCCAGAAGATTTACACCATATCTTCAACAATTGTACAAAAACCAAAAAGAAAAGGGACAAATTTAGATCCAAACAACTAAACATAGCCGCACCAAGTACAACCCTCAAGGAACATTCCAAAATATAATTGAACTGCTTAAAAGAACAGGGCTAATTGAAAAAATATAGAAACATCGCCTAAACACCTAAATAAATTGAAAATTCTAACATGTATAACAACCTTAAGGAGCAATATGTAGCCCCACAATGAGGTTACATGGGTTCATTGACCAATCATTTGACGGGCTACTAAGAAACCTAAATAATAAACTAATTCTGAAATTTATAACAACATTAAGAAGTAAATGGTAGCCCCACAATGAGGTCACATGGGTTCATGGACCAATCATTTGACGGGCTACTAAAACACATAAATAACATACTAATTCTGAAATTTATTACAACCTTAAGAAGTAAATTGTAGTCCCACAATGAGGTCACATGGGTTCGTTGACCAATCATTTGACGGGGTACTAAAACATCTAAATAACATACTAATTCTGAAATGCATTACAACCTTAAGAAGTACACTGTAGTCCCACAATGAAGTCACTTAGGTTCATTGATCAATCATTTGACGGGCTACTAAAACGACTAAAAAACATACTAATTCTGCAATTTATAACAACATTAAGAAGTAAATTGTAGACCCACAATGAGGTCACATGAGTGCATTGACCAATCATGTATGACGGGCTACACACTTAAAACAACCAAACAGAATTAGATGAAACATCAGGGATAACAAAAGATATAGAAATAAACATTGAAGCATTTAAGAAAATAACATCAGGTACAAAAACAAAAGGGTGGACTATGGATACCATCATTTAGGAATTAACACTCCTCTCTATCTATTTCTACATTTTTTCCATATACATCAGACCCAGCGGCACAATGCTGCATCTAAATACCAATTAGTTAGTATTCTTCTAAAAACTAAATCAGAAATACAAGGTAGTATCGAACCTCGAACCAACAGGAATGCTGGACTAGTACATCCGCATTAATAGGTTGTCACATGGGACTGTATACACTTTTGTAACAACAGAGGGGGACACCGGTGCTGACAATCAAGATGAAGGGAGGCCCAAGGAACAAGAGACGACAGAAGGACACCGGAGCAAACAAACCAGAATGAGGGAAGACTGGTTACCATTACGTAACCCTCCATCAAAAAGCCCTTCTAAGCTACTGCCATTTAGCCATTACAGAGCTCTCATTTGGTACAAATGCTATATTTGACTAGCTCTTTTGAGAAACCTAACTTGATCAATTTCGAACACATCCAATCAAAATTCACAATCCATATAACCTAACAGTGACCAACCTACATATGTCGCACAGACATTCTAGAATTAAATATGGGACTTACAATACGTACACTGGGTACTAGAAACATTGGTATGTTAGGATTTAGAAAAATCTTCAACTACACAAAGTTTAATTTAATTACTCAGGTGGCTTCCACGTTATTGGTATATTTTCCGTCCATTAGTGAAACTAGACCTAATTTGAAATAAGTATGGCTAGGGCGTTTCAAGGCTGTCGACATACATGGGCTTGATTATCGGATCATTTCCTCCTTTTTCGCAACCAGAAACCCTCAACATGACGAGACGTGAAAACCATTTATCACCAGTCATCATTTGGTGATCTAGTACACTCCTTCCGATTGGTTGATAGGGTTGAGTGCGTGTTTGATCCATTCCCACTCACACAGATCATACATTCATGTCGATAGTCCCTCAATAGGGGCGCTACATGACGACCAAATTAAATAGCACACTATGTGTGCATAAACGCCCGTGGGGATGTGGCACCATTCCTTATGCCACGGGAAAAATTAAATAACTTTCATTTGAAAGATAAAACAGTGAATAATGACCCATCGTGGCCGGTTCACTTTAATTTAACATTCATTCATAGTAGGCACACTTTTAGTAAATAAGCACATATAATTTTATTTGGTGTACTTTTGAGGAAAGTCAGGGTTCTTTTGAAATTTCAGTACACTATTGAATTTCTCAAAACGTTAATGATTATGCCATATATATAGACCATCTTATTTTCCCATGTGTTCTCGTTGTTCTCATAGTATATAGTTCTCATATATATATTGTGACAGGGGTCTGGGGTCCTGAGCGCTATTCGTACAATATTGGACAAGCGGTCAGAGGTATTGCACAACTTGGAAGAACAACACTCTAAACCACTTCCCCCTAATGCTCGCTATCTAGGAGATGACCGCCCACGGTGTAATCGCCCGGTTCGAGTACAGAATGTATATGGTAAACTGAGATAATATATTGAACAAAGAAACTACGAGCCCCCATAAAGATAAATAAACAATTTAATCACAAAAGAAAAAGAAAACATACACAGTGAAATTTCCTTTCCCTCTGAATACACGTGGTTTCAGAATTTACGTTAACCGAATTTCAAATAAATGTCATATAGAATTAAACAAATCTAGCAGTTTTATGGCTGATAGCTAATTTCATCATAAGAATCGAGTGTTCAATAAAATTTGTCCACGTTGTTCGTTTTTCATGACCTGTTTCGTCGAACTGCTTCTCTGCTCACTTCTCGAATTCGGACTTGTTCTCTGTGTTAACGTATGCTCCTTGCAACTCTTACTGCTCAGTTCCTTTTCCCCGTCTTGTAACTCATCGATCACCTTACTGCTCACTCCAAATAAAAACTCTTTTCCTTTTAAAAGAAAAGTAAAACGCACTAAGTCTCTTGTTACACTTTAATAGCGGAGACTGTCCATTTTTCTGGTTCGAACAATTAGATATTACTATCAGTGGTAACAATTCTACGGCTAGTAATCAATTACACATGTCTTCAGATCAATACAGCTAAACCACCTGTTAATTCAGTTTGTTTTTACCAAATGCATTATACACTGTCGCTAAATTATCTACGATATCAAAATTTGGGGAATTCACATGTATTCCCGTAACTCATTACTTAAAGTAAGACATTAAATCTTAGAACACAATAAATATTCAAACAATATGATAAATTCAAGAATGAACATAACACTTTCCAATCATAACTCCACATAGTGTTTTTACAACATCAATTAACACTACACCATTCTTACTATGAATTAAGGTACGAATTCTCATTCATAATTAAAAAGCACATTACTAAATTAATGTAACAAATGAAACTATTCATACAAACGTATCAATACCTCCGGAGTCTTTGTTTAACACTGCCCTCTCTCTTGCAGAGGTACTTCTAAGAATGAGGAAATTTTTAACTATTGATATACATATCTTAAATTTTCCTTGTATAGACACACCAGTTATTCTACCTTGACCAATCAGAACCAATATAATTTCTCGCACTTTCCCTTGAAATCTTTTCGTCAGCGTGTCAAAATGCCACGCTGTGGTTCCAAACAACTTTGACATGTTCGTGAGAGAATGCCCATTCCAGGAGGTCGCTTTCGGTCAGTATAAATTTAAGCAAACACAGTTAACTGGGAGAACCGGTTAGAAAAATATCTCTCCGTGCAGAATGTCCCATAAATCTAACAAATGGTTGCTGGCTAGAACTAAGTGTTATTTAGTGGATTTGACCGAAAATTTGGCACTTCACACACACACACAACACACACACACACATATGTGTGTGTATACATATATATATATATATATATATATATATATATATATATATATATATATATATATATATATATATATATATTCTGTTACGTATGTTTGATTTGAAGCATTTATATATTTTTGTCAAATTCAAGTTTGACATTTTGGGTTTAAAATTCGTTAATTGGGAGATAATGTTTCTGGAAAATTATCATGACCTTGCACTCTACGGGTAAACAACATATGTTGACCTTATTTCTGACCTCGTTTCAGAGTTGATAAACAGGTCTTAATAAATGATTGGTTGATTCTAAGGGCATGGCTGTTTCTCGGCTGATTCTTATGGGGAGGAGTACGTGACTTTTTAATTGTAGCCTTGTTTTGTTGCCTTCGAGAATATCCCGTGACCCCTTCCTGTTTACGAAAAACAGGCATTTAAATTATTGTTTGGGGAGAAAACAGTTAGTAGTCGTCTGGGCTTTATAATACAAAGATGTGCGTTATTGTTTGAGTGTAAATTATTTCAATTCGTTTGGATTTTGGAACAAGAGGAATTTATTGTGTTGTTTGTCTGGAAATTACGTGTGCTCATTTAATTATCATAAAACTAAAACTGACTTCATCACGTGACATCGTCGTCCATCTTGGATACCATCGTCAAGATTCCAACCTGGAACTATTAAGACATTTTATTATCAGGACTTTTGCAATTCCACTAGTAGATTATATTGTGAATTCCTTTTGGATTAATTTTTGGACTTGATTCTCTAAAACCGTAAGTTTATTTATTTTCAGATATGAAAATATTTGTACTCAAAAAATAGTTTGTTAAATTTTTACAAGCTTGTTATTTTCACTTCTCTCTATGTTACTTATATATATATATACATATAAATATATATATATATATATATATATATATATATATATATATATATATATATATATATATGTATATATATATATATATATATATTCATGCATATATATATGTATGTATATGCACACACACACACACACACACACACACACACACACATATATATATATATGTATATATATGCATATATATATATTCATATATGTATGTATGCATATATATATATATATATATATATATATATATATATATATATATATATATATATATATATATATATTCATATATATGTATTGCATATATATATATATATATATATATATATATATATATATATATATATATATATATATATATATATATATATCATTAGCATCCTCAGTCTCTTGACCTAGTGTTGTCGTTGAAGCACTGTGCTGCTGAACATCTGACCAGTTCCTTCCACTTGTCTCGATCATCTATATATATATATATATATATATATATATATATATATATATATATATATATATATATATATATATATATATATATATATATATATATACACATGGTCTTAGTCTGGTTCTCTGCTTAGTAAGCTCCCATGCGTTGCACTTCGCTATACTAAGTCATATTTGCACCTTTTCCACTGGAACATATAAAAAATTATATTTCCAATCGATTCCTTGATAAAGTTTACGTCGAAATTGATATGAGGTTATGTACGGCAGCTTTATTTTGTCCCAAGATTTAGATGAAAATATCTTCCACATATTTTACAAAAATTGTTGTGTGTATGCTTTACTTCGTCGTCGCCTAATTCTATAAATATTTGTAAAAATACCCACGTAGCCGATTTGCTGGTTAAACTTTAACACAGTATAGCTCCTGTTATATTTCAAATCAAAACTATTAGTAAATTTCGTATTGTGTCACTAACAAACAGAATATTAAAGCAGTAAATGTGCCACGGTTAGATTACCGATATCTTTCCATATGAGGCCATTTGTTTTGATCACGTGACAATATGGCGTCGGCGTTCGCCTGACGTAGTATAGCGGGGTGCAACGCATGGGAGCATACTAAGCAGAGAACCAGGCTAACATGGTCTCTGCTTACCTTGCGTGAGCCATTTTAGCTCCCCCAAATTTTGTGAACAGGTCAATTTTATCTTTATTTATGAAGAGCATGCAAGGGGAGGTAATAAATCAGGGGAGATATTAGCCCTTATTGAACAGGGCCAAAGAACTGAACATTCTCCATCTGGAACGTAATAGCTACGTCAGTACCGAACAAACAATTCTACCAATGGTAGGCGATCTAAGGTTCTGAACATTCCACAGCATGGTTTTTATTTTTTTATATAAATTGTTTTCTGAGTAGAAATTAAGTATGTTCAGGATTGAAAGCAAAGTATGTGCTGTTTTTTTCGACGTACGAATAATTTTTAGATTTGATGAAATCATGAGTTCGTTGTGACTCGTGAATCGTTATTGTTGTCCAGACACGTGAGTAAAAGATGTTCCGTTCTCAAATCCATTTTTGTGTTTATTAACAGTTTAGGTTACTTACAGAGGCTGCTTACAAGCAAACTCAAGATTATCGATAAAAGGTTATAGTGACGGGGATCCAAGAGTCAAACAGTGCAAACGATTCGGTGTGTATCGGATCTCCCACCCACACACATCGTAACTATCAAGGTCGGCGTCTTACATTGTAGGACTGTGCATCCAATTGCTATAATGTTAGTCTTTGAACCCCCACCCTCCTCCCAATCCCTATATCCATTTTCTATAGCTTAAAATTCATTTTTAAAAAACAGCTGCAGTGAAAGCACTGTAGCCCTAATGTTCTTAGCAGATTTTGAGTTTCCTAGCTTTTCGGTTTCGAATGTGGTCAAAAACAGAATTATTTATATGCAGAAAAACAACAAAGACGTGTTATTTGATTATGTCTAATCAATTTATTCAGTTTTCTAATTAAAATATAAACTCATCGTTTTTAGTTTATTTTAAAGGCGTACAGTGTGTACGCTTAAGTCCAGTGTTAATGTTAGTTACTTTGCACGCGGCTCTATAGAAGTTATATATAAAGTAGTTATCCGTACATTTTATACAGAAATAAATGCGGTTATGCCTAGATAAATGATTATATTTTGACCAATGAAAATCTTCCCCTCATTTATCAACTAATGCAACTGCAATTATTATAATAACAAAACAATATCGTTGCTTGTCGCTCTGTTAAACTTGTCGTTATATCACATGCAAAATAATTAAAGTTTTCACAGAGTAGACCATACCAAACGTATTGTCATTATAAGCTTTCGCTATTAGTTGTAATATCGTTCATCTTGATGTAATCTACTGTCTCTTGGACTAGTGAGTAAGAAGTACAACACAATGTGTATGATATAAAACCGCTAAAAGGAAGTGTGAGCCATCATTTCAAAAGACGAACATGAAATACGTTAGGCCAAGTCCGGAAACGCATTTCGAAAACAAAACAATTCTTTATTCCATGACATCCGAGCTATTTACTTATAGTATTGTCATCCATTTTCATCTCTCACATACACATGGTATGCTGTTGTTAATATTAAGTACCATTAGCACACGTCATTGATTTGAGAGAAATTCGGTCTCTTGAAACTAAACAGATATACCCTAACAGGATCCAAACATTATTAAAATTACAATAAAATGCTTATTTAAGGCCAACACGGCTTTCCATTTCAGTAAAAATCACTCAAGGTAATACTATTTCTTTTAGAGATTATATATCATATCCATTAATTCGAGACTCAACCATTAATAATGGATTTATCATGAGCAAACAGAACTTCATGTTCCAAACAATAAAGAATATAGATGGTTTTCTAGATCGTTTTCTCCGTCACCTTTATCAATGTTGTTTTCGCTTACTTTATTTTCTATAACTCTCTGTACCCTTTTCCTCGCCTAGTCTTAATAACAAAATGTTTTTATCGATAATTATCTGCTCTAAACTCCAATCTAAGCTTTATGTAACCATGTATACATGATGCTGATTAATTTATGCAGATTACTGATCATAAAGAGAAGACTTTCTACTTCTAGTGAACGTTTTTACCCAATCGCATGGCCATTTTTGTAATCCAGTGCAATTCATTTCCCGAAAGGAATATTTAAGTAACATCTAACTTTACACTTCTGTTTCGAAACCTCACGTATACACCCTAAAACATATGTTTTTCTTATATTTTCAGAGTTTCCTTCCAAACTCCATGTACTTTATGTTCTTCTCGGAATCGGAATAATTTGTGTCGTTTGTTTGCTAGCCTGTCTTCTACGCAAACTTATGTCTTGGTATTATCAATTTAGTTTACAATTGAGTGAAACTTTTTGAGATAAGTAACATAACTGTACCCTGAAGGAACTAGTGGAAAGAAGGAAGATTATATATATATATATATATATATATATATATATATATATATATATATATATATATATATATATATAGTGTCTATTATAATGTCGATAGTGGCACAATTTATATAGTTTGCAGATAATATTTATAGAATTCAAGTTTGTAATGAATAAAGATAGTAAATATTTTCACTGAAATGTGATGCATTGCTTTGTTGCTTCTGTGCAGTATAAAAACTTACATCGTTGTTTTGTTTATATATATATATATATATATATATATATATATATATATATATATATATATATATATATATATAAGTAAAACATCTCATCTGCTTTCTTCATACTTTATAATAAACTAATCTTTATCTATTTTTATTGCTGCTTTTTCTAGCTTTCGTATGGACGAAGTATCAACTAAAATTTCACTGACAGATTCAAATGAAGATGAGGAAACCGAAACTCTGCGGAAGGAGAATCTATATGGATATTATTGGACAATTATAAGCGATGCAGATGGAGAACTGGCGAGTGCCATTGAAACTGACATTCAACCAGGCACAGAACAACTGTTAATGGGACAAAACGTTGTGTATATCCATAATGAATCTGAACAACCATTCGTGTCAGATTCCGTCACAGTCATAGTTAATGAGGATGTCGATGGATACCTCACTCCCATTCATTCACAATCCGTGCAACCCAGTGATTACATCCATCCTGTTCATTCTGGTCCTGCGAATATTGTCCTTGTATCCAGACGTCACTCAGCAGAGTTTTAAAATAACAGACATGATTAGGGGTACAAACATCTTGTCTACATTTAGTGCAATGACAGTTTAGTCGTTATACGGAGTGTCGCGCTGTGAGTTGAAAACAAATAACAAAATCGTCTTTTTTCGACAAAATTTTGAACAAACGTTTATCCAGGGAACATTTGGTTAAAAATTCCTAATCTAAAAACAATATGATATATGAAAAATACACGTAACAACTGACCAAATATGACAGATCTGCATCTTTTTTTTCACATATTTTGAGTCATAATTATGCATTTGAGTCGCTGCATGACGTCTACAACGTCGCAAAACTCATGTCTCCCTGTTCCGATTTTTAATCTTGCCTCCACCGGCCAAAACGCTTGCCGAGACACTAATGGAGACCCACAATCATATACTTCTAATATGTTGTTCGCCGCTCTTCGCCGGCCGAAACGATTGGCGAGGTCAATAGGTCGTTCTTGCCCCCATTCCTGCCTGTCTGCCTTCCTCCACTTCTATCTTTTACTGACTGCTTTATATTTTCAAAACAAATCAATGTACGTATGACACAATGATTTCCACGCAGCATGATTTGTTTCCTTAAAATAGAAACGTCCGTATTGCTCAATGAGTATAACCTACATTCACTCTTGGTAACATGTTTCGCCCAAATTGTTAATTTGAATGGATTATGTGACATTCTTCTCAACCTAGTGCAACAAAAGGGTTATGTTTGGTGTCACAGAACCGATTAACTCAATCCATAATACCCAAATGTCACGAACTCTACCCCATAACCCGCGCTGAGAGTTTTGGCTGGTGAATATTAAATCACAGCGTAGGAGTGTGCGTCTCCATAAGGGTCTCGCCTTCCCTTTCTAAACTCTCTCACTTACTATATATGTATCTTTCATCACCTTTGTTACGTGCTTAGGCTCGAATAAACAGTAACATAGAAAGAACAACTTATTGAGTACAAATATTTTTCAGAAAAGAAAAAAAAAATTACGGTTTTAAGAATCAATTCCCAAAATTAATCCAAACAGAATTCACAAGTATAATCCACTAGTGAAATTGCAAAAGTCCTAGTAATAAAATGTCCTAAATAATTCCAGTTCGAATCTTTGTGAAGTATCCAAGATGGAAGACGATGTTACGTGATGAAGTCAGTTCGTGTCTTACGGAATTCAATGAGCACAAATGTTTTCCAGATAAATAACACAATAAATCCTCTTGATCCAAACGAATTGAAATATTTTCCAGTACAAGGTAATTTAAAATAACTCAAAATAAACACAACTTGGCATTTTAACAGCCCAGAGCTTCTCCTGAATGGTTCGCTCCCCAAAATATAATTTATATACCTGTTTTTACGTAAACAGGGAAGGGGTCACATTACCTTCTAGAATCTTTAGAACAAAATTTACGTTCACAAAAATACGTATGATCTAGATGAGAATCAGTTATTTTTACTCTCAAGAAATAAAAATAAAAAGATGTTGACAACAAAGCTCCATAATGTCCATGGAATCAGCCAATCATGTAAAAAGCTTGTTTACAAACTCTGAAACAAGGTCAGAAATGAGGTCAACATCTGGTGTTTATTTGTAGAGTATAAGTCATCCCAATTTTGTAGAAAAATATCTCCCAATTAATGAATTTTAAACTTAAAATGTCGAATTTGAATCTGACAAACAAACAATTAAAACAAAAATAAATGACTTAAATCAAATATACGTAACACCTTGTAATCTTAAAGCTCACAAAATCACTTTAGACTCAAAGGTTTAATGCCATCATATGTTCAAGGAATGTCTTAGACCATCTATTTAACTGCTTTTTTATTTGTTTGAATCCTAGACCACTCACCGTTTTATCCATTGTTGTTTTTTTTTAAAATTCTCGGCCATTTGCTGCTCATCATTTTTTTCTTTTATGTTCCAAGCACCAAAAGCTCTACCCACCTCAAGATATGAAGATTTGTTAGAAAATATATAAAAATCAAGGCCACTGATCATCCTATCATAAAAATAAGGGGCCCCGAGTGGCCGAGTGGTCTAAAGCGCTGTCCGTTACGGACCACTGCCATCTCACCTCTGTCTGCGTGTGTTCGAGTCTAAGATTCGGCAAATGTAGTTATGTGAGAATGCTTGCCAGTAGCTTCTCGTGGGTCGCTGGTTCTTTCCAGGGGGTTGTCCGGGTTCTTCCTCCACCATTTAATACTGGCCGCCATGTATAGCCTATATTGTGCTAAAAAAATGGCGTTAAACCATAAAAAAAAGAAAAACCTATCAAAATAAACGACAGGCCACCAGTCATGTAACGTTTTCAAACAATTAAAAGAAAAACACAAGGTCACTAATAAAAGATAATAGTAGGTCAATAAACCTCCTAAGGTTCTCAAAACACATCACGTAAAAAAAACGCTTCAAATGTATAAAGCATAGACATTAATTCTCCAAGTCTAAAACTAAACTTGGCAACTATGCCTTTTCAGTCAGAACGATAACGTTTGTTACATCTTAGGCTAATAACAATTATAAACAATTAACTATTGAATTTAAAAAAAAGAACAAAAAGTATAAACAATGTCTTCATTTTACGTTATAAATGTATAGTTTCAAATAGACATGATGAAATCAAATCAAAAACATTGTTAGTTATTGTATATAGCTGAGTTAAATATGTTCTAAACATAAATTTAGAAACTTACAACCGAATAACGTAATAATGCATAGTATTCTTCTGCAACTCGTCTTTACACTCTAGTTAAGAAATAAATTGCAGAAACATTTTAAAATCTATGTACTAGACAAAAATAATACTTTTAAAAGAACACGTCAAATATTTTTAATAAATAAATTAAAACTATGATAATGATGATTCAGTAAATAGGTCCATGCATAGTGTCATACGAAACGTTTGGGAAACAATTTAATCTCTCCATTATGAACGGTCACACCAGGTTGCGAAATATCGTATCGATACTTGATCAAAGTGTACTCGAGTTTGAAACATCACAATAAAGGTTTCAGATCTAGTTTCATGCAAAAGCAAAGAAAAAGCAGTCATCTGAATGCCTAATACCATTACATGATAAACACGGTTTAAATCCAAACAACAACCTTTATTTTTAGTGAGTAGAATAATAGACCACACCATGCTCGCATATACCTAACAGAGACTTATTAAATTGTTCTTAGTGGACCCAAAACCTATTATAAATTAATAACGAAACGACTCGTGATGACGAACATTAACAGGAAAACATATATAGTATACAAACAGTAGAAAAGAATAATCGATACGATACAGCCATGAACAATATAACTTTCGAACAATGTTATGGCGCTAACCGACTAAATGGATATCTTAGCTAAATCAATGTTTACTATGTATGTTAGGCAAACAAATACAAAATACAGCATGTATTGTATAAATATCCGTAAAACTTTATTTGAAGAATCATTTTAGTTGAATATTGATATGACCCGTATGAAAACAAAGTAAACGACGCAATAGGACAATTTAATAAAGTCATCCCATTGATGTAATTTATGAAGTATATTGCATTATTGTTTAGCAATATACCAAACATTGGTAGTTTAATCGGCACAAAATATGAAAAATATATCTTTCATTACATATGAAATTTTTTCAAATTGAATATATACAATTCGATGACCAGATTACATCACGTGATGTAGCTACTACCGCCACTAGGTATACCTAATAGCAAGCGTATGCAAAGAATACGGACCCACAAATTATATTTTGACGCTTAAGATTAGGAAAGGGACAATCGGTGTGCTTTGCTTAGGTGTTTGCAGATGGACCCAAATATCATCGCTACGCTTCTGTCCAATATGTAAGATGCAATATTATGTTATTCAAATAAAAACGTCAAAAAATAGTTTCTTGTAGTATCACCGTAAACATTGAAATTGAAATTATAAATTAGAATAATGATTTTAAAAACTTAAGTATTGGTTATATAGGAATAAAGAACCAAAACATTCTGCTTAATATAGGACAAAATAAAAATGTATCGTCATCAAATTGTGTAATATGAGAAGAACAGCAGTAACGCTCGGAGAAGCATTTGTTAGCACATTAGCATTCGCAAGAAGTAATTATATATTCAAGTTATTTGAACCTAATGGTGCACGATAAATTCATGGTAGAAAGCACAAAAAGAAATCCGTTCACTGAAAATACAGGATCTTGATTACTGAATGAAAGTTTAAGGAAATAAGGTTTTGTTCTTCAGGATGAGAATAATTTGGTTGATGGTATTCCTCCTAATTCTTCTTGCATCTGTGATAAAGAAACCTGGTCAAAGTAAAGTTAATGATTTTATTTTTAAAAAATTATAACAGAATCATTAAGAGTTTGTCTTTATCGCATTGTATTGGATCTTACTAATTATGCTAAAAATTAATATCACTAAGAGCAGATAAGTTCTGAAATTTGGAGAAATAAACAGGATGACACCATATGGATTATCTGTCACCCCTAACAAAACAAATGAAATATACCACCTTGTCTGGAACATCTTAATAGTATAAAACCTTAACAACATTTGCAAGTGGGCATACTAGGTATTCTTGTGCACCTGGTTTTCTTTAAATTATCGATCGAAGTTTAAGCAGAATCTAGCAATTCAAAGTTGCAAGCAATTGAGAAAGAATGCTGATTAGAAATATAATAACTTCTTGCCGTAGTTATGACATATTTAAGACGAATGATCAGGGCATTACCATTAGACGTGGAGATTACGGTTACCCAAGTCTGTGAGAACTAATAAATATAGCAAATTATAATGACTAATATGCTGAGAAGGTTAAGATTGGACGCGGTTCATGCACAACGCTGTAATAAACTATTAAATGTACAAGTTGATTTCCGTATCCAACATATCATTGTCCATTGCAATTACACTGACAAAAAAGTCACATATCTCACGTGACCCTCCTCCTCACTTTACCAGCTTTTCAAACATTCACTAAATAGTTATATTTACAAAAATGATAGCAGGCTGGATATATGTGGTAAATAACTAAATACATATATCGGATGTCTTAAAGAATGTC
This sequence comes from Unio delphinus, assembly GCA_029339505.1. Taxonomy (NCBI): domain Eukaryota; kingdom Metazoa; phylum Mollusca; class Bivalvia; order Unionida; family Unionidae; genus Unio; species Unio delphinus. The sequence continues at coordinate 3,400,510 of JAQISU010000096.1, forward strand.
ACATACCATTACAATATCTTTCTTTAAGTAGTCTCATACAGACCACCAAAAGCACTTTAATTTGAATGTTGAATGGCATCTTTAATACACAAGTAATAATCTTGGCAAATTTCCATTCTATTCAGATTTCAATTCAATTGTTATCTTAGTGGTAAAATAATCACATTAAACATTTGAACAAAATTCAAAATTCGTAAGGACAAATATATTTTTTAAATACTTTGTTCCATTTGTTCCCTTGCATATTTCTGTTGCATGTGATTCTTTCTGTAATTTTAAGATCTTTAATCCTTTTAACAAGTTGCTATATGAACTAGCCTATACATTCTTCACCATTCTTTTGTTTTACATGTATATTATTATCTTGATCTTTCAATATGATGTTGATTATCTTATGAGAATCGTATCCCGAAAAATAGCAATGAATAGTGGAATATGATTCATATATTTAACATTAAGTTACACTCTTTATGTGCGTGACTTTGCATTTTTCATTAAAGTGGCAACGAGCTCTACTTTATTATCTTCTTTTTCTTTATTAAAATCCTTTCATAGATATTGCATATATTGGTATTATTATGTTTTTGTATCGTTGTTAGTTAATATCATTTCAGCAGCGCTTCATGATCTTACACAATGAGAGAAAGTTGTGGGAGATTTTGGGGCAGCATTCACACATTTTCATATTTTTTTTAAAAAAATCAGTTTTTAGAATCTTACTATAGTTTTAATTAACAACAACAACAACAACAACAACAAGAAACAACAACAGCAAACCGTTGAATCGACTATAGTAGTTGTGCCACGTAACCAAGAAAATTACCGCATAGTGTCGATACTACTACTTTTTATTATTGATATTATGAACACTATAAATCCAAAGAAAAATGTACACATACGGTTTCTACAAACAAGTTCTTGTAAGTTAATTTGTATAAGTGTTTTTCTAGGGTTTTGTCAAGTGCAAATTCTTTTTCTCTCTTACTCCAGATTTTGCATTCATTATGCGTGGGGGAGATATAGGTGGATGGAATATACAATCAACTGCACACAGCTGAATCAATGTTTATCTGCACGTATTAATACGCCACAAACGGATCACAATTTGATATACTAAAACACACACGCACACACACACACACACACACACACACACACACACATACACACACACACACACACACACAGAGCAGGTCAGTACTGCAATTAATAAATCTACTACTGTGTCTATTACAACTATCACATGCAACGTCTTGGAACTGTTATTTATTCCTTGACTAAATCCCATAATCCCCATGTTCATGTGTGTATTGGTGTTATACAATGAAGGAGAGCGTAAACATATATACATGCAATTAGATTTTTCTAAAATGGATATATGGGTAAAATGTCTGAACAAAATTACTTTTATTTCAAAGATACTGTCAGAGAGACATCATGCACCCGACGAAAACAAATTGACCATGGCTTTTAATGTGTGAACAGAAGATGTAAAGTGTGTGATGCTACATTATGAGTGGTTGTTTACTAAAAGAAAACGTATCAAAATTTAAGTGGGAAACATTATGTTTATATAATGACAAGGAAAGGTCGATAATCGTGTGCATGAGGTAAAAAAAAGAGAGAATTGAAACTTATTTATCTGTAATATCGTCTCTATTTTATACAAGTAAACACATTGAGGATATGTCTTTCAATTGTTCGTTTTCGCAAAAGTCGAATGACTTTGGCCATGGTAAATCACTTTCAGAACGGGTAAAGTTGTGAATTTGATCATATCAGCATAGTGCGGATGAGTGGAGTGTTTCGAGGTGATCTTAATCACAACTCATATTCTTCTTTTTTAGGGTTTTTATTGAAAGCGTTGTGCCTAGACCGTGTCCAGTCTCTCTCTCTCTCTCTCTCTCTCTCTCTCTCTCTCTCTCTCTCTCTCTCTCTCTCTCTGATGATAATTAAATTATAGTGAATCGGCCACGAATGTTCATTTGTCACTGTTTTAGCTGTCAAAAGACAATTTATTAGATGGTCGGCGTTGAGACTAGAGCTGTTGGTAAATTATTTGTTTTTCTGCAAAGGCCCGGCTGTTTTCGCCTATTCACAAACATGACGATGTGTAACGCAGCTCGCCCTTATATGTCTTCTGTTTCTACGGATGATATATAGTGCATTTTTGTGGTTCAATTCTTCTAGACATACACACAACATTTTAAGATGGCTTCAAATTTTGGATTGACATTTTAAAGTTATTGTACACATATTAACACATATGTATGAATAACATGGGGAAGATTTAAAGTAAATGGTAAGACGAGACTCTGTTATTACTAACGGACGTACGGCTTAAAATAACTTACATGCGCGTAAAGCATCCATAGCAATAGACTTTGACCCCACAGTAGCAATTTAGTTTGAAGCCAATTATAACCGATATGATCTAGCATTTAAACATCACAGAACATGCTTTTGAAACATACCAATGGTTCTTGGATGAATGGTCTCAACCAAATCATGGTATTTCAATTGCCGTACCAATCTGTAATTTCCAGCATCATTTTTGGTGATGTTCATAAGGTCTACAGTCACCATTACACTGTCAGGCGTAATGTAATTTACCGAAACTCTTACCGGACGAGAGGAAATATTTTTATTCGCTGATATTTGCCAGAAACGTGAGTTGTGATGCAGTATATAGATAGTATCATTTGTTGCAGTTTTGAACGTCCATGAAAAAGTCACATTTTGCCCAAAAACACCTTGTTTAATTTTTCCTTCCGTGGCACAATATGTTGTCGAGCAGCATAATACAAGTTGTAAGACGATATTATCGTGTGTGAGTGTAAAATTTATACATCATCTTTTTCGCATTAGTCCAAATTATTACCTGAAATAAAACGTTTGTCATCTTTATAAATCGTTCACAAAGTAAAAAATGTCATTTGTAATCTTCCTTGTACTAATTATCACCATATAATACGAATGAAACTGACGCTCGGATCAGATTACAGCCAGCATCCGCAGTCTGGCAGCCTTGTCAACACGAATCAATCGATAACACAGAAATGTAACATTTGGGTCACTTTGTGTTGTATACCTTCGAGTACTATGCAATATGCAAACACAAAAAGTAAATGTTATCTAATGTGTGTTATTGACATGTGCAGATTCAATAATGACAGAAAGAAAGAAATGTCCAAATGATTGAGAAATGCAGTGGAAATATATATTATAAGATACAATAAGAGAAGTAATGTCTCCAAGCTACATATCTAGCTTTAGAGTTATTTTATGAACATAATTTTCTGCATCTTTATAAGGTTAAATCATCTGAAACTACTACGTAAACATTTTGAGATACGTTTTTAAATGTACATTTTAACATTTAATATCTCAGTACAAATTCCCGGTTAATCACAGTTACAACCATATGTGTTAGCCATTAAAACTTTTTTCGTTATCTTATTACATCAAAATTGAACCGACTTCCGCTTATATCCATTGTTTAATTTAGAATCAAAATTATTGTTGAAAATGTATTGTATTACCGTCTGACTCGCTAGTAACGGAGTTCAAGAAAGATTTCTATCCTCAAAAGTCACAATTGATATTATCATTTATTTGGAAATGTCTATCTTGTTAATGGTAAATTAAATGTGATTGATCCCTCTGGCTTGGCAATTCGATGGCATAATAACAATAGTATTATGTAAAGTTATGGCATAAGGAAATGTCTTTATGTAATAAACAAATTTACAGGAAAATGATTTTCATCAATACTTTTGCACAGATCATCAGGTAAATACAGTGACACTGTTGTTTTGATTTGGAAATACTTGCTTTTCAGCAGATATGTTTAAATTGGGTGGATAACATCTTCATGCGTACGGTAAATGCACACAATGGTCCTCCTCGGTAAATGCGTATAGAAAAGAACAAAAATAACAACTGAAAATAGATGGCATTATATGAGACGAAATGGAAAAAATAACACAAACACACACAATTAAATAAGTGCTTAAATAATACCGAAGTGCAGAACAAAAATATTTTAAAGTCATTACGCTAACACCATTGCATAATATGCGTTGATCTCATTCACTATCAAATTCATCTGAAATCTGGATGATATAATATGCATTTATTCAAAATCAGATATCTGGCCTCCAGTGGTTACAAGGTCAGCCAATCAGATGCAAAGGATTTTCTTACTAATGTGTGTTTATGCCAATTATAAAAAATATTCATGATCTTGAGAATAAACTTCCATATAGCTTGTCACATAACTATATAATCAGAAAAACGGGTTCCAGAGAGGTAACACGATCAGCCAGTTTGATGCGAGATTACCATATTGATATGTGTGGATCACACTCATTGTTAATTTTAACTTGACCTTTAATGACATGCACTCCCACCCCCACAATAATGAACAAGAAACAGCAAAAACATTTTTAAGAGTACTGTTTTAAATGTTTAGATGGTTAAAAGGATGTCCTGGAAATAATTAAAATGTAGGACCTTCTCCTCCTGGGCCAACGACATAGTTTCCATCTTACTGACATTCTGCCTACTTGTTTACACTCCACAACAATATTACAGGATCTGTCACTGTTGACCAACATCTTGATGATTTAAGCATATATTCCAAACGTGATCAAAGTTGAATTAGAAATATGGCCTTGAGAGTGGTAACAATCTATGACAATCAGATGCAAGATTATCTGATTAATATGTGTAGGTCTTGTTCTTCCATCCAAGATCTTAATGGTATAAGCCCCTATTGCAATTCAGATTAAAATCAGATAAAACAATATGGCTTCCACTCAAATGCAAGTTCTCCTTATTAGCATGCATATATCTTGGTCATTATCAAACTTGTCAAGATCTTTATGGAATAAGGATATATTACAAGTTTTATTCAAATCGTATCAAAATGTATGGCTTCCAGAATGGTAACAAGTTTAGCCATTCAGGTGCAAAATCAACTCATTAATATCCATGTCTCTTACTAATTCTTGAATTTTAAGAGATTTTGAAGATATAAAGCTCTATTCCATGTTTGACATAACTTCGATCAGAATATGGACTCCAGGATGGTAAGAAGCGATTGTTGACAAACGGATGCAAAGCCTTACAATGGCATACTTGCAATATGGTTACTGAGACTCAAAAAGGTGTTTTTACGTCCAGAAAAGAAAAAGAAATAAAAAGGGTGGGGTGGGGGTGAGGCAGTGCATTCACCACCACCCCAAAGCTAGATCGTCCAATTAAGAATAAGCTTTTTTTTATATAATACTAGAGAAATTGACTGTAAATTCAAACCTGAATACAAGAAAATAACACATGTATTCTTTAAAGCATTTAATACACTTGGAAACAAAATATTGTTGGTTAGCTTAGCATTGTCAGATTTCATCATCAAACAATCACAAGTGTACACACACAAAAAATCTCAACCACACAGACATTTTTAAAAAAGTCACAAGGTTTCTGTCTTTAAAATATATCAAACATTGCAACAGTCTTAATTAAATGCAGTATTTCCTGCTATCATTAGTTCAGTTGGAGGTTTTAAAATAGTGCCATTTGTGTTTTTGTCTTTGCAATCCTTTAAGTCTAGATGGTACTATTGTTCAACATTGCATGCTGGATTCTTTGAGTGAATTCTGGTCAGAACTGAGCTGTTTATGCCAACCATAATACTGGCATTATTGTAACTGTATTTGACACAGTGTGACCACATGAAATGCTGGTTTTGTGAAAAAAGAAAACAAATTGCATTAGTGACTGAATCTATTGTTTCAAGATTCCTTGTAATTTCAAGATTCCTTGTAATGTTATTGATCCTAACCAACTCTTTCATCTGTTAATTATCATGACTGCTAAGTACAATACTGGTCTCTTGCATAATTATGTCTTCATTGACAACCAATCACACATGTGTTAAATGAATCAAGCAATTAAAAAAACACAATCTTAAATACCCTTCCAATACATTTTGATATACACAAAATATAATATAATTAAACATTATAATACATCTACTGAAATCTTTTTGACAGTATTATGCATTCACTAGCATACACAGACACCATCTCCACCTCACTTTTACACAGAGACTCTGTCACGTATTGACCTCCACAAAAAAAGCAGTCAAAACAAAGAGAATGGCACATCTTCCATAGTCGTTACTACATAATTACTTATTATTAAGTTCATGATTACTTTCAATATTTCTTGCTAAGTAAGTAAAAGTATTCCCTGAGAAAATGTTGTACCTATTGACGACTGATTAAGATAAAGTTTGACTTTTTCAATTTTTTATTAGCACACTGAGACTGTTTGAGGAAACAATAAAATAATTAACAGTTCTCTTTAGATTGTGTCTGAAAACATAAGTTCATAAAAAATTGTTTTGTAACATATCTAAACATTGTACTGCATTAAAAATTATTTTCAAAAACAATATTTGATGTCTTAAAACCAAAGACAGAGAAAAATATATTTCTTAATGATCTGATAGATACTGACATTGCCACACAATATGGATCAGATGTAATGACAATATTTATCCTTGCACAATTGTTGAAGTATTGATATTGGGTCCATGAAAAGTCTTTCTTACATCTTATATCTTCTGCTTTATGGCTGTATGGTGTAATTGGTGTTTAAAGAATTGTTAATATATGGTGGCCAAATAACTGCATGGGATAATTATGGACATGTCATGTCCAATGACTGACATATTCAGTTGGCAAATAGTCATTTGAACCAGTTTGTTGATCAAGTTTAGCAGGCATTGCTATTTGAGGACCTTTTGTATGTATGTATGTATGTCTGCCATGTCTGAAAGAATTGTTTTATTAGTACTAAGAATATAAGCAAAAGATAATAGATTAAAAACAGACTGGTAGATAAATAGCAATTTCAAAACAATAGACTAAGTTTTCCTATTATTGAACATACTTTATTATATATTGTTATCAATATTTTATATTAGATGAATTACCAAACATAATTTGGAAATCACATAATATATTATTATTAACATAATCGACCAAAGTACCTGAGATACTGTTTCAATAGGATAAAATTGTCACAAGGATGAATTGCCCAAGGGGATGAATTTCTCAGGAATGAACTACCTGGGGAAAAATTAGCTGAGGATGAGTTGTTCTTGAACACTTATCATATTCATTAAAAAAACTTGCCAGAAGGTATGGACATACATCGCCAATTAATTTTACTGTATGTTCTCTACATATATTTCTCAGTACTGACCTTTCAACTGCGTGACCATACAAAAAATCATATTTTAATCTAAAATACATCCAAAGATGACTTCACGGTGAAGTTCTTGTCAAGGGTTCACCTGCATTTTTTTTTTTGAGTGGCTGCACTGTAAACAGAACAGCATGTAAACAGAACACAGATTTCACTTCCAGCTAATCACCATGACCGTATTACTCAATGTGCACTCTCGCTAAAATACACAGAGATATCCATTCTCTGAGCTCATATTCTCAAAAATAAACAATTACCTTTAAATTACTACCAAAAATGCATCAATATAACCACCAAAATGAGAGAGGAAAATGTTCTAAAAATAGACAAGAGCTACATTCGTGGGTACTTTAATAACTGAAAATAATAACTGTGATGCGATTCCCGACAGGCCCAACGTTTTGGGGCAAATTTTAGTAAAACTTGTTTATTTGCAAGCCACACCTATTTGAACATTATACATATGTAGTTTTGAATTTCCTTGCAAACAAAACATGTGACAACTATTGGAAAGTGTGTAGTGCTGGTGTTCCACAAGGTGCGTGTGTTGGTCTAAAAGTGCTCTAGAGAAACCAAAACTAAATTTGCTATATCTTCCTTAATTATAGGACTTTTTCAATGCAGTTAAAGCACAATTTTACTACAAGATAAGACCTGTCTAAAACTATGTTTGCAGTTTAAAAATATTGATCAAATAAAATATTAATGGAAATTTTAAAAATATTTAAGTTTATAAACAAAATTTTATTGAAAAATTAAATTTTCATAAAAGTTTGAAAACAGTTTGAGAAATTATAGACAGAAAAGTTGACCAATCAATGGTATTTAAAATGAATGGTAGTTTGGGTCCGTAAAACTGAAAACATTTTTCACAGGGGTAGTGAAGTCATGAACATGGCACTTAGTGATTTTGGCAACAAACCTAAATAAGCCTGTCTAGGTGCATATAGGTGTACACACTAAAGAAGCAATGACTGGTGTTATGTTCCATATTTATTGTGTCAGATATTTAGCCAGTTATTTGTATAACTAATAACGCACTCAAATTTAAAGTTATGATGGGACCACTACCATGTTTTAATTGTTATAGCAAAATTGCATTACATTTTAGTGTCGATAACTACCAAAAGCGATAATGGGATAGGAAAATACAGTTTCTAGGTAGGCTTTACCTTACTGAACAATGGTGCTAATCTCTCTCATGAAGATCTAAGCCACGTCTTCGAGGTGTTATATATTAGTGTGGTTATACGAACTAATCATGGTCACCAATGGCAGTACACTGTATATGTCCTAATGAAACATTGCTATCACCACCAGACTGCTGGAGAGCTTCCAAGCTGATCCAACTATAATACTTTGTTTCAGATACCAGGCTAGACCTGAAATGATATTACATGTTTCACTTAGTTCTAGAAAACAGTAAGCTGAAAGTAAATGAAGTTAAAATGTGTTATATAATTATAGATTTCCAAATAACATTCAGGCTGTAAGCATGGGAAAGAAATATTAAACTTGACATAGTGACACTCAGAAATGTAAAGAAATAACCATGTATTAAAGTAATAAATTCATCATAAAGGTATATGAGGTTTCTAGAAGCATATCTGGTCATTTACAGGTTAAATTACTAATCAAGTAGACTATGCATAATACAATTTAAGGAAATGTTGGGATGATGACGTTTGATCATTGGTGCAAACGTAAGTACACGTACATATCAGTATACAGGAAAGTCAAGCGACAATGTAGTAAAATAAAGTATATTACTATAAGCAATCTTATTCATGAGGGAAATAATAATTCTGGATATTGCAAGAGAATACAGCCAAATGTGGCCACACAGATCAACTAGAGGTACCAATACATCCTATATCTAGCTAAATGTGATTTTCTTATCCCCAAAACTTGTAAACAAGAATGGAAATTTGCATATGTGGGACATATACAATGTAAATGTGCAGACATAATTCAAATGATCTGTTTGAACATTTAAAGTGTATTTTAAGAGTGTTTGTTACCAATTATTAAGCTCAATGGTTGAATGGAATCAGATATCAGCTGATACTACAATACTGCACACTGTCCAAGTACTAAATTGAAATATGTTACCATACATAGGCATATTCATGAAGAAAAAATAACATTTTGGGATACTTTTAGATCATACAGCTGGAAACGTGCCTTACAGATTCACTATAGGTACAATATCAGCCTATATGATATACTGAATGTTAACTTTAGATCCCAAACATTCTAAAATGTGTGGATATTTGTTTATGTGGGATATGTAACCATGTTAAGATCAGTTGTACAGTTAAATTCTAATTATCTGTTTGAATATATCTTATGCAATCTTTACAGTGTAAGTTAACAAATATTATTAGTAATTAATAATGCATAAATTAATATGAATCATTAGAATTACTATAACATCATAGAGGCTACAAGGCTGCATTTCACTAATCAATCTCTGAACCAAACTGAACAATAAAAGTGAATGCATTTTGTGTTCCACTTACCGGTACATCATTCTGCTGTTTTCTTACATCCAAGGGTAAATATACATGAGGAAAGAATATTTTATCCCTTCAACCTGAATTTCATTCTCAGACAGTTTAAAATGATTTAGTAGAGAACTTGAGTGGGTTCTAGTATAAAGTTTTCATCAATGTCCTCTAACTAAATACCCTGTAACTATGTGTGTTAACAATTACTAAAGGCTATACAAGCAGATATGTGTTACTCAGTAAGTCACCCCATCATAAACATATAAAGTCACTGCTTTGACCCTAATAAATAGTTTGAATGACCAGTACAAAATAGAATTTTGTCTTCACATATTTTAAATGATGGTCTCATTTTAATTTACAAAGATATTTTATCTGAGAAAATTTGACAAATATCCGTCATTGGTGCTTGTATATGGTGTAGGAGTTTAAACATGCTGGTATAATTTAATATAATTTCAAAAAAATATTATCTATGTGCATTTTAAGGGGCAAATGTTAATTTTTTTAAAATATTTTTTAAAATTTCATTAAAATGTTTAAAAATTAAACTAATTTTTTATTTTTTATTTCATTTTTATTTTTTTGAAGTCATGATATATATATATATATATATATATATATATATATATATATATATATATATATATATATATATATATATATATATATATATATATATATATATATATATAACACATTCCAATTTCATGTGTCTATCATTAACAATAACATTTTTATAGCAATTTAAAGTTAAATAATAACTACCCTGACAGGACATACATCACAATTAATTTTACTATATGTTATCTACGTATATTTTTCAGTAATGACCTTTCAACTGTGTGACAATCAATACAATTGAAATCATATGTTAATCTAAAATACATCCAAAGATGATTTCACGGTGAAGTTCTTGTCAAAGGTTCACGTACATTTTTTTGAGTGGCTGCACTGTAAACAGAACAGCATGTAAACAGAACACAGATTTCACTTCTGTATCATCACCAAGACCTTATTACTCAATGTGCACTCTCCCCAAAATACACACATACAACCACTCTCTGAGCTCTTATTCTCAAGAATAAACAATTACCATTAAATTCCTACCCAAAAAAAAAAAATCATAAATATAACGCTTCTATCACCACCAAATGAGAAAGGAAAAATGTTCTAAAAATAGACTAGAACTACATTCGTGGGTACTGAATAGAAATAATAATTGCGCTGCTATTCTGTATGTCATGGCTGTAACATTTATGGCCAATAAATAATATGCGCGCGCGCGCGTGCGCGTGTGTGTGTGTGTGTGTGTGTGTGTGTGTGTGTGTGTGTGTGTGTGTGATTTGGATTTTTAGTATAGGTTTAACAATTTTTCAGTCATATCACCGTATCTGCAGTGTGGCAGTTTATAGTGATGCCCAGCACTGGGGATCATGACACACATATATGTAGCATGATATCCCACCTGGTCATATTATACTGACACCAGACCGACCAGTCCTAACACTAACTTCTTAATGTTGAGTGCCAAGTTAGTACCATTTTTCTAAGTCTTTGGTATGATTCAGCCAGGGATTCAACTTGTGACTTCCTGCATGCAAAAGGCGGACGCTCTAACCACTAGGCATGAATAGATTTTACTTTAAATATATGTATACTTGGATAAATACTAAAGACACAAAAAAAGTAAACAACATTCAAAATGCACTGAAAAGCACATTTATTTGAAGGTACTAGTTTTGATGATGGTTGTTGTTGTAGGGTTTAACACCATTTTTCAGCACATGAAAGGCTATACATGGCAGCCAGTATTAATGGTGGAGGAAGAACCTGGGAAAAATTCCAGAAAGAACCACCGACCCACAAGAAGCTACCGGCAAGCTTTGCCACATACCCACATTGGTCGAATCTGAGACTCGAACCCACGCAGTCAGAGGTGACATGGCAGTGATCAATAACATAGAGTGCTTTAGACCACTCTGCCCCCCCCCCCCCCCGTTGATGATGTAAATGTACATAATGAAGTTAGAGTAATTTCAGGCAATTGTTTCAGAGTTTATTGGTGTTGTGTGACATATCAACACATGAAAACTAAATTTGCATAGGCAATGGGAGTAATATACCTTGACCATGGATACAGTGAGGAAGACACAAAGTAAACATCTTGGTGACCAAGACTACGGAAGTATGAGATGTCATTCATTAGTACCAACTTTTTATTTTTGATAAAACAGTAAATTGTTAGAAATATATGAAATCGGTAAAGTGCTAGGTTAATTTATTAAAAAAAAAGGTTATTGGCTATTAAACGCAGTGAGTGGAATAGAGAATTAAATTACACGATAAACCAAGAGGGCCTCTGAACATAAAACTGGGGTGCCAAGAAATTATGTGATATTGGCATGGGTGCACTGTCAATAAAAAGCTCTGAACAGGATAAAATATTCAAAAATAAAATACAACAGCATTTGCAATCTGGCAACTATACCAGTTATAAAAACAAGTATCACAAGATCTTAAAAAGTTATTTATGTAAGAACAAGAATCAAGTTAAAAGATAAAAAAAAACATTCTTTCTTGATATAATCAATAATGACTTGGCAAAATCTATTTTATTGTTTGACCATGTTATTAGTAATAATAATAATAATGAAGACTTTGTATAGCGCATAATTCTTCGAAGCTCTAAGCGCTTTACACCATCAATAATGATATGACTACACTACAGAAAAACAGTGACAAAAACAATGAAATTGGAAAACATAAAAACATGCTGAAAACATATAAGATACAAAACACGATTAGGTCTCTAAGTCTGTCCCTCAAGTTTGTACCAATACTACTATTAGTAATTCTTGAGCTGCCATAAATTAAGGGCCTAAATTATCCAAATCGATTTGCTGGCAATGGTGCCTAAAGGTACATCATCAGATTTTGACTATTCAGCGCTAAGACTAGGGAAGCCAAGTTCCTTGCTCAGAGTCACACATCAGCCAACCCAGTAAATCAAGGCAGGATTCAAACGGGGGACCTAATGATCATGAATCCAGCCTACTAACTGCTGAATCACTACCCAATTAACAATAACAGGGCAGGAATGGTGTCATATTAAAAACCCCGTCTAAAACCCACAAAAGCCAACCCAATTAGTCGGTGCAGGATTCATATTAGTGATCCAACGATCATGCATCCGGCATACTAACAACTGAGTTTCTACCCAAGTAAATGGATGGAATTGTGTCATTTTCAAAATGTGTCTCAAGTAAATGGAAAACCAATCAGCTTATTGTAGCATTTTGTAATGTTATTTTTACTATCAAAAACTGTAATTCAATTTGAAAACTATACCAACCTAACATCTGAGTATATTCCAAAAAGATGATCATATTTGGAGAAGTCCATTCGACACAATTATTAAGGTATATGAAGATTTTCAACGGCACAAAAATGAAGGACAGTTAACATAAATTTACAGTTGCATTTGTTGTCCCAGTAGGTAGCAAAATTATCGCACATGTGATGCAATTGTAACAACCCTTGCTATCCATCTTTATGCAATACATATAATGCTTTTTCCTTAAAGTAAATGTGGTGTAGTCCTATCAAGACAGAAGCTTTCAAAGTAATTACTATGTAAATTGATTGTACTGCTGATGTTATTCAGGATCAAGTTATTACCTAAAAGCAATGATCATATACTTAACTAAGGAAACAAAACTTGGGTATATTTTTTTAACCACCAACAGTAATTGGTTTCCTAATGGCCTTTTCAATGTGTGTGCGCGAGTTCCTCTTACGTCCACCCCACCCCTAACTCCGAGTGTTGGAGCCATTCACTGTACTGTATCTGTACCGGCATGATACACTAAATACCCGTAAAAAATTAGTTTGGAGATTACAGTCAACAGTATATGGAGTGAACATATTTTTTCAGAAATTAGGACTATCCATACATGAATCAGGGTCTAACCTGTAACAATATAACACAACCGTTGCTATCCAACTTTGATGCAATACATATATTGTTCTTCCATTAATAAATAAAATGTGATTTAGGTGTTATATTGTTACAGGTTAGACCCTGATACATGTACGGATACACCTAATTTGTTCTATAACGAGCCCCTGTCATCGTGGCTAGATGACAGTTATTACGATATTTTAAAAGAAATCACTTAAAATAAATGCGCTTTGTTAAGAGTTATAACTGCTGAATACTTTTTATGTAATAATAAATATTTTATATTTACATGTATGGTGGCTGTTGGCAACTTACAGAAGGATATTTTATCCTGCAACAGGGCCGGAGCTGCTATAGGGGCCCAGGGAGCCCGCCCCCCATTCCCCCCCCCCTTTAAAAAAAAAAACCTATTCACTGCCTTTGGTAAAAGTTGCAAACAAAGGGGGTTCCGAATTTTTTAATTATATTTTATTTATTTATTTTTTTAAATATTTTTTGTTTTTAAAAGTTTGCAGTTTTTAGTCACTTTTGTTAGATCCCTTCTTCAAGGTTCAGATAGCATCAGATTGCACCATTTTGCATCCTTGAAAAAAAAAATTCCGGGGGGGGGGGCATGCCCCCGGACCTTCTTAGAAGGCTCGGCGATTCGCGCCTTCGCTTAACCCAATAACAAGTTTGGTTCCCCCCTCCCCTGAAAAATTTAGGTCCGGCCCTGCTACAATTTACGTTCTCGACTGGAATTACCTCTAGGGTCAATCTTTCGCGTTGCCTGTTAATCACTAATTCACAATGGGAAACAACTCATTTATATAATTCAATTCAATTCAATATACTTGAAATCGTAATTACACATGAATAAAGCAATTACTTGTGTAGTAAATAAGTGTGTATAGTTGATATATGATCTAGAAATGAGTATATATGTTTATTTTATTTAAATTTGTAATAACAGTGAAGATAAATATGACGTGGGTTGCGGGCAGTTTAATAACTGCCCGCAATCATTTCAACTGCCCGCAACCATTTCAACTGCCCACTACATGAGTATGAGGACGACGATATATATATATATATATATATATATATATATATATATATATATATATATATATATTGAATCTGAGCTGCGCAATATTCTCCTATACAGCTCCTTGAACACGTATTTGTCGACGCCATCATTTTCCACGCGCAGTGATTTGGTACCATTACTATATTGATTTTGATATATTTAATTAAACATATATTTATTTTGTATATATGGAAGAATTTTCTAAGATTACCAATATAACACCACTCCGGTCATGGATAGTTTTTGACTTAAATGGACGAATCCAATCTCGAGGTTGGAAAAAAACAGTATTAAACAAGCAAATTATGAATTTCTCGACGACGGAGCTGAGCATGTTTCGCGACATATTTAACTATATACGATAATGCGACTATAACAAATAACCGAGCCCGGGGAAATATTATCCTGGATGAATCTCCAATCGCGAAAATATTGTATCCAAGTGAAATATATTACATTTTCAAAACCACGTCGAAGTAATTTTTCAAAACAACGTGTATGGACCGCTTATGATAAACGAGATCGCGTGATGGCAACAAAAATAATCATGTGATCATCGATGGCAAAATAAAATCTGGAATGTTAACCGGAATTGATCGATTATATTACGATCAAGCGTATCTGTCAAATATAGTTATCTACAGACTTTTCTGATAAAAAACCCGGACATTCATAAACTCTTTCTGATGAGAGTTTATCACTGTTGAATTGTGTAGCTTAACGAGTTTTCGAACATTTCAAGAATGAGAAACTCGGAAATGGTTTAACTCATCTGCGATTTTCAAAGATACACACATGGGCGGAATCGATTATTAATAATGGAGCGTCAATAAAAGATGTTACCGAGTTAGAACAAAAAAATAAAATTTCCTATAACGGTAACAACCAACACCCGAAAAGTATTATACGAATCAAACTATTATACAAAAGTGGAACTGATCGATTATGATTCACACGCGTGGACTAATTCGGTGAAAAGACATTTCTGCGAGATCGTGTGATAAAATATTACCCGGAGAAATCCTCTTCCAGTGGTATGTTTGATTACATTTACGAATTAGGTAAAACCTATCATGTGTCGGTACGGTTGTTTAAAAGTTCCGAAGATGGTGATTATGACCAGTTTGTAAGATCTCACGAGGAATTATACTGAACAGAATCTCTTCACGCGGCGATGACAGAACTCGCAATGAGTTATTCAGCGACAAACTTAGAAGAATTAATATGCAATTGTTTTAATGTTCCGTCTGTTGCAGCTCACATCGCTGCACAATTGAGTTGTGTTAAGTACGGCCACTGTGGACTGTGTAATATCGAGTATGATTACAAAGATTTTATTTGCATTGACATGGATGCATGTTACCCAGAACGTTTTCTTGGAATGGGATCGTCTAAAAATATTTTAAACGATTTGGAAATCCTTGTAATGAAATGACCAGAGTTGCCATAAATGGACCGTTACCTGATTTTGATTTGACATGATTCGTTCGTGTGATATCGTTTAAACTCGCTGAAGGGCTTTATCCGATCTGTTACTACTGGTTCGGTAAACATTTGTCAATAAAAAATGGACCACGATAGTATTATTACGATATATCATTGACTGTGGAATGTTGATATCGTTGATTGTCAGCGAGGAGATTATATCCTATTGGAAACAAACTTCAGTTTGGTTAACAACACCTAAAATACTTCCATTGGTTGGTAGTGATACACGATTGGCTAGCCTCGACGAAGAAATCTCTACGAAACATTTCAACAGGAAAATAATCTGTAAATTTACTCAAGATAAATCGTGCGATCAACAAACGACGTTGTACACGCTTGATTTTAGATGAAGCTGAACTTGATTTTATAATCGCGGATGAAACGAAGAATGGGTAATTTGTGACTCGACATGATACTTACTTGTCCGATGGAGTAAAAATAAGGATTATCGTTGCATACTTTGACGGTAAATCACCACTATATACCCATTTAAGATCTTCAATGCTCGCTTATGTTTCCAATAATTTGTTATCGATGGTAAACATATTTTCTAAGATTGCTGTCAGAATTGCGACAGATTCATTTTACTTTAATATCGAACAAAAGAAATCCGTTGAGGAGTTTACTACAACCGTTACCAAATGGATTTCGTGGAGAATAAAACAAGAAACATTACAAGGATATATGGAATACGCCGATGTTGCCATCGAGGATAATAATTGCGGAGAAACAATACCAGAATTGCCCTAACTGCTGCTGCCGTCTGTTTACGATCCAACAGAACAGGAGGATTTGGTAAGATAACTCGTGTTATTGAATTATTTGGAAAGAGTTCTGACAATACTGTGTTAACGCTTACACAAGACTTGCCAGAGAGATGACAACCGAAGGAGTAAATTATTGTACTTATCATAGTTTATTTCGATGGAAAGACGACGCGTGGAATCCTGATCTAATGGGAACAAAATATATTCCGGGTTTCATAATTTGGAATGAGATATGTAATGTGTCGCTAGATATACTACAATCATTTATTAATTGGTTGCTAACAAAAAATAAACACTGCAGTG
Source organism: Unio delphinus (assembly GCA_029339505.1). Lineage (NCBI taxonomy): Eukaryota > Metazoa > Mollusca > Bivalvia > Unionida > Unionidae > Unio > Unio delphinus. The sequence goes on from JAQISU010000096.1 coordinate 3,417,892, forward strand.
ATAATGTGCGGAGATCGTGGTCAAACACCACCGTTTGTTTTATTATCTCCTCACGAGTGGTTTAAACAAACAGTGGATTATTATGAAAAAAATTGATACTGATCACAGATCACTTGATCCAGAATTAAGTAAGTTAAAAAATAATAAGATTATAAACAGATAAAATCCAATGGGACATAACGCTTTAAAACGATTTAAGAAACTTATATCGATGCACTTTGGTAAAAGTGGAAACCAACCGATTTGATAACCGCGAGTGCAAAGAAAGTCAGAGATATACTACAGCGACAATTATTCATCGCACATAAAGAAACGTTTCCGACGTTACCAACGCCGTTTTTTAACGCGTCATATTCATCTGTTTGGTTCATTGCTAGGTTGAGAAAAAAACCTGCATAGAAGCATCTTGTATAAATGCAGAGACATTTATCGCCCAGTGCTATTTCGGGAATATTGCGCTCTCTTTCTTTCTCTCAAAAAGCAGCTTCAATTCTCGCCAGGTCCATTTGCGCTTTCCTTTCTGTTTCGACCACTGGCGGTTCTGCTTCTCTTTATGTTTTCCATTCCTTCATTCGGATTTCCATGAATTCCGAGGGTCGGTCCCCCTTGTAGCCTAAATTATCTTGGCCTATGGCACGATATTCCCTAATCATCAGCCTTTCTGTCACCATTATAACATAATGATATGTATAAATTATACTTTATCTCAATTGCTTTAGTTGACGAGATGCTATAAATCCCTGCCAACGAAATCTTTACCAGTTTCCAAAGATTCTAACTTGCCTCGGTAAGATATATCTAGTCCACATTTTGTTCAAATAATAATCTAGGTAAATACTAAATTAATATACATACACATGTGAAAATATAACATACAAAGAACATAATGAGTCTCTTACTTTGCAATTTAATACACATACTTAACTGATAATAAGTCCAAGATCGTGAAGAAAATGCTATTTCATATCACTAACATAGGGTCAACTTATGTCACAACCCCGCTTCTGTATCATCAAAAAATACTGCAGATCCACTACGGTATTATAAATGATATTGCAGAAGGTCTGCACTAAAATTTAATGACTCACTACAGTAATTCAGACTCTCTAACTACAGTACATATAACAACGCAAGTTTAAATAGAAATTTGTATCGAATAAACCAATCAATGCAGGAATGTGATGGACATAAATATTCAGCGCAATTTATGATAACACAATAATGGGCCAAGTTGACCAAATGCCCTTTACACTTTACCTCGTCTTGTGAAAATTACTGTTCTTTTAGTCTCTGTTCAGTGAGTTTTCTCAAGTAAGCATCTAATTTATCCTCTTTCCTCCATCCTTCCTCTTCTTCCTTCTATATTAAGTCCCTTGTGTACACCCTGTACGTCACCACGGTTTTCTTCTTATTATCTCGGTGTCATCACTTTGTAAACCCTGGGAAACTCCCAAAGCCGACCCCCACGGACAACCTCGTAGCACCTGTTTAGAATATTGTTTACCCAGTTCAAATCCTTTCTTATACGAGTTAAGTCTCGGTATGACTTTTAGCTAAAATTCCCTCCATAAACAAAAGCGGTCTCCTTTAGTTAGAAAATACTTCTTTCACCCTCGGAGACTAGCCGCTGAGTGACTACTCAATGCACCATTACATATAAGAATGAAGCATTTTCCTGCCTAAAGAGTTAGCCCCTCCCAGCGGTAGATCTTCCTTCTCTCATCCCTAATTAGTTATAACGCCTACCGTTTAATTTTCTTTCCTCCTGGGTCCAGGTTTCTTCACACCTTCTTTGAGTGCAACGGGGTATCCGGCCCGAATATACCCGTCGGCAAATATACCCGATGCACAAAGATTAAATACATTTGAAGCCAATTCAAAGATCCTAAATGATGTAACTACTGGTAATACACGTGCGGCTCACATGATATGGTGTCCGCAAATTCTGCCTTCAGCTCGTTATAGTCTACATTCGTGCTTACATGCAACGGCCGAAGGTTAGTTTATATAACTTTAGTTTAAACGTACAATTCCCTTAAAAAGAAAATGGATGTAGACCTGCCCCATTGCAGTCATACCCTCAAACTAACCGTTGAACTATTTTAGTTCGTATCTGGCTCTTTTATCCCAACATGTAAAGTATGGAGCAGTGTGACTTTTTGTACTGGACATCTTAATTGTTTGGATAGGATATTGTTTATTATGGGATTACTTAATAACATAAGCTTAGCTATGAACGATGGTGATTTTAACAACACTAATATGTTTCCCTTCCCTTATATGATAGCCAAAGAATGATATTTTTTCAAAAAAAATAATTTATATAGGCAGCGTTTTAGCATTTTCTGAAACAAAAATACCTGACACAATTTGTATTAAGCCCAAATGTTGAAAACATGTCTTACAAATAATTATGTACATGAACAAATGGTAACGATACCTCTTTAGTTTTAAAGATGGTATTGTGCGGTGACGAATTTAGTGACTTCATTATTCCTGGCTATTCGTTCAGAAAGCAATGCCACCTACAACGGGAGATCTATGTGTCCCGTAAATTCGTTATATTCTTCTATGCATGGTGCAGAATAAGATAAAAGAAAAATATACAAGACTTAACCTAAGAAATGTTTGTATAATTACTTTTACACTGGGTCACAGTAATTTATAATATTTTAATTTGTTCCCTAACAAATTGTACTTTCTGGAATATTTGAAAAACTTTCACATATTAATATCCAAGATCAGATGAGAAAATACCCCACGCTATAATGGCTCAGAGATATCATTGGTACTTTTACTAAAACCTGAACATTTAATGGGATTGGAGAAAGGTATTAAATGTTGCTACAGCTTAGTATCGGAATAATAATAGGATGATAACACTGACCAACACAATCTAATTTAATTGTTAAGCATTTCGAATTGTATAAGATTAGAGAAAAAAAGTTATAGTTGAAATAGGTTTGAGCTGCGTTTACAACAAGCTACCCATTCCATATATTGCTGGTAAGAGTTTTGATCATCAATGGCCAGGGTCAGTGTATTTTCCTTGCACCTTACATTCAACGGCCGACGGTTTGTTTGAGTAACATCAGTTGAAAGTTATGACTCCCTATGTCAAATGTAAACTCATGTGTAATAGTGATTAAATGTTGTATTTGTTCAAATATACTTAATCCCACGTTGTATGTATCAAAAAGACATTTCAATTTAGTATAGTGTGCTCAAGTTAGGTTTTAGAGTTGTTAAAAAACCAAAGAGTCATACGTTACCTTAATTAATTTCCAATCGAAGTCTCCCACCAAATTCACTCCGACTATGGTGCAGAAATGAAGGTTCTCCTGCTGTACATGTACAAGTGACTTAGTCACTTGATATTTGCGATAGATTACCTAATAATACCATGTCGTGTCCTCGTTATTTGTACAACCTAGATAACATAATGAACCCTTTTGTATGGAAAACATACCCATACCTGTGTATAATGTACGTCTTTCTCGTCAATTGTATAAAAAGACACGAATGGAAGAGCAAGGACTAAAACGTGATAGTATACAACATGTATGCTTGAAAATATTAGTGTCATTTAAGCAACCATGTTAGATTTATTTCTTTGGTGTTGACACGCCTGACTTCTACATTTATTCTGCTTTGGAAAATATGACCCTCGTATGCGTGAGATGATATACGAAAATCATGATGAAAATATTTTCATAGTGGTTAACGCGTTGCTTAAGGATTTGAGCACTGATAAATAATGCGAAAAATACGTTACGCATATAATGCACATAGCAACTTCAGTCAAAGCTCCTGGTTCGTCGCCCATTACAATCAAAGTAAATTGATGGTTAGGTATAAAACTGCTATTGTTCTTTGTTAAAATCTTCCGATGTTCAAAAACTAACATTATGACCGACCTAGCAGTTCTGATGAGCGTAGAAAGTGGAAACCTGGCCAGGGAAGTGTATGACATTTGCAAACATGACAACCTTCAACGCAAAATTAGACAAGAAAATTTAGATGTATATGGTTTCTGGAAACAAGGAATGGGTGAAAGATATTTTGCCACAAACGTAGGTTAGAAATTAATCCGTAATTTTCATAATTAGATTAATCAGAATCTACAGTAGACACTAACACACAATTAATATCAAAACCCTCAGAAGATTAAATAAGTTGTCCTTATCAACTGAATATTCTTCAATAAACTGGAAGTACAAGACGATGTGTTATAATCATTTATGTTAGATTGTTCAACCCATCTGGAGCATTAACTCTGAATTTAAAGCAGAAAGAAATGTAAATTAATAGATATGTTAAGGTTAACAAATATATTAATGGTAGGGATGGACGGATATCAGACCCATCCACCTGTCCCGGTCGGATTTTGCACTACGTGAAAATATCCTGGTCATCCGTGTTCAAGAATATCAATTTCATTTTCCAGGGTAGGGTTCTCCCACCCCAGAAATATGTTTTTTTAAATGAAAGGTTTTATAGAGAGAGATAGAGGGGGAGTGTTTGCAAACGAGCAAAATAAGAAGGGATAAATGCAAACCGATCGGAAACATACACCTGGTACTCGGTACAATTGCACTTCCCGCCCATGACTAATAAGTATGACTCAATTTAGAAAAAGAAAAACATGACTATGAGTGATGTGTTGATCTGCTACTTCTTTTGTTTTTCTTTTTATAACAAAGTAAAAACTGTTATTATAATTGGTTGATAATATAAGACAATATTATACTGTATCAATTGCTATGTAAGGCGACATATTATAGTAAATAAATTAATTTAAAATAAACATACCTCTAAAATAGATATGCCGTTAAAATAAACATATGGTTAGATTATAGTTCCTTTTCTCTTTTTTTAATTAGAGACATCAATCAAATTTTGATGTTGTTTTCTGTATTGGCATGCTGGTGTTGTGTGACTTGTGTGATGGCGTACCTGCTTTTTGTTTTTGTTGCGAATGCCTCTTATTATATTTCAACTCTTTTTGTATTTAATGTCATGCTGATTGCTTTTAAAAATCAATTGTTTGTTACGTCTTAATCGATTAACATTCATTCAGAAGCAACGTATTCAAAACTTGCTCTATTCCAACCACATAATATTGGGTGGTGAAAGATACGTAATCTTAAACTGATTTTGATAATTTCCAAGTACAGAACTAGTTGCTTCACTAAATATTAACTGCGCAAAACTATTGAACAGCAAATTGTGTCTGGTTTGTTTTCGGACGTCATTATTTGTTTTACTATTTTCTGCGCCCTCTATATTGTTTTGCTTTTAATTTGATTTCCATTTCTTTTTTAATTGTTGCGCTAAGTGGTTTGTCTCATACATACTTTCTTTAAAAAAAAGTATATACCCAATCTCAATAAGATAGAGAAAATAGCACACGCGTTAATGGCTCAGAAATATCATTGTGAAATTTTGTTTTAAAACCTGAACATTTAGTGGGATTGGAGGAAGGTATAAAATGTTGCTAAAGTTTGGTATCGGAATAAGAATAGTATGATGACACTGAACAACAAAACCTAATATAATGTTATAGCCATTCGAAATGAATCAGATTAGCGATTCCACAAAAATGTTTTAGACTTTAAATAAAACTTTAAGCAGTTGAGTTTTACTACGCAAAACTATTGAACAGCAAAGTGTGTCTGGTTTGTTTTCGGACGTCATTATTTGTTTTACTATTTTCTGATCCCTGTATTTTGTTTTGCTTTTCATTTGAACTGCATTCTTTTATAATTTTTGCAATAAAATGACCGCGCTATGTGGTTTGTCGTTTGTATGATTTCTTTAAAACAAGTATATACCCCCAAAAAACTAAACCCATAAAAGTGATACATAGACCAGAAAACAACAGGCTATCTGAGTATCCTTCTATACACAACCATAATACATTATATTATTTGAATTCTAGGCATTGCCCTGTTATTGGAATAAAGTATTAGGAAAAATCAACAAGGTTTGACCTGAATATATGTAATGTTCGTTAAGATTTAACGTTACAAGAAATCCGAATGCTATGGTGACAAAATAAACCATATTTATGTTGACTACAATTAAACAACTTGTTAGGAGTCTGATTTTCCTGTATTCTGACACGTGAAACAGACGATTATGTTCTTAAAATTCCGAAACTATTGTTACACGCACAGGGGTATTCACTTGACCGAGCGGTGTCAAAACCCTGGCGCGAGTCACGCTGGAAGTCATATGTTTTCCCCAAATTTCCAAAGACTTCCATACAACTTGAGTTGTAAAATGGAAAGAGAGACCTGTCTGCTATATTTAATAATCTTTGCTCTAATCAATTGGCGACCCAGAGGAGACAACTTGCCCAAGAGTCCATTAACCGCACCTTAGCATGGTTTATCTTCATTATCATCCGATTTCCGTACCAACAGCTTGTCATGCCATAGAAATTACACTAGTATTCCCTTACTAACTGGGAAATATTTAACTGCGCGACCCTAGGCCAGTCAATCCACAGAATTTCCGGCGTATCACGCTCATATACATACGCCCATTTTCCACTATGGACACATAAACGGTACCTACCAAATTCCAACTTATTGATTCCATTATATTCCCCCCATAAATACTGTCATTTCAGTCACATCACTTTTATACACCGCGGAATTTTAATATGGACTATGTTACAAAAAGGGACAGTCATTCGGCTTGTACCCAAATTCACTACTAACGACCCCAGCATGGTTCAAATTCACTAACACTCGGCTCTGTGATGTTTGCTCCTACTAACTGGCTAACTATTTCGGGCTAGTCATGTTTCCATGGCACCGAAGACCAAATACTCGCACAAATTAAAAACGGGATGCTGTCAAATACACATACTCCAAATTTTTTACACTATGAAAGAGTCATATATGTTGACATGCTTAACAATATGCGGTTTATTATTGCTATAACCTTCATTACTATGAGTAATTTAAGATATTTATATTAAAGGGTATTTGACAGCAGTTAATAAATCAAAAATACAAACACTTAAAAATAGATGAAATATGTAGTCACTTCATTGTTATATTCGGATTACATATTTTATTATTGATGACCTCAACGACACATTTCATCACTTAGATTTATTCTGTACTTTCCTTACTGTTTTGTTTTACTCTTCTTTCTTTGAATTTATGCGTGTTTAGCAGTTCCACCCACTCGCTCACTCCAAACGTGTAATTGTGTAACAAATAATTCTAAGGGGGCGCGGTCTGTTGTCGTCGGGGAAACAGCTGAAGAAACAGGATACATGTTACCACCAGCATAATTTCTTTTTAAAATTACCATTGGCTTTTTTGTTCAAACTCCTTAACCGTTCACAACTCAATGCATCACAATTCATAACGTTTGATCAGTGACTGGATTTTCCATTTAAAAATATCATTCCCGTTGTGCCAACAAGTGCAGCTAATTCCTATTTAATGCCACATAATAAAATATGCCCTTGACGAATTGTACCTGAGACTTCTGCAAAACGAAGGCAAGTACACAAAGCAAAGTATCGCAGCCCCATATAAACAAGATGGAAGATTTATTTCTGATATATTCACATGAAAAGAAAATGCTAACGTTCTATGTTATACATTTATCCATAAAATCTAAATTATTTGTCTCAGATGATCCGTGAAAGTCAAACTTGCATGCGAATTAAGATACCATATTTTTAAACGTTGTTTATTCATATTTTACACCTTACCGACTGCAAATGATTTATATTTATCTCATTTCTGTATCTTTTTATCATAACAAGGGCAGCTACAGTTTTCGCGACTTTTAAATAAATTTGCATTTGTTTTGGTTTAAAATATCATATATAATTTCCTCAAATTTAAGTTTAGAATTGGAGAAGGAAACCTAATTGAGGTTGATATAAAGAAAATGTGCTTCCAAAAATGTATGCAAACACCGGAACATATATGACGGTGGTTAGCAGATGCAAAAAGATATGCCAGATGTATTTGCAATGAGTTAAATACTAACTACGAGTGATATGTAAGCTTCCTAGTTAGATAATGATATCTATGTATATCTATATTTTCTACATATCTATGACAAACAATTTTACTCCTGAGGTGGCCTAAGTGGTTATAACGCTCGCCTCGGATGTGGAAGGTCTATGTTTCGAGGACCCCGACCAAGTAACAATAAAACTAGTACTTGCAGCTACTTCGCTTGCAACTCAGCATTAAGAGGCTAGTAAAGTCAGCCTCGTGTCAGGATAATGTCACTGGGACATCAGTAATATTCCATTGGTTGGGTTCCATCACATGAATATGCACGTTTGAGGCACAATGATTAGTAAGATCCGTCACGTGAGGTATATTCTGAAATTTAGTGTATATACGAAAAGAAGAGAGCAATTAGATTCATTCCTTTTTTTGAGTCATTCTTGTTTGTTGTATTCCTGTCGTAAACCTGCAGACCTATTTCATGTTGTAATTAGGTACTATCTGAGAGGAAAGTATTTGTTTGGATTGTTCAATGTAAATAGCAAGTGATCATTATTTGTACTATAATATTATTTTGGAACTATTGTAAATTATTCAAAGGAGATTTATATGATGCCATCTTGACAACGTCACGATTCTTGGCTGGCGGAACAGACATTTCCGGATTTTAAATTTATACAGAACTATATACTCGTTTACAACTTTCATAGAACGGTATCAGGTGTTACGTATATCTGATTTAATATATATTTGTTTGTTTGTCAGTTTAAAATTCTCCTTTTATTTTTCATTACATGCTATTGTAACGTACATTTAATCACTAGAGATGATGTTTAATTTCCAGAAAACCGGTTGAGCTGAATTATTCTTTGGTAAACAAGTAATGGTGACCTAGATCCTGATCTTGATTCATGGTTAGTGGCAGTCAGGTAAACATGTATTTTATTTTAAATGATTGGTTGTTTTCAAGGTCAAGATGGGACTTATGAATTAAGAAGTAAAAACTACTTTATTCTTAAAGTAAAATGACTTACTCTCGTCAGGGTGAAGTTAGGAGAACGTGATATAAACGATCACGTGACCCCTCTTTCCCACTTTTCTTGATTTTGTAATTTGGGAATTTTTCGGACACTGTGTATTAGAATACGATATAATCTTTGTTTTTAGTGACATAAAGTTAGTTTTGGGCTTTTACATCTAACGCTGAGTCATTTTCTTTTATAGTAGCCAGTTTTTGAATCCATGTTAACTTTTTTTTCGGTTCATTTGAAATTAAAAGATTAATTCTCATATACATTTCTTGAACAAAGACAGTTTATCAAAATTTCATTCCGATTTCCATCACCGAAGAGATAAATAGTGTGGTTCTAGAAGGAACTGTAGATAAGCACAAAACACAAAACAGACTTCAGTATACGTCATCGTCTTCCATCTTGAATTTTCCAGCAGGACTTGAACTTTACTCTATCAGAACATTTCATTACCAGGACGTTTGACATTTAATTCGTGGAATATTCTTGGATTCTTTTTGGATTTGATTCTTAAAACGATAATCTTTTCTCTCTCCATTGTTTTACAATCTTCATGTTCAAATTAAAAAGGGTGCTGTTTTCACTCTTTATTTGCTGGTGTTATGCTCATATTTCTTTAGTTCAAAAGTCACAATTTTATACATGGCGTAAACACATTAAAGAGCTATACTGCAGAGGTATAGAGGTATTTGTATACATTGGAGGTGCAACTACTGGATCAATGTAATAAAATATAAAATGTACGTGTATCTCAATTGCTCTGTGTGTGTGTGTGTGTGTGTGTGTGTGTGTGTGTGTGAGTTTAAGAGATTCACTACAGTAAATTCGACCGTATGTAAATATTCCGTCATGCTGGGTTCTCTTATAAGATAACTGACATCGGCTTATAAACTGGGTTCCTTGATCTGTCAGAAGTTTCTCAGGTACTCAGACTCGTGACCAAATCCCATGTATAGCCTCAGCGACAGTTTTAGAGTCGATATTACGCAATGCGACAGCTTCCGGGTAGGGTGTAGCGTAATTGATAACGGTTAAAATATAACCATTTCCTTATGCAGACGAAGGTTTTATTTGTCCTTTCAAGTACAATGCAACACGGAATGGTTCATCGCTGGTAGGTGTACTTCCCAGAGGAACTGGCCGATGATTTGTTTTTTTGGCGCCATCATCTGACACTTATGGTACAAATGACATAATTTCCATGGAGCCTTGGTCAGTAAAATCCTTTGACAATACGGTTACGCGTCTTGGCAATTTCCGTGTGTCCCCGAGAAACTTTCATGCACGAGATTCAAAACTTCCTCACGTTTTGGCTTAGGTACGCCGACCTGCTCGAAATGCTCGTTACCTTTCTTGGCGTGGAGGTACAAAATGCCTCTCTTGTCGACAAACTTTATTTCTCCACTTGGATTTCTCTTCTCAGTTTCCTCTTCAGCGTGTGTCTGCAACAGCGCCAAAGTTGCGTTTTCCTGCCGAAGTTTATTGAGCTCAGTTTGTAGCACATTACCAACCAGAGACGTCGTAGTTTCAATCGGCGTCGATTTTTCCCGACTCTACATGGACCTAACATCCACAGCACTCACCGGCATTGTGCTACAGGTTTTTGGCTTTGGCAGTGGTATGACATAGCGACAACAAATGCTATGATGTAATGCTATAATCCAGACCAACACGCAACTTGAATTTTCCCTATCGCGCACTGCAAGTCGAGGTCAATGATGGCAACTGGCAACGAGTGATGCGTGCTATTATCGTGCTGCATTTCAATTATCTAACCTGATTAGTCTTCCGGCTTCACGTACTTATTGTCGACAAGGGCTGGTTAACTGCACCCCGTGTCGTACAAGATGGTGACGTCGTCTTCGTTGCCTTGGCAAATGCGAGGTTGACCGACTTACATTTGTTCTAGGCCCTGAGTGTCTCCATGGCAACGGCATTCACCGGGGCCTGCCTACTGTTAACATAGTCCATGGCAAAATATCCTGAGTGTTTGCGGTGGTCACATACCGGCGGTTCTCACCGTCCTACAACCCACTTCTCCACGGTTTGAGTTCGTCCGTGACGGTGAGAAACTCTTAGCCGGTATATCCACCCCCTACTCTTCTTTCCGCATGTCCGTTATGTCTAGCTGGTGCTCCCTGAACCACATGGCGCGACTCAGCGGGACGGAATTTGTCTGACTCCCAGAAGTCCAAGTCCGCAAATTCACATGCTCATATCTCTCGGCCATGTATCCTATTTCCTGAGTTTTGTGCTCTCTCTCTCTCTCTCTCTCTCTCTCTCTCTCTCTCTCTCTCTCTCTCTCTCTCTCTCTCTCTCTCTCTCTCTCTCTCTGTGCCAAGAACACTGCTAAATCTCGTCGGTACGCACTCAAGACGTGTTCCTTGAGAACCTCCTTACGCAAGCCTTCGTACGTTCGCTCGACCTCTGACATCTTCATCCATCTTCTCAAACAATAGGCCAATGCATGTGTGAAACTAAGAGTATGTTACTGGTGGGCTTCTTCGTGGGCTCACGAGAAAGTTTTCGATACGTCTCGGCGGTCGGCTGGTAATCGGAAAGAAGTGCATTTTCAGCTCGTCGTATTCATCCGTTTAGTTCGTTGCTATGGTGTGCAGGACCTCCATAGAAGTACCTTGTAGAAATGCAGAGACATGAATCACCCTGTGCTATTTCGAGAATCTTATGCTCTCTTTCTTTTAATCTGGAAGCAGCTTCAATTCAAGCCAGTTCCATTAGCCATTTCCTTTGCACTTCTCTTCCTGCTGGGACCGCTCGCCCTTCCGCTTCTCTTCCTGCTCCGACTGCTTGCAGTTCTGTTTCTCTATTATTTCCATTCCTTGCTTCCGGTTTCAATGACTTCCGAGAGTCAGTTCCCCTCAAAGTCTATATCATCTTAGCCTATGGCACGATATTTCCTAATCATCATTCTTTCTGTCGCCATTATACCATATTGCTATGCATAAATTATACTTTGTCTCAATTTCTATAGTTGACGAGAAGTTATAAATCCCTGCCAAATAAATCTTGACCAGGTTCCAACGATTCTAACTTGACTCAGGTACAAGATAGCTGGCCCACTGTTTGTTCCAATAATACTCTAGGTAAATACTAAGATAATATACATACACATGTGAAAATATAACATACGGAGAACATATACAATATCTCACTTTATAATTAACACAAGTACTTATATAATAATAAGTCCTAGCTCGTAAAGAAATCTATTACATATCCCTAAAGAAGCGTCAGATTATGTCACAACCCTGCTTCTTTATTATTAATAATGATGGAGAGCCACTACGGTTTTATAGATAATACTGCAGGTGTTCATTAACATTTAATAACTCACGAGCCCCCAGTCAGTAATTCTGACTCTCTAAATACATATAACAACTCAAGGTTGAATAAATCACAATTTGTGTCAAATATTCGAATCAATGCAAGACTGTCATGGACATGAATCTTCAGCTCAATATATCATAATACAATAATGGACCGGGTTGACCAAATGCCCCTTACTCTTTACTTCGTCATATGGAAACTACTGTCCTATTATGATAGTCTCTGTTCCGTGAGTTTTCTCAAGTACTCGTTTAATTTCTCCTCTTTCCTCCTTCCTTCCTCTTCCTCCAATTGAAAGCAAGTACAATACTTAGTAAGCGTACTATTATTCTTAGCAATTTCGAATTTGTAGCTCCGATGTTATTACTGGCACAGTCTAGTAATGTATTGATTAATTCTGAATATCAAGCAATTCATAAAATTGAACACACTGTATACGACGACTATGGTAACGCCATTAAGTATAGTATATGTTTTATAAATAGATACACGTCACTATACTGATTTTCTGCTTGTGTATCTTTGTGATGATTTTGGTGCACAGTATCATATGGAATCGACGGAAGCCTTTCGTAACCTATTGATGGTTCTTCTTCCAGAATGGTTATTCGTTCTTCACGGTAAACCAACGCCTGCTGTCTTGTGTTTGATGTTGTTATTTTCATTAATTCTCCAAGTGAGAAGACCCATAGCGACACATTTTTGTGCCAAACGATGTTTGCTCCTTTCATTGGACTTAGATTGAGTGTGTGGAGGTTGAACTGGGATTACGGACGACACATTATCATGGTTCTAGGTTTACCGGACAGATTTCCGGATTTTCTGGTGTTGCACAAACGTGTAGTTTAAATGACCTTTCATCCATCTGATATTTTGTTTTGTATTTGTGTCGCTTTGTATTTGTGTCGCTCATCCGACACAAAAGGTATTTTGTTCAACCTACATCTTCTTCTATTATTAAATCCTCCCTCCTAGCTTTTGATGTTCGTCCCTGTCTACTATTCCCAACAGTTACTGTGCCATTAAACTGCAATTTATCAAGCATCTTGGATTGTTTTTCCCTTTAATTCATCACTGTCTTAGCAACTATAATAATAATAATAATAATAATAATAATAATAATAATAAGTGCAAACGTTTATACAACTGTAATATGGCTCTTACAAGATTTTGAGAAAAACTACATTTTTATTCAATATTTTGTTTTGTAAAATACTTTTCAGCTACACATTCTACTAGATAGTCTATTAGAAATCAATATAATATTGCAAAGATGTATCAATCAAACAGTAAATATTTGAAAGAAAGGAAATGATAGCTTGTTTAATACGTCATAATCTGGATAGCCGCAACATAATTTTAGCAGCTATCTTGTCCACTTCAGGTTATGTATTTGCTTCAGGTTTCGTTCTTTTCCATATATCTTGAGTGAGTCTGTACCTAAGAAACTGCAAGGAATCTGCATGCATTTATTGTATTGCCAATCCAATATAGCATATATTAGCGAGTTAGATTCAGAAACTGTTCACCATGTAGTTATACTAGTCACTCGCATAGTTAGAACTTCTAGAGGCTTTCACTGTTACCTAAGTCTGCAAAACACTAGTCATATATTGAAAAACAGCCAGGAAATAATTTCATAGATTTCTGAGCAGACCCAAATATACAATAAAGTGGATCACACTATAGAAGAAACATACAATTACGTTCTATGAAAAGTTAATAACTGAAACAACCTTCATTTCAAAGGGATAGATCGAAATAAGAAGAAGAAAAAAAAGAAAAAAGATTTGGAACCTGATATTACGGGAACCAATTATAGTGCTGTCAATAAATATTTAAATTTGCATCACATTTTCTAATGTAACTAATGACACTGACAATGTCTGTAGTAATGTTTATGTTTGATGAGGAAAAAAGAAAAACAACGAATGAATGAAAAATCTTGAAGTATTCTCTGAAAAAAAGATCTACATCAAATCAAGATTACTACCACTATTACAACTACAACTACTACTACAGCTACTACAAATAATAATAATAATAATAATAATAATAATAATAATAATAATAATAATAATAATAATGTTAGCATTGTATTCTTACAATTAAAATTGCTACAATTATTAATTAAGTACAATAGACATATCAACTGAATCACACGGTCTCATTTTCCTACTTGTACGACAACGATATAATCCCTTACAGTCTTTCGTCTGTTAGTTAAGAAGCAGAATGTATTAACGTTGGAGAGGTCGTGAACGTTGAAGCCTGGTTATGTGAGTTATATCCTGCTTGACAGCCAATTACTGGGAGAAAATTGTGATTCGTAACTTGCCTCTACTCCACAGTTGCACAGTTTTACGCTATTCCCAGATACATGTGTGGTAGCCAAGGTGCATTATCGACCATACATTCAGTATACAGAGTCAAGCAGGTGCATTATCGACCAGGCGTTATGGAGACAGTCAAGTAGGTGCATTATCGACTAGACATTCTGTATGCAGTGTCAAGTAGGTGCATTATCGCCCAGGCATTATGTAGACAGAGTCAAGTAGGTGCATTATCGACCAGACATTCTGTGTACAGTGTCAAGTAGGTGCATTATCGACCAGACATTCTCTATATAGTGTCACGTAGGTGCATAATCGACCAGACATTCTGTATACAGTGTAAAGTAGCTGCATCATCGACCTAGTATTCTGTATATAGAGTCAAGTAGGTGCATTATCGAACAGAAATGCAGTATACAGAGTCATGTAGGTGCATTATCGCTAAGTCATTCTCCATACAGAGTAAAGTAGGTGAATTATCGACAAGACATTCTGTATACAAATTCAAGTAGTTGCATTATCGACCAGGCATTCTGTATATAGAGTCAAGTAGTTGCATTATCGACCAGGCATTCTGTATACAGAGTCAAGTATATGCATTATCGACCATGTACTCTTTATACAGAGTCAAGTTGGGGCATTATCGAACAGAAATGCAGTATACAGAGTCATGTAGGTGCATTATCGACAAGACATTCTGTATACAGAGTCAAGAAGGTGCATTATCGACAAGACATTCTGTATACAGAGTCAAGTAGGTGCATTATCGACCAGGCATTCTGTATACAGAGTCACGTAGATGCATTATCGACCGGGAATTCTGTATACAGCGTCAAATAGGTGCATTATCGACCAGGCATTCTGTATACAGAGTCAGGTAGGTGCAGAATCAAAAAGACATTCTGTATACAGAGTCATATAGGTGCATTATCGACCAGACATTATGTATAGAGAGTGAAGAAGGTCCATTATTGACCAGACATTCTGTATACAGAGTCAAGTAGGTGCATTATCGACCTCATATTCTGTATACAGAGTCAAGTATATGCATTATCGACCAGGCATTCAGTAAACAGAGTCAAGTAGGTGAATTATCGACCAGACATTCTGAATGCAGAGTCAACTAGGTGCAATATCGACCCGGCATTCTGTATACAGAGTCAGGTACGTGCGGTATCGACCAGGCATTTTGTATACAGAGTCAAGCAAGTGCATCATCGAAAAGACATTCTGTACACAGAGTCAAATAGATGCATTATCCACCATGAATTTTGTATACGGAGTCAGTGTAGGTGTACTTTCGACCATGTATTCTGTAAAAAGGTCAAATACGTGCATTATCGACACGAAATTCTGGATACAGAGTAAAGTATCGACCAGACATTATGTATACAGAGTCAAGTAGATGCCATATCGACCAGACATTCTGTATACAGAGTCAAGTAGGTGGATTATCGACTAGACATTCTATTTACAGAGTCAAGAAAGTGCATTATCGACCAGATAGTCTGTATACACAGTCAAATAGGTGCATTATTGACCAGGCATTTTTTTGTACAGAGTCAAGTAGGTGCATTATCGACAAGCCATTCTGCATACAGAGTAAAGTAGGTGCATTATCAACCACACATTCTGTATACAAATTCAAGTAGTTGCATTATCGACCAGGAATTCTGTATATAGAGTCAAGTAGTTGCATTATCGACCAGGCATTCTGTATACAGAGTCAAATATATGCATTATCGACCATGCACTCAGTATACAGAGTCAAGTTGGGGCATTATCGAACAGAAATGCAGTATACAGTGTCATGTAGGTGCATTATCGACAAAACATTCTGTATACAGAGTCATGTAGGTGCATTATCAACAAGACATTCTGTATACAGAGTCAAGTAGGTGCATTATCGACCAGGCATTCTGTATACAGAGACACGTAGATGCATTATCGACCGGGAATTCTGTATACAGCATCAAGTAGGTGCATTATCGACCAGATATTCTGTATACATAGTCAAGTATATGCATTATCGACCATGCACTCTGTATACAGAGTCAAGTAGGGGCATTATCGAACGAAAATGCAGTATACAGAGTCAAGTAGATGCTTTATCGACCAGGCATTCAGCATACAGATTCACGTAGGTGCATTATCGACCAGGCATTCTATATACATAGTCAAGTATATGCATTATCGACCATGCACTCTGTATACAGAGTCAAGTAGGTGCATTATCGAACAGAAATTCAGTATACAGAGTAATGTAGGTGCATTATCGACAAGACATTCTGTATACAGAGTCAGGTAGGTGCATTATCGACCAGGCATTCTGTATGCATAGTCACGTATGTGCATTATCGACCAGATATTCTGTATACAGAGTCAAGTAGGTACATTATCGAAAAGAACGTCCTGTATGCAAAATCAATTAGGTGCATTATCGACCAGGCATTCTGTGTACTGTCATGAAGGTGCATTATCGACCTGGCACTCTGTATACATAGTCAAGTATATGCATTATCGATCATGCATTCTGTATTCAGAGTCAAGTAGGGGCAATATCGAACAGAAATGCAGTATACATTGTCAAGTAGGTGCATTATCTACCAGACGATCAGTGTATACAGTCAACTAGGTACATTCTCGACCTGGCGTTCTTCATACATTGTCAAGTAGATGCATTATGGACCAGACGTTCTGGATACAGAGTCAAGTAGGTGCTATATCGACCAGGCATTCTGTATACAGAGTAAAGTAGGTGCATTCTCCACCAAGCATTCTGTATACAGAGACATGTAGGTGCATTCTTAACCAGGCATTATGTATACAGAATCAAGTAGGTGCATAATCGACCATACTATCAGTATACAGAGTCAAGTAGGTGCATTATCTACCAGACGTTCAGTATATATAGTCAACTAGGTCCATTATCGACCTGGCGTTCTTCATACATTGTCAAGTAGATGCATTATGGACCAGACATTCTGGATACAGAGTCATGTAGGTGCATTATCGACCAGGCATTCTGAATAAAGAGTCAAGTAGGTGAATTATCGAACAGACATTCTGCGTAATGAGTCAAGTAGGTTGTCACAGAATTAGGCGAAAATTTAATTTATTTTTCTTCTTGATGTACAAACTAATTTCACCATTTTTTTTGTTTCGTCGTACATGCGTTGCCTGGGGTGAATAAGTGGTTTTTCCCAAGGTAAGCGGCGTGTAACGATTTGCATGTGCCTGATTTTGAATTATATGAAATCCGGAACATTTGTTTCACGTAGTGCACGGTAATCTTGCCGTGATTTCTGCTCACCTATTTGAAGGTATATAAGGCAGAATATTTCTCTTAATAATTACGGGACCTAAAGTATCTAATCACAGGATAGATAGCTCGTCTTTCAATCTCCAGCCAAAGGGGTGAGTGTTAAATTTATATTTCGTTTTATTGTGAATTTTATTCAGTTTATCATTTCATATAATGATGCCTTTATTGCAATGCAGATTTTAAACGTGGAATATTTGGAATTACTAGTCACTATAAGACTTTAAATGCAATAGCGTGATCTAAGGTTTAGATTATTTTTTGAGACAACTATTATTAGTCTGGTTTCTTTATTGTAGCTGATAACGTCTGATAGCGCATCTGATAACATCGTTGATAACGCATCTGATAACGCATCTGAAAACATCTCTGATAACGTCGGCTGATAACATCTCTGATATCGTAGCTGAAATTGTTGCTGATTTATTGTGCAATCGAATTGAAGTATCTGACTGTCTGTCTGTCAGATTGTCTGTCCGTCTACATCTGTCGTGACGTGTAAATATCCGGAAAGCTAGAAGTCCGAGTGTCGGAGCTGTCTAGAGTTGTAAACATCCGGGGCGACATCTAGGGTATTGAGGAACATTAGTTCTAGTAGATGTTGTATGCTGTCTGTACGTATAACTGTGGTGGATCCGTGAAGGGCAAGTGACCGATAAAAGTATTGAGTCAACCCTAGGTCTTCGGGGAAACTGGACGACGATTCAACTGTTAGTGAATCGTACGGTTATACAGGGTCGAGACACATATGTGTGTTGCAATTGTAGTACAATTGAATACATTGTTGTATTTACATGGTTATTTCAGATCACAATAGTATTTCAAGGGATTGCATGAATCTCAATAAAGGCTAGCAACTTGATTGAATACATGTATATGTTCGTGCTAGTTGTCGCAATCCATACGTGCGATAGTATAGTTTGATGTTTTGTGTTTGTTATCGTAATTTATACTTGCGGTAATATAACTTTCGTAAAGGTTCCTTGGATCTGTGTATAGTCCAAGAGATCCCTTTATATCTGTGTTTTATTTTGTATTGATATTTCATTTATTCATGTATTGTGAATGGTTGTGAGTGTAATTGTGGGTTGAGCGCATGAGTTATTGTGTTGATACATCATTTTTTTTTCATTAATAATTTATTTCATAAATTTATATTTTCTTTCACATATTGTGTTTGTGTTGTTCATTTAATCCACCTTCCTCTCGGTATCAATTCTGTTACATAGGTGCATTTGCGACCAGTCATTCTGTATTCAGATTCAAGTAGATGCATTTTCGAATAGACATTCTGTATACTGAGTCAAGTAGTTGCAGTATCGACCATGTATTCTGTATAGAGTCAAGTAGGTGTATTATCGACCAGACATTCTGTATACAGAGTCAAGTAGGTGCATTTTAGAATATGCATTCTGTATACTTAGTCAAGTAGCTGCATTATGGACCAGACATTCTGTTTACAGAGTCAAGAAGGTGCATTATCGTCCATGTATTATGTATACAGAGTCAACTAAGTGCATTATCTACCAGACGTTCATTATACATAGTCAACTAGGTCCATTATCGACCTGGCGTTCTTCATACATTGTCAAGTAGATCCATTATGGACCAGACGTTCTGGATACAGAATCAAGTAGGTGCATTATCGACCAGGCATTCTGAATAAAGAGTCAAGTAGGTGCATTATTTACCAGGTATTCTGTATACAGAGTCACGTAGGTGCATTATCGACCGGGCATTCTGTATACAGCGTTATGTAGGTGCATTATCGACAAGACATTCTGTATACAGAGTCAAGAAGGTGCATTATCGACCAGACATTCAGTATACAGTGTCAAGTTGGTTCATTATCGACCAGGCACTCTGTATACAGTGTCATGTAGATGCATTATTGACCAATCATGCATTTTGTATACAGAGTAAAGTAGGTGGATTATCGACCATGCATTCTGTATACAAAGTCAAGTAGGTGCATTATCGACCAGGCACTCTGTATACAGTGTCATGTAGATGCATTATGGACCATGCATTTTGTATACAGAGTCAAGTAGGTGCATTATCGACCATGCATTCTGTATACAGAGTCAAGTAGGTGCATTTTCGACCAGACATTTTGCATACAGAGTCAAGTAGGTGCATTATCGACCATGCATTCTGTATACAAAGTCAAGTAGGTGCATTTTCGACCAGACATTTTGCATACAGAGTCAAGTAGGTGCATTATCGACCAGGCACTCTGTATACAGTGTCATGTAGATGCATTATGGACCATGCATTTTGTATACAGAGTCAAGTAGGTGCATTATCGACCAGGAATTCTGTATACAGAGTCAAGTAGGTGCATTATCGACCAGGCGTTCTGTATAGAGTCAAGTAGATGCATTATCGACCAGACATTCTGTATACAGAGTCAAGTAGATGCATTATCGACCAGACATTCTATATACAGAGTCAAGTAGGTGCATTATCGACCAGGCGTTCTGTATACAGAGTCAAGAAGGTGCATTTTCGAATGGGTATTCTGTATACTGAGTCAAGTAGGTGCATTATCTACCAGGCATTCTGTATACTGTTTAAAGTAGGTGCATTATCGACCATGCTTTCTGTATACATAGGTAAGTCGATGTAGAGTAACTTAAACCTGCATCATCAATTTTAAAAGTTCGTTACTTCTGCTTATACTGTATAATAAATAGGTCTTGCCAACTTGTGAACTTTACAATCATTTCTTCACATGCTGGCACCACACTACTCTGGTTTTTGAATCTTTTGTGATACATATTTGTAGTTTCTCTGTCTTAAACTCTTATTGTATTTGTGCTATTTGTATAGTGTGAAGTTGCGAAATATAATGTTATTCAGCTTTTACTATGTATATTACCTGTAGCTATAATAATGGATGTGGTTCTGTTTAAAGCTTTTCTGCTAACTTTCTATTCTATTAGATCTTGCTTTGAGGAATAAATTCTTCAAACTTTTCACAAACCTTCATTTTCGGCTAGTTGGTTGTTATGGGTTTAGTACCATTTTTCAGCACATGATATACTATACATGGCGGTCAGAATATTTGGTGGAGGATCAACCGGGGATAAACCACCGACCCACGGGCAAACTATGTGACATATCCACATTGGACGAACTCAAGACTCGAACCCACCCAAGCAGATGTGGGATGTCACTGAACTGAAAAGACGAGCGCCTTACACCATTTAGCCACCAAAGGTCCCTAGATTGGCAGCAATTATGGTCTAACAATCGAAATTTTGTATTTAATTAAATTAATGAAACGTGATTCGAGTATAATTCAGAAAATTTGGATTCATACTACATGCATTTTGACTACTTTTGGCTAATCGAACATTAAAAATAGCAGTCATTATATCCGCAATATCTTCGGTTGTCTTCGATGAATATGTTCTCTGTCGTTTGTAGTTCTACAGGTTGTCTTTCGCATGCATTTATCTCGTGCTGTGATATTTAGAATGCCATTCTAAGAGCAAATTGTGTAATTAACCCCATTGCATGTAATATATGAACGAGTATTTCTGAGCTATGCTGCGCGACGTCAGAAGAAAACACGAGGTCATATTTTCCCATACAAATGTAGTAGCCTTTCAATTATGTGTTCATGTTGGTTTTCTACCTAATGCGAATAATAGGAAAGAACACTAAAGAAACAAAGTAATTAAATTTCTGCTCTATTAAAGAAACAAATGCACAAGCGATGTTAAACAAATACAGAGTAAGGCCAAGAACTATGTGTATTCCGGTCACTGCCCAGCGACCTTTTGAACTTTAGCAATCTCACTTTAATCTTTATAAAATTTAAATTTAGAGTCGCCTTATGAATGTCAGTGACTTTCCAGCTATTCAGGAATAAGGGATGGGGGGGGGGAGAGAGGGTTAATGATCCAACTAAGTTCTGCATTTCAACTTGCGAAGGAATTTAGATTTTAGCTGGGTCAATTCTGTATAAGGTACGTGTAGCTGGAGGGACTGGACTTATGCAAGCACGCGTGTTTCTGTTCTGTCATTGATAATTTGGAATGATAAGGTGAAAAAATATGAAATTATTGTGCTTGAAACACTTAAGATTTAATATCGTTAGTTATGAAATTTCAAATTCATTTCGTTTTATATTTGTGATGGAAATGTTGTCCAAACTTAGAATTTCGCTCGATGGGTCAATTTGTAGAACCGTTGTTCTTCTGAATAGCAGTAATAACTAGCATCTTGCTATTAGCAGCTTCAGATAACATATTTGTTAGCACCTTCATTTACATTCTTTGTTGGTGGGGCCCCAGCCCTATTACATGACCTACATGACTTGCTATAAATACAAACATTTTCTCAAAATACTATAACGAGGAAAATTGCAAGTAGTTGATGTTTGACAGACCATTACACCAGCACAAATAATTCTTCTTTGTAGTCTTGGTGTATTGGCTCCGAAGCTCTTGCTCTTTGTGCCAAAACCGGCTTTCTTCAGATGCATTTTTTCCTCATCGAATTTAGTGCTGGGACTGACTAGTAAACAGTGAAGTCTCCGAAGGAGACGGGATATCTCTTGGCCTAAATGTGCCTTACTGTGCTATTTTTTATAGTCCCTAGAGAACATAGCTATGAATATTTCTCCGAAAAAAGAATTTACCGGATCAATGGCATTTTCAATACCGCAAGTTTCAAGTGTGATGTTAACATTACGGATATCATGCTCAGTCATTTGCATGGTTGAAAGTTTCTTGTTGACCCAGTGAAGTCGTCTACATCATCAGCTTTATCATCTCTACATTAAAATGAACTGAACAGCTTGTTTCGTTCATCCAAAGACAAATCTAATAAATGAAAAGCTCTGGCGCCTGTTAAATGAGTGTCCATTGCTTTATGATTAATGGAGTTCCTAATACAAGATACTATTATTTAGACACACGTGTTTTGATGTATGAAGCCGTGTTGGAGAAATACTGTACGAATATGACAATGTAAAACTAATGGAGAAAAATGAGGATATAATAAAATGCACGTCTTTAATTGCATTTTTCTAAAACACCAGTCAATATGGCCTCTTGCACGAGATCACCGTATCCAACCAATTTGTTTATGTTAATTGATTTGTACTCTTCTTTACCTTCCATAAATTCTTAAAGCATTTTCAGAATTTTTAAATACATGTTAATCTTTTTGACATTGACAAAGATTCGCATCTGCTAGTGCTTGCTTGATGTGTTTAAGCGTGGTACCAAACAAATATGAACAGCAGAGCTCCTTGAACTTAGCACCAGTAACAATGGCGTAAAATAAGATCAGTACTATGAGGCGACGTTGCGGGCAAAAGCAGGTACGATGAGAACGTTTCATCTGAAATTTCGATGTCGTGTGTGTGTGTGTGTGTGTGTGTGTGTGTGTATATATATATATATATATATATATATATATATATATATATATATATATATATATATATATATATATATATATTGCAAGTCCTTAAAGTTCCATTTTATTGATCGAGAATTTAGATTTTTATATATTTCTTGAATTATACAATGGCGGTTTAAAGTTATATTTCCTATATCGACGTTTTACAATGTTTATTTTGAATTACACACCGGTGGTTAAAATTTCAACATCATATGTCGAGAATCCCTAATTCATACGTTGAATGTAACTATTTGTAATGAAAGTTCCATTTCATATGGCGAGTTTTTAGATTTCAGCTGTTGAACTTTACAGTAATGAAAAGCAGCCTCCTTGTTTAAAAATAACGCGATCAGTTAACGAGAGTGACTTCTAGCGAAGAAAATCATAATAATTCTCGACCATTCTTGCATGGTGGCACAATAATGGTAACTTTCAAACTGTAACTGCATGAAATGTAATGGCACCTCTTAATTGAATACACAAAGGTTGTTTCCTAATACTCGATATTATTTTGAATTGTTACAGTAGAAACTGGAATGTTACTTTTAAGACCAACACCTCATGTTTCCATATACAAATAGCAATTCTGACAAGCACCATAAAATGTCCAACCAAAATAGACAGATACAATCTAAAAACTCAGTATACGAAATGGAAATTTCAACACAATCAATGTTATTCAACATGTTTAAATTATGAATTTTCAACGTATGACATTGCAATTTTAACTCCGTCGTGTAATTCAAACGACACAGTCTAAAACCTATACATAGAAAATATAATTATCAACCACTTCTGTTTAATCCAACAGATATAATCTAAAGTCTCGACCTAGAAAATGGACCTGTAAGGACTAGCATTGATACAATACTTGAAATTGGAATTCTAGACATATGACATTACAATTTCAACGGCAACGTTCTGACTGGACTAGCTTTTGTCCGCTGTGACGCCTCACAGCATCATATTACTGTGTTACTACTTAGAAAACATACCCAAAAGGAAGTTTACCAACACTATTTGAAAATTTCAGAAGTCGATGAAATCGAAAGTTTCCTGATATAGGAATGGTTGCCTCTTTTTTATCTTCAAAGTGGCAGAGGACAGCTTCGTAAAGTGGCCCTGGCTATGGCGTGATTTTGTGAACTATTATTGTGTAATAATTAAAGATATGGACATATTTGTGAATTTAGCATTTTTTCCGGTTTGTGTTGTTATTGATATTGATGTGAGGCATGTACACCTCATGCACAGTACGTAGCCAATGAAAGTACCAGCAGTTGACAAGGAATAAGAGCTAGCCACTTTTAGCAGTAGACACGTTTGTTCAAAACAAGTTGTTGTTATAGGGTTTAACGTCATTTTCAGCACAATATAGGCTATATTGGTTCACGGCATGTAGAAATATCTCAAAACCTGCATGAATGACAACTATTTTGAACTCCATCAAGCTATTAAGTACACAATGTTTTTTTTTATCAAAATTATCACCCAGGGCAATAGTTGGTGTTCTGACTGTGAGCATCAGATGTTCTCAGAAATGGCCATCGAACATGAAAAATGCATGTATAAATTGGGAGTTTTTGCATCAACTTTGCATTCGATAAATTTACATTACCTTGTCTGGTCAAGTGAATGTTATGGGTTTTTTTTATCACACCTATCCAAAAATGTTGACCTATTTGACCTGACTCATATAGTTTATTTTGTACAAGTTTTTATATTAGGCGGGTATATGCTACATTAAATTTGTGCATAAAAACTGTCCCTTGCACCCCCAAGGAACGTTACTAAGACGACAGTGTTAGAGACCCGCTGGCGAAGATCAGGTCAGAAATTATAAAGTGGCTCAGTTTGTTTGAAAATTGGTAGGGGATACTAACAAATGGGATGGTAAGCGAATATTAAAATTGATTTTTCGCCATATTACCAATTCGACTTTCTGAGACTGTAAACACCACATAACTGGCTTTAGCTTTTTGTTGTTTCCCCGGTCTTTATGAATTACCTAATTTCCACTAACCTAAAAACATCTCGGAAAGGGAATAAGAAGTCCATAAATATATTATTGCTGGGACCACAGGTGCTCGACGCGAGCTTGATGTGAAATAAACATTTAGAAAACTAATCTAAAGGGAAAAAAATCATGCAGAGTGAGAAAAATACCTTAGATTACCCCCATGACCCATTCAGACATAGGACCCTCTCTATTATACTATATAAAAAGAGAAGGTTCGTAACTTCCAAATAATTGGTTCCACCCATGACCCTCAATTTAATTCTGCTATTTCCGTATTTAAAAGCACACAACCATTCTATATAGCTTGTTTTACTCCTGAGATATTTTTCTATTCATCAAGCCATCATTGGCTTTTCTACGTTGTACCAAACTGAAGTTACAGCTTACGTAACGTACGATTTTCTGGAATTTTTCATCTTGGGACACTTGAGAGCTTCTGTGACAAGCAGTCAAAAAAGCTACATGTATTATGAATAACCTTTTTAGCCAATCATATTTCGGCGTTGTCGTTTGTGCCTAATACTTGAACTGTTCTGAACTGATTGTTTACGATATGTGCAGAAAAAGAGAAAATGTTTAATTCTACCATGGAACAGGATTCCTAAAGTTGAATCGAGTTAATATTAAGTAAAAACTTACTTTTGCATTTACCACTGTTCTGTAATTAAAGAATTCGTGTATCGTAGAACCGCAAATATGGTACATGTAGCTCTTTTCACCGCTTGTCACAGGAGCTCGCAAGTGTCCCAAGATGAAAAATTCCCGAAAATCGCACGTTTCGGAAGCCGTAACTTCAGTTTGGTACAACGTAGAATACCCAATGATAGAAAAATATCTCAGGAGTAAAACAAGCCATATAGAATGGTTGTGTGCTTTTATGGGTGGAACCAAGTATTTGGATGTTACGAACCTTCTCTTTCTATATAGTATAATGGATGGTCCTATGTCTGAATGGGTCATGGGGGTAATCTAAGGTATTTTTCTCACTCTGCATGATTTTTTTCTTTTAGATTATTTTTTTTAAAGTTTTATTTCCCATCAAGCTCGCGTCGAGCACCTGTGGCTGGGACATCGTTACCTAATTAAACTATAAAACCAAGACCCTTAATAAGGGGTTACACTTAGCGATCCTCAAGTTCACTCGCGTTGTGTAAATACTGTTTTCTATGTGTTCGGTCCGCAGGTACTCCAATTATAGCCCTCCCTATAATACGATACTCGACCCACTCAAGTAAACCTTTATGAAGTTTCATGAAGTGCCGAGATAACCCAGGTTGTTTCTGGAACGTTCTGGGCAGCACTCTTCTGCTTCTCTATCAGACGCGTTCTTCTAAATCAGAGTTCTTTCCCTTTCATATCTTGTCTGAAACCGATCATGTATATAACCTTAGGAGAATAATGAAATTAAAATATCAATACATAATTGTATCGTATCTTGCGTGAAATTCCTTATATATGTATTTATGCCTGAGAACTTTGTTATGATAAAATTATTATTAGTAGTAGTAGTAGTAGTAGTAGTAGTAGTAGTAGTAGTCATTATTATTATTATTATTATTATTATTATTATTATTATTACTGGAAATCAAAAAGTATTTTATTCGACTTCAGACAATGTCGTTAATATATTTTAATTCAAGACCTTGAATCCAACTGTAAATAAATTAATAAGCTATATCACTAAATTAAATTTTATGTTCTGTTCAGTGTTAAAATAATCATTACTTTACGTACTCATCTACTTAATCAGACTCTGATGGTCTGAAAATAGGGGAAATAAGTATGGTAATAATAATAATAATAATAATAATAATAATATTATTATTATTATTATTATTATTATTATTATTATTATTATTATTGTTGTTGTTGTTGTTGTTGTTATTCCCCGTCTCCTTGCATTTTATTAACTCGTAGGATTTCGTTAACTAGGGAGTCCTTTACGGTAACGCATGATTAACCGGACGGACTTCATTAACTGGAGAGTACATTGTCATAATGCATATAGTTAACCGGTGGGAGTTCATTAACTTCGGAGTCCATTAGGGTAACACAATTGCGCACCACCTGTTTAGTAACATTGTGGTTAAGGTTATTTAAACTGTGATCATCTGATAAGGCAACCTATAACTCTTTCCCACATTATTTAAAAAATACCGACATTGTACCTCATACAACACCAACTTCTTTTATTAGCAATATTTATATCGTCCTCACATTGTTCAGTAATGAAGAGACATCTTGCTACTGCAAATTCCTGTGTATAATGAAGGTGAATGTTGAATCCGACAAAACTTATCAATGTGAATAAATGCATCATTATAACAAAGACGTGGTAATAACAAAAGTTAAGAAACCATATATTATTTCCCAAAGAAAGGTACAACAGTATCAAATTGTATTTAATACACAGTTCTTTATTTCAATGGATCTCTCTCTCTCTCTCTCTCTCTCTCTCTCTCTCTCTCTCTCTCTCTCTCTCTCTCTCTCTCTCTCTCTCTCTCTCTCTCTCTCTCTCTCACACACACACACACACACACACACACACACACATATACACGCGCGCGCGCGCGCTGCTAAGAGGATTGTTAACTTACGTCAGAAAGATGGAGAGATAATGAGTTATTTTTGGTACACCAAAACTGAGGCGAACATATGGACTGGTTCCAAACCTACCGCACGGCTTTCCTTATCATTACCCAAGATGATTTTGCAAGCCCACGTCTATCATGGTATCATACACCGTAAGATCTGGATCAATTTTGTTTGTAGGAAGTGATGATTAGAAATTGTTAATGTCGAATGATACACTGCGGTCATTATCAGAGTAAACCTATGGGTGTTATGGTATAATCTCAGTCCAATCTGTTCAATGTAGGAACCGTCTAGAATACCGAAATAAGTACAGCATGTGGCTGTAAACATATTTGTAAAAGTGCTTACTGATGTAAATGTACAAAAAAAGCTGGCTTGCGTATTTGGTTTACGTAGATATTATAACAATAAGTTTAATTAGTTTTGTAAACACACACACACACACACACCTATTTCATTATATATATATATATATATATATATATATATATATATATATATATATATATATATATATATATATATATATATATATATATATATATATATATATACACCGCTCCGGTAGCCGAGTGCTTAGAGCGTCCTGTGGGAGGTCACGGGTTATGACACCGGTTGAGTCATACCAAAGACTTATAAAAATGGTACTAATAGCAGCCTCGCTAGCCAGACTCTTAGCATTAAGAGTTTAATGTTAAGACTGGTCGGTCTTGTATCAGGATAATATAAGTGGGATGGACATGATGTCTCAGTGCTAGACATTACTTTAAAACTGTCCCGGGGTGGCCGAGCTGTCGAAGGCTTTCGCCTTCAAAGACTTCTGACATCTCTCCTATATCCGCGTGGTTCGAGTCTTGATGATGTCATCATGCATATGTGAAAAAGCTTGCAAGCAGTTTCCTGTGAGTCGATGTTTCTTCCCGGGGCTTTCTCGTGTTTTTCCTCCACCAAATATATTGGCTGTCATGTATATCGTATGCTAAATATAGTGTTAAAGCCACAAAAACCAAACCAAACCATGCCACAGGCGAAAATTCACGAACTTCTTTTCTCACTATTTCTGCTGTCGACGTTATCCCTTTGTTTAGCATGAATAAACTAAATACATTATGAACAACACAATGAAACAGGCTTTTAAGCATCAAAGAAAGTGCCATCTTAATTGATCGTTAAGTGATTTTCCTTTACTCAGATTTGCAACGACTGGTTAAGCAGGTTGATAAATATTTTTAGAAACGAGGAAATGTTATCGCACGCAGCTTGGATGAAAAACGAGCGTAGCGGATTTTCGCCGCAGGCTTGCCACATGAAGAATAATTAGAATAAGGCAAAGCCATGGTCGAATGCAGGGCTCTCACGACGGCTCTGACTGACATTGCACGTGACACTGTGAATATGTGCCAGACATGATTGTCAGCAGAAGGGAACTATTTCATATTATACAGCAGTTTGCTTATGCCCGGCACAAGCTGTCAAGCCAATATGAGCACAGGAATGAAGTTGAAACTGTCAGCGACAAATGATACACAATTTTAGGAAAAACCCTTGATTAAAAAAACCTATAATATTGCCCTATCACTATCATTGTTATTTCTCAAAATGATGGAGAAATCGAGGAGAGGTGACTGTTGATTGCAAACCAAAATTAAGGTGTCACTGGACAGTTCTTTTGGCAAATTTTTGTCCGACAATGACCTATAGCAGTAAAATGATAATACTATTGCATTAAAGACACAAATAAAAATGAACTAATGATTTTTGTTAAAATGACTGAGGATTCTGACTGAGGAATTAAAGTTAATTCCTCATGCAACTAGTGGCTTTTATACTGAATCAACACTGCCCCCAACCCCTCTTTTTTATATTCATTTTTTACAGAATAGGGGTATTTTGAAACTTTTCCTGTGACATGAGAGCTAAAAGAATCAGTATGTGCCTTATACATGAATAATGTTCACTAGTACTGTAACATATTAGCATACTTTTCATCACCCCCTAACCATCAATATTTTTAGATATTTACCTCTGTAGAAGACACGTGTAAATACTCAAGCCAAGTTCGCGGCTCATTTGAAGCCCAAGTTACGCATTTGATCTCCTGCGCTAGTCTAACTGTGACAAGCAGTCACCAACAAGTCAACCAGTTTCCAAGCCTAACTCAAAGTAAATCTAAACCACATTACAGATTTACCTTATGTGTGAGCTGCAAAATGCTAGGATGGTGATAATTAGACCCATGCCTTCTATCTTAAATATTAGGGAGGTGTCAAAATGCGAAACTATCCAGTGAGACCAAGGTGATGGTCGAAATTTTGGTGCAACTTATGTTACTAAACTATACTGAAAGCTTGCTTAGGTCCTTGAATCCTTTCAAATAAACGCGTATTCTTTAAAGTGCCATTACTAATAATGTGACACTCTGAAGTCCGTCGGTTACCACCGCTCTGTGATATTTCTACAATACACCATCCCCCAATAATATTCACTGCATCAGTCCGTACCAAGAATATATTAACAAAATTAAAATCTCTCCATTTCTGTTTGGAACAAGTCCTTAACTGAACAACGTACATAGTTTAACGTAGCATCTACTCGTGAAGAAAAGAAAACACACAAGACAATGGTTTCCCTTGAAAATCAGAAAAGAAAAAGAAAACATGTTTTATTGAGTAAATATAAAGAAATATTTTACTCATAATGTGGAAACATCTAGTGATACCACTCATAGGTATACATTTTACCAAATGACTCGTAAAATGTTTTCTTATGTTTGCCGGACAAAATGTAGCTATAATAATTAGGGAAAATTAAGATATTTAGCAACGTGTATTGAGTTTGCTGTGAAGCCCAATATACATAATTTTGGATCTGTTCATTAAATCCGAAAATTAAATAAATATCTACACATATTTTACTTAAATACACTTGTAAATTCAGTTTTTCTGGTGTAAACGGCATATTTGAAACTGAAGATTTTGTATGGGTATAGTTACTTAAATTTATGTTACGGTTTACTACTGTTCAAGGATATGGCTTTGGGGTGCTAATAAAATTACTTACAAGAGGTTTCAAGCAACTCTTTGTAACGTTTGCCTCATAAATTTGCATTTGTGTCTAAGAAAGATTTTACCACTTAGTTTGTTTCAAACACGAACAATCGAAAGACTAAAGTTTGAATTTTGCTACTACGATATTTGTTTTATTAAAAAAAGAAACGATATTATCTCCCATTTATAAGAGGCGCTTGCTGCTAAACATAAACTTGAAGAGACTAACATTGCAATGACAAATAGTACACAGAACAAAAGTACCAGAAAGGATATTTTATTATACGCTGAACTATTGCTCGGCTTATGAAAGCCTTCATACAACAAATACATGCATGCATACACAGAATATTTGCTACCATTTATTTCCTTCTGAGATTTTAATAGAAAAGATCAGCACCTTAAATTAAGTTTGCAGCTAGAAAATACGTCCTTATTGTCCTGTTTGCTAACACTAAGGAAAAACACATAATAAATACAATTTTAATATAATCCTTGTCACGGAAGCCATGGAAGCAAAAACACTGAGAATGAATATGGTGGTGGACAAAACGGAATTATATTACCAGCCCAGAGAATCCTGCGAACAAGCGTTTAAGGAAGTGTTTGTTGAATAATGTCGTGACCATGGAGTTCGAAAATAAATCAAAGATTTAGACGTTAAGATTAAAATCTGAGTCAAATCAATAAGTAAAATGCCATGTTTTCATCATTGTCATGAAACACCTTTTAGCTTCAGTGTGGTGAGAAGTGCATAGAGAATACTTGACTTGTAAGGATTTATTGATTCAAGATATACCTATACACCCATATCCCAATAATTCTCAAAACCCATTTCATCCATTTGAAAAACCCAAATAAACATACAAAACAAAACAATCAACGTATACAACGTCTGATTCTACAAATATTCGTAAGGTTATGATTCAGTTGTTCTCTGCATTTATCTTTTATTTTACTTCTTTAAGGTGTAATATCCAATCTCTTACTAGCTTAAAATTATTTGAACCTTAGGTACTATTTTTAAAAGGCTTTAACAGCTCATAAGTAAAGTGCCACTGCGATCTACTATACAGTTTTGAATATTATCTCGACCTCCACCAGATCGGCGAACACGTATATATGTTAGAGTCCAATAAATTAGTTCCAAACACTTTATCCCTTTACTCTAGATCTGTTTGCTGTCATAGTTATACTGATAGATGTCTTTTTTTGTAATTTAACCCCCCCCCCACCCCCCGAAAAAAAAAAGATCTACGGATAAATGTTTTTCAGTTTGTTTTTGTAATACGCACCGTTGTCCATTCACTTCTTTGTCAAGTTCGTCAGCTTTGGAGCTAACTAGCTTTTGAAATTCTCAAACACTACAATTTCGGAGGAAAGTTGTTCTGCAGTTAGTATGCAATCACATAATGTATAAATGGAAATACTTGGCTTTGAAAATCTCCATTTTGTTTTAGTTTGATGGATATAAGACAAGAAACTTCCGGTTCAAGACACTTTTTATATGCTTGATCATAGAAACTCTCTTCGCGAAGGATGTGAATAATCCTTAGTAAAGGAATATTATGCAACTAGTTACAAAACAGTCAGATAGTTTGAAATAGGCAGATTATTATTATTAGTAGAAGTAGTAGTAGTAGTAGTATTGTTGTTGTGAACAGAATTGGACAATACAGTAATCGAAAATCAAAAGCAAAATATATTGTACAATACAATATAGTTTCGGCTAAGAATATGTTAGTCACTGGCGTAACGAGAAAAGAGTCAGCTACGCAGGTCTTAGGCTTTGCCACTTCATTTCAATTTATTTCTTGTGGATCAATGGTAGATGATTTTTTACCTAGTATTCTTGCCGGCTTATTTGGTAGCAGGAGGTGTTCCTTTTGTCAGTGGAAGCTGAAAGCCAACATTCCTGCATGGCGACAGAACAAAACACTTGAAGTATGACTTAAAACTTTCGATCAAATTCGGTACTGCAGAGTAGAGAATCGAGTGTTTCACCACTATCTATCCTGGTATGATATTGAAGTGAACACCAAGTATACCATAGGAAAAACAGTCTGATAGCTCAAACATTTTAAGTTCTGTAAACACTTTTTACTTCATGCTCGATAAGTTGCGTAAACACTTGTGACTTCATACTCTGTTGTGTAAACACGTGTGACTTCATACTCAGTTGTGTAAACACTTGTTACTTCACGTTCTATAAGTCATCTAAATACCTGTTCCTTTATGTTCTATAATTTAAGTAAACACTTGTTTCTTTATATTATGTTGTGTAAAATACTTGAAATCATAGTCTAAGTTGTGTAAACATTTGTAACTTCATAAATATTGACACTAACAGGAGGCTATTCAAGCTGACATACCTAATTTTGTATTTGCCAGAGGAAAAGCAAAAAAAAAAAAAAAAAAAAAAAAAGAGTCGAGTTCTAAATTTAGAATTTTTAAATACTCATTACAGACAAGTGTAATCAAATCTGTCAAACTTTAATCATATCAGCACA
Source organism: Unio delphinus (assembly GCA_029339505.1). NCBI lineage: Eukaryota > Metazoa > Mollusca > Bivalvia > Unionida > Unionidae > Unio > Unio delphinus. The sequence continues at coordinate 3,451,513 of JAQISU010000096.1, forward strand.
ATCAGAAGGCAACTTGGCTACATAGCCATGATATTGTGAGATGGTGTGATATATTTAGTATCTGCTTTGACTGAAGTTACGCAACCTTGAATATTGATGAGTACAAATATTTTCAGCTTTAATCATCATCAACGGGATTTGTTTATTGCCTAACACTCCTGAACTTAAACAAATACGATGCGTGAAAAGAAAATTAATTTGGTTGCAGAATACAGAGTGGTTTTGTGTGCATAACTAGGGATCAGAAGTATGTACATCAAGCACTAGAAAAACTATTCACTCACGATTCCATTTCCTAAGCATGACTGAGGCCGCTAAAACCACACCCTGCATACCAATATGCGTTAAAAATCACCGATGAAGAAAACCCAGCACGTCATGGAGTGTAAATATTCCAGAGACGTAGGGTATAGAATATAATTACCTTCGATACTTTTACCTTGGTCTTAATCTGCACATTTTTATATTCCGTCTTTCTATATTTTACACTTTACATTACAGAGGTATTTCAACGGTTGTTTATTTGCCATTCTTGAATGTATTACCCGAATTTGGTACACATTCTACAACAATCAACATACAAATAGCAAATTAGTATAATAAAAGGTACTGACCATTTACATGTGGAGATGGGGTTCGGATGCTATTTTCTTATGAGCTCAGATATTTTAATTTGATTCTATATCAACAATTTTTTTCCAAGTAATATAATGGATTTAATATTCTGTTACTTTGCTATACTCAGAAAAATCTATTTTTTCAAGCTATTGACCGACGGAATTTCTTTTTTTAAAAAGTGCCTGTCCACTGTCCCAAAAACTATAATTTGTTGGGTCCTAATATATTTGCGGCATTCCGTCGTGCGTATCTCAGTATGTTCAGAAATACCGCGATACAACATTTTTCATGGCTCCTAGGTCCAGTACTATTTGAGCAGCTTTAGTCTTGCTCAGTACTAAACTGTATTAATGCACATGCTTCACGTGCTTCACGTGCTTCTAGTGCTTAATGTACATACATCACGCTCATGATGCGTGTGATGCTTCATGGTGCAAAGCTTACACTCGTTAAACTAACGAAATGCTATTACCCTAATGAATATAAATACGTACACCCACAACTCAATTAACATCGTCAATAACCAAAGCAACCACAGAAAAATGCACAGTATGTTGGGAACATGCTGTTCTTGGCTATACAACATACGCTGTTTCCACGGTGCGATTCTGTTCTAGGGAATATACTTATTTATACTAACTGTTGGTATTTCTGATGCCAAGTGAAAAAATAATAAATATAGGAAGAACTCACAAGTATTTTCCTATTCTGCGTCTTCTTTCAAAAATTGCTGTGAAGGCATGATTTTAGTAGATGTATTTGTATTGTATACGCACTGGATGACGTACATTTGTTAGATATACGTCTAGAGAAAATGTAGATTGTTATACGTCTTGAGAAAATGTAGATTGTTTCTATATCGTAACATAATTCGGACACAAACTAAAACAAAATTTATATTACTTTTCATAAAGCCTCGAAACATGGCTACTGAGACAACCTATTATAACGAACACGTGTTTAAAAGATCAATAGATAATATATCTGAATGGCAGTTTGATTGTCATGAATGCAAATTTCTGCTCTGTGTTCTTGTCGTTTATCATTTCACTAATATGACTTACTTTGCTGTTTCCACAACGTGCAAACATTGCTTATTATCCCTTGTCTCTATGCCCAGCCTGCACAAATACAAAATAGTTAAATATATATGAAAATATTTTTATTTAATTACTACAAAAACACTTCGATATTTGATGCAAAAGCGCACTCAAGCAAACAGCTTGCGAAATTACCGCCAGCTTCCCGATCCGATTCTATCCAATTTCACGGCGGAGTGGGAAACAAATGTTTGCCAGTCCGTCTGAGAAGCTGGAGGTTTAGTCACATCAAGTAAATTTATTGTAAAAATTATCGTTAATGATAGTAGCGAAAATATTAAATCCAAGAGAAAAATATTAATAAAGATGGATTGTTTCTGATGACAACTCGTGAGTCTAGGGAATATGAGATTTAATTTGCACTCGGTAGATGCTTGTAACTCCAAATAAAAATTCTCATGCGTCTATGTGATGTCGGATGAAACATGCTACTTCCAATTCCCAATTTTACATTTCAAGATGCTGATATGATTATTTGCTGAACTACAGACACGGATATCGCTCATGATTCTGAGCTGAAAGTTATATCACAAAGTCCAAAATTATAGAATTCAAACTGAATTCCAGTGGTTATCCGAATGAATTCCAAATTTGAATGTGCTGATGTGCCAATAGCCTGGAATGTTAACGGTCTTGATGTATCACAATGATATAATCCAAAATGTTATTGAATGAATTCACAGTAATAAAAAAAAAATTAGTTATTTAGTCTGAAAATTAGAAAATACGTTGTAAATCCAGTCAATAATTTAAATAAATAAATCGTATCAAATATAACCTGAAACACAACTAGAATTGACTCCTCTAAAGACTTATGTTAATATAGGAATGAGTATTTATATTTTTCCCTTACCGAAAAATTCCAAGTCACAATATGAGGACCAGAATTTCTGTCAAAATTTATATTCATTTCTAAAGCAGTCAACTAGATCATGAGTTTCCAAGCAAAACAAATTATGTCCTAAACTCAGATACAAGTAAACCTGTTTACATCCAGCAATAAGTATCTGAGTATATTATCTAAAAGCATAGAGAATTAATAGCTGTCAGGTAGGTCTTAAACTCAATAATTGACCAAGGTCAATCGCACAGGATATATATATATATATATATATATATATATATATATATATATATATATATATATATATATATATATATATATATATATATATATATATATATATATATATATATTGCAGCAAATCAATTGAAGACAAGCAAGTAAAATATAAACAATGGAATTACTCTGTTGATCATATGTATTTCAAACACATTTCTGATGTTTTCTTGGTTATTAATAGTATTGATGACAACTTTATGTTTTATATAGAAACTGTGGTAGCCATAAGTTAGATATACGCGTCCTATATGCATATCAGTCGTCGACCTGTATTGCGTGGAGAAGGCCAATATGGCAGCCTCAGTTACATTGTATCGCTATGTTTGTCACATGATGTGTGCGTAAGGCTCCATGTGTATGTAAAATGTAACGCTCGTTGTTAAGATTTTATTCAGAACGATAATTACAATGCAATCGCTAAATTCTCTTTTATGGCGTTTCCTACCACGCCTGCTATGCAATATAAAATTGTCTGCATTAGCTTTTATAATTACCTTTTCCTACATTGCAGTGACAGTTTTTAAAGTAAATAATGTAACTTTTTTTTCTCCATTTTTTACTTTCGGTAGATGATATTTGACTATAATCCACCCACCAACCCAACGAAACCTGTTTGCCTTTCCAATATTCCTCAAACGATACAAAAGTTTGCGCAAACCTGTGTAATTTACGATTTTTTTATACCCGAAGTCTATATTTAGGTCCACACAGATCTGACGATCCACTGTTTTCAAATATGGAGCAGTCAATATTTCTGTGAGAAGAGGACCTGTCCTGGAAACAGTATATAAATTTAGAAATTACTGACATTATATAAAAAGTAATGTGCAGGGATTACGTAATATTAGTTTTGTAACAGTTTCAACCACAAGATCTGATGTATGTGTCTATGTCTACAAGTAACATGCATTACTCATTCAGAAAAGCTGTACTGGCCATTTTTCCTACGGATATAATATGTAGTTGCCTATATCGTAAATTTTATCTGATCCGTTTCAGACTAAATGTTTGCAAATATTTACATGCTTAACCATTTCTGGTACCAGTAACAACCCCAATATGTCTCCACTCAAACGCACATCTATATTTAAGAAATGAATGAATCAGAAACTAGTTTATCTTTTAAACAAGTGACACATATTTCCGGCTGTGAATGATATAGTTATCAGAAACGGAATAAATAAAATGTATTCTTTCAATCTTGTCTTTTTACGACCGATTATTACCCATAAATCATGAACTTTCTCTTTAATCACAACATTTGCAGCAAAATAACGATGCAGTTTGTCTATTGTTGTAGCATATACCTCCAGGGGAAGGGTAGGGTGGTGTAGATGGATTGACAGAGGGAGGATACGAATGTGTCCTTATTCTTGGCACAATGACAAAGCAAGAAATAAATTCACCAAGAGAAGAAGTCTAGAAACTTGAACTCTTCATTTCTAGACTAGAAATGTCTCTATGACTATTTTGTACTCGTGCCTGAACCTCGATTATATTTAATATTAAGATACGTTACAATACGGCTCAAGGGAACTCGATACAAACAAAAGTACGACCATAACAGCTTGTAGCTTGAACTTAAAAATCAAAGACCATGAAAATTGTAATTAACAAAAAAAAGATTTTAAAGCATCTCTCCACTGGGCAAAATATGTAATAAACAACCATGCGTGTAAATTATCTTTCTAAATCAAATTGCTACCGTAACGTGAAAAGTGTTTGTACCGCTTAGAAAGTCAAACAAAATACACCAGCTAATAGGAAATCGTTTTTATACAACAGTTTTTATTTTTCAAACTCTTTTACAAAAAATAAAGATATAAGTTTTGGAAGAGTCAAAAACAATTAGTGTCATTTTTCATCCAGCAAAATACTAAGAGTAAGCCCGAGTACATACTGCGATCAATAGAAGATATGGAATGAGAAGAAGATGTTGAAGAGATAGAAAAATGGCTGGAGAAAATGCTGAAAAAAGCGGTTAAAACAGAAGAAAAAAATCTTAGATTGATAATTATACAGCATTACTACTTGCGTTGTATGTAACATCAAAGTTAGAGACGCCAAATCATGAAGACCTGAAGAAAGTAAAAACAGAAGATAAACTCCGTAGAAGTTAAACACAGCAAGCAAACGTCCATAGAGGTTCCTTGAATAGCCCATACTGCAAAAAATGCACAACAATCCTTTTCCTGCTTCGCTACACCTTTTTATATTTAAAATTATAGCATTTTATATCTCGAATGATCAAAACAATGCAAACCCTGTTGCTTTAGACTCTATAGTAGTTTTGCGGTATGTTGCTGTAAAGGTTTTCCAGTTTTAAAATAGAAGGGTTGTTTATAGTATTGGTGTCATTATCGATGTCAGAATGTGCAAAGCGCTACTTAATTACAAACTGAATTTTGACACACATACTAATTAGTTTGAATTCACAAAAGACGTGTCCTTATTAAGGTGGTTATAAATTGCTACTCGAAACAGAGCAGAAGTAAAGGAATGCTTGCTGATTCGGACCATGGCTGATTCGGACCATAGCTGATTCGGCCCAAATTACGGGCTGATTCGGACCAGTTGACGGGCTGATTCGGACCATGTGGACTTTTATAAGAAAAACCATATAACACACACATTATTTAGTTTGGTAGTTATTACTGTTTTTGCAGACATACTAAGAGCATATAAAAAGTTCATATTCGGCTTTTAAATTTACGTAAGACAGTTGCTAGCAAATTTCTAACCAAAATCAGAACAAACTCCATATTAACTATAGCATTAGATTTGTTCAACCAAAATAAAGAATATATATATATATATATATATATATATATATATATATATATATATATATATATATATATATATATATATATATATATATATGCAATAAACTGACAACCAACAGTGCAAAATTAGTATCTAACTAGCCTGAGCGCTTTCGACTATTAATGGGTCTTTTTCAAAGGTAAATACAAAACATAGACAAGACAAACAAAAAAAACAGAAAAACGGTTATGTTTGCAAAATTTTACATGGCTGTTTCTACTGGAATTAAACATTTAAGTTTATATTGTGTCTTAAACAAATGTAAGTGACACATTTAAATCTCAGACGAAACCTATTGATATTTCACATGGTCCATAATCAGCAAAAAATCTGGTCCGAATCAGCCAGAAATCTGGTCCGAATCAGCCCGTAATTTGGACCGAATCAGCTTGGTCCGAATCAGCCATGGTCCGAATCAGCCTGTTCCCAAGTAAAGCAGCTCTAGTTGACGGGGAGAAGCATGTGCAATTATTGTTAGACTTCCGCTGAAATTAAGAATTAGCAGCATGAGGAAAAAAGTATGTATATTTTCTGACTTTTCTTATTAAGGAAAGGATGACGATATTTGAAAAGAATGTTTGCTTCTTTTCAAGTCTTAAATGGTGTGAAAATGTGATTTAAGAAAGTTATCCAAAAATTAATGTTATTGAATTCATCCGAAATTATCTTCCAATTTCTAATGTTCTTCTGCCACAAAATGCTCGGGCAACCGTGTAGAGCATAACATATACTTAAACTTGGCTTTAAACCCTTAATAACCAGCCAACTCATTTCCTAAATCAAGAAATATATTATCTCATGTTCTAATAATAAAATATAAAGAAACGCGTTTCAATTTAAATGAAATAACGTTGAAGTTCTTGATTTGTTGGTGTGCAAAATGTCAATATTTTGAAATATAAATCAGGAATCCAGTTTATATATGATACAAATATATTTACACAGTCTTTATCAGCCGTATTATTTTACAACTTTATGACAACTTAACATTCGTCAGACTTATAATTTCTCAACGAAAAACAGAAATATAGATTCCAAAAGGTACTGTTCAAGCTTTCTACGGAATTTAATGTCTGAACCAGCTTTATTAAAAACATTGATAGAAAATGCAACATGTTGAATATGCACGAGACATTTTATATCCACACGATGGATGCAACATCGAAATTAAATATTAAAAGTGCAGTAACGATAGATTATTTTGTTGGTTTGGTAATATCATCTCAAGATGAAGCGTCAGATGCTAGCTATGCATCGTGCATTTTTTAAACCCCATTTAATTGTGCCTGTAGGTTCAGCGCTTAACTGCAATGAAAACATACAGGTAAACATAGACAAGATATGGCGTTTGAGTTTGCTTGACCAACGAGTATATTCTGTAATTCGGAGATTTATGCTGCTCGATTTTCTGCACTGCCTCTGCAGTTTCTTCCGCTCAGTGTCTATAGCTTCTGTATTCGTGAGACTCTGCCAGAATGAGCAATCATGGGTGCGATCTTCAAAAGACTCGGGGTAAATTTTCAAGTGTTTCATGGATGACTTTAGGGAGTCTTAGAAGTGTTTCTTTGACCACATTGAGATCGCCTTCTCTCCCTTTGTCTGCCGCAGAAGATCTTTGGTATTTGCTCGTCTGACATCCTGTTTACGTGACCTGTCCATTTCAACGTTTATTAGCAAGGTGGGACTCTTAAATGTCTCGCCGCGTAAGAACCTATTTTTTCACCCAAGCGACAGAGAAATCTAGCTGTTTTGCTAACCTTACTTTTCTTATCTCAGTCTAGTCGTCTCAGACCAATCGTCTCAGTCATGGTGTCCACGCACTCAGAACTACTTTTAACAAAATAAACCCTTCTTGTCTTCTGCTGTGCCATAGTTGTTCTAAAATAATAAACAACAACAGCAACAACAACAACAAATAATATATAACCAAAACATAGTTACTTAAGGTCAATCTGTCTTAGAAAACACACCAAACAAAAACATTTTGATAGAAACAAATACTATTTCGAAATTTTGATATTATATTAGTTCGTTCTCACTAGCATGGTCAAGTTTATCCTATATGCAAGACTAGCTCAGTACATTTTCAGATCATTAAATGTAGCTAAAGCAGCCAAACTAGTTGTAAACTCTTCGCGTGAAACATAGTATATACTATTAGCTACATTTAATGAAGCTGACCTGAAAATTTACAATACTACAGATAGGATAAAATTCTCAATGATGTGTGAAATAAACTGTGCCACAAAACACTGATCCATGCACATAAAACTATATACCTATACACTTCATAGCATCCCAACTCTCTAAACAACAACGGAAAACTTAGCAACAGCCAGAAATGTGTTATGTCAAACATGCTGTATTATAATTTTGTTAAGCATCTCCGTTGTGCTCCAGCTGAATATACCTGCAATATTTATTGATAAATAATACACTTACCAGCCAGAAGGAATCATTTATCCCTCAACACACTAATCCATAAGCAAATTTCACTGCATCACTTGCCATATTTTCATAACAGAAATATAAATTTTCAAAGAATCCGTGAACTTGAAAGTTTAGCACATGGTTATCCTTTAGGGTCCGCATATTTAGAAGGTGACAAGGGTCTTTTATACGGGAGAGTGGGGTACTCAAAATTAGAAATGATGAAAGGAAACAGTTTCTTTCTAATAAATATTAAATAATTATTGTCAGTTTCATATAACATCCATATATTAAATGTGATAATACCTCATTACTATGCGACGTTTTATGTTGTTATTTTTCTTTGCTCACGCGTATGAACTGTGTACTTTGGATGCAACGGTCACACCACAGCCCTCATTAGAATATTTGTATTCATGCGACGCATGTAAACATTGGGTCGTGAACACTAGTAAAGAGTTATTTTTACTTTAAAGGATAATATTGGGTGAGAAAAAAATCTACGTTGGTGTTTGGACCGAGACAATGAAATCCCAGCCGCGGGGTTACATTATATGTCTCCCCACTCGGACAAGCCTCGTGGGGAGACACATAATATAACCTCTAGGCTGGGATTTCATTGTCTCGGTCTAAACCCCAACATAGATTCTATATGTCTGTGACCCTGCCCTGTCATCTTATACTCATCAGTTTCCTAAGCCAGCCCCAGTGAAAAGTATTCAATTTCTTTGCATGGCGTATGTAAACCGTCCTACTTTAGCAAACATACAGCAGAGACGGCAACACAATGGCTTTGCAGACCTTGGGTTTTGTATGTAGACTGATACCTCTGCACTCCCACGTATTTGCAAGTAGTCTGCCAAAGGTCACAGCTGCTTTAGCATTAATGGCATTGGTTTGATAATCCATGTAGACTGTACGTAACAGCGTGTGGCCGAGATAGATGAACTTGTCCACTGCCATGAGAGTTTTGTCAGTTGCTGTGATGGTAGGCTCTACATAAAGCTTTTCCTGGTGCAAGTTGCTGAATTACGCGTGTCTTCTTGATATTGATTAAGAAACTGAAATCATCACTAGCAGAAGAGTCATGGTTCATACTGCGTTATACGTCAGACTCAATTATGACATTCAGGGAACAGTCACTTCTGTAACTTCGTCTTCTGCTGTCTCCTCTAGATGAGGAGCTTGCCGTCAGATCGGTATCTAATGTTGATCCCAGTATCATAGTCACGGAATTCATCTACATGCAACGCACAACCCTGCTTGACTGCATAAGTGATTGTGAATGGTTCACACGACACGCCGTCATTCATCGTAGAACTGCCAAAACACCAAAATCCCATAATTATACGCATGACTGAGCATATAGATCTATGTTCTGTTTAAGGACGCCCCATATAATTATGTTATGGTTGTATGTATAGTAGAATATAATACAAGAAAACGTCATTTGAAAAAAAATTGGTATATATATATATAAAAAGAGGGAGGAGAGAAAACAAGGATTATCTAAACATTACAAGCTCAATGAGTAAACTTTCAATTATTTAAATGAGAACTTTTTTTATACATTATACCTAGCATATAAAAATGTCTCAAAAGATTGGAATGCGTAATCAGCACATGTATCTATCCAGCCTCTACATTTATTTTAAATTATTTTTACTATTTAAGTAATTTGTATTTGTCATGAAATATTTCAAAAGATTTGGACACATATAATAACATTTTAAAATCAAATTCAGTCAAAATTCCTAAAGATCTTGGACTCAAACACGTAAAGGAATTGATCGCCCAAAACATTATTCTGATATCAAGTACATTTTCTTTCTTCTAAGAAGTTCATTTAGAACCATATTATATCAAATAGTTTAAACAATTTATGGTTTTAAGTCCAATATTTCAAGATAGTTAATTGCACATTTTCGAAACTCTAATTAAATATTCTTTTAATTGCTTACCCGTTTAAAAAATAAATCTAACCGCTCCGGTGGCCTAGTGGTTAGAACGTCCGCCGTGAAAGCGGGAGGTCGTGGGTTCGATCCCCGGCCAAGTTATACCAAAGACTTACAAAAATGGTACTAACAGCTACCTCAATGCATACATCGTAGCGATATGACTGAAAAATTGTTAAAGCTACGTTAAAGATCTTAATCAAACAAACAAAGAAGTAATAAATAAATGTGCTTCTTGGATGATGTTATGTAACAGACAATCAATCTTGTTTGTGCTGATCTAAGATGGCGGTTTTAATAATAATATAATATGGCAGGCTTTCAATTAGACTGATGTGACGGAACGCATATTGACATCATTCCTAAAAATAGCCCGCATGGGCAGTGTCTCAAACCCTACGGAGAAACTTTGCAACATGGCTGCCAAGTGTTAATATGTAGAGTTTACTTAAGACGATGGTGCTAGGCCGAAATTACCTTGCAGCCTAGTAAAAGTGATAGTTACACAACTGAAATGGTGTTTTCATTATCATCTCCCTTAATAGTGGAAATCGAAGTAAATTCATAATCTTTATTTCAGTAATTTAGATACCGTTCTTTACTACACACAAAAAGGTCGTTATATTGGAGCGCACTGCAATTCTTATATTATAAATGTCTGACGTATAAGTACAGGATCTTGTCAAGTTAATAAATGGTACAGATAATGTGGACTTTGAGACAAAATCAAACTTTAGAATCACCAACGTTTATCCTATCATTGTTTTTCCCTAATGTCTTGGTATTTTTAAAACTATAAAATATGCAGTGTATTCGTCATAAATTAACAGTAAATTATTACTGGAAGATGAGTTACCAAAAAGTCTTTGAAGCAATGTCAACATTATATGTTCCTGTCTCAATATTAGTGTTATGGCTAGAACATCTAAATATCGAAAAGAAAAGAGGAATATAAAGAGACAACCCTCTGCATAGATATTTCTCAAAATTCGATAATGACTTATATTTTTATTATTATTGTAGATACATATATTTTAGGGACTGATTTACCTTTTAATGCCAATTTGGACACATATCATCTTTAAATTGTTTGAAAATCTTAATGCGTGAAATGCATTAAGTTTTTAATTGCGCATATTTTTTCGCTTGATAAAAAATTCAAATTTCTTTAACTACTTCTGAGTGCCTGTACAAAGGAGCGGTGGTGGGGTGCACTCCTGACCCGCAAATATCACCTCTAAACATGTTTTGGTCAACAGCTGTAAAACTTAATAGCTGACCACTACATGTTTGCCCCCGTTTCCCCCCCCCCCCCTTCCGAATATAATTCTGGTGCATATAAGTTTGTAAGTAAAAGAGCAGACGCAATAATAAAATGAACGAATGAATAATTATAATGAATATGAAAAGACGAATAGGAGAAATAGGGAATATATGAATTTACACACGAATGAAATAAACACCAGGGTAGAAAACGACAATAACATTTCGCAAAAGGGACATTTATGGTATTACTGAAACAAGAATTGGAAATAAGCATGCAAAATACTATTTAATGTGTTTTTCTATTTACTGTTTTATTAGACAGAACAATAAAAACAATAAACAATTATCGTCATAGCCGATTAATCACTTTTGTCACCAAATTAGAGGACTTCAAGACATTAGAACAAGTCTTAATTTATTTTATTTCCTAACTCTGGTTAGTATTTTATCATTCTTTTGCTATTTTTGCAATTTGATATGAGACGAGCAACGTAGTTCACAGACTTCAAACATAGTTTCTCGACAGCATCATGTTGTTTACTCCAAGTTTTGTTCTGTTTGTCTGAAGGCAACATGGAGCGTCGTGCCAGGTCTTGTGTGGGTAAATGACGTCAAATTCTATTTTGAGTAACATGGTGAATTATTAACTTGACCTATTCCTTATGGCACGAATGTTATCATTTCTATTATTAAACAAGACATCGTGCATTGTGAAGAACTATCTAGATCTGTGCTATCAATGACAGGTCACAAAGGCCATAATCAACATGTTAGCATATCATTCTATATATCGCCTATTTACAGTTTATTTTCCTTTCTATTGATAATATTTAGCCAGATGTCTGCCTCGTGAAGCTTGACATATCGTGGTGGATGCCGACCTAATTCTGCATTATTATAATGACTGGAATACTTTGTAGTAATTATTACTTTGTTTAGAAATTCGTTATTAAATTGTTCTGTTAGATCTACATTTTCATATATCCATATTTTTCTTATACTTGTGACAGCTCCGATGGTTAGAGCAGGCGTCTCGGTTGCGAATGGTTCGGGTTCGAACCCTGGCCAAGTCATGTATTAGGACTAATCGGATTGTCATGATAATGTGAATGCCTATGACATCATGCACCGCGTCTGCGGCATGGTGCCACAGTCCTAGACCTCATTATAAACTGCCACATTGCGGACATTCATAGCAATGTCAGTTTTTTTCAAGCTTCGTTAAAATCCAAATCACACAGACAGACAGACACACACACACACATTGGTATAATGGAATGGTCAAATAAGTATACATTACACGTATTTACAAACACTTGTTACAGCATATTATTTAGCTTGGAGCATAGTCTCCTCACAGTCGGTTATTCTCAATTATTTTGTTATAATTTTGTCATGAATGTATGCGAGCCCACACGTGTACTCACATTAACATGTATTATAATTTTGTTTGTTACAATATTCAGTCTACATTATTGTATATTCACTATAAACTATTCGGACAGTGCTGTCATTTTCTCTCTGATTCTCTGCTTTTTTTCCTTCTTTTTGGTTTAGCCGAGAGATAAATTACGTGTTTATATAGCTATATCATTTGAAGTGACTAACCGTTGGCTCGTGACTATATGAAACAAGATAGCTATTTGTCCCATAGTTTGCAGCCTACCAGTGATCTATTAAAGTGTTAATATTACTGGCTTCTTTCCAAATCACGTGAAAACATATACTGGCGTTCCGGATATAAAAATATGGGTTTATATATAGATATATATATATATATATATATATATATATATATATATATATATATATATATATATATATATATATATATATATATATATATATATATATATATAAGCAATCTGATATACCAAGACTGTTGATATATCAAATTGTGATCGCCCGTGGCGCATATTATTACACCTAGGTAAATATGGTTGAAACAGTCGGCTATTTGGATCAGTCATAGCAGAAACGTGGCTTAACTTAAGATATCACAATTGGTTTGAAAACAAACAAGAAAGGCTATGTACAGTAGCGTTACTAAACCGTGGATCTACCATCTGACCCGACTACCAATACATACAACAACGTTACTACACCACAAAGCTGCCAATTGACTCGATTACCAAAGATATCATGTATAATTTCTGTCCAGGTTCGTGTTATGACAACAAATCCGCATCTTTTAAAAAAAAATCGTTCTCTAATTGTCATGTGGATACTTTTTAACTTCAATTCATTAAAAAATCCAATTTTTTTTATCCTCATAGCTTTTATTTTAACTGAGGTGCATTGGAACGCGGAGACTCTATCAGGTATTGCATATAGAACGAGACCGGTTTTCGAACATTTTTGTTTGGTTAATTAATAATATTTACACATAAATCAAAGTACCCAAACAATTGATGTCATACGGTGGCAAGTCAAAATCTTTTCTGCAACATAAGAGCACCAGGGACATAATTGGGGGAATAGAGCCCCCCCCCCCCCAAGTTTTACCCCCTCCCCCGAAAGAATTTGAAATGTACGTGAAGAGCGAAGTTGTAGTCTCTCTCTCTCTCTCTCTCTCTCTCTCTCTCTCTCTCTCTCTCTCTCTCTCTCTCTCTCTCTCTCTCTCTCTCTCTCTCTCTCTCTCTCTCTCTCTCTCACACACGCCAGAAACGTGCCATCTAATATGTGTCTGATAAGAGAACATGCAGTTTGGGGTGGGTGGATTGACAGTCGACGTATTTAATTTATCATTTCCAACAAGTTTAACCTTCAGGGGACTACTATAAACCGCTCCGGTGGCCTAGTGGTTAGAGCGTCCGCCCCGGAAGCGGGAGGTCGTCGGTTCGATCCCCGGCCGAGTCATACCAAAGACTTACAAAAATGGTACTAACAGCTGCCTCGCTTGACGCTCAGTATAAAGAGGTTAGTGTTAGGACTGGTCGGCCTGGTGTCAGGATAATGTGACTGGGTGAGACATCATGCTACATGTCTGCGGCATGATGTCTCAGTGCTAGACATCACTATAAACTGCCTCACTGCAGACATCGTAGCGATATGACTGAAAAATTGTTAAAGCTACGTTAAAAATCCTAATCAAACAAACAAACAATTCAGGGGACTACACTTTTTGATGTCAGTTGTACAAATCATGAATCACCTTGATAAAAGAAGTGGGTCACTCTCGCAGTAAATAAAGAGATCACGTTCACACCTTTTTTACCTAGAGAAAAACTATATATTATTTAAAAGAAGAAAACGCAAATCGGACAACATTTTAGCAGCGTACAATTTTAGCTTTCTTAGTACTGAGATAAATCAGTCTAGAGGTCTAGCCATTCCTCTTGAGGATTTAGTAGTGGCGTGCCTGTTTTGGAGTCGATTGTATTGTATTGGCAAATAAAGACATTTTTTTGAAAACTATCATCAGAAAAAGTTCGAAGAAGGGTCATTTTACATCGCTTTCGTCCCACTTGAGAACTGAGACACTTGTATATAATAGAAAATGGCCACCAGATCATCACTCTTTTGGAAATGTTTGGCTTCCCAAAAGCATGTTGGTCATATCCATTATTGTTTTGGTTGACTTCATAGTTCTGACTGGTATTAACCAATCAGAAGTTAATATTATTTCATTTAAAGAGGTGATTGACTCGAAAGTTATCCAAATGTCTGATTCAAATCCTGAATATCGCCCTTTTTGCTTCGGGAAAAGATTGTCTCGCGAAGAGACCGGAAAATGTATTCCCATGACTATTTAAGCCTCGATTTCATGTAATAGGACTTTAAGAAAGATATCTTCTTTTTCGATATACGTGGATAAATTCTGACTAAACCAAATGATCTCAAAATCCAGATACGGGGTTTCACATCTCAGGCCAGAGGAAGATGTATGGATTAGTTGAACGTCACCGTCAAACACCCTATGTAATGTACATGTGAAGAGGGATGTTAATTAAACGACTTAACAATCTGCCAATAAACCCAAACGGTGCTTACTTCAGATTCTTTAGTTCGTGACTGTTACAGGAATCAGGCGTAGCAGTATCAAAACTAGATACACCTGTCAAGCATAAAGTATTAATAGCACACTGTCATATGCATTAGTCAAATATCCTGAAGGATAACTTGTTACCGTTGACACTGAGCTATCACTTGTCGTGCTTAAAATATCGTGTGTTAGGAATTAAATAAAAAATAAACATTAGGCAGGGTCCCTCATTCCCCAAGGACAATAAGTAATTGAGTTCTTCTATATAAGATGACTTAGAAACTGGTGTTTGTCAATTATACCGTATTACTCCACATATCCGTATTTAGTTAATTATCCTCCATATATTCAAGACTTGCAGAACTACAACACATCAAATATACCGTATTTAGTTAATTATCCTCCATATATTCAAGACTTGCAGAACTACAACACATCAAATATACCGTATTTAGTTAATTATCCTCCATATATTCACGGCTTGCAGAACTACAACACATCAAATATACCGTATTTAGTTAATTATCCTCCATATATTCAAGACTTGCAGAACTACAACACATCAAATATACCGTATTTAGTTAATTATCCTCCATATATTCACGGCTTGCAGAACTACAACACATCAAATATACCGTATTTAGTTAATTATCCTCCATATATTCAAGACTTGCAGAACTACAATACATCAAATATACCGTATTTAGTTAATTATCGTTATATCTTCAACTAAATGGTCGCCTACATTATTAAGTTTACCATGCGCTATTATCGACTGTGTACTTTTCTGTTTCTAATAAAGAATTTAGGTAAAAAAAATTCGTTTATATATTACTCGTGATTACATACTTTGTTGCTATTCGTTTCTATCTTAATGAGACCATTACATCATTATATTTGCATCTGGTAAAACCAAATGCCCAGTACTGCAAACAAATAACGAAATCGCCTAGAAGTTCTCATCTGGGAATATTATTCGTGTAAGTAATTCTGGCGGGTTATATTTTTTTTCGAGGCACCTTTTTTGCCATATTCATAAAGGAAATCTCAGTATGGATTAGGTTAACATGTTCTCCAGCATTTTGTATAGTAAAAGACGTTCAGGTAACGTGGGTTTTCACAATTGACTGTTTTTGTAATGGGTACCATTTGTTTTTAAGCTCGATTACACATACCTTTTATCGGCAATTCTTCAATCTTTTTGGATCCTCGCACATCAATATTTCCTCGAAAGATATTGTTTACACTCCCAGAGAAATAATACCACAAAATCGATGCTAAATTAGTAGTGGCATGTCAAAATTGTGATATTAATTAATACGCATATATAAATATTGCTTCAGTATTAGGTTATATCGCTTGTATATTCTCTAAATCTGCAATCAATTTCTAGTGATTAATCAATACCATTGTACTAAAATAACGATAACAATAATAAGCCCCCCCTTCCCCCTCTCTCTCTCTCTCTCTCTCTCTCTCTCTCTCTCTCTCTCTCTCTCTCTCTCTCTCTCTCTGTGCAAGGTAGGTAATATAGGGATGTGGCGTGAGAAAGGGAAAGAAATTAACTGAATTTGCAACAAGAACCTACAGGAACCTGGGACTTCGTTACAGTTAGATGTAAACTTTTCAAGCCGTGTTTCCTTTTAATGAAAAATTTATACATCTCGTGGTATAACACTGATATGTACATACATATGACTCAAATCAAGATTGCTCCTATGACTTATTTTTATATTACTGCAGTGTCAAATCAAGATTACCCTTATGATATGGTTTTATATTACTGTAGTGTCAAATCAAGATTGCCCTTATGATATGGTTTTAGCCCAACAATTTAATAATGTAATTTCAACTGTTCAAAGAATAGAATCATTCCGACTAAAACTAAATATGTTAGAAGTTTTTACGTCAGACGGAACAGACTATAACTTGGTTGCTATTTATGGATTGGACTATAATCCATATCATTTTGTTGACTTCCGTTTCACACAGGCTTATACACAAGTTTAATTAACTTGTATTGTTTATTTTGACACTCCGACAATTTTATTTAGTTGTCCGTTTGATTTTTACATTGCGTTAGTGGTAAAGAAAAACAATTTGCCCTTGCAGTAAACCTGGAAAGAGAATTAAGTGGTGCCAGCGGCGGTGCTGGTTTTTCAAAGGGTAAAAGAAAGAACTACATGCTATCCATGAGATGACATTTGGAGTTGTCAAACAGAAGAAGAAGTTGGTCTAAAATTAAAGATAAAGCATTATTAAAATTTACTTCTATTAAACAGAATGTTTTGCGGCTTAAGACACAACGCGATTATCCTGTTTCCAGCAGATGTGACTGGAGATTAATTACTGGAGAAGCTAATGGTCGAGCGTTAGCAGGATTTCAGCTGTCTGTGCAGTTACTTTAATTAACCCATTACAATGCCCATATGAAGCTGAAAAATAGCAAGTTAAACCCCAAGAAGAATTCCAAGGGAAAAAAGCAAAGTTTAATGAAATAGTACAAAGATACTCGAAGTATTAAATGAGAGATGGAGAGGACAATGTTTGGTATCTCTGTATGAAACAACCTGAAGCACGCATTTAATCTGTACTCAGAAAAATAAGATAAAACTTGAAAAACAAAATGACAATTTCAACTTTTATATTTTAACTCACCTTCTGATGACCAGGTAAATAAGAGTACATATACGCTTCCTTGTGTTTGCTTTTAGTGTGATTGTCACTTATATATAAGTGCATTTGACCATGCTTATGGTAGAGTGTACAATATGTGTAATCGAGTTCTGCATGTCCTGGACTGTGACGACATAATCTATGACCTTTCTGAAGCTTATAAACAAAATATATTTTAGCACTATAATAAGCAATGAGCAGTAAATTCATCACTCATTACAAGCAAGAAAAAATACCACAAGTATTTTAAATCCTTCAATCCAACACATCATTGTATCGCAAACACTCCGCGTAACATTAAGCCTACACAAACTTTACATATAGGAATGTCAAAGCTAAGTCCAAATATAATAAATACTTTTTTTATTGTGGTTGGCACTCTTTAATTAGAACTGTTAACTCTGTGTCAGTTTTTATGTCATATAGTCAGTGTTTTGATTTATTGTTGTAATTTCAAATAGTAAATAAAGTAACCGTTCCTGACCACCTATATAAATCCAAAGAAGTCAATCGTCACTTCATATACTATCCGAATTAGCATTACAGCTTTGATATAAAGTTCCTATTTTACATCAGTTCAATTTCAGTAGCATGTGATGATTGACATATATCGACCAGCTACTTTAGACTTTGTAATTATTATTATTATTATTATTATTATTATTATTATTATTATTATTATTATTATTATTGATGATGATGATACTGCATGCTATAATTTCTTGAGTAGTGGGATGGATGGCCTGGAATTACTACCGTACATACTACTTTTAAATTCATACTATTTTTTTTCTTCTTTTTTTGCTGCATATCAACAAACTCATTAATTCTCTACCAATACAGTTACGATGGTTTATAAGCGCAAAAACAGAAAACTACTGATAAGTGACCAGTTATGGACTTATTACCAATGACAGAATCTATGTATTGTATCCTTGATATCTATTCGCTGAAAGATATAGATAAGAGGACATGATTAGTATTTCCAACTCTCCCCATCGTTCACATTGTTTGCCAAAGCCCAGCTAACTGATTCATATTTGGTTGCCAGCACCTGTCACCATTTATATCCTTCTAAAGTTTATTTGTCTAATGCAGGGGTCTCAAACACGCGGCTCGCGTGTCGAATGTGGCCCGCCACGCCGTATGATGTGACTCACAAATTGACTGGCGCTACGAGGTGTCATGAGATGTCGAAACACCGGCGGTGCGGCCCTTGTGCCTTTATGCGGCTCTCAGAGTGGTTTGAGTTTGAGACCCATGCTCTAATGCTTACTACCAGCTTTAACGTGTACACCAGTTTCACGTGATATGTACATTTTACACACCAGTTTCACGTGATATGTATACATTTTACACATCACTTTCATGTGATATGCATATTTTACACAAATACATTCATTCACTTGATATGTACATATTACACAGCAGATTCACGTGATATGTACATTTTACAGACCATCTTCACGAGATACGTACATTTTACACACCGGTTTCATGTGCTACGTTTATTTTGCACATAGATTATTAAATACATTAATATCTCCTCGCTTAAAATGTAATCTCCTATTTATACGTTAGTCTTTCTAATACCATATGGCAAACGTCAATCTTGATATCTTTCATTTATTCCACACAAAATCGATAAAGCGCAGGAAATGATTCTAGTATCAGTTTCATGCCCCCAACCTAAATGATAACAGACAAAATAGGTGAACCTACCACGTTTTCTTCAGTGAGAGATACAAATGGAGCAGTAGAGTTTTAATTATCAGATTGATGCAAATGAGTTCGCCGACACCTTAAACAAGAACTTTTCTCTCATGTTTAGGATTGGTATGACGAAAACGGAGTCAGACCGTATGCTGGGATTTATTCAAAAAGAGTAAAGTGGGGCAGTGGTTTGGGTGGGGTCGTACGTTAATACACAAATTCTGAGTTTCACGGACTGGCGCTATGCCACTTGTAGTGAACCAACCTGCCTACTGCTATGATGTTAACAATTCTTCCCAGCCGACAAATGGTATTTCAGTATACATACTGCAAATTAACTAAGGGATGTCGCGGGTTCGAACCCCGATCGATTCATACCAAAGACTTATTTTTTAAACAAATTCTAACAGCTGTGCATTAAGAGGTTAGTGTTAGGACTGTTCGGTTTGGTGTCAGGACAATGTGACATAGGTGGAACATCATGCTACATACCGTAAACTGCCACACTGCAGACGACGTTGCGATGACTGAAAGGTTGTTAAAGCTACGTCAATAATCCAAATCACACATATTACGCATGCCAAGCAGTCCCTGATTCCCCATTATGCAGAGTAGGTAACTGCCTATGGGCCCCGCGACTTTTATGGGCCCCATTAGGTGCCCCCATGAGACCGTGACCGTGGGTCTGGGGCCCCAAAAGTTTGACTGCCTATGGGCCTCCACGGTGCTTAATCCGGCGCTGATGCCAAGCGCGCTAATGTGTGTGTGTGTGTGTGTGTGTGTGTGTGTGTGTGTGTGTGTCCAGTCAGAAATCACTTCAACGTCATCCGAAGTATGTATCAAGGAATCGGTAGGAAAGGCTGTAGACAGATTTAGATTTAGTGATTAATGATGATTTATTTTTAGATTCTTTTAAAATTATTCATCCCAAGCTGGCCTTTTCTTTATATTTTTTATAACTTGGTTCTATCCTTTTTGATAACTTTATGCATCCAAAAAAGATAAAGTAGCGGTATCAGGGACGTCAAGAAAAAATATAAACGAAAATTAACAAGCCCATCATGTCTTGCCCCCTCCCCCGAAAACTTGAAAAGACGGCCCTGGTCCTGGCGGTATATATAATTAGCTTTAATGCATGTGTCCGAAAAGCAAGATACTATATAGGGTCGCTATAACCTGTTATTAAAGAAAAGCATCTACTCATCATACTCATCAACTCGAATGGTATTCCTATCCACGACCTCGTACATGTATAACACCTTTGACAAATCTTTTTTTTACAATCGTACTTTGAAAGCTGACTGCTACAGAAAATGACGCAATTCTACGAGGCTGATGCTATACGATACCTCAGGTTATGCATATTACATAAAAATGATGCAAAGTACCTTTAGGGCATACCAAACCATACACGTCATCAAGTAATGTGTAAATCTATTTTTCCCACTTGAGATACTAAAAATAAATACACACTTGGGCTGTTTTCCAAGTCTACAGGGGAATAAAATCACCTAGTAACACACCCACCTCAACACGCCGAAATCTGACAGTGATGATTTACCTTACTTGCCGATGTTTGAAGCCCGTTCATCATTGCACAACACTTACAGACGAAGATGACCTTCTCGATTTTGCAGCCATATGTTTTTAAACAGCAAATTTATTTTTGAATAACGCCCTCAATTAGTAGCGAAATCAGTGGTATAGTGATTCTTATTATAACCATGAAAAGGGGCTGGCAGTGATGAGGGTTGAGATACGGTTAGAAAAGATGACTAACAGGTTCACAACATGATGATAAAGAAAGAACAAATAAAGAACACTTTGCGTCAGGTTGGGAAAACATTGTATGTAGAAAGAGGGGAGGTAGACTGAAAAAAGAAAAGCACAGAATAAACTGTGCAGCCACTTTTAAATATAGTTGCATATAAGGTACCGAAAAATTAATTTTCGACAGGGGCGTGCAGAAGGCTGGTATATTGTCAGAAACAAATTCAGGCACTCAACACTAATAAAACTCATTTGTGGATAAAAGAAAAGTTGCAATTATATGACATTATTTTTAAAAATAAATTATCTCCAGGTATTAGAAATAAAACCATCTTTTTAAATAAAAGCACAGCCAACGGCATATAAGCAAAGTATGCAATGCGTTGTATTTTAGTCATACAATTTAAACATGTGGCAGACTTAGAACATGTACATGTGAAGTGAGGCACGAATTTTTTGGTCTTAGGACTTTCACTTTTGTATCGGATTACTTCAGACTTCCACTTTAGATATCATCATCACGACACTGTCTAATCTTAACCATACTGCATATATTTTCATACTTGACTAGGATTCACCCCACAAATATTACACATAATTTGTCGGTGATTTAAAGCTGCATTCCTTCTCCTGGACAGATGTTAACGGCTGACGTCTTCGAAAGCCTCGCGACTTTTTCAACTATCTTATTTATTTGTGAGCCAGGTGAACAGTTTAAGAGTCATCTACTAGTTGTGTTGTCAAGTCTCCTAGAAACTTAAGTGACGATTGTTTTATGAATATACATAGCTGGAATCTTCTTCCACTTATCTTTGGTAGCGAAAGGACGTCGATCCACTTACGCATGTTGCTAGCCAACGGTCTTCAATCCACTTCGTTCCAACATGTGCAGTGACGTGGATCGACTAGCCTTGACTAGCGAAGGTGTCATCGACTTTGAATTATGTCTGATATCTAATTGTAAATTCCTATCCTATTTTATTATATATTGTAATTATATATTGCAATTATTTCTGAACGATAGGATTACCTAAATTCTGTTATTATAGTTACAAAAAGGTAAAATTATTTAAACAACAGCAACTAGAATATACAATTTAAGTTTAGTTAGTTTCCACAATATCACGAAACATCAACAAAGTCCAAAAGATTCACACTTAGTTTCGAATACTCCTTAAACAAACGGTGTTAATGTTGCACTCCCGTAACAAATCAGTGACCACTGTGGTGTTAAGACACGAATGTTTCTACTCTCATGCAATGGGGCTGTCTCAATTTCTGAAAATTCTTTTTTTTTAGATAGAAAGGAAAGACCAAATACGTTAATTTCATTAACTGTCATGAAAACATTATTCATATATATCACCTGAGGAGTAAACACAAAGTGACTCCATATAGTTTTCAATGATGCTGATTTTACCAATATCGCACCTCGAGACTGACATCAATTATCCAGTCCCTTCTGGTGCTGTCATCGATCGCCTGTCTGATCTCTTAAATTGTCATATGTAAAAATATTAGGACAAGAAATCTGTAAGACGATTTCATTGAAATTTCTTTCAATGCTTTTGGTTGCCATGAAAACAAAGGTTTCATTGTGTTTTTCTATTTTTTAAATTATTTATTTGTTGTAACTTCGTCCATTTTTGAAGGCACATGCGCAAAATTTATCCAATATTGGAAGGTATTATATTCCCCTATGCGTACTGTCAATTTTGGTCAAAATCTGTTAAGTAATGTAAGGTCTTTTTCTGCTATAATTTTCGTAACAGAAGCGAAATTTGATAATGGATCGGCACCATTTGTATAAATTTGAATCATTTTATGCCGCGATGTAAACAGTCAAATTTAGTCAAACTCTGTGAAGTAGTATGTGAGAAGACATCTTTTAAAAATTTATATTTTTGGGGGGGGCGGGGGGATGGTAACCTTACTTTTAAAGCAGAATAATGTCATTTGTTTGAAGTTGAAATGCCTACGCTTTGTGTCAGAAACTCAAATTTTGTCAAATTCTATCGAGGAGATTAAGAGAAGAAATGAGTAGAAACTTGTCTATTGTCAGTAAAGGTGGTCAACTTGGTTGTGAAAATGTATAATAAATCCCAACAATACAAAACATTCCCGAAAACAAACGACATTTGAAAGCGCTTTCGGCCAGGATTCTGTCAAATGTGGCCTTAAAGTTTGTAAACATTATCAGAGAAGATGTAATTTTAAGGGTTGTTCTATTTTTAGTAACGATGGTCATATTTGGAAATCATTTACGCAAGGACGTTTTCGGTGAATTGTGTTGGGCGGTTTTATTAACAAGTGTCAAAAAGGACTGACGCTCTACTTGGCGATTTTATAAACAAGCGTCCCTCATGGGAGCAAATAATTTCCAAGCATTCAAGAAAAGATGTTATTTTATGATGACGCCATCTCGATATTATTCAGCGATAAGGTTTTATAAATTAGCTGCTTTGCTATATAAAAAATGGATGTAGGCATGGCAATCTTTTCACTCAGTAGCCATAAATAAAAGTCGTTTGGTGAAACTCCCCGTTTTAATCATCATCCATTCAGGGGAAGTACTGGCAACACATTTTTAAGACCATCATCGTGGTAGATATATTGGATGTACGACTGACAAAATTTTTGTTTAGGGCCATCTTGGTATCATATGAAGTCTATGGAGGAGAGCAAAGACAACAGTATTGTCAAGATCATTATTTTCTATTCATCAGGAGTAGCAACTACAAACGTTTCAAGCTCGCTGCTGTCTTGGTCATATTGGACGTAAGATCGACATTTCATTTAGGATACGTCTTCTGGTAAAAAACCCACGTCAATGACTTTCTGTTCAAGTAATAGTGTGACAAGATTTTTAAAATGGATAGTATGGCTTCAAACATTAAAACTGCATAACTTGCATGTCTGTTCTCTTTCATGAATTGTGCGTCCATGTACTAAAATCTATTTTCTTACAAGACAGCCACTTGGTCCGCTAATTCAAGTTTAATGGGAAAATCACTATTCTTTTAGGCTTCCTCGGAGCCAAACTTATCCTCTCAGGAAATTTCTGACTAAAGAATTTTGACAAAGGCCGTCACTTTATATTCACATTACTTCTACAGTGTACGCCTTAATTTACTCTGACCAATCATACTCAATGGTTCCAAAACATCATAAGAAGCTTTTGGGTGAAATCACAATATCGATATGACCAGCAATCTATAAGTAGTGATAAGATTTTCAAGATGGCCTTTGGTCCCGGCCATCTTGGAAGTTTGATGGGCATCATTTGATTTTCTACCAGCTAGACATCATAATTAGTCTTTCACTGAAAACCCCTAACTGATATGAATATTCGATCAGTAGTGTTATCAAGATGGCATCAGTAGTGTTATTAAGATGCGCATATCGGTTGTCAGAGCAGCAACATTTTCATTTATAACCATCTAGACATCACAATAAGTCATTAATAATATTTTTTAAAAACATTTTGATACGACCATCCATTCACATGAAGTAGCAACAGTATCTTCAAGCTGGCCACTGTGGCAGTCCTATTGGATGCGCAAGTGGTACTTTTATCTTTTAAGACCATCTCGTCATCACAAGTCTTCTGCTGTTTTATTTGGATCTGTAAGGTAGTTTTAACAATTATTTAGTCATATCGCTACGATGTCTGCAGTGAGACAGTTTATGGTGATGTCTAGCACTGTGGCATCATGCCGCAGACATGTAGCATGACGTCCTACCCAGTCACATTATCCTGACACCAGGACGACAGTTCTAACACTAACCTCTTAATGCTGTGCGCCAAGCGAGGCATTAGGCATGACTCGGTCGGGGATCGAACCCACGACCTCCCGCTTCCGTGGCGAACGCTCTAACCACTAGGCCACCGGGGCGGTGCAATTCTGCTGGTGAAAACTCAATGGCAATATTAATGTTCGGGAAGGAGGGTGGGGCACAGCGATAACAAAGATTTTCGAAATTGCCACTGGATTCCATATTGGGTAGCAGATTAACACAATTTTCATTTAGAGCTAAAAGTCATTATTATTCTTGTGACATAACCATCCCTTCAGTATAAATATCAAGATTGTCAAACTGGTTGTGCTGCAGACATATTGGGCATCACGTCTGCGCCAAATTTAGATCAAATGGATGTATTAAAAATTTAGTAAGAATCCCATGCCAGCGTGACTATCTGTTCATGTAGAGTTGTAATGACGATTTAAAAAATGGTTGCCACTGTGATCATACTGTATCATCACCATATTTTAATTTACGACCAATTAGAAGTTACTAGAGGTATTTTAGTGAAAACCACATGTTGACATTACCATCCATTCTAGAGGTGCAGCTAAAACAAGAAAGAATTTCATGATGGCGGCTGCTGAGGCAATACTAGATTTTGGAGCTACACCATTTTCATTTAAGACCAACTAGGAGTAGCGATAACAGACAGACGGACATAAGAAAACGGGCATCCCATAAGCACTTTTATGATTAGACAATGCAAAAAACTTAAACAAAAGCCATGTAATATAAAATGTAAAACATGAACTTTTGTTGTATGGAAATAAACAAATTAAGATTCATAAAATCACCTCCTTTGAGGATTCTACCAGGAAAAATAAACCAAAATAATTAACCAACGTTAGTGAAGCATGAAATATGGGTCACACTAGCCACATTTTTCATCTGGAAGGAGAACTTGACAGGACACAAGTTTCATGAATCTAGGTAAGAGAGTGTATAAGAGGCACAGACCAGACTAGTTTCAAAGTTTTTTTTTTTAAGTCAGAGCTGAATGCAAAATCTTTACTTAAGACAGAATAAATCTGAAATATGTCTCAGTGACAGTCTCTGTAGTAAGAATGTGGAACTAATATAGATGCATATGATCATCTAGTTTGACAATTCTACCATGAATAAACTTTGAGAACTCAGCATGATCAGAAAAGCATGAAAAGTGACCTACTTTTGAGAGGGTGTAGTTTACAGTGTGCAAGAAAACTGAACCAAATGCAAAAACTTTACAATGTACAACGTAAATTCATCAACAATGTTTGTTAAACTATTTTTTTTTTACTTAGCACAATGAAAACAAAATGAACCGTCATCAGTTTAAGAATATAAAGCACAGACTATTTTGAATCATTAAGGTTTACTGATACTAGAAACAGTGAACATAACAAAATAAATTAATGGAGTCCTTTATTAGTGCTTAAAAAGATAACCCTCAAGAAACAAAATCAAAAACCTTGTTGAAAATGTTAACAATATACATGTAATTGCAGTCCTTGCATAATTTTTTAAGATAATTTACAACAATTTCATACAATATAAGCTGCAGGAATTTTGTGAAAACTATTACTGTAGTGGTTAGAAAACTTACTTTGTAGCGTAACATTGCACACAAAAGTGATTTCTTTTCATTTAGATTTCCACAGAATTAATGTCAAAATTCGAGATCTAAGGATAAAACTCTACTGATAATACATGTACACTCTGGTTACTTGGAAACGTAAATTGTGATGTCTCATTAATGCCACTCTTGCTTGCAAAATATCATTACAGATCTCGTGCATCCCAAAACTTTCTTTATAGCTAGGCTGTGCTTTAGATGCCTTTGTGAAAACACTGAGCCATCACTGTTCAAGTTTCAATAGCTTATTATGTTACTGTAAAACATTATATGGCCCGAAAATTGGTTTTGTTCATATTCTCCAACAATTCAACAACTCTCTGCCTTTGTGAGAATGTCTGTTTGAGTGCATAAATCTTTTGTTTTACATTATATATTTACACTTGTAAAAGCAATACAATGTAAAAATCAAATTAATACAGGATATAAAAATAAAATAAAATCCTCACACAGCAGGTCAGGTTGTTTTGCTGGGGATATGTAATCGGATAAATCCTGCCAATGTATAAATCAATTTAACAGAAAGTACTACAAAAATGTTCTGTTTGTAAGCAGAGAACAAATTTTATTGAAAAATTATGAAAAGCCAAAGCAAAAATGACCAGTAATCTTAATTATAACAAACACAAGCACACACAAATAAGAATTGATACAGTCATGCTTTTACACAATTGCATGCCCTAAATATCAAGAATCAACATAGTGTACATTTTTAAATAAACAATGCCTCATGTTTAGGAGCAACTAAAAGATTCTTCACCTCTTTGAAATTATACTTCTGAAGAAGGCCCTTAATTCAACACTACTCATAACCCATTTCTCTACAGGCAAAGCACTTAAAAGAAAAAAAAACAAACTATTTAAAGAGAGCACTTAGTCCGAGTTTCTTCCGACCCTTTGCACCCCAATTTTCGTTAGGCAGTAGACTCTGATCCTACACCCCATCATAAATGTCCAAATATAAAAAATGGAATGGCATGGGTCAGAGGAAACTAGATAGCCATTTCGAACTAGATAGCCCTTTCCAAAAATACCTGGTAATGGATATGCCAAAGCCAAATGTTTTATTTGTAAGTACTGCAACACAGTATCATATTTCTTATCATTGAATCAACTTTTAATTCCATGGAACAAGACAGGTTTGGCATGTCAACCACTTTGAATTTGCTGCTAAAATATTGTAAAACAGATTTAACTAAAAACCTATGGACAGTAGTAGATATGAAAATGGTTCAGGAATAAGTCACTGATCCCCAAAATTAAGCCAGAAGCACACATTTATAATCAACTATCCATTGTAAACCTTCTGTATTCCTCATCCTTTAGTAACCATTAACTGCTAAAATCTATTTTGGACATTTGCTCCCAATTAAGTTAAAACAGTGATCACTGTTGCACCCAGGAATTTACAAGGGAATCTTCCTTGCTGTCTACACCAATAAATAAGGAAGGAGGATGGGAACAGTACCATAGCTTCCTGAGGTGGGGCTTGTTCATGAAATTGCTAATTTTCCCAAACTAACCATTACTGGGGTTTCAAAGTAAATTGCCATTACCTCCCCACCCACCCCAAAAAAACTGACACAACCATTCTTTTGATGTGGAGGGGTGTAACCGTTCAAGTCCTGGCTATCAGTACACAACACGAAAAATCATTTATCCATTTCATTCAACACCCAATAAAATAAATAAGTTCCAAGTATAAACAACTACCAGTATGTCTCATATGTGGAAGCAATTTCAAAACCCCTTTGGGAACAATGATATGTGTATGTGTATGAACTTCTTGGGATTTCCCGTTTGAACCATAATGAATGGTACTGGCTCTACAGATTGAAGACTGGTATATTTTAATACAAAAGAAAAAAAAAAGGAGTTGAATTTACATTTTATTAATTATAAATATCATGCAATATTGTATTAAAGAAACAGTAATTTCTACTGTGCATCTTCTCTCCTTCGAGACTTGAATTCTTATAGGATTTGCTTGCAGATTGGGGTGGGTGGGTCCTGTGGTCATGCAGGCTGGATGAAGCATTGGCAAGACATTTGGTGGCCAATGGAACTGTTGTGTGCTTCGTTGGCTATGAACACATTCTATTCAGTTTGCTTGGGATATACTTTATTCTGTCTAAAATCACCAGTAACAATGTTGTCTCTTTTCATAGGTTTCTTTTATTTAACTTAAGCCCAAAAGGCATCATAATGACAACTTTCTTGTGCTAAAGATAAACAAGGGTTAATGGCACAAGAGCAAAACTGGAGTACAGTCATTTACCTAAATGCAGCATTCTTTCACAAATTATCTTAATATTTTCAGATTATCCTGAATTTTAGTCAAACACAGGTCAAGTCTCGATCATATGAAAAGTCATTTTCATCACACCACCCTCTCAGAAAATTGCTGTATGTTCACAAACAATCACTTTTGCTATATTATGACTCTGGTAACGTGTCTGCAAGAATCTCTTTGGCCGAACTTGATATTTTACTTGGAAACTTAATATCAAATTCTATGATCAAGTCACCTCGCTTTGATGGCTGTTTAGGTAATGGAAGTCCCTCTCCTTGTATCCTCTTGATGGAGTTTGGCTTAATAACTTCTGACAATCGGAGTGGGATGGTTCTGTTATCTATTGTTGGCACATTAATTGTTGTTCCACACAATGCCTACATAAAAGAAGGAATAAATCATATTTATAAAGTTGTAGAGAACATATACTTTATGATAAATTTAATACATGTTGAAAAAAAAAAACATAATACAATTCTGCAATTACATAGTAATCTGTATACAAGTTTGGTTAATTACTTCACCATGAAAGATTTACTTCAGAAATATTTTTCATTTATGTGGCCAGTACTTCTCCACTAATTTTCTTTTACTTTTTCAGTTATCTACTGTTCATAGTTTCTCACAAAACAGATCCAATTGCAAACAACATAGACCCTGTGCTATTAAATAATGTGCCTGCAGATTAGGGTCAATGCTGTTCTACTGATTGGTCCAAACAAACTTCAGGCTACAAGTCTGGGTCTGTGCAGTTTGCAGTTGGATGCGAGTGTAAGCGGTAGATATATCAGTTCACAGAAACTACATTTAGACAAATCTTCAGATATGCTGCCAAATTTCAATTTTTTTTACATATTAGGATACCTTCCAGTCATAATTGTTGAAGTTACAGAATAAAAGAACACTTTGTCCCATATCAGAAAAAAGGAGAACAAAAAACTTCTATGAAGTATAGCAAGTTGGCCATAGTTTTACATGCTGTATACACTAGTAATATTATAAAAGCATACCATATAGTTATATCTTAAAACCCAATAAAGCCCTTTTAAATACATTTCTTTTAAAAGAAACATTGAGCAAATAACTACAATTCAACCATTTTCAACAAGAACACTGCAAGACTAAGTTCATTAAACAACCAATGATCTCAAACAGAATTTAAGAATGGAGGCAGCACTAAATAAACAAACCAATTTTTCCAAAGCTACATGCATGTATGCATGAAATATAAATTCTAAGCACAGAAGAAACATTTGCCTTCATTAGATTTGTTTTTTCATTTATGTGATGAGGCAATTTATTACTGAAGGACACAATGCAGTAGTTGAACCAAGCTGATCCAATGGTAGGCAAGGAACATAGACCATTTCAGTGGAGTCTTGCATGTAATTCTGGTGGTTCCTGCCTCCATAATATGCATGTTATAATCATTAACTAGTTTACCTATCCCTCTCTCCATTTCCAATAAACAATAGCACTCCAAAGGGCAAATATATTACTTGGTGAAAACTATCAGAGACTATTAACATGACCAGTGTACAAAATGTGCATAAAGCTATTTCTACAGCTCCCCTGTATCTTATTTCCAAAACTGTATTCTATTTTGCAGCTGATTATGGTTTAATTCCATATTTGCAAGTTACTGTTGTTTAAACTTCTACAATACTAGGCCCCTTAACATGGGCTGAATACATTTTTTTCCAGGAGACGAGTGACTCACTGGTGATGAAAACTCCAGTATCAATCCATAGTTTTACATAATTCCACACTTCTAATGTGATCAATACATTGATATTTATTTGTTTATGTGTTAACTACTTGAAGTCAATAATCCCTATTGTTCCACAATTAATTAAATCGGAAAAAATCTAAACAGTTGTATTGTCAAATATTGCCAATTTTAAGCAGACACACAAAAGTAAATGGATATAAATGTTTACAAATCCATCTGCTAGGACTATAAATAAATCTCTACAGCATTCATTCATCCATTCATTAGCGCTCTCACTATATCTCTCTAAAAAATCTAGCTATTTCAAAACCCTTTCATAGCTATCAGTTGTCAATACACGTGTTGGTTGCTGCTTATTATATCTGTATTCTAATGGTTTCTAATGCATTTATATGTACATTTTTTGATAACCTAATTATCTACCTATGGTTTTATGGTGCCAGCAAGGATAAAAAGAAAACATTTAAATAAACAAAACCTAATTTCCTAAAAATACACCAATATTACTTTTTGATGGTTACTAATTTGGAATATTATTTACGAGGCAAACTGAAATTTGCAAAATTAGTAAATCCCCAATATGACATGTTTAGCTTAAGTTTGCATCATTCTGATTTTTTTCAACTTGTCCTAAGGACGACAAGTCACAGTTTGGATAGTTTCTATTGTTCAATTTGTTGGCATATGGCGTCTGCGTGAATAGTCCAAATCGCAAAAACTGCATGCTGCAGCTGTTTTAATATAACCTTCCGATAATTATTTCCCATAATTTTAATTATGGTCAACTGCAACTTTTAAAAGTAGAGTGCTGAAACCATCTGGTTTTCCTAAGCGAAAACAAAAATGGGTGCATAGAAACACTGGAATGCACATCAGTTATCTTTTATACTATAGTGTATATTGGTGGTGTATATATTATAATTCATATACATATTTGTGACATTTAATATTCGTTATACAAGAAATATGTACTTCCTTTACTGCAAGTGATACAACATCAAACTAAAAGGCTGGATACTGCTCATTTTGGCAACAATTCATACAGTAACAAAATTTCATATTAACAGCATGCATTGCAATTTATACAAGTGTTGAATGATTCAGCTATTAATAATAAAACAGTAATGTGTATTTAATATTGATTTCTTAAGTTGATTATTATGTTTTGGTTATTAATCATTACATTTTACTTACAATCTTATGTTCAGTGATGTGTGAGATTTGTGCAACACAGCACTTGAAACTGCTGTATATTTAAGAGTAACTATCATGAATGTGTGATAATGGTCTAACTGCAAAGAAACAAGTGAGATTGGTGCATCAAATCATTTTTGTTTTTACCTTTTTTAAACCTCTTCATCTATTTGAAGAAGAGTATGGGATAGTTGCACAAATGTCTTTAATACCAAAAGTTTTGGAACACATTTCAAAATGTATTTGTATCATATAACACAAATGTTTAAAAATTAATACAGTAATAAGGCTTGCCCACTTAGAAATAAAATAACATTAATAGTAGCAACAACAATAAAATAATAAACACATCCCAAGTTGTAATTAATATCAATGGAACTGACAAGACTTTGGCCTCAGCATACAGCCTCATTGCCCCCAAAACTTGTGTATCAATATACACTATGGTATATAAATTATTAGACAGAACTGATGTGCATTCAGGTGTTTCTATGCACCGAACAATGATTACACATTAGTATTTTATTTGTTTACCTACCTGTCGAAGCGAGATCGCAACTTTATATCTGATGTCGCTGGCATCCCGTGTAAATTTTGGGTGTGGTTTGTCTTTTATCACAAAAACAATATCTGCAGGAATGTTGTTTGGCGTCTGATCGCCCTCTTTTGGAAACGTGATTTTTGTACCTGCTTTCCAACCAGGCTTTATATCTACAGTCAGAATTTTATCCTCAGCTCTTGTTGTTCTACCGTCAGGATTTAACACTTTTCGCGTAATTTTTAGTTTCTTTGTTGTACCCGTATATACCTCTTCCAACGTAACTTGCAAGTCTTTGACAATTGGTTGGTCTTGTCTCTTTTTTCTCGTGATTCCGCTCATGCCCATACGACTGAAAGGGTCGTCCTCGTCGATGTCCATACCTTCATGTCCTGGCGAAAATGTAGAGAATCTTGTACCCCCACCTGGTCCAAAACTAAAGAAACTTTCAAATGGATTTTCATTGCCGAAAAACATCCTGAACGTATCGTGTGGATTGCCTTGGAAGGTGTAGTGGAATGATCCCCCATTGTGCCCGTCTGAACTGCCGCCACCAGGCATACCGCCCTTTAGCCCTTCTTCGCCATACTGATCATAGACTGCTCTTTTATTCTTGTCGCTAAGAACGTCGAAAGCTTCAGCTATTTCTTTAAACTTGTCCTCTGCTCCAGGTGATTTATTCTTGTCAGGATGATACTTAAGCGCCATTTTGCGATAACCTTTCTTGATTTCTTCATCAGTGGCTTCACGAGACACTCCAAGAATTTTGTAATAATCCTTCCCCATGGTTGCGTGAATAGCGAAACGCCAAGTCACTTCTACTAAGTGCCGAAAATGTTATCTCAAGTCTTGTAAGTCTACTTCTGTAGGTTAAATATGAACAATTTCACGAGCTTCGGCGTATTCGTCTGTTTTCGAGTTGCAACGTATCATTAAGTTTCTATTGCGCATTCTCGAGTTTATAAACTTCCGATGGAGGTTTCCCGAATTTTCCAGAAGTTTACAGAAATAATACGTCACTTCCTTCCCTACTGACCAAGTTTCTACCAATCAGTAATGTTGAGAAACAATAGGGAGATTCCCAGGCTATTAATAGTATGTATTTTGACATATCATCAACAGCGAAAGGAGGAAAGCAACGGAGCGAGAAAGGTTGTGTACATAAAACCAAGTGTTTTCAGATTGATATAATTGTGTGCATTAGTTTCCAACGCATCTATCGTAGTTTATCATATCAATATTTACATTGTCTGTACAAACATATACATATATCAAGTACAGCCATTCGTCTAGAATGTTCTGTTTCGATAAACCACTATGTTTACATAGTGTAAACGTCAGTGCAAAAAGTTTGTTTCGGTGTCAACTGGTGAAATTTTAATTACCGAAGCGAATATTATGTCCTGTAAATTTTCAATAAAGAAAAACAATATTTAAAAAATAAATCTTTAAAAAGAAAATAATGGGCGGGGGACATTACACAGGTAAATAAGAAAGAAAGCACGATTTGGTTCAAAATAACAATGACTGACGATAATTACTCACAAGTACGAATAAATAGATCATTTCGAACCTTTATGTAATCAAACATTGATGGAAACATATTTCCCCCATAATCTCTGAAATATTAGAAACGGAAAATGAGTAATATTTTAAGATATACATTTTGATATAGGCCGTTCAGCAGCATGGCCATGCACGATCAAGAATTTCAAAATGACAATGAATATTATTTCAAGCTAACAGCATGCACGCATTAAACGTGGAATGAGCAAAAAAGGATGTTGCGGAAAATAATTTTTTCATTATATTTATATATGTTAAAATAGTGTTGGATCGGCAAAAGAAAGAGATAAACGTTATCTTGAGGTAATGTGATCTCGGAGGAGGATAAAAATACTGGTTGTTACCTGGAATAATGGCTGATTAATGAAAAGTGTAGAGAATGTATCGTTGATGAATGAGTAAATTAATACAATGACGAATAATACATTTATACACAACAGCATCAGCAGCAACAACAATAACACAGCAATTAAAACACTATATATTTAAATTTCGTTCACCATGAAAAGAGACGAGAAAAAAAAAAAAATACACTTTCCACGACTGCAATGGTGAATGGGAGATAACTTCCCACGAACTGGAATATGTAGTCAAGAGTGGTAAGTCGCAACTTCTATCATACTCTAGGAATATAATTATTATTCTTTGTGTGGGTTTAACGCCAGTTTTGAGCACACAATTGATCATATACATGGCGGCCAGTATAACTAGTGGAGTAAGAACCCGAGAAACGTCCGGTGATGTAGGGTTCTAGAAGCAGTGCTATACGTTGATATAGAATTTCTCTACTGCTGAATCTGCATATTGGAGACTGGAGATAAGGCTGACAGATAGAGTCCTAGATGCAGGTCAGACAAGCAAGTCATTTATAATATGTATGCTATAGAATAAACATGTGTTTGTAGAAAGATGTCTTTTTTTTCTCTCATTACAAAAACCAATCATTACAATGGCGACAAAGATGGGATTCGAACCCACGCGGGGTTACAATGGCGACGAGGATATAGCCGAAAAAGCTGAAGATAACAAGGGAAGACTTAGGACATTTGTGTCATTCTACTCGGAGAATTATTACAGACATTCTACCGTGTTCTACACTTGTAGTGAAAATCTATATCTCTAATAATAGCAGCAAGTTTGCCCATTTTTCCACCTTTCTCAGTCCATGAAAACGCACCTGATGTTCGATGGGTGAAACGACTTGATAATCTTCTAATTGAAATGGACATCAGAGACACAAAAACGTCGACGTACATTGCTTTTACACTATGCAGGAGAGGAAGTAAACATTTTTGAAACCCTCAGAGAGACAGGAGAAGATTATCCAACTGCCGTAGAAAAGTTGACAAACTATTCTGCACCAAAGAAGAACCATGAATTTGAAATCTTCAAATTTCGGCAAGAAAAACAGCAAAACGGACAATCGACTGATGATTTCCACACGAAGCTAAGGCAGCTTTCAGCAATGTGCGAGTTCAGTGATGTCGACAAGGAAATAAAATCACAAATAATTCAAGGATGTTTGTCAAACGTCTTATACATCGTGTACTTCGTGAATAGATGGACCTAACACACCTTCTTACACTTGCCCGTGCCATGGAACTATCTTGACTCTCTGACAGACAAGCAAACAAAAATTACAAAATTCAGAAGGAGAGAATACCAACGCCATAACAAACGAAGGACACTGAGTTGTCGCAAAAACAAGTGGCGTTTCACGGAGAAAACTAATGACACCAACAAACAACAATACAAACACCAAGCATACATAAATTGTGGTGGCGAATATCCACACAATGATAGGCAGTGTCCTGCACTAGGGAGACAATGCAATTTCTGCAAGAAGAAAAAAACATTTTGCTAAAGACTGTAGATCAAGACTCAAAGCAGAAAGTAAAGTTAATAAAGTAGAAAGCCAGCAAGATAGGGGTAGTACATATGAGAGCTCATCAAGAATACACCTTTGGCATGTGAACTCGAATTAAAGTCAACACTCTAAAAGCAAAACAACCTCATACAATGGTAGAAGTAGATGGAACGAAACAAATTGAAGTACTGATTGATGCAGAATCAAGGATTAATGTCATAGACGAACATACATTCGAAAAGCTGAAGTCTAAGCCTAAACTGCTGAAAACAGACACGAACGTATTTGCCTATGGATCAGAAACAAACTTGCATATAGTTGGCAAATTTCAAGCCAAAATTGAAACAACGTATTGGATCACTAAAGCTCCATTCTATATAACCAAAGGAAACTTTGGAAATCTAATGAGTTATGAACCAACATACACCTTCTCACTGATGATACGGTAATCCCTGTAACTCAACCCTATCGACGTATTCCATTTAATATTCGGAACAACGTCGAAAAAGAGTTAGCAAGACTTGAAGAATTGGACATTATCGAAAAGGTAGACGGACCAACTTCTTTGGTATCTCCAATTGTAGTAGCTCCCAAACCCCAAAACCCGACGAAATTAGGACCTGCGTTGATGTGCGTTTGCCCAGTGAAGCAGTTCTTCGCGAAAGACACATCAGACAAACAAAAGATGACCATATATCAGATCTCAACGGTGCAACCGGATTCTCCAAGCTTGATTTAAATTCAGCTGGAATTGGACAAAAAATCAGAAATATTACAACATTTTCAACTCATATTGGACTACTAAGATATAAACGTCTCATTTTTGTAATATCATCTGCAGCGGATATATTTCAAAACGGACTCCTTACATAACTGGAAGGACTAAATGGCACAAAGAACATTAACGATGACATTATAGTATTTGGTTGCACTCAGGAAGAACATGACAAAAATCTAGAGTCAATATTCACTCGCATAAAGCAAAAGGGTTTGGCACTAAATAAACACAAATGTGTATTCAACAAAGACAAATTTTCAGCAGAGATGGACTTTTCCCAGATCCGTAGGCGTAGAAAGTGGAAGCAATCAAAAGTGCCAATACTCCATCAAACGCATCCAAAGTACGCAGTTTTATAGGCATGACAAACTATGTGGGACGATTTAACCCAAATTATCAATCAATGTGCCTCTTAGAGCTTTAGCCAAGAAAAATAAACCATGAGAATGGACTGAAAAACACGAAAAAGCGTTTGGAAAACTCAGAGAAGATTTTGCTAGTAACACAATAGTAGCGTATTTTAACCCTAAAAAGGAAACACAATTAATTTAAGTTGCAAGTCTTGTCGGTCTAGGAGCGTTATTAGCCCAGAATGGTAATGTTGTCGCCTACGCCAGTAGAGCACTTTCAGATGTGGAAAAACGATATTCAGAAACGGAACGTGATGCACTAGCAATAGTCTGGAGTTGTGAGCACTTCCATCTATACCTGTTCTGTCATACGTTACGCTAGCTAGTGATAACAAGCCCGTGCAAGTTATTTTCAATATCCAAAATCACGACTCCCTTCAAAAATCGAGAGCTGGAGACTGAGATTACAAACATACAGTTTCAAAGTAGTACACAAGCCAGGTAAAACAAATTCAACATATTACATTTCACGATATCAGAAGGCTGGAACTGAATGCAGTAACCATTTTGAAATTGCAGAAGCTTATATTCAATTCGTATTCGTCAATGCTGTACCCAAAGCCATGCCCATTGAAGAAATTTGGACGACTACTTTAGTGGACCAGGACCTTCAACATGTTATCCAATCAATATAATTTGGAAATTGGAAACATTCTTACGAACAAAACAAAACATTACAGCTAGCACATGAAGGCCATTATGTCATAGTCAAGACAAAACAACTTTTTCGTGAGAAAGTATGGTTTCTTGGTATTGACAAACAAAAAGAGGATTTATGTCAAAGTTGCCTTGCATCAACGCCAAAGCAAGCGACAGAGCCGCTAAAAATAGCAGTTCTACCAGACAATCATTGGAGTCAAATTTGCATGGACGTCTGTGGTCCTCTTCCGTCAGGAGTCTTCTTAAATTGTTCATGACTACTCAAGGTATCCAGTAGTTGAAATTATTAACTAAACATCTGCAAAAAACAGTCATTCCGCAACTTGACAAAATATTCAATGACAAGAGTTTACAAAGTTTGCTGAATACATGAGATTCAAGCATAGGAAAATCACACTTTTATGGCCTCAAGAAAGGTTTGTGAGGACAATTGGATACGAATTAAATCAGACAGCAAGACTAGGAAAACCGATACTGAGAAAAAGGAAAAGATGAAGAGCTTAGAAATAAAATGTCAAAGTTGGAGACAGTGTTGAGTAAAACAAGAAAAGCGAGACAAGTTGTCAACTCCATTCGACCCCAAACCAAATGAAGTTGTCAACAAAAAATGGATCGATGCTACCAGCGAGAAGAGAAGACCATCAGATTACTTTAAATTCGTCATTATTCAAGACAGTAAAGAATTCACCACATATTTCACCATCTGATGACCAGACATATGATCCAATAAATCTTAAGAAAGATAAAGTGATATGTAATACTAATCCAACATCCGACCTAGCATTAGGAAGATCATCCCGAATCAGAAAATCACCAGATTATCTAACGTATTACGTGTGAGAATGTTTTGTATAGAAGCTTTACCACATACATTGTGCAGTATGATATTTTGCTTATAAATATTGTAGTGTGCAATAACTGTAAACTGTTCTGTAGATCTAGATAGTTAACAATAGCATGTGTGTCTCATCAAATGACAACTCAGTTTAACCTTGCGAATTTGAACCCCGACCATCAATTGAACCCCAGGATAACATTCCGACTAAGCTGTGAGAACTGTAAACCTACTTTACCCAGTTCTAAATTTAACATTATATACATTATCAACAAAAGTAAATGAATCAAGAAGCAAATTGTATTGCACTCATGAATTTCAATTATGCAAAGTTCTGTTCTTAAGATGTATATTTATTATCATTGTGACTAATTTGAAACATACTTAACTGATTCTCAATTCAAAAACATAATTTTTAAATCTGAAAAAAGGAGGGATATAGTGTTCCCGAAGCAGTGATATACGGTGATGTAGAATTTCCCCACTGCTGAATCAGCATATTTGAGATTGGAGATAAGGCTGACAGATAGAGTGCTAGATGCAGGTCAGACAAGTAAGTCAGTTATAGTCTGTATGCTATAAAATAAACAAGTGTTTGCATAAACATGTCTTTTCCTCTCTCATTACAAAAGCCAATCATTACAGGTAAGAACCACCGACCCACATGAAGCGACTGGCAAACTTTCTCACATACATTGGCGGAGTTAAAGATTCGACCACACGCGTACCGGGTTTAGATGCCAGTGTTCGGTAAAGACAAACACTTTAAACCATTTGTCCACCTAGGGTGCTGACACAATGATTAAATGTGACCACTTTTTGTTTTACTTTTCTGAAATTTTAATTAGAAAATTCGAAATTCGATAGTTAGAACTAATGATAAACGAACCGTATATACTGTTCATTTTGCCATTCTAAACTGACTACGTGAAGATAGCGCGAACGTGGACTCTAAACCATACTCTAGTGCACTGACAGAAAAAGTGACATTTTGCTCAGAATTCTTAAATCGAAGGCTTGAAAAGCTGTCATGAATGCATTCTTGGCAGTCAGATAACAAATGCAGTGGACTCCTCCCCCAGTTAGATTTATCATTTATGTAACTAGCAAAACAGGTGGAGTTAAGTTTGTCGAATCAGTAGGTTGGAAAAAGAATAGAAAATAAATTGAACTGTCTACTTTAAGGACTTGGAAACGACATCGAAATGAAAAGTTCAAAGATTATTCTCACTGCAACTGCCAACGAAGTGAAATTAATTTTTTGAAATTATTTGAAAACCACTTGGACATGCACAACGAAACAAACATGTTATTGTGAGTATTTTCGTTTTGAAATCTTGAAGACTTGGAGCATTTGACTACGGGGAAATATGGATGGATATGCGAGTGGTTTAGACCTATTGCTAGCACTACGGCTGAAATCCATAAAGATCTGGAACAAATCATGTGGAAATAAGGATGAACATGCGACTATTCTCCAATATATAAATAGAACTTTTTTAATAATGAAACCTTTATGAACCTTTGATATAGTTAGTGATAATTTGCGAGTATTTCGCTTAAAGTCTTGAGGAACTGGAGTTTTGAAGTCGGCGAAATAGAAATGGATATGCGACTGATCCAGACCTTTTGCTGGAACTTTGTCTGAAATCTATATTGATCAGGAACAAATCTCATCTGGAACTTGGATGAATATGTGACTATTCTTGAATTTGCGACATCTGTCGGAAGTCTGTATGGACAATACTAGAACGTAACTGAACTGAATATAATTATCAGACTGAACATGGAACATTATATATTTATTTATAATGAATTGATTATAAGACTGTTAAAATTACGTCTACGAAAATCTATTATACACTGCGCTGAGCTTATCAGACAAAAAGCATGCAGCAGAGGACACCACGAGCAACGCATACTGCTGTGTTCCGGGTGCTAATGCTGCACGTGCACTGATCACTTGACTTTGACTTGAGCTTAATTCTACGCAAAACTATACTATTACCAGTGCGATAACTTGAATTAATATACAGAATATTGAATTATGATATACAAAAGTATATACTACAGATACCAACTTTCTGAATCAATGAATATACTATACTTAATCGTTGTATTACTTATATAAATGGTATCTTATACCTACTTCCATACAAGTATCGATTAAGATATACTTGATTATAATAGAAAACATTAATCTATCAATAACCATCTACATAAACACATACTAATATTTACATACACTAAACTGCTTCTATAAATAAATTATTTATAATTTAATAAAAGCTTAGATGAAATTTGACAAATACAATCCAAACAGAAATACAAAAGGTAACGTACAATACCATATAGTAACATACACAATTGCATTCACTGGAAACAGTAGCATATACTGGAAACAATAGCATTCACTGAAAACAATAGATTCACTGGCCTGGATGACTTATTTAAATAACTCCAAGACCAGGCAGGGATGAGGAGTTGCGGTAAACTAGTTAAGGAGATGTACAAACCCTATATCAAAATTATTAAAAAATGAAATTCCAATAAACTAAAAAAAAAATCATACATAATATGGGAAAAACAGAGAAACATTACATTTATTAACTTCCGATACATGAGAATTTAAATAACTGAAAATACTGTTTAAAAGTCAGATTTTAACACTAAAATATGCTCTAGAAAAAGCTGTGACAAGAAATAACTATTACCAGAAAAGAAATCTTCGTAAATTGTTTACCTATCAA
This sequence comes from Unio delphinus, assembly GCA_029339505.1. Classification (NCBI taxonomy): domain Eukaryota; kingdom Metazoa; phylum Mollusca; class Bivalvia; order Unionida; family Unionidae; genus Unio; species Unio delphinus. Next base: position 3,493,020 of record JAQISU010000096.1, read on the forward strand.
GAATAAATATATTTTATTGATTACATGAACGCTGCTTATTTGTAAATTCGAACATGCTATCAATGAAAACAGACCCTGACTTTGGATGTGAACAAATTCGAGAAAATAAAACAGGATATTGTTAAAGAACAAGATCCTCACAAAGATAAAGTAACAAAGCCATATAAAATAAAAACAGAAAATCACTGGATAGAAAATTTTAATAACGCTGAATTATATATTGGCAACAACTCGACATGATTCAAGAGAAACTGGAATTTCCTAGGAACTTTGAATAATATAGACAAATCAAAGTGACATCAGGCAATAGCTTCTGAAAGTTACTGAGCAATCCTGTTAGTCCGGTAATAGCTTCTGAAAGTTACTGAGCGATGCATCTCCTGCTGGTCAGGTAATAGCTTCTGAAACTTACTGAGCGATGCGTCTTCTGTTAGTCAGACAATTGCTTCTGAAACTTACTGAGCGATCCTGCTATTCAGGTGATAGCTTCTGAAAGTTACTGAATGTTGCGTCTCCTGTTGGTCAGGTAATAGCTTCTGAAAGTTACTGAGCGATGCATCTCCTGCTGGTCAGGTAATAGCAGCTGAAAGTTACTGAGCGATCCTGTTAGTCAGGTAATAGCTTCTGGAACTTTCTGAGCGATCCTATTAGTCAGGTAATAGCTTCTGGAACTTTCTGAGCGATCCTGTTAGTCCGTTAATAGCTTCTGAAACTTACTGAGCGATGCGTCTTCTGTTAGTCAAGGCAATAGTTCCTGAAACTTACTGAGTGATGCGTCTCCTGTTAGTCAGTTAATAGCTTCCGAAAGTTACTGAGCGATGCGTCTTCTGTTAGCCAGGTAATTGCTTATGAAACTTACTGAACGATGCGTCTTCTGTTAGTCAGGCAATAGCTTCTGAAAGTTACTGAGCGATGCGTGTTCTGTTAGTCAGGTAATTGCTTTTGAAAGTTACTGAGCGATGCGTCTTATGTTAATCAGGTAATTGCTTTTGAAACTTACTGAGCGATGCGTCTTCTGTTAGTCAGGCAATAGCTTCCGAAAGTTACTGAGCGATGCGTCTTCTGCTAGTATACAATTCAAAAACAGTTTTATATGAAGTACAGACATAGTATTTAACAATACGTTTGAAGTCATTTTTTTCTTGGGAATCGACCTTAAATTATGAACGATTCAATCAAGCTATTTAAGTAAGATTGTTCAATTACTATATTAATATCAGGAATAAAACCAGCTTTGGTTTTGACACTTGGGTTTTGATAGTTGAAAGGTGGAGTCAAAATACTTCTTTGTTGCAAATCAGACTGTAGACAATTAACAGAGTTGCTCCAGTAAAAACAGTTTACTCATATCAATTTTTTTTTATTGAGTAAAATACCTAGTAATCTCAGTTATTATGTATCTAGATAGGTCTTGCATGTGCTTAATACAAAAATGATAACCTCCGTCCGGTGTTCAAATTTACCAGAATTCACAACCAAACCATGCGCGGGGTAATGCAATAGTTTAATACAGAATGTTCTCTGTGAGTGGGTAAAAGCCGTATTCAGTAACTTCAGTATCAATAAAGCTGAAAAGGGAACTTACTCTATTATCTTTAGCCTATTTTATTCTAGTATCAATTTTGTGTGATTTATTTATGCCTAATTGTTTACATTATTCTGTTTTTACTGCAGAATCAGATCACATGAACCAATACATGTGTCATTAATGTTATTTAGACAAGCTTTCATTAAAAACAATAATATTAGTTTTATTGGAACTGTATCTGAATCCCCATTTTAAATAGTACTGAAAATTTATCGTCAGTAAGTGATCCATGCTCTGTTTTGAAAGACTCAGTATCACTGAATTGTATAAATCCTTTTAGTTATTAAATTCATGCACTCGGGTATCGTTTTTATGTACAACGAGTCAACGATACCAGAGGGTTCCGTCTTGTCAGTGAGAGGCTTATTTTAAGGACGTGCACAGCTTCAGCTGTATAGGTGTGTGAGTTATTCATTTCTTGTATATACGTTTTAACTATTGTACTACCACGTTTATCTTTGTATATTTTCTATGTAGATTCGGTCTTGGGAAAATATTTTCTATTCTCGTTTGTGACTTGAGAGATTTAGTTTTGCAATTCAAAGTTGTATTTTTAAGGAGCGTTTAGTACTGTAGGAATATTATCGGGTACGGTTCAATTTAACGTCTGGACTTGTGTATTGTTTTGTAATTATTGTGTCGATAATGTAATCTGTATAGCTTTACTGCATGTAATGTCATTACGTTCCTTCATGTATGCCCGTGTCATGCATAGTACACGGCGTTAGATACATTTTCAGCTGCACAGAGTGACAAGAGAGAGCAGTGAACAGAGTGACCAGACTGACTAGAGTGATCGGAGTTGACGTGGTATCAGCTGCAGAGCTAAATATGAAGTCTACCATATCAACTGTAAAGCAGAACCATAGCAGCCGTAGAGTTGAATAGTGTTGTTGGTCGAGAAGCATGTCCTCAGGAGTTGCTGAACGAGATTGGTGGGCGCTGATTGACCAAACCTGGAATACTGACGGCTTGATTGGCCAGTGTGACTGGTAGCAGAGTGTGCTGATGACGGATTGTATAACTCCATGCATATAATCTTTTAGCCGTGGGCTAAGGTTTGGGATTCGTAAAACCCAGTGCTTTCTTGGACTGTAGAGATAATTTGTGAATCTGTGTTTGTTTACATAATTTCACTATTTGAGTGATTATATTTTACATTTTTACTATACGAGTAAAATACTTCATTTTTAAAGTTTTAATTAAACGCAAACTTCTTTCGTTTTGAAATCACTGTGAATCATTTACCCCTTGCCCTTGTTCCGTGTCAAGTCATTTATTTGTATTTTCATCAAGTCCATGCATTTTCTTAATTGATCCAATATTTGGATCGTATACACACATATATTAATCATACTTACTTTTCAATCAAATCATTTGTCATTAAACATTGTTAGGACACGCAATGTCGTCAAGAAATACAAAACCAATGTTTCAAGTTGTCAAAATATCACGCAGTTCACCGATAAAGACAATTGCCATAGGAATGGGAAGTAAATCTACAGAACCAACCTCCTTCTTCTTTACAGACTTCAATTTTCTCGCCATTTGAGAAACCAAGCAGTCGCTTCAGGTGTTAATGAAAATACCTAATTAAATAACTTATAGATTGTGAAAGAACAATGTTTTCTCAATCACTTGCGTCACTTTACCCAAGAAAAAGAGAGATCCTTTAGTGGTAAAATCAGTCACACACGGTTGATAATGGATGAAAACAATAGTAAACCAGACCATAGTTATCATAGATACAATGCTCAGAAGCACGACAACGAGCGGATAATAATCATTCAACCTAATTTCTTGATCTGATTTTGTTGATGTACCCGGTCTGATGAAATACGGAAACTGCAATAGTTTTATTAAAATTTAAGTATAAATACTATACATTTTTAAATCCTAGCTTTTAATAAATGCAAACATATTGTTCGAGTTTTGAAAGTATATATTGTGAATCGCATATTTATGGCCTTGAATTTACGGCAAGGAGATCTTCTGAGACACGTGTTATAATAATGTTGCTAAGAAAATGCATTGCACATCATGATTATAAGCAATCCTTAAATAATTGTCTTAAACGTCCAGTGGAGATAAACATGTGTGCTGCAAGTAGAAGCGTCTAAAACTTATACAAAAGACATTCCTCAAATTATCAAATTTATAACAACTAGCTGATAATAGAACGAAAAAGAGCTTGTGACATATATCTGGGCCCATTCGAACCTGGTGTATCCGTTGCTATAAGGCACAGTCAACTAATTCAAATCCCATAAAGCTAATATTTAGACAAATTACTTTACGGTAAGATCGGCATGTTAAGCGTACAACTTTTGAAAGTATGAAATGAGATGCTGCAAGTCTCGTTTTTTATGAAATTTCCCATTAGGTACTTACTACAAAGTTCTATCAAGTGAGATCTCTTACATACAGTACTAGCTGTGTGGCGATGGCGATAAATTAAAAATGGTTTTTGGTTCAGACCTATTGTGTACAGTTTACCTATATACAGGCTTTTTTTGAGTAATGGCATTAATTTTAAGTTTTGGTAAATATTCTCAGCCAATGATCGACCTTCATTCTAAACACGGTATTTAATATACCACCATTCTTTAACTGGTTCCATAACTCATAATTTATAATTATTTGTTGTTGCCAGTGACAAAATATATATAGTAAAGTCTTTCAAGGACGAAGCTAACGTAAATAAATTTCTCTAAGAATAAATGCCAGTGTGTGTGTGTGTGTGTGTGTGTGTGTTCCTATGAACATAATTTCCCCACAGTCAAATATATCATTCCGTCATCAAGACAATACAATAGCTATATACAAAAGAAAGAGAAGAAACAGAAAAAACCGTAAAGTATGGAGTTTATGGACGTTGTTTTCTAGAAATTGTTTTTCATATAGATGTTAAAAAGGGGCCGTTTCGCAATCTTTACAAAGAAGAAAATAAAAGTTAGTTTCTTTATCCTGTTCAAAATCTTTATTCACTTTGGAAAACACAATGATGAGAATGAAGTCATAACAAAATTTGTTCAAAGATTGGAGACACTACGATAACTAGAGTGGACGTCTCTGAGCAAGGGCAGATTGTAAGGCAACCGTGACTTCTACACTATCATGACATCTCGTAACTAGTTTATATTTAAAAGTTGCATAAATTATATTGTATGAGACAATATTTATATTTGTAGTTCCGGTTCGTAAAGTAATAATCCAAATGTTTTATTTCAGTAAATATTACAAATAAAATTTACAACTGCTCGAGAACTTGTTCATGTACAAGGAAATTCACTCCAAAATATGCTAATGTAATTAGCATATAATCTTGTCCTTATTAATTTTATCTGGCTTATGCCCATGATGCCGTGGAAGTAAATTATTTAAAAACTGATATCAAAATCGTAAATAATTACTGTGTAGAATAGTACTGTTGAACATGATAATTTTAAAGTTGTATGTTCGTCGGATGGAATTTTGATCAATGATATCTGTTGATGTAAATGCATGTTTAATATATCAGAAGAAAATTATCAGAGGCCAATGTTTTTGTATTTCTGTAGTATTATACCTTTTTTATCCCCACCCTTCTTGAGCCAAACAGAAAATAAATAGTCATTCAAGTGTCTGAGCGATCGAGAAGATAAATCATTGTTTTTGGGACAAGCCAGTATTAAAGTGTAAATTTCCAACTTTAAAATAATGCAGTCTGGGGTTCAGTGCTTCGTAAACAAGAAAAAAAGTATACATGTACATCAAAACCCGAAAGTTGGGGGATTAACATTTTCGAGTTACGATCGTCTGCTAACAAGGGGATGTACACCTGAAAACAAGCGTAGCTAGGCCGAAGTTGCGTTTTCTCCCCTTTTCAGTTGTAGAGTAAATCATAAGCTTGCCTACTGTTAGGTCTCACTGGACAGTTGTTTTGGCAAATTATCGTCCGACGATGACCTACCTATTGCAGAAAAATGATAATAATATTACATTAAAGATACAAATAAAAAATAACTAATGATTTTTGTTGAAAGGAGTCTTGTAAGTTCAGACTCAGGTATTAAAATTAATTCCTTACACATCTAGTGGCTTTTATATTGAACTAACACTACCACCATCCCCCCATTTTTACATTCATTTTTTACAGGAAATACCTATTTTGTATATTTTCCTGTGACAAGACAGCTAAAAGAATCAGTATGTGCCTTATGCATGAATAACGTTCACTAGTACTGAAACAAATTAGCATACTTTTCATCACCCCTCAACCATCTAGATTTTTAGATATTTACCTCTGTAGCAGACACATGTAAATACATAATCCAAATTGGCTGCTCCTTTGAAGCCCAAATTACGAATTTGATCTCCAATACTATTCTAACTGTGATAGGCACTCACTAACAAGTCAACCCATTTTCAAGCCTAGCTTAAATTAAATCTAAACCACATTACAGATTTAGCTTATATGTAAACTGAACAATTCTAGAACTGCGATATTTAGGCTCATGCCTACTACCTTAAAAATTAGGGAGGTGTCAAAATACGAAACTATGCAGTGAGACCTTAGTGATAGGTGACTGAAAAATTACATATGTCATAACCATTTTCATAGGACTGTTAAACGGAGAAAGAAAATTAGTCTTCGGTTTTCATCCTTTGTAATATTTGTGCCTTGGAGGGCTCAGTATAAGATTCTACGGATCTTTTAATGTAATTTGATTGGTTGAAAGAAACGTTCGAGTCGATTATGTATGTATGTATGTATGTATGTATGTATGTATGTATGTATGTATGTATGTGTGTGTGTGTGTGTGTGTGTGTGTGTGTGTGTGTGTGTGTGTGGTATTGCACAGAGAGAGAGAGAGAGAGAGAGAGAGAGAGAGAGAGAGAGAGAGAGAGAGAGAGATTATAAAGTTAATTTCAAAGTAAAGTTAATTTTTTTGGAAGGATAAGTACTTTCATGTCACCATAATAAATAATTTTAAAATGAATGTCGTAGTAAATCTAAAAATGTGCATATTTTTGGTTTCCATATATATTTACGTTGTTTCATAATGCCATTGTAGCCTACTAAATAAAAACATATTCCGCCTGTAACATTACACATCAGAGACGATTTGGTTTTATAAAGAAAACAATGCATGACAAATAAATATCATATTTGATAATATCATAATTTTGTACTAAACAATGCACAATGTGTCTGTTATTGTTTATGTCATTATCAGTTAAACCGTTTAATATTTTCTTGTATGTCTGAATAAATCGATTCCAATCTTTAAAATTTCAGATTCTATTACATACGTCAGTACCCATTTCCTACGGTCAAAGCGGCCAATGCCTGATGTTAATGCGGTGACAAACTAGTAAATTCTAGTTTTTTTGTTCGTACACACAACATTCTTGTTCAAAGACGTTTGTTCTATACCAAGATTCTAATCAATTTGACTGTTAGCATATATAATTGTGATATACACACAGCGCATTAATACACATATATAAACCTTGTTTCAACATTAGGTCATAATTCAAACGTATACTAACGTTTCTATAATCTCTAAATCTCTCATGAATTCGATTAATCATTGGCTATGTAATAAAATGCAATATAAATATTAAAAATTCCCGTTTTTTAAATAAATAAAACATGGTACATTCGTGCTAGGCCATATTGACAAGTTGGGTGCAGGTTTTCACCATGAAAAGCCAGGTTATATAGATATATAAAATATCATATTTTCAAAACAGGACAGTAAACATGACGGAGACAAAAACATTACAGCTACGGTTTTTGTACAGTTGATTCCAGATAAAAGAAACCAGGTGTGTGTACTTTGTTTCGGCAACAGGTCTACAATGTGTATTAACTGTCGTGGTCTACAAATTAACGAATCATGTGATGTATATTTAATCTTGAAGACATTATTCTGCTATATGCCATTTCGTTCAACTCTAGATATTGAGACATTGATATATATATATATATATATATATATATATATATATACATATATGATTCATTATGCCACTGACATTTGGTGTATGAGACAGGACAAAAGAAAAGACTGACAAACAAGTAATCCACAAGCAATGTTTTGTAAGATACCTACAGATGTACTATAAATTTTCTCCGGGAAAGAAAACTGTACGTCTTTTGGTTGGTTGACCATCCGGGCGCAATGAAATTAATTCATGACTGCTCTTCTCTGACGGGTCCTCATGTGGATGATGAGTCCGATACGAGATGCATATGTCTAGGAGCAATGTTTACATTGAAGGCATACATGGAATGGTTCTTGACGTTGAGGTATTCCTACGTTCTCTGAATTCGGCGATTTTTGTTCTGCGGGCATCCTTGAAGGTTTTCAGCTCTTACAAACAGCTGCACGCCAGTCAGGTCTATTTTTGGCGCAGGACTCAAGGTCTGATATAGATATTGAGCAGCATCTCAGGCTGACCTTGATTAAGTCTTTGAATCGTTTCTTCCGGCGAACACTATTTCTGTGTCTACTAGATATGTTGTCCAGGTTTCACATCCAGATAGGAGGCTTGTTAGCTCAACTGCTTTATATACCTTTATCTTGATGGACTGTTTGATATTCCTGCGATAATTGATTCAAGAATAAATTCCTCTAATTTTTTTGGCCCGGGCTTTCAGTCTGCGTAGGTCGAAGAGAGACCAGTCTAGTCTGTACTTTATGTACACCTTTTTTCTGGAGATGGTTCAGGACACATGCGAAGAATATGTTGAATAGTTTTGGGACGAGAACGCAGCTCTGCTTCACGTTGTGGCTCAGGGACATGCCCGTTGTAGAGAACAAGTCCTTTCATATCATAGTTGAAAGGTAGTATCATCTAATGAACTTCCTAGGACAACCGAGTCGTGCTAAGGTGACCCATAGTACATCGCTGTTGTCCGTATGCATGACCTTTGTGAGGTCTATTAAGACACCGTATAAGTTCATGTTTTGTTCACTGAACTTTTCCTGTATTTGTTTCTGAGAAGATAATGCCAATCTTGCTTTGATCTGGTCTAAAGCCACATTGGACCTCCGGCAGTATGGCTTCCAAAACAGTACAGACGAGACGTTTGAGAAGGACGCGCGCTATATTCATGCCTCCAATTGACAGGAATGATATTCCTCGATATGTTCCCCAGTCAGCATTGTTTTCTTGGTTTCTGTATAATGTCATGGTCATTACGTCTTTGAACTCCTGTGGCACGGACTCTTCCTCACACATGCTAATCAGGATGCTGTGCAGTTCCTCATGTACCTTAGTGGCAGCTGCTCTGACGTTTTCAACAGGAATTTCATCCGCTCCTGGTTCTTTGCAAGATCTTGTCATTTGGATGGCTCGCTCGATTTCTTTTGTGGTAGGGTTAGCAGCAGAGAGGGTGAACCTCACAACTTTCCGAGCGTCGATTCGGAAATCTGAGGCTTCTGCCAAATAGTAAAAAAAATGGCGTCTATTCGATAAAATAAGATTTCCTTATATACGCCAACGTCGTTGTCATCCACCCTCTCTGCTGCTGCAAATGTTTCATTTGTGGTTAACAAAAAATAATAAATGATTTCAACCAAATATTTGATCGAGTCTTTAGGACGAAAATCATTTATGATGAAAGTCCTTAGGACTTTACAAACAAACTAATCGCTAACACCTCTTCTTGTAAATCAATCAGATTATTTGACTGGTCGGTGAGTTTGAAATTAATTCTCGTTAACGAATTATTATGGCATCGCATGTAGACAGGATTAATTGGGTTTTCAATAATTAGGAATCCTGGAGGAGCTGTTGGTGCAAATGAATAAAGAATATATCCCTGCTGAGCTTGATTTGATTGCTCTAGATTAATTTGATAGCTTCCTTCAATTGCATCACATACTAAATTGAGCGCAATCACCGTTGAAATATTCACATTATGAGGGGCAATATGCCTACCGCCACCATCTGGATCATTATTATACCTGAAGAGGACAGCTGAATCTGATTTTTGTAGCGCCTTGATATCGGTTTTAACAATTCTTGCTAGTTCATCAGCGTTGTATTTGGGAAACTTGAAATTACGCAGATTGTCCTCTGTGATATTGTAATCGGTTAGGAATCGTTGTTTATTGTCGCTGTTGTCATTAATTATTGTTTGAATAATTAGTTCATAGATATATTTCATGCCAGATATAAGTTGATTTATTATTTCAACGTGTTTTTGCGATTTTGTTTTCCGTAGTTGTTCTAGTTGTGTGTCATATAATTGTTTAATCTCATTAAAATAACCACGGACGTCAGTTAGCGTAAATGAAATAGTAACAGATGAGTCGGTTGTTCTTTTAATGATAAAATCCCATTGCAATGTGTCTTTGTTGGTAAATATAAATCTATCGGCGATTCTTCCTTTTCTTATATCAGATAAATTATCTTGATAACTGGGATTGATTTCATGATATGATTGTATGTCCGTGGTTAAGTCGGTGGCGGATTTTTCCGGTGGTTTTTCAGGCCATCCTAACACTGTTCTTAACGAGCTGTTATATATATCTACAATGTATCCCTCTGTGCTTATTTCGATCGACGACGAGAGCGTCGGTTGATGAAGATTAATAGCTATTTTTGATTCTTTTCCAGTGATTGATTTTATTCTACGCTGAATTTCAGCATTGATTTGCTTAATTTGGTACGACCCAGTTGGTAACGAAACTGTTTCCCACTCTGGAGTACCATCGGGTTTATTCTTATACGAGAACACCAGTGTGTTATTGGGTTGCTGACCACTAAATGCAACCGATCTGATATTAGGCCAACTGTGATACACTCGTAGTTTTGCTAGCGCTATCTCCTTCACTGGGACCGGAGAGGGGAAATTCACACTGAATTCTGGATTCGTTGATGTTATTGATATCATACTCGTTTGTACTGGGTTCGTGTTCTCCACTATTCGTTGAAGTAATTCCATCGGTGTCGTCATCGTTGCTATACTCATGATTTATTTCTAATTTTGGTATCGAGGAATCATAAATACTGACCATCACTGAGAACTCACAATCTGGTAATGTTGATATTATTGAGATCATTTTTTGTTTTTTTGGGTTCGTGTTTTCTGATTCCATCGGTGTTGTCATTGTTATTATATTCATGTTGTCGCTCTAATTTCGATATCGCGGAATCAAAAATACTGACCATCGCTGAGAATTCACTATCTGATATAATCGTATTATCGAGTGACGACGATATCATCAATGATAACTGCGAATATGCGGTTGATGCAATATGAAATTGAAGTAAGTAATTCTGCAGTTTACTCTGGCTGCATGATGATATCTTTTTTGCTATCCCGGTTGATATACCCCCGATTGTAGCCACCGCAGAAATGCAAATTGGAACTACGACCGGGGCAATCATTGTAACCGATGCAAGTATTATTCCGGCGCCAGCGAGAACGCTTGACACCGAGTACATAGCAACATCAATTGCGGTGATTCTTCGTCGGTATTTTTTCATTTTTTTTTGATACTCCTCAGTGAGGGTTTTGAGTCTATTTTGAAATTCTCTGACCTGATCATAGCGACATTGCGTCGATGACAAAGTCATTGTTGTTATTTTAAATCCGCTAGTGTTTTCAATTATTTGTCATCGTTAGCGGGAATTGCTAGTACTTCAGTCGGAAAAATGAGCTACGAGTTCTAAACACCAGGCTATTTTTGATCTAATGGTGGAGCTATCAACCGCGACGACATTAAAGTTTTTTTTGCGACCATCCATAATTAACGTCGCGGTGCCACCAGAGTAGGTTTTACCGTCCGCGATCATATTAAATTGATCGATAGAGATCCACGTTAGCCTGTAGATACCATCGACCCATGTTGGCTTGTAGTCAGGGCCCACTATGCCGGGGAGACCCAAGATACCGATGGATAATGTAGTATAACCGTCTCTTATCCAATCCATGGTTCCATGATTAACCGTATACACGATATTTTTAACGCCCGTGTAGTGATGTGGAATCTTTACCTTTTCAGATATTCTTTTCAGGTTAAAAAGATCGTCGAAAATATCGAGATAATTTACCCTGATTTTGGTAGGATCTATTGTTTTTCCACTCTCCTCCCTGTTAGAGAAGAATAATGAAACCAGAAGGTCTTCAACTTTAAGCTCTGCTTGGGTTTTAATATGGTTGTCGATGTTAGAAAATTTCGTCGTGATATCTTGGAGGCTACTGCCCTCAAAGAACTTATTAACAATATCGCTGGTGTGTTTTTGTTTGTCAATAGCGCTTTTAATTTCCGCGAGAGTCATGCCTGTCAACGATGTGGTTTCAGACACAGGTGTTCTCCCTAAAAATTTATCCACGATGGTATTAAGTGTTGTTTGTCTCACCATAAACATATTAATATCTTTGAGAGTCATTGTAGATGTAGCCGGGACACCAAAGAAATTATTAGCGATGTAGGCATTGTGAGTGTGCTTGCCGATAAACTCACTGATTTCAGCGAGAGTCATGCCAGCCACAAGCGGGGTTCCAAAGAACCTACCAACAATGTCGTTTGTGAGTTTTTTATCTTCGCTTACTTTAAAAATCTCGAGATAATTTGCCTTGATTTCTGAAGCAGTCATCATCCTTCCAGCTTCCTTGTTAGCGAAGAATGAATTCAACAAGTCTTTAATTTCAGCGAGAGTCATGCCAACCACAAGCGGGGTTCCAAAGAATTTATGTACGACATTTTTGCGAAAACTATTATAACCTCGTATAAAATCATTCAGCTCACGTTCGTTGGTAGCAATCGCGTCGGTGATCGTAGACACAAGTGCGCCTGGTTTAAGTTGTCCATCGTTGGAATACAGTGCAATAGAGTTTTCAGCGGCAGCGCGATGCCGTATCAAAATGTCATTCACGGATATATTACTGCTTTTCAATTTACCCTGGCGATCTTGAAATACAACTATTTCGTTCGGGTCAACACTTGTTAAATTTAACGTCTCAGCGATTTCATCTTCTATTATTTTTTTTACATCCTCGATAGAACCCGCAGATGTTTCCTCGGTGGGTTCCAACATTGACAGAGGTTGTCCCCAAATATCGATCATTATTGTTAGCGTAACTTGTGTTTTCAATTTATTGATCCTTGTAATTTCCCACTCGTGTATTCGTTTACAATAATATGAGGTGGTTTCCACGGAGATCCAAAGGATTTTAATGAAATCTCCGCGAGGACATTTAATACTTCACGGCCGCATATCGGTGGATCATTTAATTGTTGTGTTGGCAGCGTGGAATAAAAAATCGGAAACCCTTTGAGTTTCATCGAGGAATTTATATACCGCATAAACTCGCTTGGCGGAGCTAACCCATATGAATCGAAATAGACAATCCCACGTGGATCAATCGCGTATGCAACCCAGTGAGTTCCCGATCCGCTGCTGTTATCAAGATTGATGATACCGGTTTCAACGTTATTTGGTTTTCTCGGTAATTGATCTCTCATAAAAAACCCTCTGAAGTTTTTTATCGCTAGTTTTTTAGCAGCATCAATTAAATCAAAATTGGACATAGGAACCATAGGTCCCTCAACTATAGGTTCCTCAACAATTGGGCTTTCAACTAATAAACCGTTCCTGGTATTTTTCTTAGACCCGATCCGTTTACGGATTTGCCGCTGTACCATGAATACGGGGTTCCTGGTAGGTACAACCCCTTTCCCTTTTTTTTATACCCGGATCCACTTGTGGATCTACCGCGAGCGGATCCACCAGTTGCCTTTTTCAACGCCATCCCTGCTGCGGTCCCAACGGCTCCCAACGCTGCCGCCTTCGCCACCGCTGGGGCAGCCGCTGCAATCAATGCTGGTATTGCGGCTAACAATGGAAATATACCACCTGATTTTATCATGTTCGCGACTGCAGCTTTCGAAAATTCTATTTGAACTCCTCGCTTATTTTTCATTGCATCATTGAAATGTTTTATTTGACGATCCGTTAATGATATTTTATGTGTACCTCCGGACATCTGCGCTGGTTTTAACGTTATTGTTGTTCCACATTCCTTAGCGGATTTTGATTTTAATTTCTTGACCTGACCATCAGTCAGCTTGACACTAACAACACTATATGGCATTTTATTGTAAAACACATTTATTCTTTCAATTGATCTAATTGGGGAAATCCTATGGAAACTTTTCAAGTTTCATTTACAGATTTTCCACTGGTGCATCAACAAGTCTCATTCGTCCGCCAGCCCCTTCTAACAACATTGATTTGTCGCTGAGAATAACAGCAACCGCTCTATAATCAACACCACCAGGATCTATACGAGCCCTAAAATGTATATCAACAACGGATTGCCTTGTTAAATCAAGATGTTCCAGTGAAAAGTAATAAATTGGATACAAGTTCTTAAAATCGAGCTGAGATATTTGCAAACCAGTATCAACATTTTGATCACGGGCCATAAATGACAGCATCCGATGATACACACGTGCTATTTGGTTGTTTCCGTAATTAAGCTGTATATCCTCAGATGGTTCTTGTTGTCCGTTTATTCTCAGTGAAACCTCACTTACCCCTAACCGATCAAATATCATATGACTGCGTTCTTGGGAACCTAATCGATTCCGATTCTGCAGCGCTATAAATATATGACGTGGAGCTGAAACGCCTTGTTTTGATGCCAGGTGCCATGTAAATGTACCATTAACATTATCCTCTTTAGCATCAGTCGTTGTTGTTAGCCAACTTAGCAATGATTTACCACCGGTTTCCATAAACGAAAGTAGCCGCTCTTCCGTGGTAATTGATGGAGTCATTACTGGCATCCATAATACTATTTTACTCAAAACAACTTTACCTTCATTGGCACCAGTACGCCAAATTGCATCATTGTCATTGCCTTTTCGCACTAATGCGATTGTGTGTTTGGCTCCATAGATGACTTTTCTGACATTTCTGCAGAATCCAAATATGTGATGGAGTGGAATCGCACATGAAAACTTTTTCTCTTGTCCTTCCAATGCTAATTTTCGTGTTGCAAATCCTAAATTGAAATTACCATTAACACCTCCGAGAATATCAAACGCAGTTCCGGGTCTAGCTCGACGTTCTGGATTAATTGCTTCTCGTTGATTATCAACTGAAGTGTCTTGCAGTGTTAACACTTTAATGTATTGAAGGTGGTCAGCGTTATCAGAGGTATCCTTTGCAAACATCATAGATGGACCAGCCGATCTTGTATAATCATCGGAGTATCTTGCTAGTCCGATTATTGTTGTTGCAACATCAACCTCGCGGTCTATTGATTCAATTTCTTTTCCATCAATGAGATATCTTGCACTTTCAAATAACGCCATTATACCGTTGTTGACGAAACCAACTCGGATATTTGAATCATTTGCATATGGGGTATCAGCTGCATCATTTGTTACAAGTTTTCCTTCTACTTCAATAAATGCTTCACATGGTAAAAAGTATTTACTGGTATCTTGAACTTGAAGTTCAATTCGCGATCGTAGGTCGGGTTGTATTGCATGATAGGAATAGTATTGATAATCGCGGACGGAATCATCCTTGCGCATTGGGGCTTCCATATCTAACGCGGGATCAGCTGTTCGTTTAAACATTTATAACATTACTAGCGTTTTCAATTGTGAAACTCGAAGAGTTTAACGCTAGCATTTTCATCTTTGTAATCATCGTCGTTGAAAATTCCTCGAATTTCTTTTTTGTTTCAAACCACTTCCTGCTATCGCGTTCATGATAGCGCTATCTGTTACCGGTGGTGACGAAGTCAATTGCGCTAGTTTTTCTTCCACTGCGTTATTTATTACTTTGCTGATTTTTGCAGGCATCACTGTAGTTGATGGCAGCACTGGTGGTTTCACCACTGACGAAGTCATCGATGACGAAGTCATTCGTGGTTTCTTTCGCACCAATGATGCTATTTTATCTATCGCGGCAGAAAATGCCTTTCCTGCAAGATTTCCAACGAAATTGATTCCCTTATCACGAATGATATCAATGGCTTTCATTGATAATTGTTTAGCTAACGGCGCCACCTTGGGAGCCATTCTTGTAAATAACCCCGCAATGGTATTGCCGAAACCATCTCCGTACCACGCGCGATAAACAGGCAATCGTGAGTTCACCACGTAGACACTTACGGGTTTATCATGGTTATAGTGTATAATCATCTTGTTATAAAACTAGTAGTTTTTCAATTAGTGGTCAATCGCTTACATCCATAAGATTTTCATCGTTGTGATTTTCAACTAATTCAGCAATAAGTTCTCGATATACATTAATGTCCATGATACCACCAGCAAATAATCGTCTACAGATATCAGCGGCCTCGTTAATTATCTCGACGGAGTTATTTCCGGCTCGTTTCCCTCCGATGAGAACCTCTAACCGTGATATATCACTGAGAATGTTACCAGGACATGTCACGGTAGAGTCAAATACATCCTTTGGATTTTTAATCGAATATCCCTTTCCGCTTGTTTTCTCAGTTGTACCAGTTTCATCATACTCTTCAATTCCCCTTCTAAATTCTTTATATCCCAATTCTCTTTTATTTAAACGGCCAACCCCCTTATTCGTTTTATACAACCAATCAGCCCATTCATCTCGGCTTATTCTACTGTTTTTATACTCGTCTTTTAAAAAGTCTTTTCTGGAATGAAAGCTTTGGGCGGCAAAATTTCCAAAAATCTTATAATGTTCGGATTTTATTAATTCAGGTCGTTTGATTTCTGCTATAGCTCCTTCGGTGAGTTTGTCTATAAAGGAAACACCTCTTGGGGTGACGACATCAACAGGTTGTGGTTCAGGAGTGGAAACTCTTTGAGTTTCATCATCAATATCAGCTAGTTGTTCATAGTCGCGCTGAGTTTTTATATCACTGGATAACTGTTGTATCCCTGCGCGTGTTTGTCCGGTCTCTGCTGCTATCTTTTCAAGCACACCAAGAACAGGCACTTCTCGTCGCTTGCCTTCCTTAGGAATATCTCCGTATATTGCTCGTTCAGTTGCTGTTTTCACATCTTTGGTCGCACTTGTTATCGGAGTAAACAGTTGTTCACTTGATACAGAAAAGTCAGTCTGCGCTTGTTGTCGTTGTTGAAGTTTCTCGCGAAGTCTGTCTCGAACCGGTATAAACTTTTTAATTGCTGCTAGCCGCTCTCGGGCTAATTTAGTTGTAAGCGATTCACCAACCATATATTGTTTGTGAACTAAATTTTCAAATGTGAAATCCGGAGGGTTTCCATCATAATTAAAAGCTTAGTTATTAAATAACTTAGTTATTAAATAATGTACCATCAAGCTAACGTATTCATCTTCGACAGGGTTAAACTGTACGACGCTATCCGCGAGTGTTTCAGAAATAACATCGCTGGGGATTTCAGAATTGTAATATCTGAGAATGGCGATGAACGATTTGTGTTAACGACGCGGCAACAAGAACAATTACGTGAAAATGGAGGCGTCGCGGTGATTACTTGCTACTACGACCAGATCATCCATTATGCACATAACTGCATGAGCAAGTCCAGACTGATGAGTATCCTTTCAGGAGAAAATCCTATGTAACAAGTGTTACAAAAAACGCTAAAAAAAAAATAAATAAATTATTTAAATTATTTACGAAAGCCTATATTATTTTTTAGTAACACTCACGTGGTTAAGATACGGGTCGCTCCTCGTTTAACATTTTTCTAAGATCACGAACTTTAGAACCAATTTCAGCTCGTTTTTGATATTCTTGGCCGAGCTTTTGACGTATTGCTTCAACGGTGCTAAATAGCGTTATAAATAAATTAATGTCGTTACCGTACAAACAACCATTAATGGATTTTTGAATTCCTTTCACGAGCCTGTACATCCTAGGTAAAACATAACGACCCTTACTAGACAGATATTCAATATCTTCATATTCCGAGGTAATCTTGTCAACGTCGAGACTTTCAGATAATAATACCCCTTTATTATTTAAATTTGAGATTTCAGCAATTATAGCATTTACATCATTGATATCCATTATTTATATTTTTATATAAATATAGTATACTGTATCTCTAATTAATAAAAAAAAAAACATATATGACAACACATCTTTGGAACTCCTTGGGTGCCTTCGCATCCAAGTAAGCCCAAGGGGGACCCGAAACATACATCTCCGGAAGGGAGGCCTAACGTGGCAAACGCCATCTTAGACCGCCCAGAAGATATGCTTGGGGGGGACGTCACAACATGGACGGCACAATGCCATATATTTCCACTCGAGTGTTGTGGCAAATTTTAGGCATAACATTAATTAACTTAATTAAGGATGGATTATAATTCAATGGAACGATGATGGTATGATGTGGGCGTGGTAAACCAAACCAACATGGCAACCCATGAAATCGAATTCATGGTTGCATGAGTTAGAAAAAACACCAACCCACGCTACCGAGAATGCGATAGCATGGGTTGCCATGTTGGTTTGGCTGAGGGGGACCGCCCCTCTCCCCCAATTAATAGAAAAAAACATCTTCCGTTTCGCCATCAAATAATGTATCTGCTATGGGGACCGAACACGTAGTTGATAGATCTATGTTTACAAGACAAACACGATACCATTACACCACGGACTAGTCATACAGAATAGAGATTTTTTAATATATATATATATATATATATATATATATATATATATATATATATATATATATATATATATATATATATATATATATATATATATATATATATATATATATATATATATATATATCTGATATACTTAACAATAAGAGATTTTTAAAATAGACAATTTTACTGTATCCATCGTATTTAGGAATATAAAATACTAAGTACACAAAAAAAATTAATTTAACTGTTTGTAAATATCAATCACGCATGCCTGCGTCAGTGAAATACCGATCATACAGGGTGGGAAACAGAAGTGTGTACTGAAGGTCACATGAATACCGATCAATATAGAGGAGAGGGAAGACATGTATACTTAACAATAAGAGATTTTTAAAATAGACAATTTTATGCTGCAACAATGAGAAATATTTTAAACAAAATAATACAGTTGTTTAATAAAACAGCGTTTTTATACTCTGTTATAATTCTCTAGATAAAATACATTCACATACAAGGAATTTTAACCACGCCCACATACTTCAATGAATAGGAAACACTCGCGTTCCGGCTGAGCGAACATAGGTAATGCGTTAATTATAAAGAATTTCTGTACTGAAAGAACGAGTTAGCTGTCTGCTTTACTGCTAGTCCACCCACCCCACACATGAGATATGTAGATAAATAAAACTAATAATGCAGTTTTAGCCCACAAGTGACAATAAAAAGTTTTATTCTCTATCGAAAACTCATGCATTATATCTCCATTACAGTCACGTGGGCGCGCCTAGTCAAGTACAGGTAATATAGCAGGCGACAAATTCCTTTGACGTCATAATACAAGGGAACTTAGTAGGTAGAGTGTGAATTGTAGTGCGGATTTATCCATAAAGGATTTATCTCCCTTAAATAGTTTCAGTGTATACGAACTTTATTTTATGACCATTTTTTTTAGACAGAGATGTTTTAATGATTTTTTCAGCAACAAATCGAATTGAAGTACTACAAATATCGAAATATTTTCCAGCCGCATTTATCGACTGAAAGCTTCTCTCTTCATTATTTTCTAAATCAAACGATTTCACACCCTTGGGATGTTTTGCGTGCTTACCAGCGTTGCTTTTTAAAAGGTTATCGCGCTGCGAGACGGCTTGAAGATTCCCAAGACAATTATCAGTCTTCACGCCATTTATGTGATCAATCACAAGACCGTCTTCGATTAATCCGTAAAATGCTTCATAGATGGCTCTGTGACAGAGATACTTCTTCCTCCCAGCTGAAAACATCAAATATCCCATATTATTCAGATACCCAACAGGTTCTTTGAGTCTGCGGTGTCTGACAACACCATCACTAGAGGCTTCGTAATTAGCAAGCACTGGGTGAGGTCTGAAATCTTGGCTCATTTGTATAATAATACTACTTGTCTAATTTATTATCTGCTTTAATTATAAATCTCTGGATATAATCTTGAGGGGTTTTTATTACTTTGTCCTTGATTTTATCAAGGATGACGGAGTCAATGATTCGTTTGTCATAGTAGCGTTTTAGTTCCCTGTATCGTTTACCCCCACAAGCAAGGCATAATTGCGATTTTCCTCTAACACCCACCCCACATTGGAGGCATGGGAGAGGGCCTTTTGAACCGTTTCTCACGCTTTGCATATGATACCCACAGAATTCGCTTCTGCATGATTTGTTACACGGGGTTGTAGATCCAATCATTAGCCACTTGCAGTGATTCATTATACTATATTTTTCTATTTAAATACTTGTTTTAATTATAACATGGAGGAGTTCAAGAGATTATCGAAAATTAAGCCCTGGAAAAATACTAAATTCAATCTTGATAGGGAGTTCCAAAGATTATCGAAAATCAAACCTTGGAGAAATACTAAATTCAATCTTGATAGGGAGTTCCAAAGATTATCAAAAATCAAACCTTGGAGAAATACTAAATTCAATCTTGATAGGGAGTTCCAAAGATTATCGAAAATCAAACCTTGGAGAAATACTAAATTCAATCTTGATAGAGTCTCTGATACACCAAAACGTCTAATCGGTGATAGAACTATACTCGGTAAAATCAGGGAGTGTTTTAATGAATTCTACCGAGACGGTGCAGCATACTGTTGGTCGACATTTCGAATTATTGATGAAGATGTCAATGTACCCATCATCGATGCTACTATGAACGATAAAAGAGCAGCTGAGATAATTTCACACCTTGGCGAGAAATCCAAAGGATTTCAAGCAAAGCAATTTCCATCCAAAGGGGAAATTCAAAGATGGAAATCCAAAGGTGGAAATCCAAAGGATTTCAAGCAAAGCAATTCCAATCAGAAGTATTTTTTCAGAATAAAATTCATTATCGAAGTCGAAGGCAAATGGATTATTAAGGATAAATTTGAACCAATCCTCAAGGATAAAAAAACTGTCATTGTAAGTAGAGATTCCAAACCAGGAATTCTAACTGGAATTGACAAACCATACTACGAGAGATCTTATCCCGTAACAGCAATCGTTTATGGGATATATCCGTTAAATGATAAACCCGATATTGCAAAACTAGCTCCTATGAAATATTCACCATTGACTTCGTCAAGGCTCAATTGTGTAGCAACACGGGTAATGGAACACTTCGCAAATGCATCCCGAGGAAATAAACTAACTGATCTGCGACGTAGGAAAATAACAGAATGGGAACTGACAGTGAAACATCACGGTGCAAAGATTTCTGATATAGCTAAATTAGAGACATTATTAAAATTCCCAATATCAGTAACGACAATAACCGGGGAAGTATTACACGAACCGAAATATAGATTACAAGGAGCGCCAATACAAATTATTGATCATAACGAACACGCGTGGACACCTGCGGTAACAATATTTCCACGGGAACGAATCGTGAGATATATCCCCCGGAAATTTTCCGGGGAATTTTCCGGGGATGTTTTCTATGAAGAGAAATTATTTGATGCTATTCATGCGTTGTGTAAAGATGATCCTGTGTCAGTGTGGTTACTTAGTAGTGCTGGTTCCGAATCAGGATTTGATCAATTTGTAAGACCAAATGGTGAATTATATCGCGTTGAAGAATTAGATAACAGAATGAGAAAAATCGCTAATGATTTTTCACCAGAGAGTTTCCATGAAAAACTACTCACGGATAGTTTTACTATTTCTTCAGTGGTAGCTCACTTCGCAAGAGAAAAAAACTCCTGGCGTCCAACACGAAGTGATTTTCTCGAGGACGTTAAATTGAGTTGCATCGAATTTGGTCATGGAGGACTGTGGAATACAAAATACCATCGTGACGGTATGATTTCAATTGATATATCCGCGTGTTATCCTGGAAGTTTTCTCGGGTATGGAGAATGTAGTAACTATTTTAAACGATTTGGACACCCCACGCATGAAATGACTCGTGTTGCGATTAATGGACCATTACCTGATTTTGATTTAACCGGATTCGCTCGTGTGATATCATTTGAACTCGCTACAGGGTTACATCCGTGTAGTTATGTTTGGCTCGGTAGACACCTATCTGAAAAGGCCTGGATGCCAATAGTGTTACTACGATATATGATTGATTGTGGCATGCTGATATCGTTGATTGTTTCCGAAGCTATTATATGCTATCGAGCTCAGAAAGAAGTTTGGCTACCACAACCCGATCTAGATCGTATAATCAGCGAACTACGAAAACAGTGTCCAGATTTCAATGAAGAAGAAATCATAAATTGGTCTAAGAAGTTATTTGAAAGTAAAAAAGAACAAGCAAAGGATTTTGGACGAAAAATAATCGGTAAATTTACCCAGGGTGGAAGATACGACAATGCAAAATTTTCCTCGCGGTTGATCATAGACGTCGCTGAATACGATTTTCTTGTAACGGATTTAACGAAACAGGGAAAACTTGTATCCCGTAAGGATGCTTTTCTATCCAATGGTGAGAAATTGGGTACGGTTGTTACCTACTGTGATGGATATAATTCCCAGTACACACATTTGAGAAGTTCTATGCTAGCTTATGCTTCTATCAATTTATTTTCGATGATAAATAGATTTCCTAATACCGCGGTTAGAGTAGCCACTGATTCGATGTATATACACAATAAGTACAAATCAGCTGTAGCGGCATTCACAGATCCGGAGGAAGCGTGGGGGCGTTGGCGATTTAAAAAGGAGATGCTACATGAGTATTGTGAATCCGCAGACGTTGCCATGGATGAAAAGTACTTAAAATGTGATGAGATTCAATCAGAATTTTCTAATGCACCACCGGTATCTGATCCAATATGTAGATACAAGACAGTTTATTTAAACGGTTGTGGTGGGTCAGGAAAGACAACTCGTGCAATTGAATTATATCGTGGTGGTGGAAATACTTGTATTTCTACTAACATGATTGTGTTAACACCGACTCACAGACTCGCCAGAGAGATGATACAGCGAGGGGTAAATGCCTGTACTTATCATAGTTTTTTTCGATGGAAAGGTGACAAATGGACTCCTGAGCGTATGGGTGATAAATTCATTCCTGAAATCATAATTTGGGATGAAATATGCACAGTGTCATTAGATGTATTAAAAACATTTCTTGAGTGGTTGTTAAACAAAAACACAAAAGTCGTCATGTGCGGTGATCACGGCCAACCACCACCATTTGTCGGTGGATCTCCACATGAATGGCTAAAGGGTTCTGTAGACTATTATGAAGAAATTAATACCGACCATAGATCACTTGATGAACAATTACGCGAGTTCAAAGCACTGCTTAGATTACAACCGGATAAAATCCAATGCGAAATAGCGCGTGAAATAATTTCAGAAACTCCTATGAATGATTTCTGGGAAACGTGGAGACCAAATGATTTGATAGTAGCAAGTAGAAAAATAGTCAGAGACACACTTCAGATGAAGTTATTTGAATTGCATAAAGAAAAATTTGCAACGCTTCCAGTACCGTTGTGTTATAGGCCTTCGGATACACGAAAGCAGAATATAGAAGTTGATATTCCAAGCCTGACAAAGTCAGGAAGTGAAAAGCAGATTCTCGTGTTAAATGATATTGTGCTGGTTGATATCAATGTCGTTGAAGATGCATTGCGTGCTAATAAATCCCCATGGACGCTAGGATACGCAGCAACAATACACTCTTCACAGGGATTGACTATATCGGATACAATTGTTTGGATGGTAGATAATCGCATCGAATGGTCGAATTTAGTCTATCTCGCAGTATCCAGAGTACGAAGAATAAATCAGCTTCGAAGAATTGTTGTTGGCGAAGCCAGTGGCGATGATGAAATCATTGGTGATGATAATGACACAACAATAAGTGATATTGATGTTAGCATCATTAATAAAAAAACTCTCCGGTTACAAACAACAGGACAAAAAAAAACAACGAGAATTTGATATTGATGCTAAATTAATAATCACTTTGAAGAAACAACAGAATAATCACTGCGCGAGTTGCAATTGTATAATGCGTTGGCAGTATTCGGATAAGGATCCTCGCCAATTCACCGTAGACAGAAAAAATAACAATCTCGGTCATGTCAGAAATAATGTGATGTTGACTTGTCTTGAGTGCAATAGACGCCGGGGTGCCAGCACCCAGGGTGCTAGTTAAGACCATGCGGTGGCAATTGAGTATCCTCGGGAATCACTTGCAGTTGTTGTCGAGTAAATCCTCGCTGAGGAGCAGTTGAATCCAGTTTATAGATTGCTGGTCTACCAGTTGATCGTGTTATACTAGATATCTTATGCGTAGTGACGCTCCAAATAGGATCAGTAGCCCTTTTTCTACCCCCTTCAAGCTCTCCTGGTTCGTATAAGTACCTCACAATGACACTACTACCAAGAATTGGTTGGGAAACGCTAGCGTTTCTAGGGAAATCTTTTTGTGGTTGTACGGGTATTGACTTCTTTTTAATCGCGTTGATAGGTTTCATGTTGATTGTTCTAGTAATCTCGTTATTCAGTGCAGTAATCACAGATGGTAATCTTTTAACCCATTCACTGGATCGCTTTTCTTGAATGAATTCTTTTGCGTATTGATATCCAAATAACCGCTCAGCAATCGTCCTATTAAATCGTTCGACAATGGCCTGATCGCGATGTAGCGCAGTATGCCCTCGTCGTATGGTGACATTATGATTTTTCATTGTAGATAGAACCGCACCCTGAAATTCCTTGCCAGGATCAACCTGCAATAGATTCGGCCAGTGCAGAGGACCTCGTCGATAAATCCTTTCAAATGCAGAAGCAACTTCAGTGGCTGATTTTGTTTTTAACGGTTCTGCTTCTTTGTATCGACTTGCAATATCAACTACGGTTAACGCGTATTTGTAACCACGATCATGTGGCAGAAATAATATATCAGCCTGATGAACTTCATTAGGAGCGGTCACATCAAAATGCGAGAATTGAATTTGTTTAGGTGGTGGTAGATAAATTTGCCATAGTGCCTGTTTGGATAACCAATCCGCCGCTGTAGTTTTTTTCACTTTTGCAGCGCTAGCGAGTTTATGGACTGCTGATTTACCCCTCCAGTATCCTCTTGGGGAATAATAAATTGATTCCATATCATTAATTACCAGCACCCATCATCAATTTGCCTTTCATAGCTGATTTTACCAACCACGAAGCCAACTTTTCTTTAAAAGATTTATCAGGAATAGCATTTAACGCATGAATTAATTTCACATCCGCGAGATGCCTGTGTTGCAGGTTGCTGCTTTTATAAGCAACATCATGAAGGTGACAGGCCTTATCAATGGCGTTTATTGGTTCTTCACCGGGTCGGGGTTGATTTTGATCATCAAGTCTGATATCTAATCGTGTTCCGGGACCACAGTAGCTATATCCTGGAAGGTGCTTTTCTCCGGGGTACTTTGCCCATGGGGTTCCAGGGAGCTTTGTCAATTTGGCTGCGATATCACCTCCTCGTTTTTTTTTAAAACATCTCCGGATTGTAAAATCTTTGATTTTGTAGAAATAAATCTAAACTTTTTTATACCACATGTTGCACATCTACCAGTTAGTGCTGATCTGTTATTTTTAGTTGTAACCGTTGTCACATCATTTGTGCTAGTACGCGTTTTACACTTCACACAATATAGATCCATAATTTATGTATAGAGATATGAATATAATTGATTTTTCAGCGACTAAAATAAGAGAACCAGTTAAGCATCATGCAGCGCTACCAAACTCTATCCGTGCAATTATAATCGGGCCATCTGGATCCGGTAAAACGCAATTGTTGCTCAATTTAATAATGAGATGGATGAAGTGGGATAAGTTGTATTTAATTGCCCCTAGCGTAGATGATCAACGATGCTATGAAGTGTTAAAGGATTTTAACGAGAATGCATTAGAAATTAAAGGTGAGAATACCATTAATTTTATAACTGATATTGACGAGGCGCCATCCGTGGATGACCTTGATGGGAGCATTAACAATTTAGTCGTATACGACGATGTGATGTTAGACAATCAAAAAAACCCAGCTAGAATATTTTCCCGGGGGCGTCACAAAAACACTGATTTGATATATGTCACTCAACGCTACACTCAGATTCCAAAAGTGATCAGAGATAACTGTAATATTCTTGCTGTGTTTAACGGCGTTGATACACATACGCTACGAAATATTTGGCAGACATGGTGTTCCGATATGGACTTCAATCAATTTAAAAATTTCTTTAGTCATGCTCAGTCAACCCCGCATGGATTTGTAACAATAAATTTACATGATCCTCGGACACGATATCGTATCGGACTCGATCAAATATTTGGTTGAAATCATTTATTAGTTTTTGTTAACCACAAATGAAACATTTGCAGCAGCAGAGAGGGTGGATGACAACGACGTTGGCGTATATAAGGAAATCTTATTTTATCGAATAGACGCCATTTTTTTTACTATTTGGCAGAAGCCTCAGATTTCCGAATCGACGCTCGGAAAGTTGTGAGGTTCACCCTCTCTGCTGCTGGGTTCAAGTCCAGTTTTGGTAGTGTTGGCTGTGAAACAAATGCGCCTAACACTTCAGAGCCTACGGTGGCGGGCATGTCAAGTATGTTTGAGAAGTGTTTCTTACCACCTTACGGTACTCTCTCTTTGTCCTTAAACAGAGTGGTCCTGTCAGATATTAGTGGGTTTCTGCGTGCTTTTGAATGTCCATATATATCTTTCAGGGACCTGAAAAACTCTTTCTAGTTGTTGATGTCTGCGAAATGCTAGACCTCGTCTGCTTTGCGTTCCCACTAGCTACTTTGCATAATGCAGAGTTCTATCTCTGGCTTTGATCTGCATGTGTTGGAATCGATCACGTTTCGAGACTGATTAAACGTCGTTTGGTTATTTTATATAAGCCTCTCGCTTTTGTTGAAGGAGGATGGTTATCACTTCGTTCGTTTCGTCGAACTAGCCTTGGTGTACTTTTCGTTTGGGTCCTAGAATGACCTTCGCAGAATGAATCAACGTGTCCTTCAGCTGGTTCCACTATGATTTTGGGTCACTAGTCAGAGGTCCATGCGCAGTCAGTAAGGTTTCAATGCGAGCTTGACATTGCCCTCTCACCTGTGGATAGTTCAGCTTGTAGTGTTAAATTTATTCAGGTGAGCTTCGTCATTTTGCGCTATGGCAAGACAATGCTGAGATCAAGGATATCCTTGACTAATTGGTAGTCCGTCCAGCACTAGGCTCCCCTCAAAGCTCTCGTTATTTGTACATCGCTGTCAATTTTGTTACGGACGATGATATAGTCGATCAGTTGCCATTGTTTGGATCTGGGATGCATCCCATTTGCTTTATACTCGCTATTCCGACTTCTGAGTGTGCTCGAGATAGAGTATTCTTTGCAGACATTGACGATATAAATAGTTAATTTGTATTAAGTTTCCCAATTCCATGTTTTCCTAAAACTCCATTCCTTTTTTCGTCGTGGCCCTTTCAAGTTTTTCGCATCGTGCCCTGGAAATGGTGATTATTTATTCCATTTTGATCTTCATACATCCCAATTTCTTTGGAAGGTCATTATTTACATGCTATGACAATTTCATGTGATAAAATTCAATTCGGTTTCGGATGTATCAACCTAAAGGTGTGTTCTAGTATAAATCGAATTGAATGTAAAGTGATGCGATGTAAAAGTGAAGGCTAAGCACGTTGAAAAACAATTGTACTACTTTTTATTGAAACTATTTGACCCGACGTTTTCTTTTATTGACCCAGTCTAGTACCTGGATATCACTATAGAACACGCGTAGGGATCACATTTTGTGCTTGGAGGTTTCTTGATGACAGTTGAGGTGCAACATATTGGATTATCAGGATTGAAACTATTTTGGCTAAACTATATTGGTACTGAAGGTTAGAACAACAATTATTGGTTAAGATGCGTTAACCCGCCTACATGAACGCATCAACACACACTATAATATATTTCCATGCTATTGTCAGGATATGATAATTTCGGAATCGCAGAGGCGTAGCGGGGAAGGGGGAGGTGCAGAGAGGGACAGATGTCCCCGGGCGACAGACTAATAGGGGCGCCTAAATGGACTGTAACAATGATTTTTTTCTCCGTAAAAATGAA
Source organism: Unio delphinus (assembly GCA_029339505.1). Taxonomy (NCBI): domain Eukaryota; kingdom Metazoa; phylum Mollusca; class Bivalvia; order Unionida; family Unionidae; genus Unio; species Unio delphinus. The sequence continues at coordinate 3,520,833 of JAQISU010000096.1, forward strand.
TCTTGTTCCCGGGTTCCAAACTACTCTAGCTACGCCTCTGTTGAACTGTTGGTTTAATAAACTCAGTGTTTGTTGCGATAGGCCATAATGTCATTGATAATCTTGTACACTAATTACTTTCTGCTGTCAATTATATGAAAATAATTGAGTGAGTGGAGCATGTTTGCTTCTCTGGCTGTCTGGCCAAACAATGCTTTTAACATCTGAAAGGCATACATTTGAAAAGAAGCAATCTGTTGAACATTATTCTCGTTAAGAGGGGAATAGAATGAGTGACCGCGTTGTAGCTGCTGACGACACATGAATTTACGAACTATTACATTAAAGATTGTAATGTCTTATTTGCTTTTTCGAATGTGAAATATTTAAATATTATTTATTTTTTTAATGTGTTTGTTTACGTAGCTCAGGTTACATGCAAATAAAAATCACTTGAATATTTGTCGATGGTTTTCTTGTGTGCACATGAATATTTGTCGATGGTTTTCTTGTGTGTACATCATAGAACATCTGTCCCTAAGGAAGAATTATTGCATTAAATTATTGGACACGTTCTTTTTCAATCGTTTTATAAATAAATAAAAACAGTTCCAAACATAATGATACACTTGCGTAACAATTGACGTTATATCGAAGATGCATTAATGTACTAATAAAGACATTTTGTTGCTGTGTTTGTTTTATTAAAGCGAGGATTATTACGGAATCCTGGACTTCGGTATGCTTTATCTTTTTGAATGTTTCAAGTCAGAACATTTGAGATCCGGATAGAAAGTATTAAAAATTACATTTGAATAACAAAAATATACACCTATCTTATTTAACTTTGCCATGTAACATCAACTCATGGAAATAAACGTTTCGCATAGTTCCACCACTTTATGGCTCATTTTCACCATCATGTACATATTTTGTTTTCCTGTATAGTCGAAATATACCATATACCCATGTATATTATTTATCTAAATATAACCAGATCGGCATATGATAGATAGTGGCTGATCAGGGTGCAATCTATTAGATTAAATTTAAATAGAATAAATTTATATGTTAGCGATATTTTATGCAATAGAAAGTATGGCATTATTGTATGCGCAACTGGGTGCGTTATACCCAGATATATCTGGTATGTAAACTTACATAAATGTTTTACTCATCCTTCATATTTTAGAAATAGTTGATAATGCATACGCATTTTATTAGACGATCTGAATTATATAGGAAACGTACTGATTTGCCTTCGGATTTTGTGTTTCATCCATCACTTACGGGACAGACAGACAGCTAGGTTCGCTCTTTTTCTTATAGTGGGCTAAGTGTACAGAATACAAGCAAAATACTCCCAAATCAAAAGTCTGCAAAAATATGACAACTAGCTACGTTACCCTTTCATTATACCTGTGAGAAAGAATTCTTTCCCACTTACCTTGGATCTTGGATGACTTTATTCGAAAGGGATAAGCCTTCAAAACTGTTAACAAAGACTTTCAGACCAGCCATGTATATCTTTTTTTCTCATGAAATCCCTGCGCCATCATAAAATATCTTACTACAATCTTTGCAGTAAAGGACGGTATTTCTCTTTATAATCAGACATATATTAATTAAACCATTTAAATCCGTCATCCGAATACTATAGGACACCACCAGTGCTTACTAGTCACGAGTGTTTACAGTTAGATATACTTAATGATTGGGTTTTCGGTGGTAAACTGTTCCAACAGTGTTATAAGTATTAGGATAGATTTTTTTAGTAAAATTAATAAGATTGCCATTATCTTTAAATTGTATTAAAGTAATGTTTTATTTATTTATATTAAAGTAACTTTCTAAAGTATATTAAGATTAATTTAATTTATTTCCGAAGCACAACTTATTATTAATGAAATGAAAATAGTTGATGTGCAAGCATACAATTGTCAATGTACATCACTGTGCTGTATAAACTAGTAAGCAATACGAATGTACATTATTGTGTGGAATAAGTGTATGATGTTACTTAAAGCATTATACGTGCTATTTCGCTGATTCAGTAAGAACTCGTAAGTTGTTCAGTATGAAATATATAATTCTGCAAACCAAACAGATTTCAAGATTATGCATTGGCGAGTTTCCAATCAAGTGACTAAGAATGAGTCTTACTCTCTGTCGAATAAAGCAAAACAAAATGGTTCTCAACTGATGGTGAACAAACATCACCGCTTGGTATACTAAAGGATGGCCATATTTGGTATTGACTGCGCCAAACGAATATAAATAAACCACAAGATTGAGTCTAACCTTCTGTCGAATGACGTAAAACAAAATGGTTCTTATTTAATGATGAACAGACATCTCCGCTAGCCGGTATACTAAAGGGTGGCCATATTTGGTCCTGACTTGAGCCAAATGAGTATAAATAAGGCGCGAAGATCGTCCAACTGAGTTCCTCAGACCGACAGATAGCAAGATGTTCCTTTTTTCATTACAGTTAAGAATTGTATATGTCGTAAACGTTTTTTAGAAATAAGTATTTTTAATGTTTGAGATTTTAATGGTAAAATTTATATGTTAGCAACATTGTTCACTTAATTCTTTTATTTATAATATATTGTAATGGTGTTTAAATGTTTTAAAGAATTCATATTTAATTATATTTATGGTAATTTTTATTGTAAAAGTGGAATTCGCTACCAACTTGAACAGATTTAATGTTGAAATAAAGTATTCTTTAAGCAAGAAAGAATAATATCTAACAACATATTTTAAATCAATATTCTATTTTAAAATGAGTAAAATAGATTTCTTTAAATTAATTGTTGCATTAATTACATTTATTACATTTTATACATTTGGCTATCTTGAAATCGATCGAGAATTAACTATTTGTATAATATTTTAAAATGCAGAAATAATACGAATGAATGAAGTTGGAAAGCTTAAAAGGAAAGTGTAATTTTATATGTATTTCATGAATTTTGATTATAAAGTTTGTAGATGTGTTTCTAGAATGTAGTAATATATGTGTGTTGATTATTTAAATAAAGTTCCTCATACCGACAGATAGCACGATGTTCTTTTTTCATTACAGATGTAGACGTAAACATCATCGTAGTGACATCTTCTTTAAGGAGCTCATTCATTCGTTCTTCTCTTCTCTCTATCATTCCGGATTCCAAATCTAATACATCTACGACTTTATGAGGGAAACGTTCTTCATAAAACTATTCACAAAAGCTTTACAAAAAATTTATAGAAGTTGGTAAAATCTTTTCATAATATAAGCATAATTGCTTATTAATTATAGTAGTAGTGATGTTTCTCGGCACCTTAGTACAAATTTGGCTGTATACTGCCAAATAAATGGTAAATATATGTGAAACAAAATGTGAAAAGAATTTCCAAAATACATGCTTCCAAACAATGCAAGCGTTCATTACTGCAAGGTAAATTTAGACCGTGAAGTGTGTGTGTGTGTGTGCGTTTGTGTGTGTGTGTGTGTGCCCATTTTTCAGTTATATCGCTATGATGTTTACAGTGTGGCAGTTTGTTGTGATGTCTAGCACTGGAGCATTATGCCGCAGACATGTAGCATAATGTACTTCCCAGTCACATCATCCTGACACCAGGCCGACAAGTCGTAACACTAACCTATTAATGTTGAGCGCCAAGTTAGGCAGCTGTTAGTATCATTTTTTTAACACCGTAAAGAAGTTACACTTCTGTAAAATGTAAATAAAAAAACAGATAAAGGTAACACATGTGCAATCCTTATAACGTGTTTAAAATTTGCAGCATACAACTATTCCCTTAAACAGTCCATTTCTTTTCTCAAGTGGTGCGTGTTCATACAGTTTCCTCAAGGAATTAACGTCAAAATATTTCTGTCTCACATTCCCGAGAGTGTGAATATTGTATGTTATCTTTAACATCAGCAGATTTAAACTTAGCGAAAGGTTTTCTTCAGGGTTTTGACACGGCGGACGTTTTCAGGATAATTTCTTGTTAGAAGTTTCTCGAGAATGTTCTGGACCTATATATCAAAGATCATTTCGTCAGATGTCTGTAAATGTTTAATAAGTCTGCTTTTCTATTTGCCATTGATGTTTCGTGACACAATTCATGCTGATTTAGTAGAGGAGCGATAGTTTAAGCTGGTGAGATAGGGATCTTCATGCTTTCCTCTTGCTAGGTTTTAAACATAAAAACACGTGTATCTATCTCCACATGATGACAGATAATGTCATTCATCGACACTGGTACCCGACGGTAGGGAAACAATAATCTAGCGAGATGATTGAAAGTAAAACTTTGCTCGAATGCGTGATTTACAAATGCCTTAATTTGTAAAATCAAAGGATACTCTTTTGTATCTAGAAAGGGAGTCATCATGTACCAAACTTTTGAAAGCTTGTTTCTGAACCGTTCAACATATTTCTAAGCTCATTTGTTTATATTTGTATAAAAGTGTTGGTGTTGACTTGTGTGCAGGATATCTTGGAAACCATTTGAGATGACTGGTTCTCATAATTACATTGTTATGACTAGTTTCGTTTCAGAGTAGAACAATGATGGCGAAAGTATCTTTCATCACGTGACTATCATATTTCATTCATATAAACTTGTACTGCCATCATATGTCATATAGGACAAACATTGTCAAAAAGGAATCCACTATTTCCAACACAACTTGAAACTTCCTTCGCATTCATTAATATAAAGAATTTAATGCTACAAAATTATACTCTACAACTTGCAACAGGTGAAGTAAGTGTCCCGCAATGAGTGCGTTTTTTTTATTGATATAGATACAGACTCATTGTCTCAGTTTCTTGTTAAAAAAACCGTTAAAATCGTTGCAATTGTTAAAGTTCACCTTCGTATTATTATTATTATTATTATTATTATTATTATTATTATTATTATTATTATTCACAAAAAGGAAAACAATTATTGATTTGAATTAAGATCGAATCAGAATTATATTTCTATCTTGTGTAGTCGTAGGCAATATAATGGACCATATTGTTTTAAAACCATTTCTCATTTTACGTGAAAGCTATCGTCGGTGCGCGATTAAGATAACGTATACTGACATTTTCTCCGATGCGTTTGAACTGATTTGTATTGTATGTCATTTAATACTTACGTTGAATTTTACAGAGTATATATAGTGTGCTTTATCTTAAGGTGAGAAATTTTAATTTATGATTTTCCATTTTAAAGTTGCATAAGTATTTGCCAAAAGGTCAAATTGGACTTCTACTCCTTTCACTTGATATTAATAATACTTCTTTATCTATGTGCTGGATAAAAACATTCAACCTTCTGAACCTAGGCTAGACCTTGTCCATTATGTAATAACATATATGAAGCATTATATTAATTGTTTGATACAATACTAATTTAGAGAAAAGTAATGTTTGTTAAAGTTAACCCCTCTACATCGTAAGCACAAGATGCCAGTTAAATTCGTCTTTTATGGATACGTATAGTTAATACAAGATAAAACCATCATTTGTCAAGATAACGGCAAATTAATGACAAAATGCCACTGAAGAGAATATCATGTAACCTGGACTATTTAGAACGTAAAAGGGTTTAGAAATCATTTAAAGGCATCTTCATTCTTTTCGTATTTGATTATGTACATGATATAGTCTATTACCCAGTTAGCTCTGACATCAGATATGTAATAATGAACTTAATTAAATCGCTCTCCATTTTCGGGGTCATAGGCGTCTGTGTCAAAATAATAGTTTCCGGTATGGAGAAAATCATAGCAATGAGGTAACCAGACGTGTGAAATATGGTCTTAAACTGACAAGAGTTGCTGGCAAAATTGCTGTCAAAGCGCATGTCCATTGGTTACACCAAAGAGTGATATGACAATTGATTTCAGTGATATTTCTTAACTGTCTGTCATATTTAGAAACAGTGATACACGATGCTATTTCAATAGTGATTTTAAAGTTGACACATGATTCAATTTCAAAGAGTGACATAAGTTGCTGTTGTAATTGTGTTTTTAAATAATACTAGACGCTACTTTTAAGGTGATTCCAAGTGTACATTGCATACTTTATCTAAAGTAGATAAAATGGATAAGGACGTAATGGTTGTTTTACATAAAATGATAAGACGCTGCTGTAGAGGAGTGTGCTGAGCACGCAAGACTGGTAGACTCGCGTTTCATCTTCTAGGTGAGGTTGGGGTTGTTCCAGACTTCGTTCAGTCTGGCCATCACATCTGCTGCCTTGGCAATTCTGCCGTTTACGTCAGAATCAAGATGAGCTGAAGATGGTGGATCCGAGATATGTGGAGTTCTCAACAACTTCCAAGTTGTACAAATCAACAATGACAGAGGGAGAGAAGTCTGCGTACTGCGCAATGAAGATTCTTTTCGTCAAACAGATAGTCAGTCGAAACGTCTTCTAGGTGTGGGAGAGAAGGAATACAAGCTAATGCAGTCCGTATTTCGTGTGTAATATCAAGGCGAAGATCAATTCGTGGATGAGGACATCTGTGACTTTAATTCTAGCACGCCGACGGTCAGTGGTGAACGGTTTGCTTTCAGCCTCGGTATAAATGTACGCTCCATCGCTGCAGTCCTGGAAGGCGTGCTGGAGAAGCATGTGAAAAAGATGGAAAAGTGTCTGCGCAAAGACGAAGACTTGCTGAACTCCGTTGATAACTGGGAAGGCCTCCAATATTGCGTCACTAAAGCACACTGTCCTGTGCATGTTCTCGTGGAATGACGTGTTGACAGTGAGCAGACGTCGTCTGGGGGAGGAGCCATTTCCTGCCGGAGGCCTGAAAATATTATGTCTACAGTCTACGCATGTCCTTGGAGGTGTGTTTTTATTCTCAGCAGAGGTAGAGGAGTATGTGCAGGGGCTAGAACAGTGCTGATGTCCCGTTTGTGAGGACCTCAGGCGGCATGTCGTCGTTTCCAGGAGCCTTGCCACAGCTGAGGAAGTCGATGGATTTTCCGAGTTCTTCCAGGGTGGGTGGTGTGTCTAGTTCCTCCATGACTGCTATGTTTGTGATGGCGTGCATGGATGTATCGGTGGCGATGTCTTGGATTGCATACAGCTCAAAATAGTGCTCTCGACAAATCGCTGAAACTATTTCACCTGGTCTGTGATGATTTCGCCCGTCATGGTTTTGAGGGGTCAGTCTTGGAGTTGGGGGCCGTCCTGATAACTTTATACATGTTTACTACATCGTCGCTGTCGGTAGTTATTAGTATACTGGTCCAGAGGTTCCAGCCTGTCCGTGTTAATGAAGACGTGGCCGTTTGTCCTGGCGGTCCTGTGGGCTTGTAGTGTACTTGGGCTAGGTGCAGACTTGTATGCCAGTATGGCATCAATTTTCGCCTCAGTTACGGGCTTCATCATCTCCCAGTTGGTCTCGTACCAGTTGGCATTTTTGCAATCCTTCTTTCAGTAGACAGTGATGGCTGAATTGTACCCAGCGTCACGGAGGTAGTACACTTGGAATAGATGATGTCGTCGCGTTTTGCTTTGGTGAGAGCTCCCTGCAGTTCGCTGATGAACTGCTGTGTTTTCTCTGTGTTGCTTGCACAGCAGGTGTTGATACGTGGGCCACTCTCCTTCTTGGTGTGGTGTAGCTTCTTGGGTATTATTATTGCTGACCACGAGGGAATGGCCCGAGTCTCAGTAGGCACTGTGGTAACTGCGGGTGAAGAGGACACTGGCCAGCGCTACACGCTTGGTGATGACAAAGTCGAGTTGGTGCCAGTGGCATAAACATATGTGTCTCCATGAAACCTAGTGAATCTCCTTGCATTTGAAGAAAGTGTTGGTCACACACAGGCTGTGGGATCGGCCAATCTGCAGCAGTCTCTGACCCTTCTTGTTACCTTGCCGCTTCCACTTGAGCGAGACAGGTAGACCAGGTCTCGTGGTTAGCTCCCACTATATTATTGAAGTCCCCTAGTAGGTAGAGGCCTTCAGTGTTGGCGATACTGGATGTTGCTTGATCCAGAGCCTCGCAGAAATTGACTTTCTCCTCGTTGTTGGAGTGTATGGGTTTGGGGCACACGCTGAAGATGTTGACTGACTGCACCTGAGAATATTAACAGCCGGAGAGCAAGGATTATCTCAGTACCTGATGACGGATGGTCAATGAAGGACACTAGCGTGTTCCTTACAGAAAAGTCGACACAGTGTTGCCAAGGTTCATCTGAGGTTCTCCCGTGCCAAAATAATTTTTAGTTGGCGTCCCTCATTATGCGGCTGTCGGTCAGTCGGGATTCCTGGAGGCAGGCAATGTCGACGGTCAGTCTGCAGAGTGCGTCGTCGATTTGCGTAAGGTCGGCGGTCAATCCTGGACACATGGTCCTGATGTTCCAGCCTGCAAAACGATAAGCTGGTGTCCTCTCTTTTCTTCTTTGAGTCTTGCCTGGTGCAAAGTTTGCTGCCACTTGCCGAGATGCTTCTCTAAACTCTAAACCCAGGTGAAGCAGCCAGGCCATGGTGGGTAGCATTATACTGACTGAGGTCTGCACAGCTTGAGATGGGCGGTAGCTGTCCAGTGAGACGTGGTGCTCTCTCCCATTGTCAGAACTAACCCCTGTTGCCAAGCTCTACACCAGTCAAACTTTGACTTAGAACCGGTAAACTGCTACTTCCCGTGTTGTGAAAACGCCATTACGACGACGCTGAAGTGTCCTCTCCAGTGGAGATATGAAGCTTGGGCAGGATGGTATGTAGAATGAGCTGTTGCCCATGCAGCAGATCCCCCATCCCCAGGCAGCTGGTGGACCCAAGGGAATGACGAATGTCGATAAACCTCGGCACCAACGGCGTCGCAGGATATGCCGGAATGACGTTAACGTAAATTTCAAACCGCCATAGGTGTTCCGTCTCCAGATTTTTTTCCGGGGTTTAATTCCTTAGCCTTTCCCGTGAGTGGGTATAACAGCAAGGCAGCAGAGGTTTGGAATTGAATTATTAAGTCAGTTTCTGATACTGAGCCGTGAGTTTTAAGAAAACTATAGTTTATTAACGTAAACTAAAAAATATGTTGCTGACACATGTTAGGTTATTCAGATAGTGGTACAGTTCATTACGTGAACGAAATGATTCAGTTGCTGACATACGGCAACGAAAGATTCATTTGTGACACACAGCAACGAAATGATTCAGTTGCTGATATACGGGGAAAACAAGATTAAGTTGCTGACACAAGGCAGCGAAGTGATTCAGTTGCTTACACACGGCAACGAAATGATTCAGTGGCTAACAAAGGGCAACGAAATAAATTAGTTGCGGACACACGGCTACGAGAAGTAATTCAGTTGCTAACATACGGCAACGAAATGATTCAGTTGCTGACACACGGCAACGATAAGATTCAGTTGCTGACATACGGCAGGGATTTTAAAATATTATTCTGATTCTATATTTCAAATATTGTATTGTTCTGCATGACATGACAGGAATTAATTTATTAAATTAAAAAGGTTAAATTTCTTACGTTAATGTTTGTAAAGAGAACATTATTTTATGGCTTCAAGCATATTGTGTTCAACTAATAAATGTGCCAAACATTGTTTAGTTTTTTTTTAATGATTTCATAGCTTTTAGATAGGTTATTAGATACGCAAAATGTTATTTCCGTATTTATGGCAGAAAAGACCTAAATGGTATTCAATTGTATCGGCAATTCTACGCAATCTAAAATTGAGAAAGTCTTCTGTTAACAGTTTTGTTTAATAATCTCTAAAGTTTCCTCAAAATGCCAGGTTCTGGATGCCGTATTTCTCATCTGCTTTTCTACGGGACTTTTTTCACGGCGGAAGCGGAAGAAGAGGTAAACGGTGAAAATGAGGCACACCATCATAAATATTCCGAGGATAATGACCACGATACAGAAGGTGGTATTTATCTCAGAACACGTTGGCGTCATTTTTCCATGATGCTAGAGATGAATAAAGGAACAATTTTTAAACTGTTTCCGACTTCATACTGTAATTATTAGACATAGCATCATGGAAGTGGAAGCATAAACAAAACTGTCCTATAAACTGCTGAAATTGAGCTCATTTAGTAATATTGAGAAAGACACATACAACAATAGAAAAACTTAAGAACCGCGATATGTAAAGGATAATAATACGTGTGTGTGTGTGTGTGTGTGTGTGTGTGTGTGTGGTAAAGACATTGATAAACAAAAGTGTGTAAAACCAAAACATGCGCTCTCAGATTCTACCAATTCATTTCTCTTTACATTCGGACTTGATCCACACCATTTTGCGCCACTATTTGCAAGCTTTTCCTTTGACATGTATAATACTTTGCTGTACAATATAATCTTTATATAATTTATCAATGTGCTTGTACAGTAAGCAATAATCCATATCTTCTGAACTTTCAGTTTAGAAAAATGAATTTTGTGATTGTTTATAGTATATTTAAGATTATTAATTCATTTCGTCATTTACATTATGTCATGTTGTCACAATAACACTTTAATGTAAGCATTATATAAAGACGAAATGACCATGAAGTTCAACGTTACTAACCATCAAAATGCGATATATCAATGTACCTGAGTTATCTATGCACATTAAAACCATGTTCGAAGAATGAATGAAAGCACCACCAATAATGAACAGGTAGATTTTAACCGTCCTTGGAACCTGCATACACTACGGTGGGCATGAGGTCACCAAGGTTCATACACTGAGCAACCAAACTGAAAAATAAAGACGCGAGTAACCCTAGAAAAAAACTAGGGAATCTGGAAAAATTACTCTAAGCCATTTGAGTAATCAAATCACTCCGGCAGTATTAACAAGTCAACAAAGTAGATGACAGATAAAGTAATTAGGGTATGCTAATCACAACGAACAGATAATAAAGACAATTGGGGAAATAGAAAACACCATGCAAAAGGCAGAAAAGAAACCAAACAAATAACAGGAAATATGCTTTAAAAACAGCCCTTAAAATAAGTAGAGGAGCTTATCTTCACTCCTCTTACCTTACCTTCTCTAACTTTCCTCTCAATACGGCCTCATTGACAGGAAATAATATTTACCAATACGTATCAAACTGGAAAGTCAGAAGGCCGAAAATTAAGTAGATGGTCTGAGACCAGACTATCATAAAAGTCTGTCCCGAGAGTATGGGCCCAATTTAGACAGGATAAGGTAGTCTAAAAGCTCAAGACTACCAGGCCACGCAGAATAAGGCTGCAATTCAATTTTATATACCTTTACGCATATTGACCCCCAACTCAACATTATAAGGGATGGGGCGTATGGGGCTGTATACTATATTAACTCAAAACAACACAGAGTTCATCCAATGTCTTTTTTTTTGGGGGGGGGGGGGAGTTTGGATAAAAGGACCAAATCTGGAAAAAAAAACATCAGGAGAGTAACAACTTCAAACAAGCCAGGACAAAGGAAAATGATGGATGGTCCGAGGGAACAACCACATGCTGGGACACCATGATAACAAGATGGCAGCCTGACATTAGGGGCGACTCAAACAGACAAGAGAAAGCAGCACAGAAAAGAATCCGATCGCTTTCATTGCCTGGTTCACAGGGTCCTCATTTGGTACGAGAACCCTTTTCGACCAATATATTTCACGAAACCTGACTTGATCATTTTTGCACACCGTTCAAACAAGCTATTTAGACCAAACAGTGACTTCAATTATGAATGTTGCATAGATATCTTAGTTTCAAACTTGTTAGGGACTTAATACATGTACACTTTGCACTATAAATATTGGAACGTTAAGATAGTTAAACAAATTTTACGACTTCATGGATTTGATTTAATTGCATAGGTGGTATTTTCCAATCCTTTAGTAATAACTGGAACAAATTTGAATTAATCACAGAATCACGACGTTGCGGCCTGTACGACATCCTTGGACTTAATGGTACCTCTCTTTTCTTGTCACAACTCGGAAAACTCCAAATGGCGGAGATGTGAACCTAATTTCAACTACCTCCACTTGTACCATCTGCACACCATTAACACATCTGATTGGTTGTTAGGGTTGAGTATGTGTTGGATCTATTCACACTCACCCAGGGTCCTCTCTTCAGGTCGATTGCTACTTAATAGCAGCCCCGACATGACGACCAACTTAAATAGTACTCCTTGAGTACATAAATGCCTGGGGGAAGCGGTACCATTCATCCCCCAGGAGTGATAACATATCCAGCTTTGCTGGGAACTTAACACGGTGCTACATGCCCCTAGTCGGCGATACAGCACTATATTTCATCTTTATCGTCATCAGCAACTTACCCCGATTATCAGGTTTTACCCCATGTAATCGTATATATGCTCCTTAAGTCATTTTCGAACCGGAAATGACGTTGACAGTCACTTATCAGTTTATAGAACGCATTGTACAGATACAATACCATTAACGTATTGATCTAAGAGCACATACAAACCTTATTTGAAAGTCATACTGTGCCATAGTTAGAGCTTCTGTTTCGTTTTTCAAACCAATGCTAATTATAAACAAAAACATATTAAATACAAAAGAGACAACCTTTAAAAGTATATATCTAAGTATTTCACGAAATAAAGAAAATGATCCACAATTAGGTTTGGTGTTCTTCAGAACATAAGGTTTGGCAAATGTATTCTCGCTTTGCAGAAAGTAAGACTCTCTCTCTCTCTCTCTCTCTCTCTCTCTCTCTCTCTCTCTCTCTCTCTCTCTCTCTCTCTCATGCTAAGTGAAACTAACAAGTGCTAACACGGTATCGAATTGAGATATTGTTATATTATTTTTCTAAGAAGGGAAGGCTTCCCTATAAAATCGAAAATGTATTTTTGACGACTTAGTAAATAACGCACGTTTGGCACGTTTCAAAATACCTGCTGATCTTCGCATTTACGTTAGTCATTATACAGGCACTAAACAACCACAGCTTCAATTCTCAGGTTGTTCTTTATTCTGTCTGCTTTCATCCAAACCGCTGTTTGAAACAAACCGCTCGTGATGACGTAAACACCATCATTAATTTCAGTTGGATTATAAGGTTTTGGGATAATCCGTATGCATATGAAGATACTTGTTGCAGACATCTGTGAAGTAGAAAGTTAGCACGGTAAGTCTAGAAATGATAATGACAATATCGAAAGTAATAATCTACCTGAACTTAAAATGTGCAATGGCGAAATTAGGGTAAAATTGTCCCAAAAAACGTTCTGTTTGTTTCAGTGCAGTCTACGTGTTGGATATGAAATTGTCCATGATTGTGCACGTTCTGCAGAGACTTCGGAGAAGTGGTTTACGTTCGGTGTAAGAGCTTAAATGATAATGTACTTGCTTACATTTTAGCGAATAGGTGTGTATATGCGTGCGTGTGTGTGCTATGGTAGAAGTACCAGTATTATGAAGACGTGGAAGTCGATTAATATTTCCATGTTTGCATGATCGGAATTTAAATTAAAAAACGTAGTTACTACGAAATTAATTCGAAATACTACCACAACATAACACGATATAAAGAAGAAACGTACCCACATTTGGCGTTGTTGAAGAATTAGAACCTTCATAAAACGTCAACGTGTCAAAATATCTGCCGACTTATTTCTTCACTGTAAATGAAAAAATACATAATTCTATAGTACTTACTCAAACATCCAGTCTGGTTCCCAAACTTCGTTCACAGCATAGAATATTTTGAAAAAGCAAAATATAAACAAGGGGAAAACGACATAACGTAAGTGATTCATTTGTTAAATCGATATGAATGACGATGGTAACAATAAAAACTGCAGATAAAAAATCCTGTCAAATTTGCCCTTTAAAACAAGGAATAATTTATCTCATATCACATCATATAATATCATATTATATCATATCAATTCATGTCATGTCATGTCATGTCATGTCGCCATGTAATGCCACGCCAAACCACATCACATCACATCATTCATACCCCTTGCAAAACAAATTCCCTCCTTAACCTACATTTGCCGAAACATAGTAAAACCAAATATAAGCCAAACACTAATATTATATAGGATTACTACTTACCCTTGAATTCCTCATACAGGCAGAGGTGAAACAAAACTTAACAAACACACGTCATGTACGCATAATTACACTCATACGCATACACACGCGCACACAGGTACGCACGCACACACACACACACACACACACACACACACATATATATATATATATATATATATATATATATATATATATATATATATATATATATATATATATATATATATATATATATATATATATATATATATATATATATATATATATATATATATATATATATAGAAAGTTTTAGTAACTGTTCCCAAGTTGCAACTGGCCGTCAGATGTAATCTTATAATCTGAAGAAGGGGCGAGTCTGAATGTCGACTTTGTCGAGTAGTGCCTCAATTTCCGTTCCATTGACGGTATAACGTACGGTGCTGAGCAGTGTCATTATACCATTGCCCACAAATCTTACTTTATCATTGTTCCATATGGAACGTCGTGTGCAAGTTTTTCTTGGACTTCCAATAATTCCTCATAGAGATGAAAATATAGAGATATGTCATGAACTTGAAAATCAATTTAATCTTGCTTGTCTGAAGCACTAGTGTCGTGTGCATAATATTGGTAACTTGGAACACGTCTGTCACACACGGGATCGTGTTCATCTTTGAATGCAACCATTTGTAGTTAAGTCGCTAATCGTCGTAGTGGGTACCGACTGGGTTGAAACGCCTGCGATTGCCGAGTATTTTACGGATCCGCAACGGTGCTTTGATGCTATTAGCGATTCCACAACTGATAACTTTGGTAAGAATACGGCGAGATTCCAAACAATGTGTAACACTTAAGGCGATACTTGATGCAACTGAAAGAGTTGTTCCTTAACTGCCACTGATGGCAGCACGTTATATTCGCGATATTGTATCTCGTGCTTTAGACTGGTTTGTCTCTGACAATCTAATATCCGCGACGACTGAGCTATATCAAGATAATAATGTCGTGATTCCATCGAGATGGTAGAGTTGATTGTGGGTTCCTGTTCGTGTATGAACTTTTTAGAATCTTTGTCGGTCACCAACAAAATGCTCAAAATAAATCAACGATGTAATAATCGAATCATTAGTAACTGTTATAAATGCGGAGCAACGCTAGTGTGATTTTGGTTTTGGGAGATTGCTATTGATTGACGTCGGAGACACTACGTTGAATTGTGGCTTTGTTGATCGTGATTATCGAATAGAAACGCTAAGGGTTCCATTTCAAATGAATCAAGCGAAGAATAGGAAGGGCCTCCTAATTCTGGTATACATCCTCAATGTCTTAAGTAATTGCATGCATTAATGAGTAAATTATCCGCAGGCCACAATATCGTTTATAATCAACAGCTAATAAATCGGAGAGTCCCCATTTATGACTTCTGGTGCGTTTTTACCAAGACGAACTGACTTTATGATTGTTTCCTGTCGATCCACAAGTGCATGAATCTTTTGCAGCAGGTCCAGCCCTAGGAGAAGGCGAACGATGCATGGGTTCCGCGCTTTCAGTAAATCAAATCCACAATTTAATTCGTTGCTTTTTTTTGCACCTCTCATTACTTACTGCCTTGGGCCCCGTTCATCGTAGGGCCAGGTCTGCGTTGTTGATTCACATACACGCATTTGAACCCTACCTGTTTTTGTATAATTCCACGTAAAATATCATTTCCACATTTATTGTCCAGTGGATCGTCTTGCCAGAGGCTCTACATACTCAGGTGGGGACTAATATCCTTTTTTTCACGTAGGATGCAGATCCTTCTTAACTGCGGATCTCGAACCTTGTACATATTTATAACGCATTTTCGTATGAACGGAAATAATTATACTAGTGTGGCACTATCCTTTCTGGAACTATGTCATCTTATATGCACAGAATCCTCTGAAGAATGTTCGCCATATCATTATTACTGTATAGTATTTCGTCTTAGTCCGATAACTTCCTTAATATCCATCCAGACACGTGTGGAACCAGTGCAAGTGTCTCTAACAGCCTATTAAGTTTCCTCTAAGTTTTCTTTATATATGTAGGACTTTGTTATACTTGCCTGATATACCCTGCAGTTTCTTCCGTCTATCAATCAGACTATGTTCTTGTTTCTGTTCCCATCATCACTGTCACCTATTGGACGGTCTTTGTGCTCGCATTTACAATTTCATATGTTGGTTTGATCATCGGTGGAAATATTTGTTTTTGAAAACTACTGTTAGATGTTTTTGTGCAGCTCGTAACGACTGACTTTTCCATTTGAGACGTTAGCGAACATCTATATAATATAGAAGAATTTCCAATTGATCAAGGGTGGTTTTGTTGTTTCGTTCTGCATAATGTGCACTGGTTGGATATATGACTGCACAATAACCGACCGAAACCTGAAGGAACATGTAAACCGCGTTGATGCTTCTTGTTACAGACATGCAACTGCGTATAAAACATCAATCGATATTGGTGCACGTCAACTCGTCGACGTGGATCTTGTCAAATACTTGAACGCAAACTAGGAGAAAGATTCCCTGGATGTATCATCAAAGAAGGCATGTAGACCAAGGTCGGAGGTAACATGAAAAAAGGAGGCGGACAAAATGATCTCTTTGGAAATTAAACCACAATATAAAAAGCGAAACGGGCTAGCATACACTACTATACAAATGGGTATCAGAAGTATAGAGAATCTGTTGAAACGATACAAAGACTTTTGTAGTCATCCACGAGGTTGATCGAGCGTGACTTGTCCAACAAGTACTGCTACCGATTATTTATCATCACGAAGGCATATAATTCCGTTGGTGGTTTGATTTTGAGACCTTCAACGAAGTTCACTGACGCATGCTTTTTTTTTCTTCTGCATGATATGGTACGGGCGCATAGATACAAACAGACAATAACCGTATTTGAAATCCAAAAATCATAAACTGGTTTGTCGTGGCCATCTTCGCATATATCGTCATCAGGTCATTGTTTAATTAGTTAATCATGCACTTGAGAAACGATTATTAGGACACACGTACGAGATTAAGGGACTTTGGGAGGTGATACCATCAGGTAAACGTCATTGCTTGTTGTCCAACTGGGACACACTTACTTATCTGTAACAAAATACACACCTTTGCTTGCAATTGGTTTTAAACTCTGGCTTCTCAGTAATATATATAGAAAATTCAATATCACTAAACTTGAGTATCCCCAGGTGCTTTTTATTTTTGAGGCTGTTCTGTGTGATTACCCGAAGGATCTAGCTTGGATAATATCACCCTTTCAAAACACTTCCTTTCTCACGTTTATCGTTGTCAGCTGTGGATTACATGCATTGTTGGAATATCACTTGACCCCCGTTATGTAAAGCTTGCACGGGAAATATAAATTCAACTTTGAAGCATCTGTCAGAAATCCATTTTTAATTTTTTGACACTGTTTAGAGAACCTGTAGTCTTGTTTGGACAAGCGGTTACGACGCCGGTTATATTTATCAGCAATCATATATGCAATACTCGGCTACAGATCCACACAATCCGCAAAGCTGATCGGCTGCATCATTCTTTTGTATATATTGCCATTCTTTCATTTCCACACATATGTTTGGGTATGAAATAAAACTCAGCATAATATACAGGAAAGTATACGAATTGTTTAGCCTTGAAGTTTACGATGTTTTCTGCAGATGGTAACTGTCTTACTTCTGCATCACTGTGAATGATTTTGTATTAGTTCATGGTTGGTGAGTGTGGACGCCATCCATCTATCAATGCTAAAGGTATTTTTCTAAGTATGGCGAGCCTCGCTACATTCGCTGGTTGTTTTATTGTCTTTGCAAGTCGTTTCGATGTCGTCACTGTCCTTACAAGTCATTTGAATGACTTCTCTGGATAGCTCTGTCATCGTCAGCGAGTTAATGTTTTCTTGCACAATATTATACAATGACTTTTCATCCATTTTTATGTTCTTGTTCCAATTTGTGTGGTGCTTCATTGCGATCGCTAACCAGATCAGTATAACAAGATGCTCCAATGCGATCTTTAACCAGGTCAATTTAACAAGGTGCTCCAGTTACGTCTTACGAGAATTTACCTAGTATCTTTTGGGCCATTTTGACGAGTGAATTTGAAGCATTCATGCTAAATAGCGATTAAATCTTTTCTTTGACGACACAAACACACTATTGATATGGTGAATTCATTTTTGCATTAGCCGCAGACGTAAATTCTTTTAGTATACTTTATGTATCAAAATGTACGGTTTCGAATGGCACTATATACTAGCCGAATGCAATTCGCTGAAATATACATGTATATCAGTCTGTATGCATGCTTACAGCACTACAACTTGCAACCCAAAGCTCCCACATGCATTCACGTGGACTAAAATCAAAGATACTCACATATGCAAACATTCTGCAATGGGGGAATTCAGAAGGGGTTTGGACCTGGGCACTGAAACTGGTCAAATGGTCACAAAGATGACACGATGTGCAGCTTGTTTCATTTTGCCGCGACACACAAGTGTAGTTAGAGGAATGTTTTTTTTAACATCAAAGAAAGCTCGAAATTTGATAGTAGCGTACTTGAAAAGAAATGCATAAGGTGAGCACAGTAAATAACATGGGTGTGTATTATGCAAGATTACCAGATTCGCATGAGAAATTGTTTTTATTAAAAATCTCATACGGTTGCCAGTGATTTATCACGCACAGGTGTGCTGTAAAGTTCCTTAAGAATAAATTCGTCTGAATGCATCACATTGCAAATCTTGCTTGTCAGTTATTATTATTCTTCTTCTTCTTATTATTATTATATATATATATATATATATATATATATATATATATATATATATATATATATATATATATATATATATATATACACTTTTAAACCTCAAATGAGCTATATCCCTTTGGATCAAATGAAATGTTCGTTTTTTAGGGTGTTCCGGTTTACTTTTTTTCTATTATAAAAAGAATGACATGCGATCAGGTGTTTATATCCATATAAGCAAGTGTTTATGCTTTCGAGAAAATGCAAAAACAAAATTTGATGCATTCAGTTGTTTAAGTTCTAAATCTTGCCTTCATGTTCCAATCAAGTGATGATTATATAAAAATCATTTTAGAGTAAAAGTTACAATTAGAACCGAAAAATATATGTCGGTTTTCAGACGATGTGACATTAACAAGTTAACGATTTTGATATTAAAACTGGGAAAATTAGGTGTCAAATGGAAAAGAAAACGTCGAGGAAAAACAGCAGGTATTTAAATCTTTCATCATGATTTATTTCTATTTTTAATGTAAGCAAACTCAAACCAAATCTCGTTGAATCAGATCGTGAATTAACTTTCCAGATGAAACATGTCAATGGAACGTTGAAGAAACACTAAAACATCATTGATAAAATTGCATATATTGATAACTCAAGGCGTGGTAACATTATATATATATATATATATATATATATATATATATATATATATATATATATATATATATATATATATATATATATATATATATATAGATATATATATATATATATATATATACATATATATATAGATATATATATAGATATATATATATATATATATATATATATATATATATATATACATACATATATATATATATATATATATATATATATATATATATATATATACATATATATATATATATATATATATATATATATATATATATATATATATATATATATATATAGTCTTTATAGGACATTCTTCTATAATGATGGCGGTATGTAAGAGGGTGTCGGGACGTAAACATAGATTGGATTTTTTTGGTACATAGTTTGCATAAATAATCCATTTTGAACATTAAAATTCAGCTAATAGAGTACAATTAGGTTAAAGTTTGCAATAGGTAGCAGTAAGTATAATACAACAAAAATTTAAATCACAATCTGTAAAACTAGGTATAGTAGATAAAATCGAGAAAGGGACAAAAGAGGAAGCCAATTTCGAGTGGTCAATTGAAGATTAGCTTTTAAATGACGAAAACAACTCTTAGTACTATTCCAATAGATAAGTTTCTTTCATGATATAAATAATGCATCCTGCAATGAATAACCAATGCGATTGTTCTCAGTCAGTCTTAAAGAAATCAGCCACCGCTCTGGCGGCCTAGTTGTTAGACCGTCCGCTTCGGTCGTGGGTTCGATCACCGACCGAGTCATACCAAAGACTTCCAAAAATGGTACTAACAACTGCCTCGCTTGGCGCTCAGCATGAATATGTTAGTGTTAGAACTGGTCGTCTTGGTGTCAGGATAATGCCATTGGGTGGGACATCATGCTTCAGGTCCTGTGAATGATTCCCCAGTGCCAGACTTCACAATTAACTGTCACACTGCAGACATGGTAGCGATATGACTGAAACATGATTAAAGCTAAGTTAAAACTATCCAAATCCAAAGAAATCAACCAACATCGTTCATTTTCACAATGGTGTCTGCTATAGGTTTCTGCTTCGATCTCATAGAAGGACCGCTTAGAAAGCTAAAACGCTTTAGAAGACAAACAATAAATAAATAGCAATTGTGACTTGCTACGTGGTCTAAATTTGCTCCATTACAAAGGTAGTTAGTGTAAGAAATGGCAGGTTGTCAATTCAGTTAGACTGGTGGATATCTGTAAGCAAGGGTGGTACTATTCGTGACATTATATCAAAAGTGTTCAAAATAGTTTGGGGGTTGGTATGTGCCGGTAAGGTTAGATTCTCACATTTGGCAACCATCTATATTTGCTGCCCTGTATGGTAATATAATTTCTCCATATATAATTGATATTCGTATCCAAATGCTGGATTCATTTACTGCTCTGTTTGGTGTATATTTGTAACTTGGAATAGCAACTTTGACATGCATTGATTTCATCCACCGGATTCCGGAAAGGCTGTGTATTTAGAGAAGAGGTTATCCCTGGATTGGCATTGAAGTTTTGTCTGACGAGTTCATGAATGCCGTCTCATAGACCTGGGTTTAATTTTCAGTTGGGACGAATTATTCTTCAGCACGTATCATAGTATTCTTCTTCCATTATTAATGTTTATCAATGGCTACCTACCACGCAGTGCCCACATTTAAAAGGACGTATTTTAATAAATGAATAAACATTGGTATATTGGAACGAATTTACTATGTATTCATTTCTAATAAAAAAAAGAGATATGTCACGATTCTCAGAATAAATTTAAAACTAATTCGTAACCCTTGGCAATCAGTTCCGAAATTAGAAAATACTGTAGCACTATATTTCAATTTGAAAGGAAAAACATATTAAGCCACTATACTCAAATTTCAGATACAAGTTGTTGAAGAAATTGGTACATCATTAAACATTGTGTTATATTGAAAAGGAAGAGCTCTTGAATATACCAAAGCACCTATAATTTATTAATTCAAGTAAAACATGACCTTTATTTGAACAAAATACAGAGGACCGAAATAGAGAAAACTTAGTGATCAATGATCGTAGATAACATTTTATTATGTGTTTTATTGAAAAGATTAATGAATTTAAAAATAACCATAGTTTTTGAGGTATCAACGAATTCATTAAAATCATTTAATAAACTTACTTCAGATATAAAAATCACAACAGTATATACATTCAAACATTGTACATAAAGTAGGAATGACGACTGCTGACATATCCTCTTTATTATACAACCATACGTTACTTAGCGAAAATAATGTTATGAAAGCAAACCTCAAACATGTTAAGGGAGATTTACAGCAAACTATAGCATGTTCACTTCCAGTACCTTCATGGGTCATAATGAAAGCTAGGTCTTGAACTAAAATTCAAGTAAACATCTTTGAAAAGATGAAATACGTCAGGTAGGTCCAAACTCCTACCGGCAATTACGAACAAATATCATGCACATCAAACAAATTCAATGTTCATAAATCAAAAAAAAAATATATAAACTTAATATTTTTATCTAACTAATCGTTTTAGTGTACGTTTATCCTGTGTTGCAGCTCAGTTAAACATTTCTGCATATCATGCAGAAGAAACAAAACATTTTTTGAAAAGATGTAATACGTCAAACTCATAACAAAACGTCGAGGAAGAACTGCCGGTACTTAAATCTTTCATCATGTTTTATTTATATTTTTAATGTAAGCAAATTCAAGTAAAATCTCGGTGAACCAGATCGTGCATTAACTTTCCATATGAAAAATGTCAATGGAACGTTGAAGAAACACTAAAACATCATTGATAAAAATTGTATATATTGATGACTCACGTTAATATTACTTTGCTTGAATATGCAATCTCCTACCGGCAATTACGAACAAATATCATGCACATCAAACAAATTTAATGTTCACAAATCAAAATAAATATATAAACTTAATATTTTTATCTAAATAATTGTTTTAGTGTACGTTTATCCTGTGTTGCAGCTCAGTTGATGCTTCAGTTGATAAAGAAATAGCTTCCTTTACGATAGTCAAAACTTGTATAATATGCATCACAACTGGATTACGTAATGATGAAATAATAATATACTTATCTAGTTGTTGTTGATGTCGTTGTAGGGTTTAACGCCATTTTTCAGCAGTCGATAGGCTATACATGGCGGCCAGTATTATTGGTGGAGGAAGAACGCGGGGAAACCCCCGGAAAGAACCACCGACCCATAACTACATTAGCTGAATCTAAGAGTCGAACAAACGCAGCCCGAGTTGAGATGGCAGTGAATCGGGGCCCCTATTTATCTAGTATAAATGTGATAAAGGTGTTGAGCAACATTGATCGAAGATGATATAACTTAGTATTTGACTAAACAATACCAACAGCTAACATTATATCAATGGAATAAAGCACTACTAAAGGTTTTTTTTAAAATATTAATTTGTTTTAAGCAAATAGTTTCACCGTAAAATGAAGGAAGTGTTAAAATTAAAATAAGAAGAAAATATTCAAATTTAAACCAATTTCAGTATATTTTAGACGAATTTCACTATTTTGTTAGCAATAACACTAGGTCTAACTTTAATGTATCACGTAGATATATTACAGCTATCTTTAATCTAAAAATAGGTTTTAGTGTCAGGATATTGTGACTGGGTGGGGCATCATGCTACATGTCTGCGGCATAATGCCTTAGTGCTGGACATCACTATAAACTGCCTCACTTCAGACATCGTAGCGAGATATGACTGACATTTTTTCAAAGCAACGTTACAAATCCTCACTAAACACACTAGCCATGTTGAAGTTTCTACATCTGACAATGATGTTATATTTTGGGTTCTTTAAGTATGTGCATCTTAGCTACCTTTGTTACTGAATTTACATGAATCATCTGGACCTGGAAGAACATCAAACATGCTGCTTTTCATAAAATTTCGTTTTGAAAAGAACTATACCCAAGTTCAATATGACACAAATATTGTTTCCAAAGAACTCTCCACATGAACATACCCGTGAAAGAGGCTAAGAATGTAAAGAGTGTTTAAACTGCTAAGAACTTCACAAGAAGTGAAGCATGACACGTGTAATATCATATTCAATGCGCGCGCGTGTGATTTTGATTTTTAACGTAGCTTTAAACGATTTGCAGTCATGTCGCTACGATGTTTACAGTGTGGCAGTTCATAACGATGTCTAGCACTGCGGCATCATGCCGAAGGCATGTAGCATGATGCCCTCTCAGTACATTTTCTTGCAACCATGCCGACCAGTCCTAACACCAACGTCTTAATATTTAGAACCGGCTACCTCCTGCATTAGAGGCGGAATCTCTAATCACTAGGTCACTGGAACAGTCTAATTGTTCATTTATTATCTTTCCTGCATGAACTTGTCAAATATGAAAACTTTACAAATTTTATGTTCTCTCGCTATATCTATGGAGAACTAGACATTGTTAAAGGGCCAGTTAAATATTTTAGCAGATGGAGATGGGTGCATTTTGGAATTTTTAAAATAAATTGTTTTTAATTACGTCAAGAGAATAAATTCGTTTCATTTGATACAATGAAAATATTATGCTTTGTCGAAACATCAGAACGAAAAAAATTGCAAGGTCTTTGAGAGCCTAAAATTTTACATGTTTAGTTAAAATATTCCATTTCTCAGCCACCTTTTAAAATGAAATGGACAGTCGGAGTGTATTGAAACAAAGCCAAAACTATCTGAATATAGTCCAAGCTGCAAATTACTATACTATTTTATCATTTTTTTATATTTATTTAAATGTTGGCCTAGTAAGCCCTACGTTATTCTTTTGAAGTATGCTTCATTAACTCCAGTAAATTTCACTTCATTTCTTGAAAAGTAGACAAGAATGGCGACATGTTCCAAATATTTCATTTTATCCTTTGATGTCAATGGACTCAGTTATCTAGATGCATATGGGCTTTACTTTGTCCATATTTGTCCATATTTGTGTGTAGGTCCATCTTTTTTTCTCGGTGATGCTGAAACGTCTACACAAATGAAAGCTTCATTAACTTTAAAATTTCACTATCAGTTAAGCTGGGATTGATTTGTGATGTGTTTACCATATAGATTAACAGATGGCGTATACTTTTGTCACGTTATGAGAGAGAGAGAGAGAGAGAGAGAGAGAGAGAGAGAGAGAGAGAGAGAGAGAGAGAGAGAGAGAGAGAGAACGTAAACGTCGAATCGGTAACACTTTGAGATGGCCCTCATTATATAATTACACGAGACATTACTTGTTTTATAAACTGATTTCAAATACTTTTCAAATTTACTTTAAAGAGGATACATTACTATGTATTAACACAAACACTTTCATTCAGTGGGTTACCGTAGGAAATAATATTTTATTGTCACATAAATTAATTACAAGGCATAAACTTCATATCACGCGTTTGTACAATATATTAGTTTCGATTGGTCACGTGTCCATATGACACGTATTATTGTTTCTGTTAAGAAACAGTCAATTTGGCACATATATGATTTGGTTTGGACCCGAACCTTCAGCAAGGTACAGAATGATTTGTATACATTCCAGAGGAAAAACGAATAAAACATGTAGGTATAATGTGTTGTATTTCTATGCAGCATTCTAATGCGTCTAACTAAACTAACCAACATTCTTACCCCATATTCCATACTAAAATATGCACAGACCGATTTTTTTAAAAATTATCTTAGTGTTGGAATGTTACACAGATTTGGTTGAAAAGCCAAAAGCAAATGTCAAATACATGTTTAAAAAAGTAATACAAACATTTTCACCAGCTGTCTAATGCCAGGCTAAGTTTTCCTTGAAGTATTTTATTTGCCGAAGTGATACTTATAGCTGCAAGAACATTGAAGGACTCAGTCGTACTAGCTGCTCTAGAAATTGTTTTTTGAGAGATGTTTACGCATCAACTATATTTTACACTTGTTGAAAAAGGAGCATCCATGAAACACCCGAGGCTACCTAAAACACCGGGGAGAGTTGGTGAACAGATGGGTGACATAAGACTTGAGGGCATTAAACGGCGAGAAATTATTTAAAAGTCTATTCAATGCGAGACTAAAACACTGCAATAAACCATTTGACTGTAAAGTCGCCAAAATTGTTCAAAATCTACAAAGGCGGAAGAAAATTACAAATGACCCTGATAGTTACAGGACATTTTCCTTCTTATCTGTTTTGCTCAAACAAAATGTATCAATATTAGACTTAATATATAGTACTAAATAAAGGTTCCAAATTTTCCTAATACTCAGCAGCAGGTATTTCAGATGGGATTGAGTTCCATTACAAGCATTACATGGTTTTATCTTCGCTAACTTCGAATTAGAATCAAAAGTATATGCCGCATCTTTGGACATAAAACGAATCTTTTCACAAAGCTTGTCCCATTTGAATTTCTAAATAAACCTCCTCACTGAAATTAAGAAATCATTCTATAATATCTATAACACTGTCATCTTAAATTGCAATAAATCTGCGCCTATCAGGCAAGGTTTCCGCCTAGACAGAGTGCTTGTCAGGATTATCTACCTGGTACATATCAATGATCTGTGAAAGTTTTTAGAAGATTCGAGATTAAGAGAAACTGTAGATTCAATCTTTTTTCTAGAAACCTTGCGTTAGCAGATGCTATCACCTCTATAAAGAAAACATATCCTTTTTTACAAGCAATGCTTGATATCGCTCACGTGCACTTGGTGAAATGGAATTTTAAATTAAATGAAAATAAGAGTTACATTGTCATCTTGAAATGAACCAGAGAGGAGAGATTTCAATTTCAAGTGGAAACTTAGAACAAACATCCAAACAAGCAAACACGTTGATATTTCAGCCTGGTTTGGTACCGTGGTGTCCTTGGGCAAAGATTTTTTCCTTCGATACGATATAACCTTTTAAAGTGTTGATGTGCTGTGAACGCATACAAAATCTTGCCATATCTTCTGAAATGAAGCTCTGTTTAGCATGTTAAACAAATACTCTTTATCATTCGAAAATGTATTTTACTTCAGCGTTGATAAAGCCAGATAATATAGTCAGTTCAATAATTAATTTCTATCCCCAACCTTTTTTTTACACCAAATACGACGCATGATTCTAAAGACGACTTTGGTAAACAAAGATCTGCCTGCAGAGACAGTATACTCCCGGGATTGGACCTGTTTTGCGTTGTCTTTAGTTGTTTCATTAAATATATTTTATTTCATTTTAGTTGGTCATTTCTGCGCAAAATGCTAGCGAACAACTATAGTACTTGAGCTTATCTTTTTAGAATTTAAATTTATGTTCCGTTAAGAAGCCTGGCATTGTGCATAGGGTTCAGAATTTCAAGAAAATGCATTAACCAGACTGTCCCCACCCGTAATCTTTTTACTTTCATTTTTCGTATATTTTAAAAGTAAACGTTCGTATATCCTAGCTAGATGTTTCAGGTAACCTTCAAGCTTCTTTCTTTATCATCTCATCTCTGTCTGCGTGGGTTCAAGTCTCGGGTTCGGCCAATGTGGTCATGTGCGAAAGCTTGCCAGTTGCTTCTCGTCGGTCGGTGGTTGTTTCAAGGGTTTTCACGGGTCCTTCCTCCACCATTAATAATGGTCGCCAGGCATAACCTATCTTATACTGAAAACTGAAAACTGACCTTAAACCCTAAAACAATAAAAACAATTTTTTTAAATATCTGAATAATATCTTTATTTTATATCTGAATGATGGGTACTGTTTTAAAACTGATGGCACGCAACTGTTGTAATTATTTAAACTTGAGAGATAGCTTATAAAGTTCTATCAATAACGGTTGTTATGAGTTTTCTTTATGTTGTCCAAATAACAGTTGTTATTACTTGTTTTCTTAATTGCAGAATATATGAAAGAATAACTGTGAATATCAATTTCTGTATATCTAAGGCAGGCAAAGTTTGTTTACCTTCTGCTTTTCAATTACATAAAACATGAATGCTGCAATCAGAGAGCACACAGCTTTCCTAATTGTAACCACAAAATTACCATATCTGCATATGGTTTTAAGGTGCCAAAAAGAGAGACTAACCCAAGCATTTAAATATATAACGTACTTTTCTTGAAATATACTGTCCTGTATTTTGTCGTACTGATTTACTCATGTTATATAGATATAGCAGCAGAGAGGGCGAACCCTACAATTTTTGCAACAAAATCGATCTAAACCGTCAAAACGGCAAATAGAGCCTTCCTGCGAAATCTCATGTTTTAACCAAAAAAAATAAAAATAAAGTCTCCATTTGGCAAATAGATCCTTCCTTGATTTCTTGCTCAAAACATGAATTTGCGCGGGTGATACTCTATTCGCGTTTTCGTTGCTTAACCATAAAACGTCGCAACTTGTTGTCATTCACCCTCTCTGCTGCTATGGGTTAATAATTCTTTTACGAGTTCAACCGAATATTTGATACAGTCCGATACGATATCGTGTCCGAGGGTCATGCAAATTTATTGTTGCAAATCCGTACGGGGTTGACTGAGCGTTACTAAAGAAATTTTTAAATTGATTGAAGTCCATATCGGAACACCATGTCTGCCAAATATTTCTAAGAGTATGAGTATCAACTCCGTTGAATACAGCAAGAATATTGCAGTTATCTCTGATCACTTTTGGAATCTGAGTGTATCGTTGAGTGACATATATCACGTCGGTGTTTTTATGCCTGCCTCGGGAAAATATTCTAGCTGGGTTTGTTTGTTTATCCAACATCACATCGTCGTATACGACTAAATTGTTAATGCTCCCATCAAGGTCATCCACTGATGGTGCCTCGTCAATATCGGTTATAAAATCAATGGCGTTCTCACCCTTAATTTCTGATGCATTCTCGTTAAAATCCTTTAACACTTCATAGCATCGTTGATCATCTACGCTAGGGGCAATTAAATACAACTTATCCCACTTCATCCATCTCATTATTAAATTGAGCAACAATTGCGTTTTACCGGATCCAGATGGCCCGATTATAATCATCCGGATAGAGTTTGGTAGCGCTGCATGATGCTTAACCGGTTCTCTTGCTTTAGTCGCTGAAAAATCAATTATATCCATATTTCTATACATAAATTATGGATCTATATTGTGTGAAGTGTAAAACGCGTACTGGCACAGATGACTTGACGACGATTACAACTAAAACTAACCGATCAGCGCTTTCTGGTAAATGCGTGCAATGTGGTACAAAGAAATTTAGATTTGTGTCTATGAGATCTGCAGGAAATGATGATTTAAAAAAAAACGAGGGGGTGATATCGCAGCTAAATTGGCAGAACTCCCTGGAACCCCATGGGAAAAATACTCCGGAGAAAAGCACCTTCCAGGGTATAGCTACTGTGGACCGGGAACCAGACTTGATATCAGACTTGATGATCAAAACCAACCTCGACGTGGTGAAGAACCAATAAACGCCATTGATAAGGCCTGTCACCTTCATGATGTTGCTTATAAAAGCAATAATCTGCAACACAGGCATCTAGCAGATGTGAAATTAATTCATGCGTTAAATGCTATTCCTGATAAATCCTTCAAAGAAAAGTTAGCTTCATTTTTTATAAAATCGGCTATGAAAGGTAAATTGATGTTAGGTGCCGGTAATTAATAATATGGAATCAATTTATTATTCCCCAAGAGGATACTGGAGGGGTAAGGCAGCAATCAATAAACTCGCCAGCGCCGCAAAAGTGAAAAAGGCTACTGCGGCTAATTGGTTATCCAAACAGGCACTATGGCAAATTTATCTACCACCGCCTAAACAAATCAATTTATCGCATTTTGATGTTACTGTACCCAATGAAGTTTATCAGGCTGATTTATTGTTTTTACCACATGACAACGGTTACAAATACGCTCTAACCGTAGTTGACGTTGCGAGTCGATACAAACAAGCAGAACCGCTAAAAACAAAATCATCACCTGAAGTTGCTTCTGCATTTGAAAAGATTTATCGACGAGGCCCACTACGCTGGCCAAATCTATTACAAGTCGATCCTGGCAAGGAATTTCAAGGTGCTGTTTCAACAACGATGAAACATCATAATACCACGTTACGACGAGGACATACTGCGTTACATCGCGATCAGGCAATTGTTGAACGATTTAATCAGACACTTGCTGAGCGGTTATTTGGATATCAATACGCGAAGGAGTTTATTCAGGATAAAAGATCCCGTGAATGGGTTAAGAGATTACCAGGTGTAGTTACCGCAATCAATAATGAGATTACTAGAACAATCAACATGAAACCTAGCAACGCTATTAAAAAGAAGTATATACCCGTACAACCACAAAAAAATTTTCGAGAACAAATTCTTGGTAGTAATGTCACTGTAAGGTATTTATACGAACCAGGAGAGCTTGAGGGTGGTAAAAAAAGAGCTACTCATCCTATTTGGAGTGTCACCGTACATAAAATATCTAGTATAACACGATCAACTGGTAGACCAGCAATCTATAAACTGGATTCAACTGCCCCTCAGCGAGGATTTACTCGACAACAACTACAGGTAATTCCCGAGGATACTCAATTACCACCGCGTGGTCTTAACTAGCACCTCTTCGTCTGTTGCACTCAAGACAAGTCAGCATAACGTTATTTCTAGTATGACCAATGCTGCTATTCCTTCTGTCTACGGTAAATTGGCGAGGATCTTTATCCGACCAACTCCAACGCATTATACAATTGCAACTAGCGCAGTGATTATTCTGTTGTTGCTTCAGCGAAATTATTAATTCAGCATCAATGTCAAATTTTCTATTATTTTTTTTATCCTGTTGTTTATAACCAGAGAGTTTTTTTTCTGATTATGATAACCAGAGAGTTTTTTTTCTGATTATGTCCTTGACTCTATCAACGCTGACATCATCATCTAAAACGATTCTTCGGAGTTGATTTATACTTCGTACTCTGGATACTGCGAGATAAACTAAATTTGACCACTCAACGCGATTATCTACTATCAAAATAATTGTGTCTGTGATAGTTAATCCCTGTGAAGAGTGTATTGTTGCTGCATATCCTAACGTCCATGGGGATTTATCAGCATGCAATGTATCTTCTACGACGCTGATATCAACCAGCACAATATCATTTAACACTAAATTCTGCTTTTCACGTTGTCCAGGAATGTCAACGTCGATATTCTGCTTTCGTGTATCCGAAGGTCTATAACAGAGCGGTACTGGAAGTGTTGCAAATTTTTCTTTATGCAATTCAAATAATTTCATCTGAAGTTTATCTTTGACTATTTTTCTACTTGCGATTATCAAATCGTTTGGTCTCCACGTTTCCCAAAAATCATTCATGGGAGTTTCTGAAATTATTTCACGCATTATTTCACATTGGATTCTATCCGGTTGTAATCTGATTAGTTGTTTAAACTCGCGTAATATTTCATCTAATGATCTAATGTCATCATTGATCTCTTCGTAATAATCAACGTATGATTTTAACCATTCATGAGGAGGTTCACCGACAAATGGTGGTGGTTGGCCTTGATCGCCGCACATTATAATTTTTGTATTTTTCGTTGACAACCATTCAAGAAATGTTTTTAGTACTTGTAACGGTACCGTGCATATTTCATCCCATAATATCACCGGTGGAATAAATTTCTGTCCCATTCTTTCAGGGGTCCATTTATCACCGCTCCATCGGAAGAAGTTGTGATAAGTACCAGAATTTTTTACATCTCGTTGTTTTATGTCTCTGGCAAGTTTGTGAGTTGGCGTTAACACATTCATGTTGATTTTATTATTAAATAAATTAATTACTCGTGTTATCTTTCCTGACCCACTACAACCGTTTAAATAAACTGTCTTGTATCTACATATTGGATCAGATATCGGTGGTGCATTAGAAAATTCTGATAATTGGTTGCTTTTCAAGTATTTATCGTCGTTGGTAACATCTGCCGATTCACAATACTCGTGTAGCGTCTCCTTTTTAAATCTCCAACACCCCCACGCTTCCTCCGGGGATGTGAATTCAGCCACTGCTGATCTGTATTTCTCGTGGATATACATAGAATCAGTGGCTACTTTAACTACGGTATTAGGAAATCTATTTATCATCGAAAATAAATTGATAGAAGCATAAGCTAGCATAGAACTTCTCAAATGCGTATATTGTTTAATATATCCATCACAATAGGTAACAATTGTACCTAATCGTCTTCCATTGGATAGGA
Source organism: Unio delphinus (assembly GCA_029339505.1). NCBI lineage: Eukaryota > Metazoa > Mollusca > Bivalvia > Unionida > Unionidae > Unio > Unio delphinus. The sequence goes on from JAQISU010000096.1 coordinate 3,552,533, forward strand.
AAGCGTCTTTACGATTTACAAGTTTTCCCTGTTTCGTTAAATCCGTTACAATAAAATCGTATTCAGCGATGTCTATGATCAACCGCGAAGAATATTTTGCATTGTCGTATCTTCCACCTTGGGTAAATTTACCGATTATTCTTCGTCCAAAATCTTTTGCTTGTTCTTTTTTAATTTCAAATAACTTCTTAGACCAATTCATGATTTGTTCTTCATTGAAATCTGGAAACTGTTTTCGCTGTTCGCTAATTATACGATCTAGATCGGGTTGTGGTAGCCAAACTTCTTTCTGAGCTCGATAGCATATAATAGCTTCGGAAACAATCAACGATATTAGCATATCACAATCAATCATATATCGTAGTAACACTATTGGCATCCAGGCCTTTTCAGATATATGTCTACCAAGCCAAACATAACTACACGGATGTAACCCTGTAGCGAATTCGAATAATATCACACGAGCGAATCCGGTTAAATCAAAATCAGGTAATGGACCATTAATCGCAACACGAGTCATTTCATGTGTGGGGTGTCCAAATCGTTTGAAGTAGTTACTACATTCTCCATACCCGAGGTAACTTCCAGGATAACACGCGGATATATCAATTGAAATCATACCGCCACGATGGTATTTCGTATTCCACAGTCCTCCATGACCAAATGCGACGCAACTCAATTTAACGTCCTCGAGAAAATCACTTTGTGTTGGACGCCATGAGTTTTTTTTCTCTTGCGAAGTGAGCTACCACTGATGGAATAGTAAAACTATCCGTTAATAGTTTTTCATGGAAACTCTCCGGTGAAAAATCATTAGCGATTTTTCTCATTCTATTATCTAATTCTTCAACGCGAAATAATTCACCATTTGGTCTTACAAATTGATCGAATCCTATTTCGGGATCTTCATCACTTCTAAGTAACCACACTGACACAGGATCATCTTTACACAACGTATGAATAGCATCGAATAATTTCTCATTATAAAAAACATCCCCGACGAATTCCTCGGGGATATATCTCACGGTTCGTTCTCGTGGAAATATTGTTACTGCAGGTGTCCACGCGTGTTTGTTATGATCAATAATTTGTATTGGCGCTCCATTTTTGTTATATTTCAGTTCGTATAAAACTTCTCCGGTTATCGTCATAACGGTTATTGGGAATCTTAATGATGCTTCTAATTTAGCTATATCAGAAATCTTTGCACCATGCTGTTTCACCGTCAGTTCCCATTCGGTTATTTTCCTACGTCGCAGATCAGTTAGTTTATTTCCTCGGGATGCATTTGTGAAGTGTTCCATTACCCGTGTTGCTACACAATTCAGTGAACTAGAATATTTTATAGGAGCTAGTTTTGCGATATCGGGTTTATCATTTAGCGGGTATATTCCATAAACGATTGCTGTTACAGGATAAGATCTCTCGTAGTATGGTTTGTCAATTCCAGTTAGAATTCCTGGTTTGGAATCTCTACTTACAATGACAGCTTTTTTATCCTTGAGGATTGGTTCAAATTTATCCCTGATAATCCATTTGCCTTCGACTTCGATAATGAATTTTATTCTGAAAAAATACTTCTGTTGGGAATTGCTTTGCAATTTACTCTTGGATTTCCAACCCGTTGGCGAGCCAAGGTGTGAAATTATCTCATCTGCTCTTTCATCGTTCATGGTAGCATCGATGTTCGGTACATTGACATCCTCGTGTATAATTCGATATGTCGACCAACAGTGTGCTGCACCGTCTCGGTAGAGTTCATTAAAACAGTCGCTGATTTTACTCAACAGGTTTCTATCACCGATTATCCGTTTTGGTGTATTAGACACTCTGTCGAGATTGAATTTAACATTTTTCGAAGGCTTAATTTTCGATAATCTCTTGAACTCCTCCATACTATAATTAAAACAAGCATTTAAATGAAAGATTTATGTATAATAAATCACTGCAAATGGCTCGTGATTGGATCAACGACACCGTGTAACAAATCATGCAGAAATGAATTCTGTGGGTATCATATGCAAAGTTTTCGACGTGGAAGCCTTGGTTCGTTACCCTGCATACGATGTGGGGTTGGAGTCAGGGGAAAATCGCAATTGTGTATCGGTTGTGGTGGAAAGCGATACAGGGAGTTGAAGCGTTATTATGATAAAAGAATCAAAAGTGGAAAATCATATGAATTTTCAATCAAAACTTCTGACACTGACCTTAACTCTGTCCCGGACAAAGTCAGCGACAGAGTCATTATTAGACCAAACACTGAATTAGACAAATAGTTTTAGTATACGAATGAACCAATAATTCAGACCACACCCTATGATTACAAATTATGAAGCATCCAGTGATGGTATTATCAGACACTGTAGACTGAAGAAACCAGTTGGGTGGGATAATGGTATGGGGTATTTGATATTTACTGTTGGGGGAAAGAAGAAATATTACTGCCATCGTTTCGTGTATAAATGTCATAATGGATTGATCAAAGATAGTTTTGTTATTGATCATAAAGATTCCAATCCTCAGAATAATTCTTTATCAAATCTAGAAGCTGTTACCCCAAGTGAGAATTCCAAACGAGGAAAGACTGGAAAATGCTCAAAAAAAGCGAGACCAGTAAAATCTTTTAATACGGCAACTAACGAAGAAAAAATATTTCAATCAATGTATGAAGCCGGTATGCACTTCGATATTTGTCGACCTTCTGTACGACTCGTTGCCGAGGGAATAACCAAGACTGCGATTTCGAAAAAGAGCGGACAAAAGTTAAATTCAGTTATGTCTGATGCGTCATATTTTTCATTTAGAAATATGTAATCACCATAGAATATGAATTCTGAAAAAATGAATAGCATTATAGCTGAAATAGCAAAATTGAAAAATCAGGATATCAAACTATCAGATGGGTTAAATCCTGATCAAATCATGTCGAATTTTCAGGATATAGAATACGGAGTAAACAACAATAAATATATGCTGCCAAAGAAATACGCGCTCATCAAAAAAATTCAGAATTCTATTCGAGACTCTCTTTCATTTTCCAGTGACGTAAGTGTGTTCGTCCTGTTATATACTATCGTAGAAGGAATACGAAAAGAATTAGGTAACGAATACGAATTGAAAAAAGATATCGACTTTAAAGTTAGAAACCTACGAGCGTTAATTCAAGAAAATGAACGATTTTGACCGTGACCGACCCTCAGAGAGATTTTGTCGTTTTTTGATTGATTGATTGAGAGATTTTTTTTCGACCCTCAAGGGAAATCAGTGAAAATATTTCACACTGAATAAAAAATAAAAATATTTCACACTGAATAAAAAATAAAAATATTTCACACTGCGTAAAATTAAAATCAAATCCTAACAGCTTTTTCCTATGAGAAATCCCATGCAAAATCGACTACTTTACCCGACGAGGTTTTTTTTATCGAAAATCAAGGAAAAATGACCAAAAATCAATGAAAACAGGCAAAAATTGATGAAAAATGACTAAAAAACCATCAAAATGAATCCTAACAGCTTTTTCCAATGGGAAATCCTATGCAAAATCGACTACTTTACCCGACGAAGACTGATCAAAATGGTATTAAAAAAACAGTGAAAAATAGGCAAATCAGTAAAAAAAACAGACAAAATCAGTCAAAAACAGGCAAAATCAGTGAATAAAAATAAAAATATTTCACACACTGAATAAAAAAAAATATATTTCAATGGCGTTGGCACTTGCGTCATCAATGAAATACTCCCACGATGGTGTTAAAAATCATCCGACATGTCAAATTGGAAAATTGTTTTCGTCTGTTAGGTCAGGTTCGGGAAAATTGTTTTACAATTGAAAAATTGTTTCTGATTTCAAATAATGGTCAATGAATCATTAACAACTAGATTGGCTCGTGAACGACTAGACGCAATCAAGAGATTTATACCAATTCGCGACTCTGTAAGAAATAAACTGCAACAACGACAGAGTTTACAAACTGACTTTGCTGCGGGATCTGAAGAATTGTTTAAACCAGTAACCACAGCAACGAAAGGGGTAGAGCGTGCTATACTGGGAGATGTTCCCGAGACGGGGAAATCTGTTATCGGTGAACTCGAAAAAATAGCAGCGAAAACTGAACAAACAAAACAGGATGTACAAAAAATGGAATAAAAAAGAACAGCAGATGATTTACGCGTGAGATTTAACGAGGAAGAGTTAGCAGCAATTGATAAGACTGATCCAACAGAAATTTCTGCGCTTGTTGTTACGACTTATGAAAACAGGAAAAATATGTTGAAACCAGAACATCATAAATATGTTAGAATTGCAAGATTTCAGTGAAAAATCCAAGGATTTCATGTCCTGGTAGTGTTCTCAGTGATATATCACGATTAGAAGTTCTTGTAGGAGGGTTCCGAGCTGGAAATAACTCACCGGAAATAATTAATGAAGCAGCTGATATCTGCAGGCGGTTATTTCAAGGCGGTATCATGGATATCAAAACATATCGAGATTTTATTGGCGAGTTATCAAGTGGGTATCACAGCGACTGAAAATCCCTTGAATTCTCATCACCGGGACTGAATTTACAATTGATAAATTTTTTTACAATTGAAAAATTGTTTCTGATTTCAAATAATGATCATACACTACAACCATGACAAACCAAGTAGAGCATACTACGTAGATGGTTTAGGTAATACCATTGCAGGGTTATTTGCGAGAATGGCTCCAAAAGTGATGCCGTTAGCTAAACAATTATCAATGAAAGCAATTGATGTTATTCGTGATAAGGGTATTAGTGCTGTTAGAGATCTTGCCGGAAAAGCGTTTTCAGCTGCGAAGAATAAAATAACATTGAAATCACGTACTGTACCAGTACTGTACGCGATTTCATAGTCGCGAATTGGTATAAATCTCTTGATTGCGTCTAGTTGTTCACGAGCCAATCTAGTTGTTAATGATTCATTGACCATTATTTGAAATCAGAAACAATTTTTCAATTGTAAAACAATTTTCCCGAACCTGACCTAACAGACGAAAACAATTTTCCAGTTTGACATGTCGGATGATTTTTAACACCATCGTGGGAGTATTTCATTGATGGCGCAAGTGCCAACGCCATTGAAATATATTCAATGTGAAATCACGGATGAAATCCAAAGGATTTTCAAAACCGTTACCGTCTACAGCGGAAATGCCTGCAAGTGTTAGTAAAATTATAAATAACGCAGTAGATGAAAAACTAGCGTCGTTGATAACCCCTGACCAAAGCAATATTGCAAATATGATAGCGGGAAGTGGCTTTAAAAAACTACGACGATGAAATCCTACGATGAAAATCGTTTACGATTTCACTATTTAGACTCTGATAAATAGAATAAAATGTTCAAAAGGTCACCTGATCCAGCGTTTGATATAGACGCCCCAGTTGGCAAGGATGATTCTGTACGCGATTATCAATATTATGCCTATCATGCAATAGACTCAAATAGTCGATCGCGAATTGAACTTCAAGTCCATGATACCAGTAAATATTTTCTACCCGCTGAAGCGTTTATTGAAGTAGAAGGAGAACTTGTAACAGCTGATGATACTCCTGCTGTACCAGCACCTTATCCAGTTGGTACTCAAGTCGGGTTTGTCAATAATGGTATCATGGCGCTTTTTGAGAGTGCTAGATATCTCATTGATGGAAAAGAAATCGAGTCGATAGATCGCGATGTTGATGTGGCTACAACAATAATCGGGTTAGCGAGATATTCCGATGATTATACAAGATCCGCGGGACCTTCTATGATGTTTGCAAAGGATAATAAAACATCCGCTGGAGGAAATCAATTTATTGTAAGACGACCAAAGAATAATGCTGGTGCCGCTGATGTTGATGTTGAAAATATGATTACAAACAACGATCCTAATTTCAATCTAGGAGCTGCAACACGTATTTCAATGTTGGAAGAGCGGCGTAAATTATTTTCATGCGCAATTCCACTGCATCACATATTTGGATTCTGTAGAAACGTCCGAAAAGTTATCTACGGGGCGAAGCATACAGTATCGCTTGTACGAAAGAGTGATGATAATGACGCAATTTGGAGGATTCCAGCAAACCCAGCTGCAGATCATGTAAATGATGATGCCGGTAAAGTCAATTTAACAAAAATATCATTGTGGATGCCAGTGTTGACTCCATCAATCACCGCAGAAGAACGATTACTATCATTTATGGACCACGGAGGAAAGTCGTTGTTAAGTTGGCTAACCGTGAGTACAGATGTGAAGCAATCAAATATCAACGGGTTATTCACTTGGAACCTAGCATCAAAACAAGGTGTTGCTGCGCCACGTCATATATTTATTGCGTTACAGGATAACACACGAGTTGGCGATCAACGTTTCAGTCATATGATATTTGATCAATTAGGTGTTAAGGACGTCTCACTGAGAATAAACGGCCAACAGGAACCATCCGAGGATATACAACTTAATTACACAGAAAATCATATTGCACGAGTTTATCATCGTCTGTTGTCATTTATGGCACGCGATCAAAATGTCGATACTGGTCTGCAAATATCACAGTATGATTTTAAAAATCTGTATCCGATCTATTACTTTTCGTTGGAACATCTCGATTTGACAAGACAGTCTGTTGTTGATATACATTTTAGAGCTAATAATGTGACTCGTGGTGCTATTGCTAATTATAGAGCGGTTGCTGTCATTCTCAGCGATAAATCAATGCTACTCGAAGGTGATGGTGGAAGAATGAGAGTGGTAGATGCACCAGTGGAAAATATGTAATCGAAACTTTATAGCAATTAGATCAATCTGTTATTGTATAATGTCGTATAGTAATATCAATGTGTCGTTGACACCTGGTCAATTAAAAAAATGTGGAACCACAATCACGCTGAAACCCAATCAAATGACTGGCGGGGCTAATAAATTATCGTTGACAACTCGTCAAATAAAACATTTCAATGATGCACTTGTAGCAAAAAAGGGTGTTCAGATTACTATTTCTGCGGCTGCTATAAAAAATATGATAAAAACCGGCGGTATATTTCCATTGTTAGCTGCGATTCCAGTGTTGATTGCGGCAGCAGCCCTAGCGGTGGCTAAAGCGGCAGCGTTAGGGGCTGTTGGTACCGCGGCAGGAATGGCACTACAGAAAGCAGCGGGAAAGGGGTATAAAAAAAGGGAAAGGGTCTAAGACTACCAGGAACCCCGTATCGTTGGTACAGCGGAAAGGGTCTAAGACTACCAGGAACCCCGTATTCATGGTACAGCGGAAAAGGCCTGAGACTAGGACCGGTTTATTAATTCAGAAATCTTCGATTTCCGAACCTATGGTTCCCAAATCTTCGATTCCTATGTCCAATTTTGATTTAATGGATACTGCTAAAAAAAACTAGCGATTAAAAATTTCAGAGGTGTCTTTATGAAAGATCAGTTGCCGACACAACCAAACAACACTGAAACCGGAATCATTAATCTCGATAACAGCACCGGACCCGGAACTCACTGGGTTGCATACGCTATTGATCCACGTGGGATTGTCTATTTTGATTCATATGGATTAGCCCCACCAAAAGAGTTTATGCGTTATATAAAAACTTTTCCAATGAAGACTTGGTATTCTACGCTACCAACACAACAAATCAATGACCCACCAATATGCGGCAGTGAAGTATTAAATGTCCTTGACGCTATTTCAGCATCTAGAAAATCACCACACATTGTCGTAAATGAATACACTAGTAATCGCTTTTTAGAGAAAGAGGTATAAAATAACATGATTAATATTTAGTGGAGATCTTTGAAACCCAAACCCGATGGCACTGCAAAAATGTCTGCAACCGGTGATATAAAAAAAATAATCGAAGATGAAATCAATGAGACGTTGAATTTAGCAAGTGTTGATCCTAATGAGATAGTTGTATTTCAAGACAAACAGGGTAAATTGAAAACTAGTGATGTATCGTTGGATGATATATTGGTTAAACAACGAAACGCAATCGAGGATACTATCGCGTTATTTTCCGATCAGGGTAAACTCAAACCGGGTGTACTTTTTTCGACGATTGCAGATAGATTCAAAACTCTCAACGATTCTGTGTTGGAACTAACAGCACTTCAATCTAAAAGTGAAGAACACGGAAAACAGTTTACCTCATTTCGTAGAAATATCATTAATAAATTTATTGGAACCCCGTTGGATAAAATTGAAATAAAACTTCCGGATATCAAAAAATCCATCGATGAGACGAAAACCTTCATCGAAGCCATCGAAAATGATATTTCGAGGATGATAACAGTCATTGAAAAAACAAAAATTCCTCATGAGAAAACCAACAACGTAGTATACACAATCCAACACGGATCATTTGCGTGGACACCTACAAACAACAAATTAGATATCACTGCAACCGTTAAGGGTATTTATCGATTGACACTGGTGACAACGACTTAATTTAATATTTCATCGTCGAGTTCATCCGGGGTCAATAATACGATTTCAACGATCATCGACAAGGATACAACTGAACAGTTCACGATAACATCTACTGATAAAAATTTGGTTAGGGTTTCAACAACATGGTATGTGGAATTCGTAGCGGATTTAAGTAAATAACTTAATTGAAAGGAAAATCCTTCGGATTTCACAATTGAAAACGCTAGCGTTTTTAAAATAAAAATGATTTCATCATCGCAATATCGCTATAATCAGGTCAGAGAATTTCAAACTAAACTCAAAACCCTCGCCGAGGAGTATCAAATAAAAATAAAAAAATACCGACGAAGAATCACCGCAATTGATGTTACTGTGTACTCGGTGTCAGCCGTTCTCGCTGGCGCCGGAATAATACTTGCATCGGTTACAATGATTGCCCCGGTCGTAGTTCCAATTTGCATTTCTGCGGCGGCTACAATCGCGGGTATATCAACCGGGATAACAAAAAGATATCATCATGCAGCCAGAGTAAACTGCAAGATTACCTAATCAAATTTCATACTGTATCAACCGCATACTCGCAATTATCCTCGATGATATCGTCGTCACTCGATAATACAATTATATCAGATAGTGAGTTCTCAGCGATGGCCAGTATTTACGATTCCGCGATATCGAAATTAGAGCGACAACAACAGTATAATAACAATGACAACACCGATGAAATTAGAAAACACGAACCCGAAAACCAGAATGATCTCAATAACCTCAACGATATCAGATAGTGAGTTCTCAGTGATGGTCAGTATTCACGATTCCGCGATATCAAAATTAGAAATAAATCATGAGTATAATAACAATGACAACTCCGATGGAATTACTTCAACGAATAGTGGAGAACACGAACCCAGTACAAACAAGCACGATATCAATAACATCAACGAATCCTGAATTCAGTGTGAATTTCCCTAGCACAGTCCCCGTAAAGGAGATCGCGCTAGCAAAACTACGGGTGTATCACAGTTGGCCTAATATCAGATCAAAATCATTTGGTGGTCAACAACCGAATAATTCACTGGTATTTGCGAATAAGAATCGCGAAGACGGGACTCCAGACTGGAACGTTGTTTCGATACCAACAGGGTCATACCAAATTGAACAAATCAATAACGAATTAGCGCGTAGAATAAAATCGATTACTGGAGTAGAATCGAAAATCGCTATAACGGTTCATGAGCCGACGCTATCATCCGCAATTGAAATAAGCACTGAAGGATACGTCGTAGATATCTATCAGAGTTCTATTAGAACCGTACTAGGATGGCCTGAATTACCACCAGTGGGGAAAACCGTTGATTTACCAGAACCACAAAAAAATAATTATATCACAGACAGGATAAAACCTTATAATCCAATAAGGAGTTATAAAGATCACCAAATCACTATAGATTTTTTTGGTATCGGATTCCATCCAAGTGTGGGGGTGGACCATTGCAAGGGTATCATTTTGTTAACAAACCTAAAATTATTGAAAATTTCTCAGCATTGAATAATGATTTATCGCTGTTGTTAATATCTCTCAAATCCGGTACTCTTACCCTAGATGAATTTATCAGCGTCGTAGAAACATGCAACAAAATTATCGACGATATGGAAACATTTAATTTGAAAATTATTCAGGATATATTAGATGACGATAATCCCACATCGAGAATACAATTTGCATCAGACTATAAAATCCCCGTCAAAGATATTCCAACATTTAAACTACCAGGATATAACGTACCAAAACTAAAAAAACTTCTCAGTGACACCATCGATATTGGTTTTAGAATAATTCATGATGCATGGAGAAAAACAGCATCACCGGAAATAAAAATCCTCAAACATAATAATGATCCAGATGGTGGCGGCAGGCATATCGCTCCGTTCAACGTGAATATATCCTCAGTGATTGCGCTCAATTTAGTATGCGATGTTATCGAAGGAAGCTATCAAATTAATCTCGAACGATCAAATCAAGCTCAGCAAGGATATATTCTTTATTCTTTTGCACCAATAGCCCCTCCAGGATTTTTAATAATCGAGTCTCCGGTTAATCCGGTCTATATGCGGTGTCATAATGATTCATTAACCAGAATTAATTTCAAACTCACAGATCAGTCCAATAATCTAATTGATCTACAAGAGGAGGTGTTAGCGATTAGTCTGTTTGTGAGATCCTAAAGACTGGATCAAATATTCGGTTGAAATCGTAAAAGAATTATTAACCCATAGCAGCAGAGAGGGTGAATGACAACAAGTTGCGACGTTTTATGGTTAAGCAACGAAAACGCGAATAGAGTATCACCCGCGTAAATTCATGTTTTGAGCAAGAAATCAAGAAGGCGCTATTTGCCAAATGGAGACTTTATTTTTTTTTTGGTTAAAACATGAGATTTCGCAGGAAGGCTCTATTTAACCGTTTTGACGGTTTAAATCGATTTTGTCGCAAAAATTGTAGGGTTCGCCCTCTCTGCTGCTGATATTATTATTATTTTCGCAAGCTCAACGTCTCTAGGAGCAAGTTCAAATTAACAGTCAGACTGCCCCAAAGACATATGATATTCCGGTTTGCAGTTAACGATGAAAATATTCCAGTAGTAGGTACAAAGGTATGTTATCGGTTGTCGATGACCACCACGTTAGGTGTCATTGTTGAATTAGCAAACCCATTAAAGAGAAATTTGCCTACATGCATGCCAAGTCTTTGTTTTCTTTTGCGGAAAATAAACGTTTTAGATCATTGCCTTATACTTTGATTAATTGTACTGATCAATATTTAATAAGTTGTTGACACATTTTCAGATTTTATTGTAAAATATCGGTGGTTCATGGTGCCAATGAGAGAGAGAGAGAGAGAGAGAGAGAGAGAGAGAGACAGAGAGAGAGAGAGAGACAGAGACAGAGACAGCGACAGAGAGATAGAGAGAGGCATAGAGAGAGCAAAGTGCAATTTGCATAAGTGAGCTTCATCTTAAAGTAGAAAGAGCCGTCATGGGTCAGTTGGCTACCAGAAGGTTTCGATGTATTATCTGAAGAGTCATAACCCCCAAGCGGAAAGCAAGACATCAGACCCAGAATGACAACCGGTAGGGAACTGAAAAAGAATGAAAATCATCAGCACTAAAAAATATTTAGCAAATCAAGGGAACTATTTCACCATCTTTTGTGTGTTATCTTCATCACCACAGCGAAATGTTTTTGGGTGATCCTTCACTAGCTGAATGATAATAATAGTTAAAGATTTATATTAGTTTACGCAGAATTCTTTCATAAATAGATTAGGTTTATAGTTTTCTCAATTAATTATTTTGATATTTGTTTTTTAATAACATTTTTACCCTACGATATATTAGCAAAGAGTTTGATGACGGCATATCTACTACGATTATATCAGGATGTTAGAGCGTGGAGTTTTCCTCAGGAAACGAGTTCATTTTTTCCTGTTTCTCTATTAAATATTCTGCACAAATTGTTTTATTTTGGTTTTAGAATGATCATAATTTAGTTTTATGACCTTACTGCATGGGCACTACCTCTCATTAGTTTTTCGCTAAAAACAAATATCACAAACACAGTTTATGCAGCGAAATACACCTTCTAAGAGCTCTGAAATGTTCGGCAGAAAATCGCTCTTCTATATGACTAACACGCTAATACATTCTCACCAGTCGTCCTCTCCAGGCGATTTTACAGTCCTGTTTGCAGATTGCCTCCCTCCGTGACAAACTACAAACATGACGAACAATTTTAAAAGACTCATAGTCACCTCAGTTGTGAAACAGAATTTCAAAATCAGCCATTAACAGCAATTGAGAGTGCCTCTTCTGATCATGATAACGAAAGTTCCAAAGCCATGTGAACATAATCCGATTCCCACATCACTGCTGAAATGATCAGATTCAACAGATTCGTTATGTGTCAAACAGGTTTTTTTATTTCAAGGTGATATTGTTTTATAACATTTGATGGAAATAACAATTTATTGAAAATTTATACCATAAATATATTTAAATATTTATATTTATGAAATATTATTCATTAATGCGATAATATTAGATATGGAGATATGTTCTCAATTTTAGAAAACCAGTTGAACAAGTATAGCTCACTAGCCTGTACCGTAACAGTGAACTAAACTTGAACAACAACTAAATTATAAATTAGGCGATCGTGTAAATTTGTATATTGTTGTATTATATTTTATCATTTCATACAATTTTGGGGAGGTATAATGTGTTCCCAACAGATCAAACATCGCCTTTAAATCACAAACATTACATTGCGCCAGTGTCACCGCTGCTGACAATGTATACTCCAGGCTTTGATGGTAGTCTGAAAACTGTAATATTGCATAGTGACAAGTTATTGTGGAGAGAGAGAGAGAGAGAGAGAGAGAGAGAGAGAGAGAGAGAGAGAGAGAGAGAGAGAGAGAGAGAGGGAGAGAGAGAGAGAGAGATTATCACCGTGCTAGAAACGATTGACATACATTGCATATGAATTCCGGGACTGAACTCAAAACACCCTTTGTGTAATTCCATCTCTGCTGGATACCAAAGTTTAAGGTCCAGATGGTTGAGAGTGATGACAAGTATGCTAATTTGTTACAGTACTAGTGAACTTTATTCATCCATAAGGCAAATACTGATTCTTTCAGCTGTCTTGTCACAGGAAAATATTTAAAAATTGTCTTTCCTGTAAACAAATGAATGTAAAAAGAGGGGTTGATGGCAGTGTTGGTTAAGTATAAAAGCCACTAGTTGCATAAGGAATTAACTTTAATACCTCAGTCAGAATCTGACAAGCATCATTTAAACAAAAATCATTAGTTAATTTTTATTTGTATCTTTCATGTAATATTATGATCATTTTTCTGCAATGGGTCATCGTCTGACTAAAATTTGCAAAATAACCTGTCCAATGAGACCTTAATGCAGTTGTATTTGTTCTGTAACTATGAGAAATTCTCAAATGTATTCTTTATATGTGTTCAGCTGTACTTGACAAATATTCGTCTCAGTGCTTCTTTGGATTTCGAATTAGCATAGAAACGTTTGCTTTTGACAAACGTAGAGTGTGCAACTTCTGTCTGACATATCGATTATAGCGGGTGCTAGTAAGGGTGTAATTTCCACGCCCGCTACTGATAACAACTAGCGAGAAAAACAAATAAATAAATAAATAAATAAATAAATAAATAAATAAATAAATAAATAAATAATTAAATAAATAAATAAACGCAGAATTGTGTAATTTTATTTCTGGAATTTTTGCGTGTGGAAATTTAACGACATATAGAACTGAATCCGAGTTTATCAAACACGTATGCCACTAGTCCTATAGACCCAACCCCAAATCTGTGTTGATACTAAAGGACAAAATGTGGATACGATGTTACCTGTTCACTAAGATGTGATATTTTGCTGCAAGGAAATCTTTCTGGAACAAATCCGGTAACTCTTTAGACCATACCGATTTTTGCATGTTTTAATGAGGTGGTGATAACAACCCTTAAAACCGCCATTCAGTATCATGAATGGAGAGGAGCTGATTTATCGGCCTAATATGCCATCACTACAGAACGAAAACTGCAAGTCCCAATACCTTAAAAAATGTTTAGAAACAAATTAAATAAAGTGTCTGCAAATCTGGACACGAGAATCAAATTTTGAAAGTTTAAGTGACTTTTGCTTAATAATGATAAAAAATGAAAATAAATTCGTTTCTAAGTTTTAAAAGCTGACTTTAATGGTCTCTAAGTTTAGTCGATTCATCCACGCGCCTACAAAATTTAATTTTTTTATTTACTCGAGTTTGTCGAGACAAACGGACTGACAGAAATAAATCAAGATGAGGAGTTTGAACAATTTCAAAGTATTTTGAGTTTAATGATTAGATCCAACCGGGCATTTCATAACAACTAAACGTTAGGTTCCCAACTGTATTTGTTATCATCATTTGTATATACACCTATCACCGATCACATCTGGTTTTAAATACAGAAGGAATGTTTAGTACATGAATTACCAACCTACAACGAATAACCAAACGTTCATTACGCTTAGCTAGACTGCTTCTACAATTCCATGTACGTCATCATGACACGTACGCCATGGGTAACATCCAAGCCCACATAAGAATTATTTTTTTGAATCAGTGTAGTATTTGGCAAAAATTAAGATTAAAATATACTGGAATGTCTAACACAAATACCAAAAAATTATTATTGAGAAGCAAAAAGACATGAATGGGTTATGGAACAGTGAACAAACGGAATGTTATCTGTCGCTGTTACAAACTGACCTCTGCATTGGAACATAATAGCATAGTGTATGCATTTTCCACTAGAATGATCAGAAAAAGCGCAAAGAGTCGCTCAGGCAGCATGAGATAACACTCGATGGCGTTATGCCTCGTTAATTAATATATTGGTCTGGTAACCAAACTAGTCCGGATTTGATTTCCCATATGGGATAGGCCCTGTTGTGGACCGTGGTGTGTCCTTGTGCATATTTATACTTTTTTCAATGTTATATAACGTGCAAAGTGCTTACATATTGTAAACACACAACAACAACAACAACAACAAAAACCACACACACGCACGCACGCACACACATCTTTCTTTTTCAAAATATTGTGCGCGATATTTATCTGTTTCGAACTTCTTTTTTCTACATGCATTGATTTCAGTCAAAGGAAACTGGAACGGCTGCGCACTCAAGAAGTGTTCATTCCTGTGTTTCATGCAATATTTGACTGAGACGCTTGAATGTGCAGTTTCTGTAAGTTCCATGCCATTACAGGGGATGTATAACTAGTCGAGGGAGGATGGGAGATAGGTGGGTGCAGGTTTATAAATTATGTGACAGGTAGACCTGGGTTTTATTATTTAAATTGGGACAAAGTTTTCTTCAACATGCATAATAATATTTTTGTCCATGTATTTTGATCATTCAATGCAACCTACCCGGACTGTTCCAATGGATTTACTCAAATAGTATATTAAACATACTTAAAATATCTAGATCAGATTGTTAAGCAGTTTGATATTATTGTAAACAAACTAATGGAAAGATACAATACCCATACATTTTCTAAAATTCAACACAAAATGTAATTTCTTAAAATATCAATGGAAACGATTATAGGAACTTACAGTAGTGTGAATTAAATCCCAATGCATTTCAGTTTAAATAGGCTGATGTATCAGCAGTCCTGATGAATTGCAATGGTATAATCCAAATTTTGTTACAATGTATTATAAATAATCCTGAAATAGTGTGCATTCCCTCAATGACCAGAACTCTTTTAGTCGACAGTGTCTGATAATACCATCACGAGATGCTTTATCATTCTTGATGGTGTGATGTGTTACTAACTCTTGCTCATATATATATATATATATATATATATATATATATATATATATATATATATATATATATATATATATATATATATATATATATATATATATATATATATATATATATATATGTTTAAATTATCATTAGTTGTGTAAATTATTACTTGAGAATCTAGACAAGTTATCTTCTACACTTTAAATAGCCATGCCATTGTCTATATTTCTTTTGTCATAATATATTTTAAATTCTCTATTTTTTTTACCGCCACATTGCAAACACAATTGTGTGTTTCCTCTAACTCCAATACCATATCGTAAACATGGTTTGGATCTTAAACTTCATCGCTGCACACTTTCCAAATGATATCCGCATAATTCATTTGCACAAGAGTTATTAAAAAGTGTTAAAACCCTATCACCAACCACCTGCACTGATTGTTTGTTTAAGTCATTGTAAATAATATATTTTATTTACATATTTGTTTAAAATAAAATATGGAAGAGTTTAAGAGATTGTCCAAAATCAAGAACTCAAAATAAAAATTTTATTTTGATAGAATATCTCCTGACTTACCAATAAAAAATATGTTTAATCCGAAGAACAAACATTTCATTAACAAAAATTAACGATAGCAAGAAGGAATTTAGCAATGATGGCGCATCTCACGTATGGTCAACGTTCAAACTCACTGATGGTGTCTATGTTACGATGAACGACAAACGAGAGGCAAATATCATTAATTATCTCGATAATCGAAAATAATTTTTCATAGTAACATTTTTTGTATTAGCAGAAAAAGATAATTCGATTATTCGTGAAAATATAACCCTGTTCTTCATAACGATGAAATTTTCATACTGAGTAAACAAGCCCAAACTAGGAATGTTGACTGGTATAGATAAACCATATTATGACAGAGTGTATACTGTAACCGCAATTATTTATGGATTTTAACCGATAAATTAAAACCCCAGTGTTGGTAATCTGAAACCGATGAAATTTTTAAAATTAAAATGTGTAACAGAACGAGTAATCGAACATTTTACAAACGCTATATGTGGAAACGGTCTAACGGACAAAAGACGTATAAAAATGTGAGGGGAGAAATAGTTAAAGACACCGGGGTGTCTATCAAAGGTGTCACTGTGCTAGGAAAAAAATTCCTAATATCAGTAAAAACGATAACCTCAGATATTTTGTAGGAATCAAAATTAAATCAAAAGGAGCTTTAACTGAAATTATTGATCATAATGCCCATGCGTAGACTAATGTATAAACAATATTTCCACGAGATAGAACTGTACAATTTTACTTAGAGAAAGACTCTGGAAGAAGCATGTTTGATTTTATTCACGTAATAAGTAAAACCGATTCTGTGTCACAGTTCTGAAAACGAAGATGAACCTATTTGACCAGATGGAAGTATTTGCAATAAAAAGTAAGTTTGATCAATTTGTAAGACCTAACGGCGAAATCTATTGTGAACAATCTCTTCATGAAATAAATACAAATCTTGCACAGAAATTTTCAATGGAGAATATTGAGCAATTACTAAAAACTAGTTTTTCAGTTCCGTCAGTTGCAGCACAGTTTGCAAGAGAGAAAAGTCCGTAGAAGCCAACAAGATATAAACTTCTCGAAGACGAACAATTAAGTTGCTGTGAATACGGACACGGTGGATTGTGGAATGCCAAGTATAATTCCATCGACGTTTTTCTGTGGATATAGTTGCGTGTTATCCGGGACGTTTTCTTGGCTACGAAGAATGTTTTGGATATTTTAAAATATTTGGACATCGCATACTCGATATGACCAGGGTATCAAAAAATGGACCACTACCCGATTTAAATCTAACCGGATTCGCTCGTGTTGCATCATTCGAGTTTGCCAAGAGTCTTAATCCAATTTGTTAGGTACAATTTGTGGCTATATCGATGATATATCGCCTCATTATACACAAGCTAAGATCGTCAATGCTCGCTTATGTTTCTATAAACTTGTTAACGATCCTATATAGATTCCCTAACACTGCAGACGGAGTTGCAATTAATTCATTTTATATCGAAAACATATTTAAAAAATAGTGACTCGTGGGCCTCGTTGAGAATAAAACAACAAATGTTCTATAATTATTCTGAATCCGCAGATGTTGAAATCAAAGATACTTACCTGAATTAAAGAATTTAATCAGATTAGAGTTGAATAAAATTCAGTGTAAAACAATGCGCAAACTAATTACAGACACTTCCATAAGTGATTTTTGAGATAAATGGAGACCAAATGAGTTGATAGTTGCAAGTAGAAAGATAGTTCGTGATACACTTGAGCAGCAATTACATAAGAACATTTTTTCATAATTGCCTGTATCGTTTATTATATACTAACTGATATACGACGACAGAATATTGAAGCTGAAATTCCAGGATCGTCAGGGATACAGAAAATTGTGTTAAATGATATTGTTCTAGTTTTTGGCAATGTGGTTGAGAATGCGATACAACACAAAACTTCATGGACCTAGGATAAGTAATGACACTCCAATCATCTCAAGGATTAACTATTTCTTATACAGTTGATCACGAGTCATAAAAATAACTCCGCTGTGGAGGGTCATTGTAAATTGTACTAACACCAACAATTTGTTAGTGATGATATAATAAGAAAACAACTCGCTAATTATAAACAAAGTGACAAGAACTAATTTTCGCGACTTTGATATTGATGCTGAATTTATAATGATGCTGAAAAAACAACAGCAGCATAAACATTGTCTGAACTATAATACAGTAATGTTGGAGCAGTATTCAAAACATGATCAAAGACAATTTACCGTAGATAGAAAAGATAGTAGTCTTGGTCATACAAGAGAAAATGTCATGCTGACCTGTCTTGAATGTAATAGACTTATAGATGCTAGTTAAGTGATCAGGTGATAATTGTGTATCCTCAAGTATTACTTGTAATTGTTCACGTAGACATCCACGTTGAGGAGCGGTCAAGTCGAATATCAAGTCGTATTCCAGGACCGCAATAATTATATCCAGGAAGATGCTTTTCTCCTGGGTATTTAGTACACAGAGTTCCTTGAAATTTCAACATTAATGTAGCAATATCACTACAATCTTAATGCTGAATTATAGGTAAAGAAAGAAACGTTTCTCTTCCTACATACAGAACATTTCCCACTATATGATATTATTCTATTTTTTTCTTGTAACTGTGGCTAAATCAATAGTTGTAGTTTTAATTCGACAACGTGAACAATATAAATCAATATAATTATAATATTAATATAACTGATTTTTTAGCGACACGAAAGCATTAACCAGCAAAACATCACACACCATAACCAAATTATATCCGGATGATTATAATAGGTCCATCTGGAAGTCTTAAAACGCAACTACTGCTGAATTTGCTATTGAGGTGGTTAAAATCGAATAAGGTAGATTTTGTAGCACCGTCTGTAGATGATTAGAGAAGGTATGATGCTCTTAAAGATTTTAACGAGAATGGAAAATTATTAAATGATCAAAATAACGATATTATTGATTTATAACCGATATTGATGAATCGCCGAGTGTTGATGAATTTGATGGATTTATTAATAATGATGTAGTAGATGATTATGTATTGCTTGACAAACATTCAAGTCCAGCAAGAATATGTACACGTGGTAGTACTCTTTTCAATAAATATTTTTACATTGAATCGATTTGACTTGAATTCTTTATTTGATTTGAATTTTTTCATTTATTTTATACAATCTAATTATGATGATGATGAAGAAGTCGAATTATATTACTTATCGTCCACTAGGTGCATGTAGCACTGTTTTAAGATTCCAGCAAAGCTGGATATTTAATTACTCCTGGGTGGAGGAATGGTGCCGCTTCCCCAGGCATTTATGTGATCTATGAGTACTTTTTAATGTGGCCGTCAGGTCGTGGTTTCTATGAAGTAACCATTGACGTGCATGGAGGACCCTGGGTGAGTGGGAATAGACCCAACACACACTCAACACTAACAGCCAATTAGGTGTGTTAATGGTGTGCAATGGCACAAGTGAAGGTACTGGAAATAAGTTTCACATCTCCGCGATTTGGAGCTATCCGAGTTGTAGCAAGAAAAGAGAGGTACCATTAAGTCTAAGGATGTCGTACAGCCCGCAACGTCGGGATTCAGTGCCTAATTTATATCTGGTCCAGTTATTACTAATGGAATTAAATCAAATCAATGAAGTCGTAACATTTGTTTAACTATCTTAACTTTCCAATAATTCTAGTACAAAGTGTACATGTATTAAGTCCCTAACACGTTTGAATACTATGATGTCTTTGCGATATAAATAAGTATAATCACTGCTTGGTAAAATTAGCTTGATAAATTTGGACGGTGTGCAAAAATGATTTAGTCAGGTTTCGTGAAATAGATTGTTCGAAAAGGGTTCTCGTACCAAATATGGACACTGCTAACCAGGAATGAAAGCAATCGGATTATTTGAATGTTGCTTTATCTTGTTTGTGTGAGTAGCCCCTAATATCAGTCTGCCATATGCTTCCTCATGGTGTACCAGCATATGGTTGTTCCCTCAGACCAGCTATCATTTAACTTTGTCCTGGGTTCTTTGATGCTGTTCCTCACCTGATGTTATTTTTCGGTTTTGGTCTAGTTGTCATGTCCCTTTATCCATCCCAACCCCTAAATTGGATTAACTCTGTGCTGTATTGAGTTAATAGAGTCTACAGCCCCATACGCCACAGTCCTTATAGTATTGAGTTGGGTGTCGGGTCTGTATGCCTAAAGTTACATAAAATTTAATTGCAGCCTTGTTCTTCGAGGCCTGGTAGTCAGGGGCTTTTAGACTACTTTATACTGTCTAAATTGGGACCATAATATTTGGACATAATTTTATTATAGTCTGGTCTCAGACCATCTACTTATATGTAATTCTTGGCCTTCTGACTTTCCAATTTCTACGTACTGGTCATTATTATTTGCTGTCCATGAGGCTGTATTGAGAGGAAAATAAGAGAATGTAAGACGAGCGAGGGTAGGTTCGTATACTTATTTTATGGGCTGCTTTTTGAAACCTATTTATTGTTATTTGGTCGTTTATTTTCTGCTTTTTACACCGTGTTTACTATTGCTTATTTCATCTATTTTGTTAACTTATTATTATTCCCTGAGTGATTTGATTACTCAAAGAGCATTGAGTAATTTTTCCAGGTTCCCTAGTTTGTTTCTAGGGTTACTCGCGTCTTTATTTTTCGGTTTGGTTTCTTAGTGTATGAGCCTTGGTGATCCCACGCCCACCGTAGTGTATGTGGGTTCCAAAGACGGTTAAGATCTACCTTCTCATTCTGGTAGTGCTTCGATTCCTTAAAGAGGATTTCTTTTGGATGCCTACCCCGGGAATACTCTAGTACTAATTTTTATGTAATCCTTTTGGTCTCCCTATTTTGTTAATAGGGTTAATTTTCGGTTGGTTGCTCAGTGTATGAGCCATTGTCATCTCATGCCCACCGTAGTGTATGTGGGTTCCAAGGACGGTTGAGATCTACCTGCTGATTCCTGATGGTGATTCCATCCCTTAAAGATTCTTTCATTTTTTATGAGTACTTTGTTTTGAGCTAGTACTTGGTTTATTCCTTAGTTGTTGTTGTTTTTACCCTATTATGTTCTTTATTTTCCTACTTTCTAAATTTTCTTTAGTAGCTCTGTTGTTTTTAAAAATTCAATTATATTTTTGAATGTTGTTTGGGGGATGCTATTTGTTGATTGAGGTAGGTCTGGGTATGTATATGTGGCTACTATAATTTGTTGTTCGGCTCAGGTATTACCACTGCTACAGCTGTTTTGAAAGGATTTTTTTTTTTGGATCCATCTATGTATATTTTGAGGTAATTTTTATATTTGTAGTTAATTGCTTCTGAAGCTAATGTTTTCTTAGTTAGCATTGTTTCCTTTAGTTGAAAGAGAGATACTGACTCATGGTTTTATATTACTCCATGGTTCTTTATCATATGTAATCTTACTTTCTGCTATACTTAATATTGTTGTTATGTTATTCCAAGGCTGCTTGACATATGAGATAATATTTTTGGACTGGAATAACTCTGTTAGAAGTTGACGTTTTAAATCACGAACTAGTTTTCCCATGGGGGGATTTTTTCATAGTTGTTCTGTTTCTCATCCGGGGATTTTTCCTCATAGTTGCCCTGAAGTGTACAATTATTTATTGTCTGGTACATTGCGTGAGTATTATGGTGTGTTGAAAGTCTTGCTGCATATTTCAGGATACCTTCCTGCCTTCTTAGATGTATCAGCAGTTCTCCGGTTCAGATTTACAGCTGAGCTAGTGAGGTTGATGGAAGTGCGCCTGTGCCAATCAGTAGGGCTTTTCTCTAATCTAATTTATTTAATTGACATTTGGGTGTCGTGTTGTATATTTGGCAGCCATAGTCTAGATTAGATCTTACTAAAGCCCTGTATGAGGTTTGGGATGTTTCTTGATTTGCACCCCAATTTATACCTTGTAGGTTTCTTTAAAAGTTTAAGCCCTGATTACATCTTTGTACTTTTTAATCTATGTGATGTGCCGATTTGCGATGTTCATCATAATACATACCCAGAAATCGTGCTACTTTTACAAATTGTATTTCTTGATTTTGTATGGTTAGCTTATGGTATTGTTTTTATTTATGCTGTGTGGGATAAATAGTACTGTTACCGTATTTTGGTGCGATAGTTTGAATCCCCATTTATTTGCCCATTCTTCTATGTTATTTAACCTATCTTAAATATCTGTTATAATGTTGTGGTTGGATGGATTTCCTGTTCTCCATAGTCAACTATCATCTGCAAATTGCGATAATTCAACTTCCGGTGATGCCAGAATTATGTCAAGGTCGTTTATCATTAGATTAAAAAGAGTGGAACTAAGTACTTTCCTTTGTGGGGTTCCGTTATCAAGGGTATGTTCTTCGGAGCAAGTGTCTTCTACTCTAGTTATTATTTTGAGGTCAGTGACGAAATGTTCAAAGTTCTACATCTTGCCTGTAATGCCATAATGATTTAATATGGCTATTAGGCCTTTTGTCCATAAGAGATCGATTGCTTTTTCTAGATCTATCAACACGGCAATCAAATTTCTGTCCGCTTTTAGTGCAATGCCAATTTTATAGCGTTTTTTAATCTTATGAATTGCTCCGTAGTGAATGTTTGATTCCTAAATCCACATTGGTTTTCAGGTATTAGTTTGTTACATTTAAGGTAGTCTTTGAGCCTTTTGGAATTATGGTTTCCATAATCTTGCATATATTGTTGGTTTGTCAAATAGGTCAGTATGAGTTGATGTCATTGCGATCTTTGTTTGGTTTAAGATTGGTGTTACTATCGCAGTTTTCCAATTTTTGCGTAACTTTACTATTTCCCATATTTTATTTAATAGTTTTATAATAGACATAAGGATGTTATGGCGTAAAATTATTTATATAATGTACTGTATTTGGTCTTCCCCAAATGAAGTTATCTTTTTTATTTATAGTGCCTGATCCCATTAATATAGTGTTATTTCTTTATTTAGAATTTTTGGGTCCAAGGTCTTGAAATAATATTACTTTTCTTGAGTGTTTTTCCTATATTGATGGAATTCATTGGTGTGGTTGCAATCGCTACACATATCATTGAAGTGTTGGGCTAATATGTCAGATTTTTCTTTGTTGTTGTTAGCATTACTTATTGTGGGGGTTTTGTTGGTATTTTTGCCCCTAAATCCACTAATTGTGTCCCACAACGTTTTTGAGTTGGTTCTTATATTTATACTGATATTTGTACTGATGCAGTATTTTTGCCAAGTATCTTCGCATATCTTAACAATGTCTGCAATATACGTCATCAACAAGATATATATGTGGTTGATATATACGCGCTAAACTATCATGACGGCATTCACCGTTTGATAGTATGGTGTCATACTGTCTACCCTATATATTACTGAACGTCGTGAAAGATATTATTAATAAATTAGCTAAGCCATGAAGGATAACAATTATATGAATATTATAATTGATTGTTTTCTCGTTGACAACGTATAAGCTCATGCAAAAACATCATCAATTTTGTTTTAAACAAATCACACGTGGGTTACATTTGGGAGTAGATATTTACAGGAATGATACAATTAAAATAAATTTTGATTCTGGAAAGTATTTTGGTCATCATATCTGGTCCAAAAAATCGTTATGGTCATTGTAACTTTGCTCTCTTGAGGAAGAAGAGGGTTCTTTGAAACAGTTTCACCTGGTTTGTACACCATATTCGCCTGTTGTTTCATTATGGGTTGTGTTATATGCGCGATTGATATTTTTTGTTATTTATAATCTAGTTTAATTTCGAAAGATTGTTAAGTGATATGTATTTTAATATAGTGACACTTCCGTGAACTTGAGACTTAGAAACATTATGGATGACGAAGAATCAACCCCATATTCTATCTTCATCTTCCTCACCAACGGCACCGTTATTTTGGTGACAATTAAATATCATCAAGAAGCAATTACTTCAATTATAATATGCACTCTGGTAATTATATTTACTCTAGCAAGATGCAATTTTAAATGTGAGAGTAAAAATCGGTTTTGGATGACAACTTTATATTGAAAATGATTGCACCTTCCTTCTGCATTTGTTATACAGAATCGGTGTTTTCAATTTCATCAACATATGTTAAAATAAAAATTCATCCAGTTCTGTTATCAATATTTTCTTTATCTGAGTTTGCACTAAGACAAAGTTGTAATACCCGTCTTATTCATGATGCAATTAGTTTCCACAACACAATTGTTGAACTCAGCATGCAAATGTATGTTTATGACAAAACGAACAATGCTAATTGTAGTCAACAAAATCGCAGATATCAAGATAAGGTTCAATATTAGTTTTATCAAATTTGAACACGCCCTAATAATGCCTTTTAAATTTGAATTTCGAGCCAGTGTTAATTTTGACATCTCTCCCGAAAAGGTCAATAACCTCCAAACCAGACTATGGGAGGTGGAAATAATTATTCGTAAGCTTGAAATAACTGCAGGCTAGAAAGAACATAAGTAATGTCGAATAGTAGAATTTGAATCTTTATGCTGTAAGGAGATAAGTGTCCGAAGCATCAACGCAAATGTGGCATTCATTCTTACATAATCTATAAAAATCCGCCTTTTAGGAAACTATTTGCATTCTTAACAAACGGAGCAACGTCTGACATTGTGAAGCATTAACGTCTTGGTAAGAGAATAATAATAATAATAATAATAATAATAATAATAATAATAATAATAATAACTGAGGGCGTGGATATGTAGTCAGTTTTCCTCACATTGACTGGACCTACAATTAAATAGTGCTAAAAAGAACACAAATTGTAAACACTGATGTAATGAACAGAGTATCTCCATAAGAATACAAAATAAGTCTACCAGACTTAGACTGTCTATTGTAGTGTGCTTGTTTGTTAGTTGTTTTCTTGTGTGTGGGGGGGGGGGGGGGTCTTTCTGCTCAATCTTGCATCAAAGAATGGAGAGACAAACCCAGACAGAAATTAATCCTTTTGATGTGAAATCTACAGAGCCAACCCTGTGTCGCAATTCCACTCAATAGTTTCTTTATTAGTTATTGTAGCACTGGGCAGAAATTTTAATTAAGCCTTTCTGGAATATGTACAAAGCGCCATAATGTTTAGATATTCATTCGTCACGAAATTAGTATTGGAAGAAAAATACATTTTATGACAAATTATGGAGCTGAAAACAAACGTTATGCTAGCCGTTGCTGTTAAAAAGACGACAACTGCTTTGAAACATAATGTCTACCTCATACTGCGTGCGTTATTCACTAAAATGAGCCGGCATAGTTTAAAGAACCGCTCAGAAGACAGGATGCGACTCTCAATAACACGACGAATGTTTATGGCGTTAGACTCGTAACCAGAGTTGTGTGCTTGTTCTGTTCCAAGCATCGTATTATTTCGGTTTGGTTACCTTGATGTGTCTAGAGACTGGTTTGCATTATTAGAATTCAGTAGCAGATTCGACAAAGCATAACCTTTAAAGTGTTGAAGTGCTGTCAAACATAACGACTACAGCCACAACAATGACAAAGAAGAAACGATGTATTCAGTGCAGTTTTTTTTTATTTTTACTAAATAAAGAAACAAATTATAAAGTATCAGAATGAGTGTCCTGCCTCGGCATGGATGAGTACAAATATATTATTAGTTCCAATGGGTAGCACTTTTTGTTCTAATATTTGTGCAAATGTTTTTCATTTGAAATTAAAATCATCAATTTCTTTACAGGGGAAAATTGTAATTTCTGAAACAGATATTCTGAGACATTCAGTTGCATTGAATGAGTTCGAACCGTAGCAACCGTGTCATAAACATAGAGTGAACAATATATGTCAGAAGGTAAACTGTGATACACACAAATCAATCAAAATATAAAAAGAACTTTCTTCTTAAACTTATGCTTTTGAAATGTGGATTCCCTAATTACCATTTTAATGATAGGCTTAGAAAGCTTGACTACTAATTAAATCAAAATGCTAAACATGGATTGTAGTTTCCCGGATTCAATTTGTATTAAGACTTATCTGGATTCGATCTCAGACATAATTGTGTACTATTAAACAGTTTACAATACCTGTTTCCTGTAATATACTAATTGTTACATGTTTAATACAAATCATATTCCTTTGATAACTCTAATTAACAAAGATGTGATTCCACGACACTTTACTTTGAGAGATTCATGATGCTAGTATATACATTCCAGTTTAAATTTGCAAAAAGGATGAATAGTAGTTCTGATTTTAGTAACTGTACTATTTTACAATTGATGACATAAACTGAACCAAAAAAGTACCCTTAATAATCCTTCACATTATGGATTTCAATCCTTTTTGCACCAAAGTATCGTTAATATAGGTATATAACCTCTAACAGTTAAAAAGCCAACGATAGCTGGCGTGCACACACACACACACACACACACACACACACACACACACACACACATTGATAGTGCTGATGCATGTTGCATCAAGACTGATGTCGCATCTCGTCAGTAATTTGGGATTCACTTAATACAAATACCAACTGACGATAAAATAACTGCTTGTCTGCGTCAGTTGAAATTCGTATAGACCAAGTCCACAACATATTAATATATTCATAGAGGTCGAATGTGTTTTCCCTGCCAATACAGTATATTATTTTTCCAGTAATAACAGATTTACCTAAACACTTTTAAATGGCTTAGAGAAGCAAATTAAATCTCTATTTTGGTGCAATAAATGTGATAAATTCTTTTTGATTTAAACTTTAAATCTAATATCATTATTGATTAAAGCCAACATAAGAATACTTGTTTAACTGCATACACTTTTCTAATAATACGTGGCTAAAGGAATGAAACATTTTAGCCACATGTCCTTGGTTTCAGAACAGATTTTATCTTATACAAGATTATTTCATTAGACAACAAATAAGAGTGTGTAATGAAGCCCATTTTCATCCTCATATATTTGTTTTCTCCTTTACAAATTCCAAATAGATAGATAGATAGATAGATAGATAGATAGATAGATAGATAGATAGATAGATAGATAGATAGATAGATACAACAACATTGTGCAGATAGACTCTAACCAATACTTAAAACGCTAATTTGCCATGTCAAATTTGTATAAACATTGTACCAAATCTGAAAACTCAATTGGAATCTGAAGGCCTTATAAAGCAAAGTGAAACTTAAGACTCAAGGAAAGAATACACAGTAGAGTTAAATTATTGTTTACATGTCGGTAGGCTATTGTTTCATGCGAAAATATATGAAAAACTTCTCAGTCTCATTAGAACTCGGGGTTAACGACACCATATTTCTCTTCAGTCTTTCTGCGGGACTCTTTTTCACGGCACAGCAGCATCAGGATCCCAAAGACCAGGGCCACGATCCAAAAGGTGTACGTCTGATAGCAGGTTTCCATTGTTCCCTTAACGTCTTTCGTGCCTGTGAGAGAAGTTATAGGATAAGTATGGTAAAGATTTTATAAGTTTAATTGTTGAATATTCTGACACCTATTCTTACCTTGCGCGTTGATAATTTGATACATTTAAGCTTTATGGAGAACAAAAATAATTGTAGGTCCAGTTAATGTGAGGAAAACTGACTACATATCCACGCCCTCAGTTATTATTATTGTTATTATTATTATTATTATTATTATTATTATTATTATTATAATAATACAGCGTGGATTTTTCGAATTATTCTCTTCCCAAAACGTTAATGCTTGACAATGTCAGACGTTGCTCCGTTTGTTAAGAATGCAAATAGTTTCCTAAAAGGCGGATTTTTATAGATTATGTAAGAATGAATGCCACATTTGCGTTGATGCATCGGACACTATCTCATTACAGTATAAAGATTCAATCCTTTGATATCCACTTTGTTCAAATTCTGCTATTCGACATTACTTATGTTCTTTCTAGCCTGCAGCTATTTCAAGCTTTCGAATATTATTTCCACCTCCCATAGTCTGGTTTGGAGGATATTGACCTTTTCGGGAGAGATGTCAAATTAACACTGGCTCGAAATTTAAATTTAAAAGGCATTATTAGGGCGTGTTCGAATTTGATAAAACTAATATTGAACTTTATCCTGTTATCTGCGATTTTGTTGACTACAATTAGCATTGTTCGTTTTGTCAAGAACATACATTTGCATGCTGTGTTCAACAATTGTGTTGTGTAAACTAATTGCATCATGAATAAGACGGGTATTACAACTTTGTCTTAGTGCAAACTCAGATAAAGAAAATATTGATAACAGAACTGGATGAATTTTTATTTTAACATATGTTGGTGAAATTGAAAACACCGATTCTGTATAACAAATGCAGAAGCAAGGTGCAATCATTTTCAATATAAAGTTGTCATCCAAAACCGATTTATACTCCCTCATTTAAAATTGCATCTTGCTAGAGTAAATATAATTACCAGAGTGCATATTCTAATTGAAGTATTTACTTCTTCATGATTTTTAATTGCCATCAAAATAACGGTGCCGTTGGTGATGAGGATGAAGATAGAATAAGGGGTTGGTTCTTCGTCATCCATAATGTTTCTAAGTCTCAAGTTCACGGAAGTGTCACTATATTAAAATACATATCACTTAACAATCTTTCCAAATTAAACTAGATTATAAAGAATAAAAAATACCAACCACGCATATAAAACAACCCTTAAGAAACAACAGGCGAATATGGTGTTCAAACCAGGTGAAACTGTTTCAAAGAACCCTCTTCTTTCTCAAGAGAGCAAAGTTACAATGACCATAACGATTTTGGATCAAATATGATGACCAAAATACTTTCCAGAATCAAAATTTATTTTAATTGTATCATTCCTGTAAATATCTACTCCCAAATGTAACCCACGCACACATACACGTGTAATTTGTTTAAAACAAAATTGGTGATGTTTTGCATGAGTTTATAGGATGGCAACGAGAAAACAATCAATTATAATATTCATATAATTGTTATCCTTCATGGGAAAGTTAATTTATTAATAATATCTTTCAAGACGTTCAGTAATATATAGGGTAGACAGTATGACACCATACTATCAAACGGTGAATGCCGTCATGACAGTTTAGCGCGTATGTATCAACCACATATATATCTTGATGATGACGTATATTGCAGACATTGTTAATATATGCGATGATATTTGGCAAAAATACTGCATCAGTATAAATTTAAGAACCACCTCAAAAACGTTGTGGGATAACATTAGTGGATTTAAGGGCAAAAATACCAACAATACCCCCAGAATAAGTAATGCTAACAACAACAAAGAAAAATCTGACATATTAGCCCAACACTTCAAAGATATGTGCAGCGATTGCAACTACACCAATGAATTCCATCAATATAGGGAAAAAACTCAAGAAAAGTAATATTATTTCAAGACCTTGGACCCAAAATTTCTAATCTAAATAAAGAAATAACACTATATGAATGGGATCAGGCACTATAAATAAAAAAGGAAACTTCATTTGGGGAAGACCAAATAGAGTACACTATATAAATAATTTTACGACAAAACATCATTATGTGTATTATAAAACTATTAAATAAAATATGGGAAATAGAAACGTTACCCAAAAATTGGAAAACTGCGATAGTAATGCCCATCTTAAACCAAACAATGACATCAACTCATATTGACCTATTTCACAAACCAACAATATATGCATCTTTATGGAAACCATAATTCCAAAAGCCTCAAACACTACCTTGAATGTAAAAAAACTAATACCTGAAAACCAATGTGGATTTAGGAATCAAATGATCACTCATAGGATTATAAAGCGCTATAAAATTCTCATTTAACTAAAAGCGGACATAAATTTGATTGCGGTGTTGAAAGATCTAGAAAAAGCTATCGATTTCGTATGGACCAAAGGCCTAATAGCCATATTAAATCACTATGGCATTACAGGCAAGATGTAGAACTTCATTGAACATTTCGTCACCGACCTCAAAATAATAACTAGAGTAGAAGACACTTGCTCCGAAGAACATACCCTTGAAAACGGAACCCCACAAGGGAGTGTACTTAGTCCCACTCTTTTCAATCTAATGATAAACAACCTTGATATAATTCTGGCATCACCGGAAGTTGAATTATCGCAATTTGCAGACGATAGTTGACTATGGAGAACAGGAAACCCATAAAACCACAAAATTATAACAGATATTTAAGATAGATTAAATAACATAGAAGAATGGGCAAATAAATGGGGATTCAAACTATCGCACCAAAATACGGTAACAGTACTATTTATCCCACACAGAATAAATAAAAAAAAAAACAATACCCAAAGCTAACCATACAAAATCAAGAACTACAATTTGTAAAAGTAGCACAATTTCTGGGCATGTATTATGATGAACATCTCAAATGGGAGCATCATTTGAAGAAAAAGTACAAAGATGTTATCAGGACTTAAACTTATTAAGAAAATTACAAGGCAGAAATTGGGCGGGGTGGGGGGTGGGTGGCAAATCAAGAAACACCCCATACCTCATACAGGGCTTTAGTAAGATCTAATCTAGACTATAGCTGCCAAACATACAACACGACACCCAAATGCCAGTTAAATAAATTAGTTTAGAGAAAAGCCCTACTGATTGGCACAGGCGCACTGTCATCAACCTCACTAGTTGAGCTGCAAATCTTAACCGGAGAACTGCTGTTACATCTAAGAAGGGAGGAAGGTATCCTGAAATATGCAGCAAGACTTTCAACACACCATAATACTCACGCAACGTACCAGGCAATAAATAATTGTACACTTCAGGGCAACTATGA
Organism: Unio delphinus; assembly: GCA_029339505.1. Classification (NCBI taxonomy): domain Eukaryota; kingdom Metazoa; phylum Mollusca; class Bivalvia; order Unionida; family Unionidae; genus Unio; species Unio delphinus. Next base: position 3,583,825 of record JAQISU010000096.1, read on the forward strand.
GAAATAAATCCTCCGATGAGAAACAGAACAACTTTGAAAAAATAATTCCCCCATGGGAAAACTAGTTCATGATTTAAAACGTCAACTTCCAATTATTCCAGTCCAAAAATATTATCTCATATGTCAAGCAGCCTTGGAATAACATAACAACAATATTAAGTATAGCAGAAAGTAAGATTACATATGATAAAGAACCATGGAGTAATATAAAACCTAGAGTCAGTATCTCCCTTTCAACTAAAGGAAACAATGCTAACTAAGAAAACTATCTAAAACATTAGCTTTAGAAGCAATTAACAACAAATATCAAAATTACCTCAAAATATACATAGATGGATAAAAAAAAATCCTTTCAAAACAGCTGCAGCAGTGGTAATACCTGAGCCGAACAACAAATCATAGTAGCCACATATATATACCCAGACCTACCTCAATCAACAAATAGCATCCCCCAAACAACATTCAAAAATATAATTGAATTTTTAAAAGCAACAGAGCTACTAAAGAAAATTTGGAAAGTAGGAAAATAAAGAACATAATAGGGTAAAAACAACAACTAAGGAATAAACCAAGTACTAGCTCAAAACAAAGTACTCATATAAAATGAAAGCCTCTTTAAGGGACGGAATCACCATCAGGAATGAGCAGGTAGATCTCAACCGTCCTTGGAACCCACATACACTACGGTGGGCATGAGATGACAATGGCTCGTACACTGAGCAACCAAATTGAAAATTAAAGATGCGAGTAACCCTATAAACAAGATAGGGAGACCAAAGGGATTACATAAAATTAAGTACTAGAGTACTCCCGGGGTAGGCATCCAAAAGAAAGCCTCTTTAAGGAATCGAAGCAGCACCAGAATGAGAAGGTAGATCTTAACCGTCTTTGGAACCCACATACACTAAGGTGTGCATAAAGATAAAATAAAGACGCGAGTACCCCTAGAAACAAACTAGGGAACCTGGAAAATCTACTCAATGCTCTTTGAGTAATCAAATCACTCAGTAAATAATAAGAAGTTAACAAACTAGATGAAAAAAGTAATAGTAAACACGGTGTAAAAAGCAGAAAATAAACGATCAAATAACAACAAATATGTTTTAAAAAGCAGCCCATAAAATAAGTGTATGAACCTACCCTCACTCGTCTTACATTCTCTTATTTTCCTCTCAATACAGCCTCATGGACAGCAAATAATAATGACTAGTACGTATAAATTGGAAGGTCAGAAGGCCAAGAATTTAATATAAGTAGATGGTCTGAGACCAGACTATAATAAAATTATGTCCAGATATTATGTTCCCAATCCGTCGTTGACATACACTTTCGAGCTCGAGGAAACGCTCCTCCTGCTGGTGGTTACAGAGCAGTTGCTGTCATTCTCAGTGAAAAATCAATGCTACTCGAAGGTGTTGGTGGACGAATGAGAATAGTTGATGCACCAGTAGAAAATATGTAGACAATTAGATCAATATGTTATTAAATAAAATGTCATATAGTCATGTTAATGTTAATATAACTACTGGTCAAATTAAAAAGTTGCAATCGGAATCAGCTAAAAAATGTGGAACCACGATATCGCTAAAGCACAATCAGATGTCTGGTGGTCAGAATAAACTATCATTGAGAACTCGTCAGATAAAACACTTCAATGATGCCATCAAAGATACAAAAAGGTGAAAGGTGTTCAGGTCACTCTTTCTGCGGCCGCAATTAAAAAACTCATAAAATCAGGTGGTATATTTCCATTTTTCGCTGCGTTACCAGCGTTGATTGCGGCCGCGGCCCCAGCGGTTGCGAAAACCGCCGCGCTAGGAGCCGTTGGTACAACGGCAGTGATGGCTCTAAAGAAAGCTACCGGACAGGGATACAAAAAAAAAAAGAAACGATCAGGAAAGGGTCTAAGACTACCAGGAACTCCGTATTCTTGGTACAGCGGAAAAGGCCTGAGACTAGGAACAGTTTGCTAAGAATAGTTCCCATGTCAAATTTTGATTTACTCGATGTTGCTAAAAACCTTGCGATAAAAAACTTTAGAGGTGTTTTTATGAGAGATCAATTACCACAACAACTAAACAACACTAAAACCGGTATCATTAATCTCGATAGCAGCACCGGACCTGGAACTCACTGGGTTGCATACGCAATTGATCCGCGTGTGACTGTTTATTCGATTCATATAGATTAGCACCGCCTAAAGAATTTATGCGCTATAAAAACACCTATCTGGTATTCCACGCTACCAACACAGAAAATGAATGACCCAACAATATGTGGTATAGAAGTATTAAATGTCCTCAACGATATTTCATCATCGGAAAAAACCACCACATAAAACCGTACACGATTATACGAGTAATCGCTTTTTAGAGAGAAATTATATAGAATAACATGATTGATATTTGGGGGAGATCTCTATCAAGCCTGAAAAAAAAAACGCCATGGAAATATCTGCAACCGGTGATGTAAAAAAAAAATAATCAAAGATGAAATATCCGAGATGTTAAATCTCGCAAGTGTCGATCCAGATGAAATAGTTGTATTTCAGGATCGCCAGGGTAAATTGAAAACTAGTAATGTTTCCCTTGATAATATCTTAGTTAAACGACGCGACGCAGTAGAAGAGACTATCGCGTTGTTTTCTGATCAGTGTAACAGAATTGTTACCGAGAGGAGGGTGGATTAAATGAACAATACAAACACAATTTGTGAAAGAAAATATAAATTTATGTAATAAATTATAAATGAAAAAAATACAGATGTAACAACACAATAATTCATGCACTCAACCCACAATTACACTCACAACCATTCACAATACATGAACAAATTAAATATTAATACAAAAGGAATCTCAGATGTAAAGGGATCTCTTGGACTATACACAGATCCAAGGATCCTTTACGAAAGTTAAATTAATGCAAGTATAAATTACGAAAAATGAACACAAACGACAAACTATACTATCGCACGATGGATTGCGATAACTAGCACGACCATATACTTGTATTCAATCAAGTTGCTAGCTTTTATTGATATCTATGCGATCACTTGAAATATTATTGTGATCTGACATAAGCATGCAAATACAACAATGTATTAAATTGTATTACAATTTCAATACACATATGTGTCTCGAGCCCGTATAACCGCACGATTCAGCAACAGTTGAATCGTCTCCCAGTTTCCCCGAAAACCTAGGGTTGACCAATACTATTATCGGACGTTTCCCTTCACGGATCCACCACAGTTATACGTTCAGACAACATACAACATCTACCAGAACCAACGGTTCCTTACTACCCTAGATGTCGACCCGGATGTTTTACAACTCAGACAGCTCCGACACTCGGACTTCTAGCTTTCCGGATATTTATACGTTACACAGTGATGACGAACAGACAGTTCGACACACAGACAGATACTTCAATTCCTTTTGCACAAATTAACGGCACAATCACATTCAGATATTTATACAGAGATGTTCCGGAACAAATAATAGATGTCCCACAACAAATCAGACGATATCAAAGACGTTTATCAAAAGATTGTATCAGATGTGTTAACAGCTACGGTATCAGAAATGGTATCAACTACGTTAGCAGCTACGGTATCAGAAACATTGACATCTACGGTATCAGATCTACGGTATCAGATCTACGGTATCAGAAACATTGACATCTACGGTATCAGCGATTATCAGATCTATGGTAACAGCGATTGTCAGCTACAGTATCAGAAACACGGTAACAGCGATTGTCAGCTACAGTATCAGAAACACGGTAACAGCTACAATAAACAAAACCAGACTATTAATAGTTGTCTCAAAAATAATCTAAGCCGTAGATTACGATATTGCATTTAAAGTCTAAAAGTGACTAGTAATTCCAAATATTCCACGTTTAATTGCAATAAAAGCATCATTTATACGAAATGATAATCTGAATAAAATTCACAATAAAACGAAAATGTAAATTTAACACTCACCCCTTTGGCTGGAGATTGCAAGACGAGCTTATCTATCCTTCGATTAGATATTTTGGTTCCCGTAATTATTATGAGAAATATCTCGCCTTATATACTCTCTATAGGTGAACATAAATCACATCGAGCTTGCTGTGCACCACGTGAAACGAGTATTTCGGATTTCATGTAAATAACAAACTGGCACATGCAAATCGTTACACGCCACTTACCTTGGAGAAAACCACTTAATCACCCCAGGTAATGCGTGTACGACGAAATCAAGAAAATGGTGAGTTTCGTTTGCAATTCAAGAAGAACAAAAATCAGTTCAATTTTCGCCTAATTCTGTGACAATACCTCCCCCCTAAGAATAAAAATGTACACATTTTTAAAACTAACACAGAATAGAAGAAAAGTAACTACTGATGATATCTTACAACATTTACACTGGTTATACTACAAACTGGATTTTATTACTGGGCAAATTCATACAAATTTCCCATCATGCCCTACTCAAGTACTACTCAAGACTACAAGTAGTCTGCGCCTACTCAAGTAGTCTGCGCCGTATGAGTAGTCTCAAGTAGACTCAAGTAGTCTGCGCCGTATGATTCCCCAGTGCTAAACATCACTATAAACTGCCACACGGCAGACATGGTAGCGATATGATTAAAAAAAATGTTAAAGCTACAATACAAATCATAATCTCATCAGATTACATCGAGAATATCAGTATTCCATTTTGTGATTAATTCTTCAGTTTTAATTTCTCGAGAAAGCAGTGGACAATGTCTATGTAAAAACATAATTTTCCAATATCAATAATAACTTCCAGGAAAAGTGCCAACGTATTGGTATAAGATCCTTAAAGAAAAATGAAAGCATTGCAGATAGATTGCATATGCAAGTTACAAAGCAACTTCGTAGTAATAACAACAAGGATGCTCTTATACAAGCTTTTGCAAAGCACATTCTAGACCTATTACCAGTCGTCATCAGTTAGAAGGAGAATACAGAGATACAAGATTGCTTTGTTAAGTTGTGATTGCACAGTTTAAAACGATTTATATGCATGCGCCAACCTAACCAATGAATTGACATGAAAGTATACGGTAAATGCAAATCAAATCTAGCAGGACAAGGCTTATTCGGTACTTCAGAACAATATGTCTAAATCACCAGTTGTTTATTTTATTGATTGCAGAACTTGGATATTAATTGGTATCGTAATTCCTGAAATCTACTAACTTGTCGCTAAACCCTATATAAACATATATCTCCTGCCAACATTATATTATATACCATAAATATATTGCCGTAATTCAGCATTCATTGTATCAGTAACACGGAATATAAATGATAGGCAATGTCCAATTAAATCAGAATATTATGTCCAAAATGTATTTCTAGATTAAAGCTAAGATTTTAATTTTATTTGCATGGAAGAAAAAAAAACAATTATTAACTGATCAAGTGCTAGCTCTCTGGGAAGTGTCCCCAAAATTATTCTATTTTACTTACTTTTATTCCTTGAATCATTATTGCAACTCATAATTGCAAATGACAAGCTTCATGAACTTTGACAGTCTACTGAATGATTATACAGCACAATTTAACGAGCAGGTTTTGAAAATATGTAAAAGATATTATTGACTGATTCAATACTTTTACAAAATACATACACGCACATAGATCTAGATACAAAAGGAGATTGTAGTGCAAGCCTTCCTTTTGAACATTGTGTTGGTATAAATTTCAAGCTGAAACTAAATGTCCAAAATGCTTTTGCAAATTTTATTTTATTTGTATTACAAATAATGCTCTCTCTCTCTCTCTCTCTCTCTCTCTCTCTCTCTCTCTCTCTCTCTCTCTCTCTCTCTCATAAACAAACACGTGCACACATTTATGTCGTATAAGCGTTTTAAGCCATTTAAGTCCGCATAAGTCTGAACTCGTCTGCTTTACTGCCGAGTCAAAAATTATACATCTTACAAAGCTGTGCCTGAACTGTACTAGGTGTACTGGTGGAGGCTGCCTTCTTGGATGCTGATGAAGGGTCGTATAGATGTGAGTATCGTCTTAATCTATGGATCGTTCTCATCGAACCAGACCTGGCACTTGCGTGCCCTCTTCCCAAGCTAAAGAGGACATTTTAGGCTCCCACTTTTGTCCTCGCTGTTTGAAGGACCTCAACTGCCTCAACTGTACCGGAGGTAAGAGGGTGGAGAAGTAAATAATGTCTCTAAAGGAGGTCCAACTATCTTCCACAGGAGCTGTTACTAAGCTTAGAGACGTTCTGTATCTTTATACTACTTTTCCTCTGATGAATTTTATTGGGTTGGATATGAAAGTTGAACTTGTACACAATTAGCCTGTGGGTCCGTAAGACAATAAGCACCACATACAGGCTTCGTCATTCGTATGTCCTGTCCGTCTATCATGATGATGATGACGTAGCCAATCAGATATCAATATTTTGAGCGACGGTCCATTTTTTCTCAGAAAGACAGGCGGAATAATATGTTGGTGATGACGAAATCATGTGTGGCGCTAATCTTGAGTAGCAATCCTCATCGTAACGTTGAAGTCTGCAACAATGACAACTTTTCTGATTTCGGAGTGGCTAACATTATCCAAACCTCATCTTCATAAAGCGTAACATTCACATCATCTGGGTTTTTGTTGTAAAGAGTAGGCACACACACACACACACACACACACACACACACACACACACACACACATATATATATATATATATATATATATATATAGATATATATATAATCTTTAATTTCCTCAGCATGTATTCTCTTTGTTCTGAAAATTCGAATAATATGACCTATGTCATGGAATCCCTGATAAACACTAGACTCAAGATCAATATCATAAATTTGCTGCATGCAGACATTACGTTTCTTTTTGATTAGTATGTGTGATAACTGCATTATATATATATATATATATATATATATATATATATATATATATATATATATATATATATATATATATATATATATATATATATATATATATATATATATATATATATATATATATATCAGGTACGTTATTTTGTTACACTCCAAAACACCTTTCTGTACATGATACATGGGTTTGTATCATCAGCCAGAGGCCTGTTTTACAAATAAATACTTAGTGATATAGGTGAACTCATACCTTCTTTTTGGAAGCTGTTCTTCTTCTAGACTCTAGTGTTTAGGTACTTGGTACTCTATATACGTATTGCTGTAGATTTTCGCGAACCTTCTAAATGGAAAGATCTGCATGTGGGTCAAGGGAGACCCTTTTATTTTTTTATTTTTTTTTTTTGAGGGGAGGGGGCACCAGACATATGCCCCCACCCCCAATCAAAAAAAGTTAACTGTTTTTATGTTTGTGTACTCCCCATTTAATTCTTCCCCTTCGGGGTTATATGTTTGAAAAGGGGTATTTTTTTATCCCTAGTGTTCCTTAAGTAGATCATTACTAGATGGTATTTGATCTACCCAAAACTAGTATTCTACATTTTTTCTTTATTGTTTGACCATGGCTAGTGGTCTCCTAGTATCCTTGTGTTTGCTATTTGTGTCGGTGCTATTTGTATGCTGCTATAAATAAGTCTATACTTTGTATTTTTGTAAGAATAGCCATTTCCATTCAAACTCTTTCATAGTTGTCTTACTTTTCAAAAATTGTTTAAGTTTGCCCTTTAATGGGTGTCATGTCTAATATGGGATATAGACATGGAAGAAAAATTATGGATATAGTATCCAGAGAAAAGGAAGTGCAAAACTGTGTTCTATTAGAGCTAATGGGGTGATTTTTCCAAACTCTGCCATAGGCCTGCTCACTTCGCGTAGCGCCATGTGATATAGCCCCATAGCGTCCTCATTATGTACTTTCCCCGGTAGTGTTCATAACTTATTTTTAAATTAAATTAGTATATAATTTTTTAAAAATTAAAATAATGCTATTATTTCCTAACCTTCGTCAGTGGTCCACGTTCTATTAACGTCTTCGTTATATAGTCAGTAATTTGTCATATTAAGTTTTTGTTAAAGTCTCCGCCTAGGAAGAGTATTTGACGTCTGTCGTACTTGTCTACCTTTATTAAACCGCTCCGGTGGCCTAGTGGTTAGAGCGTCCGCCCAAAAACGGGAGGTCGTCGGTTTGATCCCCGGCCGAGTCATACCAAAGACTTACAAAAATGGTACTATCATCGGCCTCGCTTGACGCTCAGCATAAAGAGGTTAGTGTTAGGACTGGTCGGCCTGGTGTCAGGATAATGTGACTGGGTGAGACATCATGCTACATGTCTGCGGCATGATGTCTCAGTGCTAGACATCACTATAAACTGCCTCACTGCAGACATCGTAGCGATATGACTGAAAAATTGTTAAAGCTACGTTAAAAATCCTAATCAAACAAACAAACAAACTACCTTTATTATATCAGTTATAAGTCTGACCCTTTATTCCTTTGTTTTGTCACACTGAGTCATCGTATGATTTTTTTGTGAACGGGACATTTCTGCATAGAGGGCAGCTAACATGGGCCTGAATCATTCGTCTTCTAAGTGTCACTTCGCCCGTAAGCCAGGCGTTCTGGAGGTACGTGTAGATGACACTCTGTACCTTAGGAGAGTTGATGTCAGACCAATGCCTCCAAACTCTAACCTAATTTACATGCGGATTTTCTATCTCTACTTTATTTTTACTTGAAGTTGCATCTAAATCACAAATCCAGTCATATGTCTTATCCTTACTTAGTGCCCATAGTTATTTGTAGTCCCTATACCTATATAAAATTTATTTAGCCCCCCCCCCCCTCCCCTATATAAGTGTGTGTCTATTTTCTTAATCAGTTTGTTGTTTGTGTATATGTCTTGTCTGTTTCTCATGCCAAATCCTAGCCAAAAATTGTATAGTGCCTCTCAAGGTGTTTGTGGTGTGCTGCCTAAACTTTTAAACCTATTTAATAAATATTTACATTTTATTAGGGTGGGATTAGGTAGGGCTAATCCCCCCTTTAGTTTAAACCTATATAGTGTCGACTTTCTTATGTAATGTGTCTTGAAATTCCATATGTAGTCTACTATTTCATTATCAATGGTTTCTAGTGTTGTATTGTTTATGTCCACAGCGTTTAGTTAATAAGTTAAATTAGAATACATATATGTTTTTGCAACCTGTGAACGTTCTATTAGACTAAGCGGCGTGAATGCCCAGATATTTATTACATCTTTTATTTTATTTTTAACTTTTATACAGTTTTCCTTTTCTTCAGTTACCCCAAAGAAAATCCCTAGGGCTTTTAATCTGTTCTTAATCAAGTGGGGAGGTAATCCAGGGTGGTTTCCCCTCCAGTTTCCTATTTTTAGAATTTCCGTTTTATCATGATTAATTTGTGATCCCGATGCTTTTCCAAAAGCTTCATATTCCTTTTGTAGGTGAATAAAGGAATTTGGATCGTTTATAAAGTTTGTACAATCATCAGCATGTTGTAGCATCTTGAATTCCTCTCTTAAGTTTGGTATTCTTATTTTTTGAATATTAGTATTACTCCTGATTTTTATACTCAGGATTTCAATCACTATGACGTATAATAGCATTGATAGTGGGCAGCCTTGCCTCACTGATCTTTGAATTTCAAATTTGTCTGTTTTCGCCCCATTTACTTGTACATTTGCAGTTAGTTTATTGTAAAATTTTATTATTATGTTATTGTCTATGTTTTGAGATGTATATAGTGTTGTATAAAACTTTTGTACTTCCTTCATAATTTCTGCTTTAGTTGTCACTGCCAACCCGTTTATCAATAGAGTGTCTAGTGACTTCCCTCCCCCCTTTCCTTTTTTCTTCCCTTTTAAATAATTCCTTAGCCTGTTTGTATAAGTGGTGAAATTTACCAGCCCTTATTTCTGTTTCCTTTCTCTCCCATTCTTCTGGCTTTTCTAATTGTTTGGAGTAGCTCTCCTTATCTCTTGTAGATGTGGTGTCTTCATTTAGTTTTCTTTCTAATTCTAATATCTCCAATTTTTTAATCCGTTTACGTTTAGCTGAGTGATATATTGCTAATTTTTTTAACTTTTTTCTTAAATTTATCCCAATCAGTTAATATATTAGCTATATTTTGTCCCTTTTCATTTGTAAGTATTTTAGGGATTTTTTCTTTTATTTCTCTAATTAGTTGTTTGTCATTTAGAATGTAATTATTTAATTTCCATTCTCCCTTTCCCCATCTATTACTTTTAATCACTATTTCCAGAGTTATTTGTATATGATCTGATATTTTGAAATTTAAAATTTGAGCTTTTTTATATGTTTATGTCCGAAATCAGTTACATAAAATTTATCTATTCTACTTGCTCTCTTTATTTCTTGACGTATATTCATGTGTGTATTCCGTTTTTAGTAAATTCAAACGTCTATGCACATCAGTTAATTTATTTCCTTTTATTAATTTACCCATATTTTTCATTAGTGCTAAGTCATTGGTTGTTAGTTTTCCAGTTTCGATCTACGTTTTCTCCCACTCAGTTAAAATCACCCCCCATAATCAGATGTTCTGCATATAATTTATTTAAATAGTTATTTAGATTTTTTAAGAAGTCATTGTGACTTTCCCTGGATGCTGGACAATATATATTCATAATATGAAGTTTATTAAATGTATAACTCTCCCTTTTAAATTAATATCTTCTTGTAAAATTTCCCAATTTTGCCTAATTCTATTACTTATTATAATAGTTAAATTAATATCTTCTTGTAAAATTTCCCAATTTTGCCTAATTCTATTACTTATTATAATAGCTACACCCACTTTAGTGTCGTTGTAGTTATTATCATTTATGACAACTATCGCATCCATTTTCGATTCAATTTCTGTTATCAATGTCTGTGAAAGTTTGTTGTGTGTTTCTTGAATTAGTATCATGTCAAACTTTTTTAATTTTATTAGTTTTGCAGTTTTGTCCTTATCTAAACCATTAGTGTTTATTGATGTGATATGGAAGTTTAGTTCTTTCATTTTTGGTATTCCAGGTGGCTAATTGTACTAAACTATTTAAAATTTGAAGTTATATATATATATATATATATATATATATATATATATATATATATATATATATATATATATATATATATATATATATATATATATATATATATATATAATAAAATTTAATTAAATTATAAAATTTAATTAAATTATAAAATTTAATTAAATTAGGTCTGGGGCATTATATATATATATATATATATATATATATATATATATATATATATATATATATATTATAAAATTTAATTAAATTATAAAATTTAATTAAATTAGGTGTGGGGCATTGCCCCGCCACCCCACCCCACCCCGTCTGTCAGTTACCTATCTGTCCTATCCCAAAAGTCCGTAGTCGTTTTCGTGTCCTCCCATAATAGTTTGTTCATCTGTTGTTGTTTTTTGTTCATCATTACTGGAGCTGTCAGACAAATTTGGCTCCTTGTTTTCCCTTTTCTTTTCTCCCCCCCCCCCCTTATTTTCCTATTTGGCTGTTTGGACTCCATCATTATCTGGAATAATGTCTTCATTATGTCAGCGACGTCAGGTAGCTCTGTATCGTCGCTTGATGAGGAGCCTGAAAGCGTTTTACTTTTGCGATGGTATTTTCTTTGCCTCTGTGATGGGAGCTTTTATGATCCTTTCCCCATTATATATTCCGTCAAAACCGTAGCAGAGTGCCTTTTGTTCTTCTGCGATCTTGATTTTGTAGACACATATTAACTTGTCTATTATGACAGTCGAACTCACTTCTAAAGGTAGACCCGAAATGAAAACGTCTGTATTTTTGGGTTCAATATCTCTCACAATGGGTTCCGTGTCCCTTATTTGAACTCTATGTCCTTGAATTTGCAATTCTGCCTGATTCAGAAGTTTTTTTGTTGTTTGGGGTAAAGCGTTTCTTCCCACATACTGAAGTCCGTCAATCTAGTCTAATCTAGATTAATTCCTAGGACATTCATAGACATCAATACCTCTGATTGGCAAGGTAATTTTTCTATGTCTCCGAAGTCAAGGATCTGGCATTCCTCTTTATAGTATATTACTAGTTTCTGGTTTCCTGGTGTTCCTTCGACACACGTGTTGAAGAAGTCCGAGATTTTCCATCTCATGGCTTCCATTTTGCCCGTAATTGTCAGTAATTGTCAAGTTTGTCCTAGCGGGTGCAGATCTTACAATTTTAACTACATGACAAATGAAAAAGCAATGCAAAAAAGTGTACAAATTAGATAATTTAAAAAAAGTGCTGAAAAAAAGGAAATTTACAACAAAAAAATTCAAAGTATGCTAAACTAAATGAATAAAGTAGTAAAGATAAACACTCTATGGGGTCCCCCGTGAGTACTTCCCAGCACTACTCGTAGGTTATACCTGTATGAAAAGGAATAAATCCAAGTAATCCTTGAATTGAAATCACATAAATCTCATAAATCCAATGGACTTCCTTGAGAGCGCACAAAAACACGCCCGCTCTCCTCGACGTCTCGTATTGAGACCCTTTTATATCGCAAATCCGTTAAATGACGACGTCATTGTCACTGTGGCGTTTTGCCCGACCCAAAATAGTATATAAACATGTATAATCAAAGTAATTCGGACAAGCCAATGTTTAATGTTAAGCATGACCGCAGGCTAACACTATTCCTACGTAAGTGTGTGGGAAGCCCGACCAAGGCCATCAGAAGAGCAATTATCACCTTGGTGTGGAAGCGCTTGTGCAGATCAAAGAAGATGTCCGAAGGAGTGGACGTGCCTTATCTTCTTGTTCCGCAGAATGACAGTCAGGTTGAATTGGTCGCTTAGTCGATTGGACAGGGCCACAGCGCTACCCAATCAGAATCGAGATAGGGACCCTAACCCTAATTTGGCTTATTATGCCAGCAAGATTAGTTCGCTAAAGTTCGTTAGAAAGATTGCCAGATGGTTTTGCAGACATCGAGTAGAGCAGACGTGTTTTTGCGCTAGGGAAACTACTGGATTATAATTGTGAACACTTTTCGGATTATTCTCTCATTACAGGAAAGGTAATAGAAATTGAGGTGTGCAATACTCACAAGGAGACACTATATAGTACATGTATACTACTGAACTCAAATTTTTCCTATTATTCACTTTACTTTGTTTTGCAATTTTGTATGTTGTACTTTTTTTCAGCACCCTTTTGTTAAATTTACTTTTTTGCACCGTTTCAATTATTAAGACCCTCATAGTTATGACCAACTGGACCTTACAGTGTGACAACATGGAGCCGTACAAGTACAAAATTAGTGACTTTTTTAATACGGCAGTAGAAGGGGAATTAGGCAATCAAAAGCTTGTGATTTACCACATGGAAGGGTGCCAGACCCTTGATTTTGGAAACATCAATAACCTACCCAGACAGACAGAAGTCGTGACAGAGATGAAGATTCTCGGAGTAGATCTGGATGAAATTGACGCATTACAGTATGGAAGGAAGAATAAATATATCTTATATCCCAAAAATCAGAGAATTCTCCTAAAGCAATCGGAAATGCTAATATTGGGACAGAGGGTCAAGATATCACTAACTGACCCAATAGTAAGGGATATGTAGAAAGAATGTAGACGTATTTATATCAGGACTACCATTAGAGATAGCCTCCACCGTCATCATGGAGAAACTAATGTACGTCAAGAATATCTGCATAGCAGACGAAAAAAAGGCTAACTGCTATGGCTATAACCACATCAAAAATGGAGAACGTATACTTAAAGTCCCACCAGAGGAAGCTAAAATGACCCCACCATACTTTTCCGCAATGGGTTTTCTGTGTAGATCATGGTATAAAGGATATGAGCGAGACAGGCCTTGCCCAAGATGTAAGAATTTGGGACATGGAGTAAAAACATGCACAATGCCACAAAAACCGAGAGACCCCAACTCGTATGCAGCAAAAGTGGCAGGAGAGAGTGAAAAAAACTGGATCCAGTACACGAACAAGAAGAAGTACATGAACAAGAAGCAGAACAACAGGTTGAAACGAAGAGGAGACAGTGACATCGGCAACGGAGGATAACATTTTTCAGACTCCTAAGAAAACCACAAAGAAAATAGTACCGACCACACCACTAAAAACGAACAACAGATACGAGATCCTCGCCATACAAGTGGGCTCAGAGGAAATAGAAATGGAAACAACATTAAATGAGACTGAAATAAGTGGGCTGAAGCCTTTGACTTCCACACCGGTCCCTGTACAAAGAAAAAGGAAAAAAAAAGACCCTATCGGAATCCTCAACGGAGCAGCCACTACAAAGGCGGCCAGTACAAAGGAAAATGGCTAACAAACAAAAAAGAAAAGCGAGGGAAATAAAAGAAGTAAACCTATCTGACACATCTGAGGAAAACGACAAATTAGAAGTAGACCTATCATCACAGACCAAAATGAACGAAATGACCGAAACGACTGACACAAAACAAACAAAGGAGATATCATACATTAAGGAGACTATCGACATTAGGGAACTGATGAACGAGGGGCCAATGCCCCACAATTCAACAATTTAATGTAAATATTTAATATTTAATTAATACTTAATTTCATATATAAATATTGAAACTGAAAGGACTAGCCACCTGGAAACCAAAAATGGAGGAACTAAACTTCCATATTACACCAATCAATACTAACGGAATAGATAAGGACAAAATTGCACAACTAATACAATTAAAAAAGTTTGACATAATATTAATTCAAAAAACACACATCAAACTTACCAAAACAATGATAGCTGAACTAGAATATAATATGGATGCGATAGTTGTGACAAATGAAGCAAATGACAATGACATTAAAGCGGGGGTAGCAATAACAATTAGAAATAGAAATAGGCAAAATTGGGAAAGAGTGAAAGAAGATATTAGCTTAAAGGGAAGAGTAATACATTTAAAACTTAATAAATTACATATCATGAATGTATATGTCCCGGCGCATAGAGAAAGGAACAATGACTTTATAATTAATTTAAATAATTATTTAAATAGTTTCACCGCAGAACATCTGATTATGGGGTGGTGGATTTTAATTGGGTGGGAGAAAATGTAGACCGCATCGGAACATTAACTACCAAAGACCTATCATCATTTGCAGTTATGAGTAACTTGATAAAATCAAATAAATTAACAGATGTGTATAGAAAAATGAACCTATTAAGAACTGAATATACACACGACTATACAAGACAAGGAATAAAAGGATCTAGTAGAATAGACAAATTTTATGTATCTGATTTTGGTTATAAAGCATACAAACAAGCAAAAAATTTAGAATTCAAAATTTCTGATCATAAACAGATAACTATAGAGATAGTGATAAAAAATAGTAGATGGGGAAAAGGGGAATGAAAACTAAACAACTCAGTTCTGAGAGATGAACAATTAATTAAAGAAATACAAAATGAAATCCCTAAAAAAAAACTCACAAATGAAGAGGGAATAAATCTGATATAGCAAACAATTGGGATAAATTGTTAAAAAAAAAAGGCAATTGCAATATATCACTCCACTAAACGTAAACGGATTTTTAAAAAATGGAGAAATTAGCACTAAAAAGAATAATAAATGAAGAAACAACATCTTTAAGGGATAAGGAGAGCTACTCCAAACAATTAGAAAAGATAGAAGAATGTGAAACAAAGGGAACGGAAATCAGGGCGGAAAATTCCACCATTTATACAAGCAGGCTAAGGGATTATACAAAAGGGAAGAAAAGGAAAGTGGGGAGAAAGCATTAGACACTTTAATAATAGAAGGGGTGGAAGTTACAACTAAAACAGAAATAATAAATGAAGTTCAAAAATTTTACAAAACACTTTATACTTCTCAAAACATAGACAATGACATAATTACACAATATCTAAATTCGATACAATGTGAAAAGATATCATCTGAACACAAGAAACTGTGTGATGATCTCATTTATGTGAAAGTAATGCAAACCACAATGACGCTTGTACTTTTTACCTCTTTGATACGTCACACGCAGTGACATCAGTTTCTAAAAATAGCTTTTCGGACAAGGCGAACCAACGTAATGACTACCAGTAATACTTGGAAAAAGTGCAATGATTTTGGTGCAAAAAAGCAAATCATTGTGAAATGACTCTAGACTTGAAGTCTGTTCAGCTGGAGACAGCTTCTTTATGTCTGTTGCCAAGAGTCTACCCTTGACCACCTTTTCAACCTCTTTATGGGCTTTACTACCTGAAAAGATCAATGAAACAGATGTTACTGTTCTGTGTAATGTTTTGTTACAATTTAGATTATTGAGTACTTATTAAATGCAAACAAATAATTTATTGCAAATGATTACATGTATTCACTATATTCAACAACTGTTGCTGGTTCTTATTACTAACTAGATAACTGTTCATACCATATTTAATCCATTCTCTGTCGTCAAGTTGTTCGTGTTCACATTGCAGAAATTTGTCTCCATGACCTCTATGAATGTTGGCAACATGATTAAGGAAGGAGAACCATTTTGCATTCAAATGCAATATTGAGCAACTTCATATGTTTAATGTTCATGTTCATCACTTGCATGTTCATCAAGTCTTGAATCAATATCTCTAGTGTCAATTATTCAAGTCCCAGTAATAAACAGTTTCAAAATTGCAAATTTTTAATTTTGAACTGTATAATACCTTTTGCCACATGATGGACTTCTGTAGCTTCTTCTTGTTTCCCATCTATCATCAGTTTGGACTCCTATTGTTACCATGCATGGTTCTGCCTGGCAGCTGGAGTTTTTGCTGGCCTATAAAACACTGATGATAAAATTAATTTTTTCCCAAATAGAAAAAACAATGAAATATGAAATGTACAATGATGTCTAATTACTCTCTTTTAGTTTACTAGTACACACATTTATTTACTTGTGCAAGTGTCTGCAAAAGATTTAAAAAATAAAATAAAATAATTTAACATCTTTATTTAGCAACAAAATAAATAAATTATAAAGGAATTTACTAAAAAAAATCTTTGTATTAATGAAATTGTTAATTGTATGGATATCAATTATTCATGATAATCATAATGAATGAGCAGTTGTTTACTGTATTAATTAGTGATTATATCTTTAGACATAGTCCAGACTCTCCTGCTGTGCTTATCTCATACATACAAACCCATTGTTCTTGGGTGAAATTCGAGAGATCTAGTTTATTTATTGATTCATATTAATGTTGAATATACAGTTTAATTTTAAAAGATAATGATTAGTAAAACAATTCAATTACAAATTCAAAAAAGGAAAAAAAAATTACTTTAATTCTTTTTCTTTTTGCTACTGCCCCCGATTGTCGTTGTTTTCTTTTGAGTGAATCCGCGTTTTCATATCCTTGTCTTTTCGATTCAAAATCGAAAATTGATGGTATTGCATCTCGTTTTAGCTGTAGTTTTTTCAATTTGTAGCCGATTATCATTGCTAATGAAGGATCAACAACAAACTGGTCGTTGGTAAAGTGCTTTGCACAAAGCCTCGAAGTTTTCGATGGACTAAAATCTTTCCTTTTTATTCGGGAAATCCAAACTTTTCTCCGCTTTTCGTCTTTCGGAAATTCAAATAATCCTACACATTGACCTGACCGCTCCGGTGGCCTAGTGGTTAGAGCGTTCGCCTCGGAAGCGGGAGGTCGTAGGTTCGATCCCCGGCCGAGTCATACCAAAGACTTACAAAAATGGTACTAACAGCTGCCTCGCTTGACGCTCAGTATTAAGAGGTTAGTGTTAGGACTGGTCGGCCTGGTGTCAGAATAATGTGACTGGGTGGGACATCATGCTACATGTCTGCGGCATGATGCCTCAGTGCTAGACATCACTATAAACTGCCTCACAGCAGACATCGTAGCGATATGACTGAAAAATTGTTAAAGCTACGTAAAATCCTAATCAAACAAACAAACAAACCCATTGACCTGACCAGTTTTACAGTTAAAAGCGACGCAATACACCATTTCACTGCTTATCGATTCACACAGGTAAACTTGCTTGTAAACAAAGCTTGTTGTGGCACAAGTGACGTCATCAGCTAAGGGAAGTAAGCGATGTAAATATTATGGCGGGAAATATGTACCCAATCATTTTGATCGATTTAAATGGGGTATGATCATATTTTTTAATCGGGGAAACGTTAATAATGATTTTAAACACAAAACTGAACAACATTTTAAATAAATCGTATAACTCATATAAAATCGTTTCATTTGACCTTTAATGAAAACAATGTACAGGCGCTTAATTTATTCATCCGAATATAGATGAGCATTCTAATATTCAGTTACAGCGATGGTTAGAATGTCGAGGCCTGACCAAGAACGGGAAAAGAAGCATACTGCTTAAAAGGTGAGTAAAAACAAATAATATACATGTCGGAACCTAGTGTATTTTTTGTTTTGCTGACTACGATCGTTATAGTTTCTTGTGTCATGCATTTTGTATCTTGTATTTTTAATACTCTTTTGTATGCAAAGTCTTGTAAATAACAGAAATGTCGATTTTCTCCTTTCTGCGGTATTTTATATATATACATTAATCATCCAAACCAGAAGTGACTTTGACATGTGTTTGATTTATTAACTTGTATATTCATTTATGGTTATGTACCGTTTGAAATAACAAGGCACCCACCAATACGGTAAGATTCAAATTTACGAGTGCAATTTATTATTGTTGTTATTATTGTTCCAGTGCTTATATTATCCTTTCAGTATTGATATTATTTTAATCTCAAATGATCCCATTAATGCTGTAATAATTGAATGGAAATATAAGTAATAAACGTTGCTGTTATCTGGTGGTTTTTTTTTTCCTATTGTTATTCTTCAACTAATTGTTATTATTATCGGAAATAATCCAGGTAATTTTGTCCTAATTTATCTAAATTTAAGTAATAAAAGTTGAAGTTATCTGGTGGGGTTTTCCAATTGTTATTCCTCTACTCATTATTATTATTGGAAATAATCCCGGTAATTTTGACATAATTGCATGGGTATGTAAGTAATTAAAGTTACTGTTATATGTTACTAATTGTTTTTGCTATTGTTATTCTTCTAATTATTAATTGTATTATAGTTCTCGACAGACTCCAAGACTATCAAGGCAGGGAAAGACAGAGATATCAGTTTCATCACCAATACATATGTCCTGAATGCTTCGAGATAAAAATTCCAAGGGAACTGCCCCGAATTAAATTATCTCAATGAAATGTTGTTATATGTGATTGATGTTTAAAACATGTTAAGAAAGAGGAATGTACATGTAAGATAGTTACTATTTATATTTTGCTTTGTGTATCAATTTAAACTCTGCTTAGTGAATGTTTCGTAATGCATATAGATATAAAAGGTTTTAATTAAATATGGCTCTTCCATCATTCTACAAAACTTGGCATATATATTCAAGATATTTAATTTATTCAAGAAATATATCAATGTGGGTTGTTTAGGTAATATGCATTAGTGATTCCATTACCTTTTTTCTGAGTCTTGTGTCTAATATGGTATAAAAAAAGTTTTTAAAAAATGAGAAAATTTATGTTTATTTTCATGCCATATATTTCTGCTATGTGCGTAACAGATTTTCTTAATTTAAAAAAGTGTATGCATTTTGTCTGGCATTATAATTGTCTGAATGTACTGATATAAACAGTAATACAAAAACAGCTGTTTCTAACGATGATAGCTAGTCTTAAGATGATAAAATCACGTTGGCCTTTCTCTCTCATTGTCAGGCTTTGGAAAACCGTTTCCAAATCAAATGAACCAAACACCATCTTTCTGGTATCTCGAATCATTTGTACATGAGCGATAGCAACAATGCTTAGTAGTCACCATACTAAAAAATAATTACTTTTCCAAAAGAATATATACCTTGATTATAACTTTCAAAATGCAGCCAGCTTCAGTGTTGCTTTGCGTCGCTAGCGGCTTTGTCCGAAAACAATATGGCCGCAGCCGGGGGCAATGACATCATGGTTTATATTTAGCACAAAGCTGAATTAAGTACAGTACAAGCGCCATTAAAGAACTTGCAAAAGGTAAATCACCAGGACGAGATGGCCTCACTGCGGAATTCTATAAGAAATTCCAAATTGAAGTGGCACCAAGTTTAGAAAGTTTATACAAAATATACTTTCAAAAATGACAAAATTACTAATACATTGAGGGAGGGTTTGATTACTATCATTTACAAAGGGAAAGGTGACAAAACTGACCTAAAAAAAAACTGAAGGCCCATCTCCCTCCTTAACACAGGTTACAAAATACTAAGTAGAATTTTAGCGAATAGGGTTAAACAGGGGATAAACACGATAGTAAACACTAACCAAACATGCGGTGGTAAAGATAGAAGCATACATTACTCCTCTCCTTCTCTGGGTACTATACCCATACTTTTCTGCGATGTATATCTCCCGTAATAGGCATGATTCCCATTTAAAGGGAAACAATTTTGAAAATCTCTTACAAATAATTTAAATAAATAATCAAATTGAGACAGGAACTGTACAGCCAAATAAATTTGTACAGGTCCTGACTCAAGGCAGACGTACCTAAAAAATACTAAATAGTAGTAGAAATAAATTGAAGTACACTAAAATTCTTAACTAAAACACTTCAATTTATACAAAATTCTAAATTAAGTAAAAATAAAAGAAAAGAAAATACAGAGAATGTGTCATCCCATGAGGGAAGACACAAAGTAAGACAACTAGAGAGAAATTTGAACAGAAAATGGCTATCCTTACAAAAATACAAAGTATATACTTGTATATAGCAACACACAAATACCACCAACACAAATAGCAAACACAAGGATATAAGGAGACCATTAGCCATGGTAAAAAAATAAATAAAAACGTAGACTACTAGCTGTGGATAGATCAACTCCCACCTAGTAAGGATCTACGAAGAAAACACTAGGGATACAAAAATACGCCTTATCAAATATATATAACCCCGACGGGGAAAAATTAAATTAAATGGGGAGATAAATGAAAATAAAAAACAACAAACAACATATACGGGGATACACACACAACATAAAAACTTTTTACTTTTTTTATTGGGGGGAGGCATCTGTCTGTTGCCCCCTCATCCCACCAAAAAAAAAAAAAAAAAAAATAACGATTGCCAGAAGATAGCAACTCCGATCAGCCATGCGTTATTGGCGTAGAAAAATCTTAGGACATAATTATAAGTGCAGCTTCTAAAGGTCAGTGAGCTAGTTGTTCGAGCTTTGCTGAATGCGACTGCATTTATATATAATTAATTGTAGATCGTAGATATACTTATTATTATTACTAGAATCGCTGTAGGAAGAATTATTTTGTGATGTTACTATGTTTGCATATATTGAAGAATGAATTGGTATTTGTGAAGAATCATGTCATATTGCTAGCTAGCCGTCGTAAGAGTTAATATTATTATAATTCGCTATGTGGTTATTTTATAGTAGACGAATCATATTGCTTCCTAGCCGTCGTAAGAGTTAATATTATTATAATTCGCTATGTGGTTATTTGATAATAGATTAGCACATTTGTCCATGCAATTATAGATTTTGCCATTGCTGAATTGAATGGTAGCTTGCAAATGGTTGCAGTGTGAAAAATTAGTAATATGAATATTTGAATATTTGTGAATGCTTTTGGGAGTGTAGTGTACAGACATGCGTCTGTTTTTTGTACTATTATAGTACAATGCGATTAAATATATATTTGGATATACTGATGTGGCACAATGTATTGATGTATGTCTGATACCGTGTTATTGCACCATTGTTTACCCTTTAAGAAGTGTGTGGGAATTTCGATGTGTACGTATGCGTGACCTAAACAGTAATAACCTTATCTGATGATTAATTGATGATTTAGTGTGAGATGAGACTCGAAAAAAGATATATGTTAACGCCTTGTGGTTTTCACAGGAAGCTTCGAGGGACAGACCAGTGACAGTGGTCCCAGAGTCTCCGATAGAGAGACGGAAGAAAAGAGAAGGAAGGAGAGAAGTCGGGAGAGTTGAAGTCCAGGAGGAGTGGGAGGAACGAAATAAAGAGATGAGTAGAACCAAAGGCCAGGGAAAAATCAAACTCACACTGGAAATCACGAGATGAAGTAGGCTGTCACTTGGAGGACGAGTGATTGAGTTTATCATTTAAAGCAATTATTTTACAATATAAGTATAGAGGGCATTGCCCTTAAACATCAAAGAGAACATCTTATTATTCTACTGCGGATCATTTAATGTTAGACCCGTCATGCATGCAGCATTGAAATCGTCCAATATCATCATATTAGATAATAAATTGTCAAACTGGAAAATGTGTTGGAAACCAAACCCACATCCACAAGTTGGGATTGTTTGTGACTATTTTTATATGACAGTAGGTAACTTTTGTCATTTGTCAGCTACATCCCTGATATTTTTAGTAATGCTCTACGTCGCATAAATGTGCGCAACGAAATGTGCACAGAAATATGCTTTAATCTGAAATCACTGGTGGCAATACCCGTAATAAAGGAGATGAATCAGCTTAAAGCAATTCATAAAACTTGAGAATGCTACGCAAAATAACGCATAAATTATTCAGCTACTCTATTCCCATTTATGTATGAGACCTTATTTCTGTTCAATAACACCCAACAAAAGCGCGCCGACAAAAGCGCACCGACAAAAGCGCGCAGCGAAATATGCCCGTCAAATGCGCGCCGTCGAAAGCGCACAGCATCAACTATAAGATTTATTTCTTATTATGAATTTGATTGATAAGTGTTTCATTTCGAATGAATCATAATTTTCACTTTGATAAGTTGGTCGATAAACTCCATATGCAATTTTCTAGTGCGCACACACCAAAGAGTGTAGAAAATTTATATCTAGTAGAAATAAACCAAACGTTTGAATCAGTTTGAGCAGACATCAAAGTGTGTACACTTAATATTGAGTAGAAATAAACAAATAGTTTGAATCACTGTTTAATGGACGCCTGCTAGCTTTGGTTCCAACATATGGCAACGTACCATTGATCGGATATCTATGCGGATTTGCACATTTAAAATGTGGTAGATATAATAAATTGAAATTCATTTTATGTTTGTTTGTATTGATTATGCACATAATGTTGCAATTTGAACAGTGATAGACATAACAAAAAATAACTCATTTGGATAATAGTAAATCTTTTTTAAATATCTGATTATTTTCTATTGTATGAATTATTTATATATATGAATCATTTTTATTTGACATAATGACTTTTAAAATTTCTTCCTTGCTCGCTTTTGACGGCACGCTTTTGTCTTGCTGGCAATTGTTGGTGTGCTCTTGACCTGCGCGCTAACGACGGGATACCCTGTTCAATATAATAGACCTACACTAAGTAAAGTTGATGTGAAGTGCCAAATTGTCAGTCAAATCCATGAAATAACACTTAGTTCTAGCCAGCCGCCATTTGTTAGATTTATGGGGCATTCTGCACGGAGAGATATTTTTCTAATCAGTTCTCCCAGTTAACTGTGTTTGTTTAAATTATACTGACCGAAAGTGACCTCCTGGAAGGGTCATTCTCTCACGAATCATGTCAGAATTGATTTGAAACAGACATAGTGGCATCTTGACATGCTGAATAAAAGACTTTCAAGGGAAAGCGCGAGAAATTATATTGATTCTGATTGGTCACTGTGGAATAAGGGGTGTGTTCTACACAAGGAAATCTTAGAATATGTATATCCACTAGTTCAAAATTACCTGTCTCAGAAGTATCTCTGCAAGAGACGGGCAGTGTTGAATTATTCTGAAATAGATTCCGGAGGTATATTTTTTTTTAGAGCAGTACCTTCGAAAACAATAGGCTCAGGAAAGCTGGAAATCCAACGGTGAGAAGCGCACCAAAACCACGAAGTATTTGTTTCAAATCCAGTTATCATGATGTAATTGATATAATGTTTCTTCGTTACAGATCTGCATGATTTGTTGATACGTTTGTATGAATAGTTTCATTTGTTACATTAATTTAGTAATGTGCTTTTTAATTATGAATTAGAATTCGTACCTTAATTCATAGTAAGAATGATGCAGTGTTAATTGATGTTGTTAAAACACTATGGGGAGTTATGATTGGAAAGTGTTATGTTCATTCTTGAATTTATCATATGGCTTGAATATTGATTGTGTTCTAAAAAATTTATGTCTTACTTTAAGTAATGAATTACCGGAATACATGTGAATTCCCCAAATGTTGATATCGTAGATAATTTAGCGACAGTGTATAATGCACTAGGTAAAAGCAAACCGAATTAAAAAGTGGTTTAGCTGTATTGATCTGAAGACATGTGTAGTTGATTACTAGCCGTAAAATTGTCATCACTGATAGTAATATCTGATTGTTCGAACCAGCAAAACGGACAGTCTCAGCTATTAAAGTGTAACAAGAAACGTAGGGCGTTTTACTTTTTCTTTTGAAAGGAAAATAGTTTTTATTTGGAGAGAGCAGTACGGAGATAGATGAAAATACAAGACGGGGAAGAGGAAATTGTGCAGTAAGAGTTGCAAGGAGCATACGTTAACACAGAGGACAAGTCCAAGTTCGAGAAGTGAGCAGAGAAACAGTCCGACGAAACAGGTCATGAAAAACGAACACTGTGGACGTAGTTTATTGAACACTCGATTCTTATGATGAAATTAGCTATCAGCCATAAAACCGCTAAATTTGTTTAATTCTATATGTCATTTATTTGAAATTCGGTTAAAGTAAATTCTGAAACCACGTGTGCTCAGAAGGAAAGGAAATTTCACTGTGTATGTTTTCTTTTTCTTTTGTGATTAAATTGTTTATTTATCTTGACGGGGGCTCGTAGTTTCTTTGTTCAATATATTATCTCAGTTTACCATATACATTCTATACTCGAACCAGGCGATTACACCGTGGGCGGTCATCTCCTAGATAGCGAGTATTAGGGGGAAGTGGTTTAGAGTATTGTTCTTCCAAGTTGTGCAATACCTCTGACAAGTGGGCTTGTGCAATATTGTACGAATAACGCTCAGGACCCGAGACCCCTGTCACAGCAGAGTACATTAAACGAAAATAAACCACATAAAGTGTGTAAGTTTTATGATTGTAGGGTGTGTTCTAAGTATAATTACCTTATGTTCGCGTATATAAGACGCGTCTTATACAAAACGGTACGTACCCCGCACCCAGGGTGCGTCTTATATTAATGGGCGTCTTATCTAAGTATTTTTTTAACACGAACGAACGGTACAGTGTGTGAGATTGAAGGACAATTATTGCAGTCGATATTCACGTTTCACGATTTTCATACTAGTTGTGAAAACAATTAGATAAGTGTTCACAATATAATAAACTATTACTAAATAATGTTTGACTTGATCAAAAATCAATGTACCTTATTGTTCTATTCATCTTCATTTTCATCGTCATCAGTTTCGGCTTCAAATCCATCGAAACTTGAATCAAATTCACTGTCGTCGTCGCGAAATAACTCTATACCTGATGCTAATTGATCCTCATTGGCGTCAGTGGTATCGGATGCAGCTGAGTCGTCGTCCGAAGAACTGATATAGATAGCCGGTTCGGGAATTATCCCACACTTTCTGAAGCCATTGATGATTGTCGTAATTTTCACTTTCTCCCATGCCGTATATGATTTTCGCTTCGGCATCGTGACAATTTTATAAATTTTAAATATGCTAAGCAAAATGATCACTCATTTATATATAACAAGAGACTGTTCCCACGTTTATATATGCTAACCGCATACATCGGGCGTTTATTGGTCTATGTACTAATCCCACTCACTGAAGACTTGGCCTAGCGGATCAATGAAGCCGCATTTACATCTGGCGTTTATTGTTCTAGAATCTAGATACCAGGTACTAAACCCATCCGCTATTGGCCTTTGATCTCAACTAAAAATGGTAATGAAGCCTTGTTTACATCCGAGGGGTGACGGAACATTGGACAAAATTTTCATTCATGATAAAGGAAAGGTAACCACTGGATATAAATTGCCGATTTCGGCAGATGGCTTGGCCGCGTGTGTCTTATATTCGTGGGCGTCTTATTTAAAATATTTTTTTTACACAAATCGTCAAAACCCGCGTCTTATATATGGGTTCGTCTTAAATGTGCGAAAATACGGTACTGTGGAACGAAGTTATTTTTAAACCTTAATAATGTGTTAATGATTTATAACACACACCTGCGCAGTAATGGGTAGAAAAAAGAGATTTCCAAAGCATTAATAACATTTAAATCTTGCTTATCAAAACAAGTAAAACGTTTGAATACTTTTTAGCAAAGAAGTCGCGTTTGTACATTCTTTAAGTGTTCCTTTTATTATCCATCAATATACACTCAAACATAACAACATGCACGTAAATATTTTTATTTTATTTATTTCTCTTAATTGTAAGCGTGGCTTTTGGTTTATCAATGTTATTGGCCTGCCGACATGCCACAATATATATATATATATATAAACGTTGATGTAAAGACCTCAAGTATATTTTGGTGAGCCAAATGACCAATCGTACACACCATAGGTCAGACCAAGAGTTGGCGAGATTGAAAAGTTGATTTGCGCGGTCAGTGTGATGTGTGACGCAACTGGTACACCGAGTTTGATTATCATTTGTGGTCGAACTACAAACTTTAAACTGTATGCTAATTGCATTTATCTATAATTTCACTTCTTAGTGTCATATATCCTCCTATAGGCTCCGTAGATGGCAACTTTTGCTTTGTTCATTTATATTCATAGCATAAAACATTAACTTCTACACGTCCGTCATAAAGATAAATAATGATTGCCAAATGAAAGGTTCTTTTAAGTCATACATACATATGATACTATTATCACGTGCCCCACAATATGTCCTAAAAATTTAACAAGCACTGTAAAGCTCATGTTACGTGCTTAGGCTCGAATAAACAGTAAGATATAGAAAGAGTGAAAATAACCAGCTTGTAAAAACTTAATAAACAATTTATTGAGCACAAATATTTTCCTGGAAAGAAAAATAAACTTACGGTTTTAAGAATCAATTCCAAAATGAATCTAAAAATAATTCAAAATATTATCCACTAGAGAAATTGCAAAAGTCCTGGTAATAAAATGTCCAAATAATTCCAAGTTCGAATCCCAGCGAAGTATCCAAGATGGAAGATGATGTCACGTGATGAAGTCTGTTCTTGGTCATAAAATTATATGAGCACAATTCTTTTCCAGATAAATAACCAAATAATTCCGAATTGAAATATAATTTCCAATACAAGGTATTTTAAAATAACTCAAAACGACACACAACTTAATATTCTAACAGCCCAATTTCTACTAAATAGTTCGCTCCAAAACATAATTTATATACCTGTTTGTACATAAACAAGAAAGGGGTCACATGATGTTCTTGAATGTTTTAGAACTTACGTTCAAAAAAATCACGTACACACCGTATGACCCAACTAAAAATAGAAAGATGTTTATAACAGACCTCCATAATGTCCTTGGAACCAACCAATCATTTTAAAAGCTTGTTTACAACTCTGAAGTCAGGTCAGAAATGAGGTCAACACCTGGTGTTTATTCTTAAAAGTACATGTCATCCCACTTTCTAAAAATAATATCTCCCAATGAATGAATCTTAAACTTAAAATGTCAAATTTGAATCTGACAAACAAACAATAGAAAAAAATAAATGGCCCAAATCAAATACACGTAACACTCATACTTACTAACATTTATTGTCAAATTTGTTTCACTGAGTCTATCA
This sequence comes from Unio delphinus, assembly GCA_029339505.1. Lineage (NCBI taxonomy): Eukaryota > Metazoa > Mollusca > Bivalvia > Unionida > Unionidae > Unio > Unio delphinus. Next base: position 3,611,671 of record JAQISU010000096.1, read on the forward strand.
AAGAGATTTTCGAACGATGTACAGGCGATCCTTCCAAGATGATCCTCGATGTATGCGTAACAATTATCAAGACCAGACGTTTTCATGTTCATTAAATGTTTTTATGTGGGGAAAATATTATCTAGTTTAGGCACAAAAATATGTTTTTAATTCCAGTTAGTTTTGCCTTTTTCTATTTCTTAGTTATATTATATTTGTATTGTTATTTTCTTCTTCAAACATTCTTACCTGAGAGCATAACATCATCCCAGGATGCTGTTTGACAAGTGTTATATCTGTAATTTCAACAGTATGGCATAACTTATTTGTTCGTGCTGGGCATTCGTAAATAATTTCCCATATTCCCACAATTGTTGTTTTACCTCACGCTTTTTTGTGTGGGTGCAAATGTGAAACTTTCTGGTTCAGAGTATCCACTATTTCTGAATGCCAGTGATTGATCTAAACCAGTCACTATAGTATACTTGCATTATATCATTTATATCCTTACTGCATTGAACATGTACAAATAAATTTATTGAACGATTAGCTTGTTTTTTTTATCACGATAAGACATTAACATATTAATATCATAATGTTGTTTCTTTTCTACTCTCAAGATTATTAATGACATTATTTCGTTTCATTTATATTTGTTGAAAAACTTAAATATTTACTCTATAGAGGTTTTTGAGGAATGGCCAAAAGAACCAGAATTCTCACCAAGAAGAAACTTTCTTTCCTTTGTGGTCATGTAATACCTGATTTTCCTTTTTGACTGTATAAAAATAAAATGAATTCATACTTCTTTAAATGCCTCGAGCAACTGAATTTAAAAGATAATCATTGGCAAGATGATTAGTTTCTGTATCTTTGGTTGTAAGAAGTTTTATCTTTAAATAACTTATCTGGTCCATGGAGAGTATGACCAAACACTAGTTCAAAAGAACTACACTTCAATGATTCTTGGACTGACCCCTATTCAGAAATCACCAGCAAATGAACACTATCATCCATATATGTTCCTTGGCAAGATCACTATGGTTTTAGTTTTAGTTATCATCTGGTTTGGTTTTCCTGTCATTTGATAAGCGTGACAATATACAGTATTTATAAACACGTTTATTCGCAGACAACTTAATTGACTCGAGATCTTGTGTAACATCTTATTGACTCCACCATGACCAGTGGAGTTTCATAGACTGAAGTACGAATTTCCTGTAGATATGACCTCTGAAACAATTTAAAGTTCACTCACAACTTTTCACCAGCTGGTAGATGAGGTCTCCATTTCCTTATAAGAACCCAATATTTCACAAGAATACAAACCTATATTTGTGTCCAGTTTCGCTCGAACAAATGGAAGATCTAAGGATTTTGTCCTGATCGACAGCAAGTGACTGTTGTTAATCCTTTGAAAGAACAGAGTGAAGAAGGCATTACAAAATTATCTTGATTGATAAATGTTATAAGTAATGGTGACCTTATCAAAGCTTTGAACAATACATGTGTCAGCCAAAGGAATAATCTCCTGATAACACCATTCTCAATATCTGTTTTTTCCATAACTCTAACACAAGCAAGATTTAAATCAGATATTTTTATTCCAATACGATCGAAATTTGTATCCAGAAAAGGCTTGTTATTTACAAGTAGATTAACAACGACCTTATTCAGCCTTAGGTCATTGTCAAGTAATCATGAATAACCTCAATGGGCAAAGCAACACTCATCTGACAAGCACGAATAAAGGAATTCTGACGCCAAAATGACACAGTGAAAAAGAAACTTTACAAAACCGCACATTACTCTCTGAATAAGACTTTCCCTTCTCAGAAAAAATGCAAGTACCTGATAACAAACTACTTTAAAAAGTTCCTTTGTTCTTTATAATTTTACAAAGGACAAGCATGGCAGAATTAACAATACTATTAGGGTTAGTTTGATCTAATCAATGTATTGCTTTCAAACCGTAACCCTAAAGAGACTAGAAATTAATTTTTTTATATTTATAAATGTAATTCTTTACAAATTCTAATTCGAATATAATGTTTATTTAAAATATATCGTGTGCGTATATTGATTATATTGCGAAGAAGATACCATGATTCTGTAAATTGCCGAGTATGTCCGAGTTTTAATGAGACGACAGATCACGTGGTCTCGTGACATCATACTAGCCAGTCCTTGTATACAAACAGAAACATGGTTTGCGAGAAATTCCATTAAGAACGGTTTTCATCGAAAGTAATTTTTCACACACACACACACACACACACACACACACACACACACACACACACACAAAACACCCCACAAATAAATATGTGAGGAGGAAATCATACGTGATTAATTTAAGCAATAAAAAGCATCCTTTCTATAATTCTATTGACAAATCTGTAAGTATATACATGCCTCATAAAAATAGATTATGTACTGTACTGGTCAGTGCTGAAAGAAATGTTTTAAGCACAGGCCCCGGGCTGATGATTTAAATAAACTTAATAGCCCTGACTGAAATTCCACAAACCCGAACAGTTCATATATGTTAACTTTCAAGCCGGGAGAAGAAAGAAAGAAAATAAATTCCAATTTTGGAGGTATTTCCTCCCTATCTCATAATATCTCTTGATGTTTCGCTAAGAACTCCCAAATATTTCAATATGTCTGTCAATTTTCATTTCTCAGAAAAAGAAAAACCATATATAAATTTTTATCAAGTGTGCAATCCAAAAATGCCATATTTTATTTTATCACTTGTGAATATTGTAGTGAAGAAATAATTAATATCACAGGACAGTTTTTGTCTTCAGTAAATAGTTTAAGATTAAACATTATTCACGTAAATTTCAGATTGTTTAACTACTAAAGAATTACGTCTAGTAAACAAAATGTCACCAATTAGTTTAAAACCCATGAATGATCACAATGAAGGCTGCGAAATTTTCTCTGCAAACAAAATCTCTATTTCCGTCAATAAAACTCGGCCAGTTAACACTGACATTAATCTACCATATATGTAAAGTTTCATTACAATGATTAAATTAAAAGAAAGAATAAAATCAAATATACGATATGTGCCCCTAAAAAACTAATTAAAAAAAAATATTTAATTCAGAAAACAGTGTTACATACCATAACACTTAAACTAAAGGAAATAGGGTGGGATATAAAATGTGGGAAAACAATGGCCACATACATGTACGGTAACGTTGGACTGCAGCTTTGAATTCTGAAAATAAAGTCTTTGGCTTCGAAGTTACAACAACATTGGACATCGTTTATTTGCCAATGAATGTCTGGTGCTTAAACACACACTCTGTAGCACATGGTTTCTTTGAATTATGTCAGAGAGCCAGTCTTTTTCACAAGATAAGTGCAATGATAAGGAATAATTGTTAATTTGTTAAACAGACATTATGTTTGTGTACTTCATTCTAACCTCTACCTATTATGCAGAGCAGAATTTGAGAAAAGGGTCTTGTCCATGGAGATAATACGTAATATGAAAAAAAATCTGATATAAAATGTATATTGAAAACACAAGCTGAAATGTATTTTAGATAGTAAATATTTAAATTGAGAACTGAGATAAGCAGCGGTTTGACAGCTGCTAACAATTTGAAGAAAACAAATATAAGGCACAAATGATGCTGTTAATATAATATTATTTAAACACCATGTATATATGATGCACCCAGAATCTGCCATATATAAAGAAATGAATGCCAAAATAAAATGTATGCATCCACAAACTGATCATTTTTCAATTAAACATTTTATGAATATATTACATATATATATATATATATATATATATATATATATATATATATATATATATATATATATATATATATATATATATATATATATATATATATATATATATATATATATATATATATATATATATATATATATATATATATATATATAATGAGGACATTAAATAGCGTCTAATCTTTAGAAGCTCCGTTTTATAACATTAATAATCATATGTCTACAGAAAAACAGAAACAAAAAAATTGCACTAAACATGAAAATGTTGAAAATATTTAAAGTAGGAAACAGTATTCGGTCTTTAAGTTTATTCTTGCAGTCGAGAAAGGTACGTTTTAAGAGCACTCATGTAAGAGATCAGTGTGTCTTTTTGTATAATTTAAAGGACAATTCATTCCACGTTGATGGTCCCTGGTATGCAAAAGAACATTGTCCATATGACTTCGTTTTCATAGTGGGAATAATGAGTATACGCTTGTCAGAAGAGGAGTGTAAGCATCCTGCTGGTGTGTACACATGGGTGAGGCCAGATGGGTATGCTGGACTGGAGTCCGTCAGTGAAACGTAGTACAGAGAACAAATTTTATGTTTGATTCTGGATCTAATGGATAGTCAGTGTATGTTACAGTGCAGTGGGGAGGTGTGCTCTGATCGTGGTACTCTGAAGATGATATAAGCAGCTGTGGTTTGAAATTTCTTGAAGTTACTAGAGTAGATATGTGAGATGAATCAGACAGAATTCAGTTAAAATAGTCCAGTCTTGAAAGTACTAATGAATACACAAGTGTTTTAGCGGCATCATCGCTGAAAGATATTTGCGAATAGAGCTGATGCGTCTCAGCTCAAGATATGCAGCCTTGCATATGTTCAAGACATGTTGGTGCAATGTGAGAGTACTGTCTCGATTAACACCTAGGTTCCGTACTGACTGCGTACATTTAATGTTGGTGTTGCTGTTATTTGTTGTTTTAGGTAAATGATGTGACTGAGATAGTCTTTGGGTTGTGATCAGAAACGTCTCAGTTTTATCATCATTCATCTGCAGCTTGTTACATATTATCCATGATTTCACATCATAAATGCACCTCTCTTCTCCTTGGATGGTAGGATTAAATTCATTTGAGTTGCTAGACTTGTATATTTGCGTTTCTTCAGCGTAAAATTGATGAGACATTGTGTGATGATCTATGCCACTTGAGAGCGGCTGAGTGAAATGGTCCAAAAACAGACCCCTGTGAAACACCACAACATAGATCAACTTGGCTGGAGTGTATTCCATTTGCAGATACAAATATGTCGTTTTGACTAAGTAGGATTTGTACCACTGTAAGACTATTGTGAATGCCAAAGATATGCTAGAGATGGGAAGTAATAGATCATGGTATATTATGTCAAATTTTGCAGAAAAGTAGTTTAAGTACTGTGTCAATAAATACATACATACAGACAGACAGACAGGCAGGCAGGCAGACAGACAGACAGACAACCTTTAAAGACACCTATTCATTGTTTTCTCAGGAGTTCGAGAAAATAATTTTTTTTATAAAACCCAAATAACATAGAAACAATTAATTATGAATAATTAAAAATAAATACATATTCACAGCAAAATACAAGAAATAAGTCCGTTCATGTTTCATTTCAATAGATTATCAGCCTGTAGTTTAATGTTTGAACTTTAAAAGCAGCATGTACGGAGAACGAAATACATTTACACATTTCATATTAGATTATAACTTTTATTCAGACATACTACTGAAAAGACTAATTAATATTTTAAATGTATTAAATCTTTTAGTACAAACTCAGCAAAGATCATTAGAGAACGATTGACATTGCTTACAGCATTTGCTGTTTCACATTTTCGACAGAAATAACTGATGGAGAAGAGCAGTGTCGTTAGAACATCCAAAGATCAAGTATTCGCCAAAATATTCAAAATGCATTGGGAGTAGCGTGAGTAGTGTCAAACTCATATTGATATGATATCAATTATGTCAATTTCGTTCTTCAAGTATGAATATGTTTTCAAAACTATTGTCTTTTGATCTTGTATTCTACTTCAGACGCTTGAATAATCATCAGAATCCTATTTTAAAATACTTGCATTTTTCTTTTTAATTTCTTCTCAAATTTTGCACTTAAAATTTCAGATCAAATAATTAATTTTCAGAAACTGCAAAAGATATTTTTAAAGGCTGAAATTTGTTGTGTTCTTTGTCTTCTTCTTCTTCTTCTTCTTCTTCTTCTTCTTCACCAACACCATCATCATCTTTAATGATAATCATAAGTTGTTGTTAACAATGATAATTTGTTAATACTACTACTACTACTTGTACTACTACTACTACTACTACTACTACTACTACTACTACTAATAATAATAATAATAATAATAATAATAATATTATTATTATTATTATTATTATTATTATTATTATTATTATTATTATTTCATGGGCCCCGAGTGGCCGAGTGTTCTTAAGCGCTGTCCGTTTCGGACCACTGCCATCTCAAATCTGCGTGTGTTCGAGTCTACCATTCGGCAAATTTACGTGTGAAAGCTTGCCAGTAGCTTCTCGTGGGTCGGTGGTTCTTTCTGTGGGTTGTCCGGGTTCTTCCTTCACCATTAATATTGGCCGCCATGTACAGCCTATATTGTGCTGAAAAATGGCGTTAAACCATTAAAAAAACAAAACAAACATTATTATCATTATTATTATTATTATTATTATTATTATTATTATTATTATTATTGAACTCTATATTAGAAGCTGTTCTTCTAGGGTCTAGGGTTCAGATGTTTGTTAATGTCTATGTTGAGCTTCACACAGTGGGTGGTCGCCTACCGAGTAATACGTATGAGCTGCTGACCCTTTTATACAACACATTCTCTCTATGACGACGAAAGTCTCCAAATAAAACTATTTTCTTAAAAGCATTCTAGAGAATTGAAATTTTGTTTTCTCTTTGAAACCTAATATTTTTCGATACAAATGCATAAAGTCCTGCTCTTAATTGCTTTTTAAAAAAATAAAAAGAAGAATTTACACTGCTACTATATTCAGCAGAATTGGGGCAATTTTATGATCGTATCAACTCGTATTAAATATAAATAATTACGAAAATGTTTTTCTATACTCTGCAAATAAAAGTATTACTTGAGTGTTCCATCATGCGCATAGATTTAAAATCTTCGAATATTATATTATCATTTGATAAATAAACAAACTGGATACGTGCTAACCCCACACCGACCAGTTTAAACTATGCTTCGATGGCAGCAACTGTTTAATTTCATTTGTCCACGATGTCTCTCATATTCAGAGCCAACCCAACCATAGCATGGTATTAGATTACTTTGAAACTTTTTGAACAAGTGGCCATTTTATCTACTTCCTGAGGTCCAGTGTACAAAACTACCTTAAAAAGTGCACAGTACTGTCACACAACGGTGCGCAGCGAAATGTTTCCGGAGAAAGTATTTTGATACAAATCACTCAAGGCACAAATGGATGGCAAATCCTTTGAAAAAGATGAATAATCAGATGTAAACACTACTTAAAATTGCTAAGAAAATTTGATATCAGAGTTTATTTAAAATGAATCAGATAAGTGCATTAAGTGGCATGGTGAGTCTCATGGAAAATTGAACAAATTAAATTTCAAACCCTTTAATGATTGTATATTGCTTATCATACGCATGCGCAGTACTGCGTTTGAATGAATGATATTTTTTGTCTAGGTTGTTAAATACTTGAGCATTATCCAGAAAACAAGTTAAAAGGTTTATAATTTACCAAATAAAATGAATTTTGTTTATTATGTAGCAAAGTAGGTTTGATTTTATTATACACTCAAACCACAGAAGTACAAGGAAACATTTATCTCTAAAAACATCGAAAGCACACCATTATCAAAAAGTGATAAGTGAGATTTCCATCGAATAGGTGTTTGTTTCTCATGACTGTATTTCACTTTGAATGACATTTTAGTTTTTAAAAGGCGATTTATCTGCCCACATACTCTATTTATATTTCATTATGTAGAGATTATGTTAGTGTACAAGTAATAATTAGGACCGAACATTTATTTGTCATTTATTTAATGTTTCTTTCATGATGTTAACAAATGAGAAATTTAAAGATAATCCTAATTACAAAGTCAGGAGAAAACAATTCAGGTTTTTAAGTATCTCATTGCCATTTGTTTCTTCTATTTTATTTCCAAATACATTAATGAAGAAGCTAATAAAACTCAACCTGCCACATCGAATATGCAAATGCAACTTTTAAAATTAATATAAGCACACATGAATATTGTAACTATTTTTAGATTGTTTTGTTTTTTTAAAGTTAAGTTCGATGATGATTCTTCGCTGCTATTCACAAAAACATTAATCCAGACAAAATGAGCGTAGTACAAAAGTTGCTGCTATGAAAGTGTGTGTGTGTGTGTGTGTGTCTACTTGCACAAAAGTGATAAACTATCTTTTTTTTAAATTGTATATCTGATCTCAGCTTATTGCAGTACATAAACATTTCGTTCTATTACATCAACCTGTTCTTCGTTTTACAACAACTTTTCATTTGTACAATCGGTATTTTAATCTTTACGAATAAATCAAATATATTTGTGTTGAATTCATGTGTAAAGTTTGGAACGAATGGCTTGATAAAGTTAACATCTTTTTAAGAAATCACGTCAGAACGTATTATCAAAGTTGGCATCTAAATGCATTATATTCATTAATGTATCCAACCAATGAAGATATTTAAATTTAAATTAAAGAATTGTGGAGTGGAATGCATGATCCAGTGATAGAGCTTCGAACTCCCGATCGAGCGACCGTGGGTTCAATCACCACTTGTTCAATGCTATTTATCCTTGATCAAGTTATAGCTTCTTACTGGATCTACCCAAGAAATTAGCAAGTATTTATTGATATCACATGTAAGCACTTTAAACGAAATCGATGTAAAATTAATATTTAGAACAAAACATTAACAAAATTACCATGTGGGATTTTCAGGTAATTATGACGTGTTTGGCGATATATACACTAGTTCGGAGTCGATTATTCGTCGGATAAACGAGGATACGTTTCGTCATACACATGAAAATCTTCAAAGTGATCATCTGTTTAGTAGATTGGCATATATGGTAAGCTGATTAGAATCCTGTTGGTTTCGATTTTGTTACGATATATTTTTTAACGTTATAGTTTCTTACGTTATATTTTGTTACGTTATATTTTGTATCGTTCTCCACACGGTCACCAACTGTTATTTTCATTCCCAATCAAGGGATACTTTTTTACATATTTGATGTATTTTTGTTGCTAACAACATTTATAGAATTGTTGTATATTCAGTTTACCTGGATAAGTTAATTATGTGGCTTTTAAACCATAATTGTGTTTAATTTACGTATTGATTGTAATTCTTGAACCGGTTGATATAATCAGTTATGATTGGAACAAATGCACATACAGCACAATTAATTGTACTATATGTTCTTTACATATATTTCTCAGTAACGATCTTTCCACTTTGTTACACTCAATACAGATCGTAAGCTGATCTAAAATACCTACAAAGATGACTTCACGGTAAACTTCTTGTCAAACGTTCATCGGCATTTTTTTTAGAAGCTGCACTGTAAACAAAGCAGCATGTAAACGGAACACAGATTTCACTTCCGGATCATCACCACGGCCTTTTTACTCAATGTGCACTGTCGCCGAAATTATCAAAGATTAAACAATTACCATTAAATCCCTACCAAAATGCTTCAATATAACTCTTATATCACCACCAAAATGAGAGAGGAAAATATTATCTAAAAATAGACTAGAACTATCTCGCGACGATATGTTCGGCGCAACTTCAGCGCCCTGTGTCCAAAATTACGGTCAAAATATGAGTCAAAGGTCAAATACTGTCAGTGTCATAACTCTTTAACTGGTTGGTGTATTTCAACAATACCTTGGTTCCTAACATTAACAGTAATATTAATCAGTCATTAAACTTCGTTAAAAATTCTTATAGTTCGCCGTATACTTAATTTTTGATCAATATGAACTAAAGTTATTTCCGGAACATCATTCTCCTTTTTTGAAATATTGTTCATGCTTACAGTTTTGGCCATTTAGCACCATGTAGAATTCTTCAACACCACGTGGTATTGATATTTAATCCAATCAGAATCAGACTTGATTGTAACGTAAAAAATATCTTTATATTCACTACTGTAACTGAATCTATACAACCATCTTGACATTTGTTTTGTCCAAGACTATTGTTTTTAATCCTGTTAACACCATATAAATTTCATTCTCGTTCAATTTTTAATAAAGTTAGCAGCAACTTGAAATAAACAATGAACAATAAAGGTATTTATTTCCCATATTAACAGACCATGGCATAAGCCCTAGAAGCAAGGCTAATAGAGTTAACAATTAATGAGTGATGGACGAACGAACAGGTGGACGCACAATGCCTGAATGACAATTCATCCGCGGTTTATAAATGGTAGACGGTGTTTTCCTTGGTATACATGGCTCACGTGCTGTGGGGATGTCAGTGAATGTGATATGTATGTTAAGAAGGTTAAAAATATTTTTCAACTAAATAACGCCCTGACCTTGACCTTTGATGTATTTACACACCCATCAAAAAAGTTCAGCTATTGGCTATAACCAATATGGCTACGAAGTTTGAGGATAATGGATCAAGCGATTCAAAAGTTTTTGATCCGAAAAAAAGTTGTTCAATTACATGTCACCATGTCATTTACTTTTGACCGACTGATTCCCTAATTTAATATGACAAAAGTCCCTTCAAAGCTTAAGGACCTAGTCGCTCAGCCGTTATTTAACTTAACCGTCTTTTTAACCGTTAACCACTGACTCCAGACTCAACAGGGGTCACCTACGGATCATGAACAATATCTCTACAAAGTTTTAGAACCGTTGACCCAGTTGTTCAAAGGTTGTTACTCAGAAATCCAATTTACTGATCAGGACCAGTGCTCATTTTAAGTCCGTGGGCAGTGCGACAAGCATTTTAAAAGTTATTGATCAGAAACAAAATGTGTGTCGCAAACGACAACCCCTGACAAAGTGATCCATGTGTGTCTGAATGTTATGCAGGCGACACAAACACACCTGCAAATCAATGACTTAGAGCTGCCAAGTTAAAAATGTGCGATTTGTGTTGCGAAACATCTGCAAAACACCTGAATTTTTAAATATTATACTGGACCTCTCAAAGATATTTAAAGTACATTTTGAAATAGTCCACACAAAAATATAAATATTCTTGAATTTGCGGAGCCTTTGTTGAACAGGTTCACTAAACGTTTGGTATGGAAAATTTCTTTTTGAGAAATTTTGTGTCGCGAGTGTTATCATTTTTAAGACTTTATGTTCATACTTCACTGAAGAACTTGAACACATTCTGAAATGACAACTGCCGATGTGGTTTGTCATTGAAAATAAGGCATTTTAAATCGTAAACTGTGATTTTTGAGGCAAAAATGGTGAAAGTACAAAACCTTTGAGGTGGACACCAAATTATGCATCCATTGGATATTAAATGTTCATGAAATATAAACTCTTGGATGAGGTTGGGGTGGGTAATCTTATGAGTTTAAAATTATCAGTGTACCACATCTTTAAACATATAGTGTAATTGCCGACCGTGGTCGCACTTAATTATATTGGGTACAACGCTATGAGCAAGAAGAAAGACCTTGTAATTTATTTAAAGCCACCTCTTGAGTATATATATAGCACATACAGACCTTATAAGAGTAATATAGCAATATGTGTACGTAATATCACTATGTAAGTGATATTCAAGTTCATATAAATATAACACACCAACATGTATGTTTACATACTTTACTGCATGTAATTAAAGTACGATCATTAGCGAGAAAACGGATTGAAATGTATGTTTTCTTGTTCTCTTATGGGTTACGAGCCTATTTATGTTGAAGATATGTTAATGTTAAGAAATTCCGATTCAGAACTTTTCGTTTGATTTTTTGGAATTGTCTACCCAAGACGTGTGTACGGTCGTAATGTATAATTCTCTTTCTTGAGTTCATTTATTCACTTTTGCGGATAGCTATTATAACATTAGCCACTGCCAAAATACTCTTCTGACATTGGTTGTAGGGAATTTCACTAAAAGTATAACATCGGTTTTCTTTATCACTTTCTACAAGATAATTCTTAGATATTAAAGTTGATGCTGAAAATGTCGTTTAACGGCTCATCAACACATTATAGTTTATCTAGTGCCGTTGAGGATACATAAGATTCCGCGAACCGGCCCAACTCCATCTATCAATTTAATGCTCTCAAAGGGCATATCGCCAAGATTACGTATCCAACCGAAGGACGAAGCTAGAAAAAAAAACAGTCTTTTGCCTATGAACACAATGAAGAAGCTCAGTGTCACTAGAGAGGCTTGAACCTGGGTTGTCCGGTTTCAAGTCCACCACGCTATCCGCTAGGCCACCTCAGTCCCGTTGATATTATAATAACACTTATATGCTATACACTTTAATAATCTTTTAATCATTGTAACCAAATATATTTGTAAAGTATCACACTACCTCAAACTTTAGGAACAAACTATATAGTTCCTAATGATCTCATAATATTATGCCACTGCAATTATCTAACAGTAACTCAAGTAATTGTTCTAAGTGTACATCAGTCTGTGTGAGAGTCACATAGTATAGCTCTCAACCCATGAGAAGCAACGTGGACTCAAGTGGTCTCCAATCACAGCCCTATATTCATTCTACTTCACAAGATGGTTACAGGTAACATCTAGGTGACATCACTGATATATATGAGCATGTTATAAAGCTCCGAAGGAAAAGGTGGAAGTCTGTGTAATGGATAATATGTAAATTGAATATCAGAAATAACAAACTTTAATTATGGTTTTCTGGAAATGAGAATTTATTACATAAGAGCAATGCGTAAACAATATGATTTTGTAACAGATTGTCAAATATATTGTAAATGGCTTCAAAACGACAGAGACTGTGTGACAAAATCTTGCGCATCGAAATGCACATAGTGAAGAATTCCAACCGAAATTCACTGATTAAAATACCAGCGAAGAATCAAATAAATACACCATGTAAAACGTGTGGATATGTATCCATTGTAAAATGATTTTTGAACGATCTAGTCGATATAGTGTTTAAAATATACTTAGAAGAAATGATTTCATCTCAAGATCAAAGAAAGCACGACAACTGATTGTAACGTACTTAGAATGAAATGAGTTTGATAAGAGCGACAAGAAACACGGGTGTGTCTTTTGGGTGTGAAAAAAATTATTTTAAAACCTTTTAGTAAATTCCATAGTTTATCACGAACAGATGCGCTGTAAATCGCAATAAAAATAAATTCGTCTCAATGTATTACATTGCAAATCTTGGTTATCAAAAAAGTCAATTTTGTTTATTATTTGACAAAAATAAAGTTTATTTTAATATACACTTAAACAGCGAAAGTAACTAACATGCTTTCGAGCAAATGAATTTTTCGGTTTTGAAGGTGTTACAATATATTCAAGTCACTTTATTTCAACAAAGAATGAGATTACGTATCTGTTCATATATAATTAAAAATGTATCCTTTACAAGAAACTTCAAAGACGCGCCGTTTTTAAAATTGATATCCCCTCGCATATGCATGTTTGTTGTGTCCATATTTCACTCTGCATTGCATTCGGATACTTAAAGACTACTGGCTTGCCTTCATGCACCAATTAAGATCCGCTTCTATAACGATCGCTTTAGAGTAACAGCGAAAATTGGGACAGACATTAGTTTGACATTAATGACTTCAAGTTTTCAAAAATAATAAATAAGGTAAAGGCATACAACTTTGAAGGAAACGTACTTCTGTGTTTAAGTATTATTTTTTGTCATTTTTAGTTTAATACAAACTCAAGAAATCTTTGTGAACCAAGCATTTACTTTTCAGAAGGAATAATACAAATGCAAGCTTTAATAATTTAAAATAGCGCTCATGAAATGTTTTACAGTTCCGTCAGTTGCAGCTCGCTTTGCAAGAGAAAATATTCCGTAGAAGCCAACACGATTTGAACTTCTCGAAGACATACAATTAAGTTGAATACGGACACTGTCGATTGTGGAATACCAAGTATAATTTCAACGATGTTATTTCTGTGGATATGGTTGCGTGTTATCCGGGAAATTATTTTGGCTTCGGAGAATGTTCTGGTTATTTTTAAAGATTTGGAAATCGCACAAACAAGATGAGCATGGTATCGATAAATGGACCACTGCCCGATTTTGATCGAACCGGATTCACTCGTATTGTATCATTCGAGTTTGCTTAGATTCTTCATCCCATTTGTTATATTTTGTTTTGGTAGACAATTTTCAGAAAAAAGCTATGCAACAAAAGTTTTATTACAATATATGGTTGATTGTTAAATCATGATATACTTGATTGTAAGTGGGGCAAAAAATCATGTCATAAGCAGACCGAAGTTTGGTTACCACTAGATGATGATAAAACCGCAAAAGATCTCGACAGCAGAATAATCGGTAAATGTACTTAAGGTGGGTCATATGATCACAAACGACATTATACACGACTAATTCTAGATAATGCTGACGATGCTTTTAAAATCGCTGATGCAACAAAGAGAAATATATTTGTAAATCGAGAAAATGCTTACTTGTCTAACACGGTTAGGTACAATTGTTGGCTATATCGATGTTATATCACCTCAGAATACACATCTAAGATCGTCAATGCTCGCTTATGTTTCTATAAACTTGCTATCCATGATAAATAGAGTTGCAACGGATTAATTTTATATCGAAAACAATATAAAGAATTAGTCAGTCGTTTTGCAAGTAAAAATGCACCGTGGATTTTCGTGGAGAATAAAAAAACATATGTTCTATATTTATTCTGAATCCGCAGATGTTGAAATCAAGATACTTGCATAATAACATCAGACAAAAATAATTAGATATCAGTATTATCGTCTGCGTTATCTATATCCGATCCAGTATCCAGATATAACCTGGTGGATGCGGTTAAACAACTCCAGTTATTGAATTATTTAGACAGAGTTCGAATGATATGGGTGTTTTTACACATACACAATGGCTTGAAATTAAACGAGGAATGCGAATATGTACTTATCACAATTTTATTAAGGTATACGGATGATAAATCGACCCCTGAACGAATGGGTGAGAAATAAATACCTAAAAACCAAGAATTTGGGATGAAATATGCACCATTTCATTAGATGCGTTACCGCTCTAGTGGCCTAATGGTTAGAGCGTCCGCCGCGTAAGCGAGAGGTCGTGAGTTCGATGTCCGAACGAGTCATACCAAAGACTTACAAAAATATTACTAATTGCTGCCTCGCTTGGCGCTCAGCATAAGACGTTAGTGTTAGTACTGGTCGTCCTGGTGTCAGGATAATGTGACTGGGTCAACCACCACCATTTGTTTAATTATATCCGCACGAATGGTTAAAATATGTGTGTAGATTATAATGGTTAAAAAAAGTGTGTAGAAGAGACACTGATGATCATAATGCGCTTGATCCAGAATTAAGAGAATTTAAGAAATTAATCAGATTACAGTCGAATAAATTTCAGAGTAAAATAATGTGCCAAATAATTACAGACACTTTCATAAATGATTTTTGGGATAAATGGAGACCAAACGAATTGTTAATGGCAAGTAGAAAGATAGTTCGTGATACACATCAGCAGCAATTACATAAGAAACAGTTTTCAGAATTACCTGTACCGTTGTGTTATAGAGTAGCTGATACACGACGACAGAATATTGAAGTTGAGATTCCAGAATCGTCAGAGATACAGAATATTGTGTTAAATGATATTGTTCTAGTTCTTGTTAATTTTGTTGAGGATGCGTTTAGAGACAAAACTTCATGGACGCTATTAACTATTTTTGATACATTTGTTTGGATTATTGATGAACATATCGAGTGGTCAAATTTAATCTATCTCCCAGTATCACAGGTCAGAAAAATAACTCGACTGCGGAGGTTCATTGTAACTTGTACTGACAACAATAACAAAATTGTTAGTGATGATATAATAAGAAAGAAAAAAACTAGCTAAGTATAAACATAGTCAGAAAAAAAATAATGGCGACTTTGATATTGATGCTGAATTTTCATAATGATGCTGAAACAACAGCAAAATAATCATTGTTCGAGCTCTAATACGGTTATTTTGTAGCAGTGTTCAAATAATTATCCAACATAATTTACTGTAGATAGAAAAGATAGAGTCTTGGTCATACACGAGAAAATCTGATGCTGACCTGTCTTGAATGTAATAGACGTCTAGATGCTAGCTAAGTGATCAGGAGGTAATTGTGTATCCTTGGGTATTACTTGTAATTGTTCACGTAGAAATCTACGTTAATGAGTAGTTGAATCTATCCAGTAGATTCCAGGTCTACCCGTAGATCTTACCACGCTGAAAATTGTATGTGTAGTAATACTCCAAATAGGATGAGTCGCTATTTTTTTACCACCTAAAGATCACATGGCTCATACATGTATCTTACGATAACATTACCTAATACTGGTTGTTTTGAAAAATCATGTTGTGTAGGCATATATTCTTTTGAATTGCATTAATATGTTTTATAGAATTTGATCGAGTAATTTCATTGTTTAATGCATTTATCACACTTAGTAAGCCTGCAACCCAATATCGAGATCTTACATCTTTCTGAATAATTTCCTTCGTGTATTGATATCAAAATAACCGCTTAGCACCAGTTCGATTAGATCCTTCAACGATTGCCTGAACCTCTGTTGCTGTCTTTGTTGATAACGGCTCTCCTTCTTTATATCTACTTGCAACGTCCCGGATAGTAAATGCGTATTTGTAAGTTATTTCACGTCTACCAATTTTAATTTTATCATGTGTTAAAAATAAAATATCCGCTTGATGAAATTCATTATAAGCGCTGACATCAAAATGTGCGTCCTGAATTCCTTTAGTAGATGGCGATAGATACATTAGCCATATTTCCTGTCGTGCTAACCACGCTGCAGCAACAGAACGCTCAACACCAGCTGCATCAGCAAGTTAACTTTAAAAAGCTACGTCATGAAAGTAACATGCTTTATCAATTTCATTTATTGAATATTCATAAGGTTTTGGTTGATCGCATTCATCAAGTCGAATATCATGCCGAGTTCCACGACCGCAATAATTATATCCAGGAAGATGTTTTTCTCCTGGGTATTTAGCCCACGGAGTTCCTGAAAGTGTAAATATTAATGTAGCAATATCACCACCATCTTTACGCTGAATTTTAGGTATAAAAAAAGAAACTTGTCTTTTCCCACATACAGAACATTTTCCACCATATGCTATTTTTCTTTTTTTTCTTTTTGTTGTAACTGTGGCTAAATCAGTAGTTGGAGTTTTAACTCAGCAACGTAACAACATAACTCCATATAATTATAATATTAATATAACTGATGCTGCAGCGACACGAGAGCATGAAGTAGTAAAACATCACACAGCATAACCAAATTATAACCGGATTATCACAATAGGTCCATCTGGAAGTCTTAAAACGCAACTGCTGCTTAATTTGATAATGAGGTGGTTGAAAGGGGACAAGTTGTATTTAGTAGCACCATCTGTAGATGATTAGAGATGGTACGATGTTCTTAAAGATTTTAAAGAGAATTGACAATTATGAAATGAAGATAATAAAGATTTCATCCATTTTATAACCAAAATTGATGAATCGCCGAGTTTTTGATGAACTTGATAGATTTATTTATAATCATGTAGTATATGATGATGTGATGCTGCAAAAACAATCAAATCCAGCAAGAATATTTTCTCGTGGGAGAACTTTTTTGAATATAGATTTATAAAAAAAAATCGATTTAACTTGACATCTTTATTTGCTTTGTATTTATTCATTTATTTTATACTATCTAAATTTGTCTCTTACTCCTCGCATAAGAGGTGTCCTAACAATGTTGTCCATTTACGTCATCATCAAGATGTGTATGTGGTTGATATATACACGCTAAACTATCATCACGGCATTCACCGTTTAATAGTATGGTGTCATACTGTCTACCCTATATATTACTGTGCGTCGTGAAAGAAATTAATAATAAATTAAGTATTTGTGTTTTTCCACAAGGTAATTGATTTTCTTCACGTAAGCTCATGCAAAAGCATCATCAGTTTTGTTTAAAAACAACATACACCTGTATGTGTGCGTATGTTACTTATGGCAGTAGATATTTATACGAACGATACAATTAAGATAAATTTAGATTCTGTAAATTAGTTAGGTAATCATATTTTGTTCAGGTTTCAAACTCGTTATGGTCATTGTAACTTTGCTTCCTTGAGAAAGAAGCGGGTTTATTCAAACAGTGCCTCACCTGGCTTGCACACCAGATTTGCCTGTTGTTTGTTACTTTTTGTTTTATATACGTGGTTGGTATTGTTTCTTCATTACAATCTAGTTCAATTTGGAAAGACTGTTAAGATATGTGTATTGTAACATATTGACACTTCGGTGAACTTGAGACTTAGAAACGTTATGGATGACGAAGAATTCACCCCATATTCTATCTTCATCCTCATCACCAACGACACCGTTATTTTAGTAACAATTAATCGTCAATAAGCAACTTCTTCAGTTAGAATATGCGCTCTAGTAATTATAATTACTCTAGCAAGATGCACATTTAAATGAGATAGTGAAAATCTGTTATGGATGACAACTTTATACTGAAAATTATTACACCCTGCTTCTGCATTTGTTATACAGAATTGCCGTTTTCCATTTCATCAACATATGTTAAGTTGAAAGTGGATCCTTTGTTGTTTGTCAACATGTACGTTAACTTGTTTGCACTAAGACAAAACTGCAATACCCGTTATATTCATAATGTAATTAGTTTACACAACCCAATTGCTGAACACAACTTGCAAATGTCTGCTTATGACACAACGAACAATGCTAATTTTACTCAACAAAATCGCAGATATCAAGGTAAGGTTCAATATAAGTTTTATCAAATTGAAACAAACCCTAATATTGCTTTTTAAATTTGAATTTCGAGCCAGTGTTAATTTAATATCGGAAGGGTGAATAACCCTCAAACCAGACAATTGCAAGGCGGTAATAATATTCGTAAGCTTGAAATAACTTCAGGCTAGAAAGAACATAAGTAATGTCGAATAGTAGAATTTGAACCAAGTGGACATCAAAGGATTTAATCTATATGCCTGTAATGAGATCGTGTCCGATGCATCAACGCAAATGTGGCATTCATTCTTACATAATGTATTAAAAAAATCCGCCGTTTTAGAAACTATTTGCATTCTTAAAGAACGGAGCAACGTCTGACACTGTCAATCATTAACGTCTTGGTAAGAGTATAATTAGAAAAATTCACGCCGGATAATAATAATAATAATAATAATAATAATAATAATAATAATAATTAATAATAATAATATCATTATTATTAATAATAATAATAACTGATAGCGTGTATATGTATTCAGTTTTCCTCTCATTGACTGGACCTACAATTAAAAATGTCTGACACTTTTATGCAAAATAGTGCCAAAAAGAACACATATTGTAAACACTGATGCAATGATCAGTTCATCTACATAAGAATACAAAATAAATCTACCAGACTTCAGACTCTATTTTAGCGTGTTTGTTTGTTTGTTGTTTTCGTGTGTGTGTGTGTGTGTGTGTGTGTGTGTGTGTGTGTTTCTGCTCAATCTTGCATCAAAAATTGTAGAGACAAACCCAAACAGAAATTAATCCTTTTGATATGAAATCAACAGAGCAAACCCTGTGTCACAATTCCACCCAATAGTTTTCTTTATTAGTTATTGTAGCACAGGGCGGAAATTTTAATTAATCCTTACTGGAATATGTACAAAGCGCCATAATTTTAAATATTCGTTCGCCAGGAAATTAGTATTGGAAGAAAAATACATTTTATGACAAATTATGGAGCTGAAAACAAATTGATGCTATCCGTTGCTGTTAAAAAGACGACAACTGCGTTGTAACATAATGTCTACCTCATACTGCGTGCGTTATTCACTAAAATGAGCCGGCATAGTTTAAAGAAACGCTCAGAAGACAGGATGCGACCCACAATAACACGATGAATGTTTAGGGCGTTAGACTCGTAACCAGAGTGGTGTGCTTGTTCTATTCCTAACATCGTATTATTTCAGTTTGGTTGCCTTAATGTGTCCTATAGATTTGGTTTGCATTATTAGAATACAGTAGCAGATTGGACAAAGTGTAACTTTTAAGGTGTTGAAGTGCTGTCAAACATAACAGCTACAGCCACAACAATGACACAGAAGAAACGAAGTATTCACTGCAGTTTATTTATTTTTACTAAATAAAGAAACAAATTATAAAGTATCGGAATGAGTGTTTTGCCTCGGCATGGATGAGTACAAATATATTATTAGTTCGAATGGGTAGCACTTTTTTCTAATATTTGTGCAAACATTTTTAATTTTAAATTAAAATCATCAAATTCTTCACAGGATAAAATTACAATTTCTAAAACGGATAATCTGAGACATGCAGTCGTATTGAATAAGTTTTACCCGTAGCAACCTTGTCATAAACATAGAGTGAACAATATATGTCAGAAGGTAAACTGTGATACACACAAATCAATCTTAATATAACAAGAATTTTCTTCTTAAACTTACGATTTTGAAATGAGGATTCCCTAACTACCATTTTAATGATAGGCTTAGAAAGCTTGACTACTAATGAAATCAAGATCCTACCATGAATTCTAGTATCCCGGATTTAATTTGTCTTAACACTTGTCTGGATTTGATCTCAGACATAATTGTATGTACTCAGATACTTAACGCCTTAAATGAACTTTCTCGTAATATTAAACAGTTCACAATACCTGTCTACTGAAACATACTAATTGTTACATGTTTAATACAAATCAGATTCCTATGATAACTCTAATTAACAAAGGTGTGATGTCACGACACTTTACCTTGAGAGATTCGTTATGCTGGTATATATAGTCCACGCTTAAATTTGCGAAAGGTATTTAAGTTAATTTGATTGCGAAACCATACTATTGTTTGCTCAAAAAAAATTAGTAGTTCTGGTCTGAGTAAGTTTACTTTTTCAATTCATGACATAAACTGAACAATATAAAAGTAACCTTAATACACTTTCACATTATGGATTTAAATCCTTTTTGCACCAAAGTATCGTTAATATAGGTATATAACCTCTAACAATTCAAAAGGCAACGAAAGTTGGTACACACACACACACACACACACACACACACACATACACACACACACTGATAGTGCTGATGCATGTTGCATCAAGATTGATCACTTATCTCGTCAGTAATTTGGGATTCATTTAACTGCTTGTCTGTGTCCGTTGGAACTCGTATGGATTGTCCGCAACATGTTCATACATTCATAGGGGTCGAATGTGTATATTCCCTGGAAATACATTATTTTTCCAGTAATAACATGACAGATTTACCTAAACAGTTTTGAATGACTTAGAGAAGCAAACTGATTCTCTATTCTGGTGCAACAAATGTGATAAATTCCTTTTGATTGAAACTTTAAATCTAATCTCATTATTGATTAATGCCAAAATAAGAATACTTGTTTCATTGCATACACTTTTCGATTAATATGGGGCTGAAGGAATGAAGCATTTTAACAACCTCTACCTGGTTTCACAGCTGTTATCTTAGACAAAAATATTTTATTACACAGATAAGTAAGAGTGTGGAATAAAGCCGTTTTTATGCTCGTATAATTATATAGGAGCAATAAAAGTAGTTTTCTTCTTTTCAGATTACAGATGGTGTGTATTATATATATATATATATATATATATATATATATATATATATATATATATATATATATAATAAGCAGATATATATATATATATATATATATATATATATATATATATATATATATATATATATAGTAGATAGAAACTAACCAATACTTAAAGCGCTATTTTGCAATGTCAAATAACTTTTATAGCATTAATGGCTATCCAGACTAGATTTCGACCAAGTCTGACCATCAATAAAGATAAGAAAGAGACTAAACAATATACCAAATCTGAAAACTCATTTGGAACCTGAAGGCTTTTTAAAAGCAAAGTGAAAGTTAAGACTCAAAGAAAGGACACACAGTACAGTTAAATTCTTATTTCCATGTCGGTAGGCTATTCTTTCATGCGAAAATATATGAAAAACTCCTAAATCTTATTAGAAGGCGGGGTTAATGACACCATATTTCTCTTCGGTCTTTCTGCGAGACTGTTTTTCGCGGCAGAGTCGAAAAAATAGGTAGACGGCGAATATGAGACACAGCAGCATCAGGATCCCGAACACCAGAACCACGATCCAAAAGGTGTACGTCTGATAGCAGGTTTCCATTGTTCCCTTATCGTCTTTCGTGCCTGTGAGAGGAGTTATAGGATAAGTATTGTAAAGATTTTATAACTTTAATTGTTGAATATTCAGACAAATTTGTATTCCCTTTCAAGCTTAAATGTATCAAATTATCCAAGGGCATGTAAAAACTAAGAAAAGAAAATCAAGACAGGTTAAATACAACAATTAAGCCAACCATCTCATTGCAAAGTGTGTATATACTGAATGATCATTTGCAAAATGCCTACTTATAACTGCATATCGCCTCTACTTGCTCATGTGTCGAATCGAATTATGTACGGCATTGACCATTATCTGCCACCGCATAGTGCGTCGGTAGATTCAGGTACAAATTGTATGTGCTAATAATTTCTCCTAACACACTGCATAGAACTAGGTCTCTTGTCGCATCATGCAACGGCTTAACTATGACTGGTTTTCAATTTGCTGTTAGATTCTACTTCTAAAACTCAGCATTTCTCCACGATAAAATGAAAATACCAGGTAGAAAGAAACTGGTCGTTTCAACAATAGGGTCACAAACCTTTCAACTCATGTAGATATTACATTTTTGTCTTTGGTACTTAATACATATTGCCCTTTTCGCCAAATGACGTGTACTTGATCTATATATCTATGAGAGATGGTCCATTTTTGAAATACATTTAATGAAATTGTTTCATGTTTTATTTCATATGCCATTTAGTATATTTAGAGCCCATATAATTCAATGAGGACATGTCTTTTTGATGATATGCTGCATCACATCTTTGCAATATATAAATGGTTCTGTAACTTCCTTAAGTAGATGTATCTGAGAGCAACGGACGATATATACTCTAAGGTCACTAGGAAAAGTAGTCCCCTTCACTTAATTCTAACATGTCTGAACGAATTCGCATAACACCGCAGTAAACGCTAAAGATTATGTACAAAATGCATGTGATGAATTTATGTACATGGAATCCGAAAATTGTATTCGTTGGTTTACCACAAATATGCATTTATGTAGTCTGACCTTTTGAGCTATTTCCATTTTCAAGATGGAATTCGCCTAAATAAACTCAAAAATATTGATTGGAATTTGTATCATTTTATGATGCTAAAATCACTTCATCTTCATACCTGATATCTGTTCATTACTTCCTGCCAACAAGGAGATGGTGAACCGAGTGCCCAAAGTGGTCAGATTTTGAAGACCAGTGTCTTCAGCAGCCCTCCTTCGTCGTTTGCCTTCACTACAAGCATTGGTCTGAAATGAAATCTCTACAATATTACGATACTTACAGTTTAATGTCTTAATCGCAGATAAAACTATAAAACTGCGGATATTAACGAATGTTTACAACTTTTATTTTCAATGCACTTGATAATTGAATTCTAATCTTACAACATTTCAAATTCGAGATTGTAACATCTATAGATAAAGATTACCTGTGGGTCATCACATTTACTTTGGTCAGTGAGCATGCACTGCACGATCTCAGCCTCTATTTTCAGATTTGTACTAATCCCAGTTGATTTAAGCCACAGTGCTGGTTCAAACGTGCCACTGTCGGTAGCGTAAATACCGCCCGTACCTCCAGCTGCAGCTCCGCCACCGACTGGTAGAACGCTACTTACGCTCTTAAGAAAATTGGTAGTGAGTCCGTATGCCGGTACCGTTTGTTTACATCTGCAAGGTTGAAAGTATTAATTTTTTTTTGGTTTCTGTAGTTCGTACAACAAAACCTCTGATTAATTTGTGAATATGAAAAACGCAATTATATATATTATTCGTAAATCAGAAGCAATTCCTGAAAATTAAGATTTAAATGTTTAACCGAATAGATGCAGATATATTTCAGAATGTTTACAGACAGAGGATAAAAGACATGAACTAATGTTAGGAGCTGTTGAAAATTATTAGAAAAAAGGAGATCAGTACATTTCATATTCTTTTCTCAAAAAAAGCGTTATCTTACCCGCTGTCTATGGAAATCACGTTTGGTGAAGTTGTTGAATCAGTTCCCTCATAAAAGACCAATCTGTTTACGTATATGCCGATTTGTCTATTTTCTGTGGAGGAAAATAGGCTCTTTATTGAATCTGAAAATCCTGTTTTAGTGATTAGATTCCTTTTCTTAATATAAATCAATTACCAAATTCATCACTTTAACATAAAATGGAAAGTAAAATAGCCCAATGTTGTCGACATACCTTTCAGCAATATTAGTGAGCGGAAATAGCTATCTGAGTATAAAGCATTAATATATTCTTAAGGAATTACTAATAGAATGACGCGATTAACTTAGTCATTATCTTAAAACAGAGGATTTATAGTACGAGAGAGAGAGAGAGAGAGAGAGAGAGAGAGAGAGAGAGAGAGAGAGAGAGAGAGAGAGAGAGAGAGAGAGAGAGTAACATAAATACTAACTAGAGTTGGCGTAAGTGTGCTTCACTCTTAAGAAGTAAGTTCCGTCAAGTGTCAGTTCAGTACTAGGATCTACCCTTACACCATCGGCATTATTATGGACATCAAGCGTAAGCTGCGATTTCAGGTCCAGATTGTTGACCGGTAATGAACTGAAAGAAACATAGGTAAACGTCAACACTGCTGAGTTATTGTACATAGAAGACAAGACATTCTACTTGACTAAGAAAATCTTGTCAATTAGCATGTTTGGATCATTATTGCTTGGTATGAAGGCTGGTAATAGTTATTACTTTATAGGCTGTTGTGCTGCATTCCTGGACAAATTGTTTTGAAAATCAGTTTCCGCAACAATACATACTATTTAGTTATTTAATTCACTATGAAAATATGTGAGCTCTTTTCTGCAGAACCGAGGTTGATGACGCCATCATTACCGTAGTGGTGTTCCATTCGGTTATAAAATTTCAGAGTTTCTTCAATACATTGTTTGTTCATCTTCTGTTTCCTACTGCAGTTCCCTCAAAATCTTTACCAATACTTTATTCAATTTTATTTTTAGGACGTTATTGATTACATTGTTACCGCTTTACATTCGGTTTAAACCAGTTTTTCTCAAGGAACAAGTGTTGGTCTTCCTTAATGATAGGAAGTTTGTCTTTAAGACTGCAGTAGATAAATGAATGACAACATCTTTACATGAATGTTGTACTGATTTCCTTCATTAAACAAGTTGATAAACTGGTATTCCATACCATTTCTTAAGGGAATTGAAAACATTTCACAGAATGTTTATAGATTACTACTTGGCTACTAATTTCCAATGTTTACGCAACAATATTTTAATGCCACAAACATCATGAAAGGTAATATAATGTTTATTTATATTATGGCATAGTTCCTGTTGTAAAATAATTGTTTTATAGGCTGACTCAAGGAACAAACTGATTCATTACTTTCAGTAGATTGTTACCGTAGCAAATGTTTAAGTCGATTTTCTCTCCATAAATTCAGTTTGTTAATGCCACTAGATAATGATTTTTCACTGAGTCCCTCAAGAAACAAGTTATTAGTACTGTTCCATTGTGAAATATAATAGGTGGTCTAGTTTGGGAAGAATTGATATGATGATGGCAATAATTACTGATTTGTATTAAGTAATCCATCGGATGCCCATTATATTCTCATTTACGTTTCGTTAGGGAAATATAATACAATTTATAAAATATATAGTGTTGACTACATGGAACTATGTGTTGCGTATATCTGATTTAACTAATGTTTGATGTAAGAAAAAAGTATTTGATAGTTTATATATCGTGACCAGATAAGTTTTATTTAATTTTTCTTCAAATTATTTGGATTCTAAAAGATTACGTCGTATCTCTGCTCATACAGAATAGGACAAAGCATTTCTTGAATATGTATTCGGAATTCAAACACCGGAGTGTTATTTTTTGTGACTCTACAAGGAACTGTATACAACAGTATTATACAGGTTACACCATAAGTAATTGCCCTCTATCTTGGAATTTAATAGGGACTCTAACATTCAATTCATTAGAACATTTCACATTTAATTACTAATTTAATTCGTCGATTATTCTTGGATTATATTTTAATTTGATTCTTAAAACCGTAAGTTCTTCCTTTACCATTTTTACATGGTTTTCCCAGGAAAATAAATTATTTGTTAAATTTACAAAGCTTGTTATTTTCACTTACTTTTCTTACTGTTTATTAAAGTCTAAACATGTACCATATGACTGCGAAGCAATTTACAGAAAAGGGTGTCTGACTGGCATCTATCGGCATACATTTAAACAATGATATGTAGGATTCACATCTAGATGCGAATACGAATTTCCCCAAGGAAACAATTGGATGCTCCAGTTTATATTACTGATCCGGAGGGTACAACGGTTCTTTTAGGTTACTACATTAGATATTTGCAAGATATTCTCCAGAATTTAAAATAATACATGCAGTGACTACATCTTTACTGACTAACGTTTGATTTTCAGTATGTTCAATTTAAGAACCTGATCTTCATTTCATATTGTACTCTATTATTTCAGGAGGCATATAAAGATATATTTTCACAGAACAGGGCTAGGGACGGCTTAGTTATTGTATAAAGAGTTCCCTGAGAGAACAATCTGATACACTGTTCTCCATTGTCATATTCTAAGAACTATAACAAAATTGATACCAGGAGTTTAGAACTGGCAAAAGTTACTGTTTTATATGAATCTTTCACTGAGTTAAAAAATAACGTCATATTTGGTTTACATGATTATATTGCCACTTCTGTCCGTTACGCGTTGATTGCCTTTCTTTAAGGTACAAATGTTATTTCCCTTCAGTCAAGAAAAACAACAAGTTTAATAAAATATTAATAATGTTCCACCAATCACGTTATAGGAACAAATAGTTTGCTGATGGCATGGTTATTTATTCGCATGTACATTTCATGCCGTTATATACAATATTTTTTTTAGTCAGTGAGTACTCCCTTCATCGAGGATTACGAATTTACATTATACATTTACAGATCTCCAAACTTACATTGAATATTTGTATAATAATTTGACTTCAATGAAATTAGTTCCGCTTTACCGTGTATGTAATCTTAGAAATATAGACAATTAGGAAAGATACTTTTAATATTCTGCTCTTTCTGTATTTTAGTTGAATCTTTAGAGAAATATTAAAATTATGTAATGGCATTATTCCATATAACACTTCCCAGTTCCCGTAACATATGAGTGGTGTGTAATGTGCAACGTATGGTTCAAACATTATGCATCATGATATAACATTACATACAAATTGTTCCTTAGAGCACAGCCATTACTAGAAAAGGATACTCACGCAATTGTGAAGGTTTCAATAATCACGTTGTTGTGATCAGATGTTGTGCATTTCCATTTAAATATAGCATCTGTATTAAAGATGTAACTATCGATGGATTGCACAAGAAACGTAAAAGTAACCTCCTGTAAATGAATAAGATAACATAAGTGTGAGTTCTGCATGTCATCATTCATAATCTCGTTTTATGCATTAGCTTTCATTAGACGTGGGTATTTTTCCAACAAACAATGCAAAAACAGTGCGCTTGAACTGAACATTAAGATGTTTCGTTAAAAACCAAATATTGACAAACTACACATGTTTGCAAATAAATGTTTTCGCTTGAGTTCAGAATGTTTACACATCAAATTGGCTATACAATACATGTATACGAGAATGCGCAGATAATTTCCTTCACCTGATGTCAAATCAATGTTTAGTATTTAAATTTCTTATTTGTGCCTTTCTTATTTCCGTTATCAATTACGTAGGAAAGGAAAACAAACAATGGCATAATAATATATATTGAAAATTTTATTTTCGAGCACGCACGTCGTGTGTTTTTCAATCTTCGTAGTGCTTTTATCAATGAAAAAAGGAGGCCATATGACTAAGTTTGAAATTGGATTGGATAAAGGTATGCTAGGTTGTCTGTTTATTGAGTGTAATAAACAACATGAATATGCAATCGCTATGATTAGAGAGCGAGATCATACTTCATATAATTAAATTAATTTTTTTACGTACATCCGCAGTGCCGTCAGAATTTGAATCTACGCTTATGAATGCAGTTCCACATGCCGCAGGAGAAAGAATCGCTCCAGTGGTGTCCACCGTGTAAGTGGAGGTGTACAGGTTGGTGGTTCCGACCTGAACTACTGTACAGCCCACAGCGATTGAATTAGTTAATGTAAGAGCTGCGATCTGGTAAATAGTGTCCGTTGCAGCTTTCTCCACCTCTACTGTGGTGGAAAACCCGACCGTGGCATCATAGTTGCATCGGGCCATGTCTGAAACACACAATAATTACAACCGGAAAGGTAATATTTATCGACTTTGCAAGATTAAACGATAATTAAGTACAATTCGATAGCATGTGTACTAATTTGTTTGATTTTGGTTTAATTACATACTTGACAAGATTAACTTATTTTCAATATAGGCCAGTAATACATTGGTCAACAGTACTATAAAGGTTCATGTTTTGAGAAACATACTAGTTCATTTAAAAACAGAAATAGGAAGTAGGTACATTATAATTTATAAAATAGATTAGATTCAACTGATTGTCACCCTAAATGTAATCCTTCATAATAGCACGTGCTTCCGATTATTGTCATACATTATATAAGACAATTAATTTTCTTTCGAGTACATCTTTTATAATCATGAATCGCTACGTTGATCAACCTGACTTTCTAGCTGTGTTTACATAAAGATATTTGATTGTAATTAATATAATAATGTTGTTACAGAGATAACAAAGTCCTCATTCTTATTATTTGCACTTCATTTATAGTGGCACTGTATTACCCATAAATCAGTTCTTCCACTTACACAAATGCAAATATTTATTAACTAAATATATATTTTCGCACATTGTTGAGGAGTTAAGGGATTGTGTATATATATGTCGTGGAGGTAAAGCAAATAGATATACAAATACTAATATACAAATAACATATATGTCAGAGTTTTATTTATTTGTTACAAAATACTAATGACGATTATACAGTATTATTTAAGTCACACGACGAGGATCGTCTGGCTTTTTAAAAGTATTACAATACTGTTATACATACACATATATATATATATATATATATATATATATATATATATATATATATATATATATATATATATATATATATATATATATTCTTTTTCTTCTAATGACATTTGTACAGTATGATTAAAGAATCTTTGAGACGCACGACAAGGAGCTTTTCCTCTGGCTTGTAAAATGTTTTCTTTTTTTATACTGCTAGATATTTGAAATGTTTCCATAAGACAATTGCTACTTCAAGGTTTCTCTGTTACTACAAAGGAGATAAAAGAACACGAAATAAATTTAGTTCATCGGAAATGTACGAAATTCTTAATAACAGGTAAATCTGAATGCACACTTTAGAAGTACATTCAAAAATGCATCCCCATCGTTATTTTCTGTCAGATATAGTTATAGAATGGTATCTTCACTGATACTTTAATACTTTAAGAAGTTTCGTTCTATAATTATGTTAAGTGTTGTTTTCTTGTCAAACCCGGCGACTGGTTGAGTACACAATCATTACTATGTGAATCTCCAATGACATTCAAAGACAACATAATTTGAAGGGTCTTAATCTGTACATTTTAGAACGGCACCTTGGTTGTTATTTTTTTTTAATTTGGATCTTTAACAGAGTAATCTATAAATGCACAAGGGAGGCTATTTTAAAAGCACATTAATATTTTTTAAAGCATAGACATATGTTACGATATCAATTATATAGTGACTGCCTTAATTAAAAGTTTATATTTAATAGAACTTGTGGGACAACAGTAGATGCGATTCCTATTTTGTAATGCAAGTGGAAATACATAGATATGTCGTTGCCCAATCTTCTTCCCAAACTTTAAGTTATATCAAACGTGTACAGACGGAAAATTCTCTAAGATATATACTTACATGTTATTTCAGACTGTGTCGGTTCCTGAACACAAAAGAATCATTTTAAAGCAATTAACTAATTTTTCTATTCATACAAGTTTTATTTTCATGCTTGCTAAAAGTTGTATTTTTTGTATTAGCCATTTTTAAATATATTAAACAAATTGTAATGAAAAAAGTAGATATTAACATTTTGTATCAAAATTATAAACTTTAAAAATGCTATAGTTGTAACAAACATGACAATTTAGATGTAATAATAAATCTTTACCTGATATCATCCAATTATTTTGACTGATAGTGATTGAAAAATATCCATGTATCCATCCATCCATCCATCTATCTATCATCTATCTATCATCTTTTCTTTCTGTTTTGATTTAGTTTTCTCATTTTCTCAATTTGTAGTTTACAATAAAAGTTGAAAGTAAATAAGAAACTAAAAATCTTTTCGACATTACATCTTAGCATCGTTCCATGATTGCAACAGAACCTTCTATATTTAACTAATCCTCTACAACCATTGACCTAAAATAGTTGAATTTCGTCAAGAAGAAAACAAGAATACAAAATATAGGTACTAGTAAAACCACCCAATATTATGGCAATTCATCAATTGTTTTATTTTATTTCTGCCTCCTCTACCTTATTTCTTCTTTCTATCATTCCCTTCTTTATCTTATTCTAGTTATCCATTATATATTATCAGTAATCAATACTTGCCGTGAGGAATGCAACAAAAGCACAAACGTCCATGCAGCAAGCATCTGAAAGAAATATATTTCCAAAAGGATAATAGTTTGTGTCTCTATAAGTAAGTTTCTTCTAGTTAACAAAGTAGACAAAAAAGCTATTAATGTGAATCTAGGACGCACAATACAATGTAGTTTATCTGAGTGAAGCCTACCTTACAGTGTTTTGTATAAATATTTTGTTTCCTTTTTTATTTTTCTCATTACAACTTGATAGATGCATGCGAGGTAGCACTTTTTAGTCGGTTTCAGTAACATTGTTTGAATGAGTCTATGATTTATCATACAAATTCAGATTGCAACCATCAATGTATAAAAGACCAAGTCATTTCAATTGTTGAAACGTTGTCATCTTCAGCTATAGCAAAGGTACAACATTATCATGTAGCTGTTCTCTCTGTTTATTATTATAATTATTATCATTATTAGTAGAAGCAGTAGTAGTAGTTGTTGTATATTCTATTGTTATTATCATTATTTATTTACTTATTATTATTATTATTATTATTATTATTAAATGGGCGATTGAGATTGTTTTGATTTTGTTATAGGTACAACATTATCATGTAGCTTTTTAGGAATAGATTCACCGACTGTGTAGCCTCCAGTGACTAATGTAGTTACTTGATGTTTTTTGCTGTTCTTTGCTGCTTTTCCTTTAAAGAAAATAACATTCTTACGTTTTATGCCTGTTTCTTTTATTATTCTCTTAGTATTTTTTTACCATTAAGATGGATTTAATCACATTTCATACAACTACGAATCACCATTGTATGAAGAATATTTTAATAAATGTATCAACAGTTGTTTGGTCCCGAGTGAATCGGAGAATCGAATGTTTCACTAACATGCATTATTTTATTATTTTCCATGAATTCGTTTTGGCACATTAGTAATTTTCAAATTCAAATGAATGATATACACTACAGAATAACGAAACAATAATACACAATAATTCACAAACTTATTTCATAAATAAACTCAGACGAGTCATTTGCTTTATTAGTATCCTGCAATACACACAAAATAAGCAATCACTGAAAATTTTGTGCCACATGCTCTTTTTAAAAGTTGAGTTTTCAAATGATGGTATAATCTTTCTTTTTTATTTCTTCTGAAATTTAGCACCAACAAATTCTGTAACTGAAGACAAAATTATTTTTGACAAAGCTAAAATACTGTTGAAGTCTGAAATTGTTTTGCTTGTTTATAACATTATTACAGGTATCATCATCAGTATTATTGATCATCATTCAGAGCTAAGATACCGTCCGGTGACCTAGTCGTTACAGCATCCACCTTGAAAGCGGGAGGTAATGGGTTTCAACCCCGGCCGAGTCATACGAAAGACCTACACAAATTATATTTATAGCTGCTTCGCTAGGCGCGCAGCATTAAGAAGTTATTATTAGTACTGGTCGACCTGGTATCAAGATAATGTGATTGGTGGCACAGCATGCTACATGCCGCATGATGTCCCAGTGCTAAACATCACTATATACTGCCACACGGCATACATAGTAGCGATATGACTGAGAAGAAAAAATGTTAAAGCTACAACACAAGTCATAATCTCATCAGATCACATCAAGAGGACCACTATTCCATTTTGTACATAATTCTTAATTTTTATTTTTTCGTACAAGCAGTGGACAATGTCTGTGTAAATACATAATTTTCCAATATCAATAATACCTTCCAGGAAAAGTACCAACGTAATAGCAACAAGAATACTCTTATACAAGCTTTTGATAAACACATCCTAGACCTATTAACAGCCGTCATCATTTATAAGGACAAGAGTGGATGAGATACAAGTTTGCTTTCTTAAGTCGAGATTGCACAGTTAAAAACGATTTAGATGCATGCGCCAGCCTAATCAATGAATTGGCATAAAAGTATACGGTAAATGCAAATCAAATCTAGCAGGATATTGCTTATTCGGTGCTTCATAAGAATATGTCTAAATCTCCAGCTGTTTATTTTCATGGTTGTAGACCTTGTATATTAATTGGTATAGTAATTCCAGAAATATACTAACTTGTCGCTAAACCACATATAAACATATATCTTCTGCCAACATTATATTATATACCACAAATATATTGCCGTAATTCAGCATTCACTGCATCAGTAACACGGAATATAAATGATAGGCAATGTCCAAATAAATCAGAGTATTATGTCCAAAATGTATTTGTAGATTAAAGTTAAGATTTTAATATTATTTGCATGGAAGAAAAAAACAATTATTTACTGATCAAGTGTCAGCTCTCTGGGAAGTGTCTCCAAAATTATTTCTTTTTACTTACTTTTAATCCTTGAATCATGATTGCAACTCATAATTGCAAATGACAAGCTCCATGAACTTTGACAGTCTACTTAATGATTATACAGCACAATTTAACGAGCAGGCTTTGAAAATATGTCAAAGAAAATGTTGACTGATCCAATACTTCTACAAAATATATTCACGCATATAGATGTGGATAAAAAATGAGATTGTAGTGCAAGTCTCCCTTTTCAACATTGAGTTATTATTATAAATTTCAAGCTGAAACTAAATGTCCAAATGTTTCTGGATGTTATATCTATATTACAAATTATGACATTTATTTTCTCATTCTCTCTCTCTCTCTCTCTCTCTCTCTCTCTCTCTCTCTCTCTCTCTCTCTCTCTCTCTCTCTCTCTCTCACACACACACACACACACACACACACACAAATAAACACATGCACACAAAAACGCCGTTGACGTTTTCAGAGCGTCGTAGAAGCGCTTTAAGGCCTTTAAGCTTCCATAACCCTGAACTCCTCTTCTTTACTGCTTAGTTAGAAATTATACAATTTACAAAGCTTTCCCTAAACTGTTCTCGGTATTCTGGTGACGGCTGTCTTCTTGGATGCTGATGAAGGTGTCGAAGAGATTTGATATATCGTCTTTATATATGGATCGTTCTCATCGAACCTGACCTGGCAATTGCGTGCCCTCTTTCCCAGTTAAAGTAGACATTTGTAGGTTTTCACTTACGTTCTCACTGTTGGAAGGACCTCAGCTGCCGCCTACCCCAGAGGGTGGAGGAGTAAATAATGTCTCTTAAGGAGATATAATCATCTTCCACGGGAACTTTTTCTAAGCTTGGCGGCGTTTTGTCTCTTTAGAATACTTTTCCCCTGATGATTTTTATTGGGCTGGATATGAAAGGTGAACTTGGACACGATTAGCCTGTGGGTCCGTCAAAGAAAAGGCAAGACACGCAGCCTTTGGCATTCCTGTGTCCTGTCCATTATTCATCCTGATGACGAAGTAATCGATCAGATATCAATGTCGGCCACCCAGAAATCATAAATTATGGGTGGCCGACGTTATTCAAACCTATTCTTCATATTATAAGGAAAATCTTCGTAACGTTTCGCAAACATAATGGTTTTAATTTCCTCAGCATGTACTCTCTTAGTTCCGAAAATTCGAATATGATCCATGTCATGGAATCCCTGATATACACTAGACCCAAGATCAATATCACAAATTTGATGCATGCAGACATTACGGTTCTGTTTAATTAGTATGTGTGATAACTACGTTATATATATATATATATATATATATATATATATATATATATATATATATATATATATATATATATATATATATATATATATATATATATGTTTTTCAGATAAATAATAAATGATTACTTTTAAGTATATCACTTACAATAGATATGTTGTTTTTGTTACACACCAAAACACCTTTCTGCACATGATACGTGGGTATGTATCATAAGCCAGAGACCTGTATTATAAATAACTACTTATTATTAATAGTGGTATAGGTGAACTCATACCTTCTTTTTGGAAGCTGTTCTTCTTCTAGAATAGTCTTTAGGAACTTGGTACTCTATATACGTATTGCTTCACTAAGTGGATTTTCGCAAACTTTCTAACTGAAAAAATCTGCTGATGGGACGCTGGAGACCCTTTTATATCGCAAATCCGTTAAATGACGACGTCAATGTCACGTAACTGTTATTTTTTTTCTTCTAAATGTATTCCAGACAAACTGGAGCCTCGCTTCTTATAATTTTAAGCAATTATTGTACAATATAAATAATACTTTTGACGTCTTTGCCCTTAAACATCAAAAAGAGCATGTTATTCTTCTACTGCAGATCATTCAATGTAGACCCGTCATGCATGCAGCATTGAAATTGTTCAAGTGTATGATATTATATCATAATTTTTCAAACTAGAAAATGTGTTACAAACCAAACCCACAAGATGGGCCTTGTTTGTGACTATTATTAGATGACAGTATGTAACTTTTCTTATTTATCATCTACATCCTTGATATTGCGGAGACCAACATGACATGGGCAGACATTGAACTTTTTCAAAAAGTGGCCATGTCACATAGCCGTAAAGTCCACATTGATGTATGTTTAATGAAAATGCTAAAACACGATTTTCAAAACAGTAGATTGACTTTGTCGCATAAATGTGCGCAATGAAGTGTGCACAAAATTATTCTTTAATTTGAAATGACTGGTGGCAATACACGTAACTAAAGAGATGAATCAGCTTAAACGAATTCTAAAACTTTTGGAATGCTATGCAAACAAACACATAAATTATTCATCTTTTCCATTTCCATTTATGCATGAGAATGTAGTTGTATTCAATATAACAGACATCATAATAATTAAAAGCGTGTAAGTGGTATTAGTGTAGGGTGTGTTCTATGTAATATTACCGTGGGAACGAATTTATTTTCAAACCTTTTTAATGTGTCAAAGATTTAGAAGACACACCTGCACAATAATGGGCAGAAACAAGATATTTCCAAAGCATAAATAACATTATAAATCTTGCTAATCAAAACTAATAAAACGTTTGAATACTTTTTCGCAAAGAAGTCACGTGTGTACATTTTTAAGTATTGCTTGTATTGTCTATCAATATGCACTCAAACGTAAATAACTAATTTTATTTGAATCATCATCTCAGGCAGACCGATTTCATAAAGTTACGTATATAATTCTCTTGGTTGCAATTCACTCTGCGTGGTTTTCAGTTTATCAAGGCCATTGGACTGCCGATATCCCACAATTAGGTTGTTTTAGCGCACGCTTGTTTTGTGGGTGCAGATGTGAAACTTTCTGGTTATCCACCATTTCTGAATGCCAGCGATTGGTTTAAACCAGTCACTATAGTATACTTGAATTCTATCATTTACATCCTTACTGCATGGAACATGTACAACTAATATGATCGAACGATTAGCATGGTTTTTACTATCAAGATAATACATTAATATATTTATATCATAATGTTGTTTCTTTTCTACTCTCAAGAGTATTAATAACATATTTATATCATAATGTTGTTTCTTTTCTACTCTCAAGAGTATTAATTATATTATTTAAGTCATTTACTTTCGCGTCATGTTCTTTAATAAAAACAAACGCAATATTTAATCTAAGGAGGTTTTTTAGGCATGGCCTAAAGAATCAGAACTCTCACCAGGATGAAAATTCTTTCCTTTCCTTTCTAGTTCTGTTATACCTTAATTTCCTTTTTGACTGTGTAGAATTAAAATTAATTCTCACTCTTTTAAATACTTCTGGCAACATTTTAAAAAATATAATAATTGGCAAGTTGATTAATTTCTGTATCTTATGTTGTAAGAAGTTTACCTGTAAATAACTTCTTTGGTCCATGGAGAGTATTTATAAACTCTAGTTCAAAAGAACTTAACCCCAATGATTCTTGAAATGACCCCTATTCAGCTATCACCAGCAAATAAACACTATCATCCCTATATGTTCCTAGGGTAAGATCACTATGATTTTAGTTTTAGTTATCATCTGGTTTGGTTTTCCTTCATTTGACAAGCGTGACAAGATCTACAGTATTTATAAACACGTTTATTTGCGGATAACTGCATTGACTCGAGATCTTGTGTAACTTCTTATAGACTCCAAAATGACTAGTCAGCACAGGTTCGTAGACTGAAGAACGAATGTCCTGTAGATATGACCTCTGAAATAATTTAAAGTTCACTCATAACTTGTAACTAGCTGGTAGAAGAGGTCTTCATTTTCTTATAAGAACCCGATATTTCACAAGAAATAAAACATATAACATGTGTCCAGGCTCACTCGAACTAATGGAAGATCTAAAGATTTTGTCCTGATCGACAGCACGTAACTGTTGTTAATACCTGGACAGAATAAAGAGAATAAGGCATAAAAAGATGATCACTGGGATCAATACCTCTTGATTGACCGTATCAAAGCTTTGAACAATACATGTGTCAGCCAATGGAATAATTTCCGTATCAACATCATTCTCAATATCTATTTTTCCATAACTCTACTAACTACACAAGCAGGATTTAAATCAGATATTTCATTTTCAATTTGTATCCAAACAAGGCTTGTAAGTTTAAAGTATATTAACAACAACCTTATTCAGCCATAGGTCATTGTCTAGTAATAATGAGTAACCTCAATGGATAAGGCACACTGATCTGACAATCACGAATCCTGAGAAAAATTCTGACGACAAAATGACACAGTGATAAAGAAACTTTACAAAACCACATATTACTCTCTGAATAAGACTTTCTCTTCTCAGATCAAGTCTAAGTACCTGATAAGAAAATATTCTGAAAAGCTCCTTTGTCCAATAATATTTTGCAAGGGACAAACATGGCGGAATTAACAATACTAATAGGGTTTGTTTGATCATATATATATATATATATATATATATATATATATAGTTTTCAAAAATACCGTGACCTTGATCCGTGTGAAATAGAGCATTTGGGATATCTCTATCTTTATTACGTTGTCTAATGTATAACATGTAGCAATTTCGTCTTGCAATAAATGCAAATAGGAACAGATTTATTATACGTTTTAACAGACGTTTGATTGCTAAAAGTTGTGCCAGATGGATCTTTTGTAGTTTTCGTTCGAGAATGATATGCATTTCTCAAAAAGACCTACAAAGTGGATTTTAAATTGACAAATGAAACATTTTATATCAAGGAATAACCATCAGCTGTACGAGCAGCATATTCCACTACTTCCACATCAAGGTAGGTCTCAACATGACTATGGACGTAATTTTGAACTCTTCAATAAATATGAGTTGTCTAAGGCTATCGTAATCTTGATCAACCTTCATGTCTGTGCACCACCATTCAAATAGCTGTTCTTTGTCCCAAGCAAATGTACCTCTGTTTGTCGAGTTGCTTTTCCACGATTCTATAATGTGGATCGATATGCCACAAATGCCTATTCATATCCCTTCAAAATGTATTTATAAACCACATTATTATTATTACGTTATTGTAAGCACTGTGGTTTGTAAACAACGTCCTATTCTCCCTTAGACTTTTGAATGTTTAACAATTCTTTAAAAATGTTGAGATTTTTCTCTATTTTCTTACCTGCTAAATGATGTACAAAACTAATGTGTTAAAACCTTAACTTGTATATAAAGGGGTGTGCTCCAGCAGTCAATTCTAATTATTATGAGTGTATGTGTATTCCCCATTCTCTCTCTCACTCTCTCTCTCTCTCTCTCTCTCTCTCTCTCTCTCTCTCTCTCTCTCTCACACACACACACACACACACACACACACACACTCAGTACTTGTATCTCTCTTTTTTCTTCCTTTCCTCTCTCACGCCCTGCGGGCTCGGGGTTGTAGAATTGGCCCGACGTGCCTCGCCACGTGTCGTAAAAGGCGACTACGTAGAGGCAACCTGTTTGACGTGGGTTGCTTCCCGTGTCGGGGGGAGAAAAGGATCCTTGGAAGTTGCAACACACTACTTTGGCCTCTACTTCTCTTAGACGGGTGGTCGAGATCGGCTCGGTCTCGACAAATCGGCTGGTCACGCCGAGCCCTAGGAAGACTTTATTAACTCTCTCACATCCTTTTACTTTCTCCTTGTATCTCTTTTGATACCACCGTTGCCCCTATATTCTATTCCTATATCTTTCCCTTTTCCAAATCTTAGAAGACTTCCTAGAAGGCGGTGGCTCAACGGGTCAATCGGGGGGTAATTTTACTGACTTTAGAACTTGGCGACTTCAGGGTCAACCAAAGGTAATTTTATCAACTGAGTATGGCATCTGTGTATCCTTGGCACTTTAAAAGTGTCCCCTTGTTGGGCTCCTAGGTGGGTGGGGAGCACGGGTGCTGAATTTTTCAATCAAGCCATCATGGAAAAGAAAACCAATAAACGTACCAAACCACTGTCTGACTCGGATGAAGAACCACGTGGCGTGGAATCATTTCCACGCTTCATGGTTATTCAATCAAAAGATGATGCTAAACCGCTTTCAGTTTTATCTCCATTTATTATCGAGAAAACCTTTACGGGATCGATTGGCACACCAAAAAGTGTGAAAAAAATAAAATCGGGTTGTCTTCTAGTAGAGTGTGAGCGAAAGAGGCAAACAGACAATATCATAAAAATGAAAACATTCTTTGATATTATATTGACCTCACTACACTGAATTCGTCCAAAGGCATAATACGATGTCGTGACGCAGATATCATCGAAGGGATGAAACATGAAGGTGTCACTGCAGTGCGAAGAATACGTATTAAACGCAATAACACTCTGCAGGACACCAATACAATTGTACTCACCTTTAATAAACCGACAGTGCCCAAAGTGGTCAAGGTTGGGTTTTTACAAGTAAAGGTCGAGATCTACATTCCAAACCCCCTTCGATGCTATAAATGTCAAAAATACGGCCATCACGAGGATCGATGTTCCAGAGCCAAGGTATGTGGCCGATGCGGAGAACACTCTCATCAGGAAGCTGATTGTAGAGCAACTCCGCATTGTGTCAACTGTGGTAAGGAACATCACGCCAGTTCCAAAGACTGTGATGCATGGAAACATGAGAAGGAAATTCAGAGGATAAAGTTTACATCGAACATTCCCTACCCAGAGGCCAGAAAACTTGTCCAGACGAAAACATCCCTCAATGGCCCATCCTTCTCCACAGTCGTAAAACACAATCCAAAAACACAGACGGATCAGCCCGATTCAACCACAAGTGCCAATATCTCTAATTATAAGCCACATAAAAGCACAACATCAACTCAGACAACATCTAATAACAATCCACCACGAAAATCACCAAGACAGAAACACAAAACACAAACAAATAAACCGCAAAAGGGGTCAGATGACCCCATTAAACTGTACAACAGGTTTAGAGACGTTGAGAGCATGGATGCAGAAGAAACAGCTCCATGTACTCAAAGTAGCAAAACCTAGTAAAACTGAATATACCCCCGTACTTCCTCCAGACAAATAACAACACATACTTCCTCCGCGAATAGTCTAACCTAGCTCCAGAATCTCCAGCACAACATTATAATGAAGAACACCATCATACAATGGAATTGTCGAGGACTTAAAGCAAACTACAATGATATTCTTCTGCTTTTAAATGAACATGATCCTGCTGTACTATGTTTACAGGAAACATTCCTGAAAGAGACAAATAAAATTACTTTTAAAAACTTTTCCCTGTTTAACGCGTACTTTCAAAACGCTGACAGGGCCTCAGGAGGAGTCTCTATTGCTGCGAACAATAGAGCCCCTCACAGAGTCATTCCTTTAAACACAAATATTAGCCATTGCTGTAAGTGTCACTCTACATCGACTGATTACTTTTTGTTCCATTTACTTTCCACCAAACACCAACCTAGTACAAAAGGAATTAGACAATCTTGTTGAACAACTTCCCGCGCCTTTCGTTTTACACGGGGATTTTAATGCCCATAACATTTTATGGGGATCAAATCACATGAACGACAGAGGCCATAAAGTAGAGATTTCATTTCTAGACACGATCTGTGTCTATAAAACACTAACTAACCAACATATTTACACCCAGTAACTGGTACGTACACATGCATAGATTTGACAATTTGCTCCCTCTCACTGCTCTTGGACTATGAATGGAAGGTTGCTGATGACCTTCACAGCAGTGATCACTTTCCAATCACTCTTAACAATAACTTTAAAATTGATGATGTAATTCCACAATGGAATATAAAGAAGGCCGACTGGGCTACGTTTGAAACGTGTGTAAAACTAGACTAAATAATGATACAGTATTCAACGCTGTTAATCCTATACAGCATTTTACCTCCGTTCTAATTTCAATTGCAGATGAATCTATTCCCAAGTTCTCAACGAACAGTAACAGATCGCAAAAACCTTGGGTAACCAAGGAATGCAAAGAAGCCATTAGAAATAGACAACGCCGAGAAGCATTAAAAACATTCAACAATCGTCCAACGCCCGAAAATTTAAATAAATATCGTATTGCCCGGGATTAAACTCGACGCACAATCAAAGAATGTAAACGTGCATCCTGGACGAAATATATTTCTTCTTTAAACTCTCGTTCCTCACTGAAACAAGAGTGGGATAATATTCGAAAAATAAATGGAAAGAAGAAACACAATTCTATTCGAAACCTAAAAATAAACAATAGCAATTTCAGTTCGAAACGTGACATAGCAAATATTCTTGCCAATAGTTTTTCGAAAAACTCATCATCATCTAATTATTCAGATGGTTTTAGAAGATTAAAATTTCAAAAAGAAAAGTCAATTTTAAAATTTACATCGAACAATACTGAAAATTATAACCACCTGTAATCTTTATTGGAGCTTCGGGAGGCATTAGACAAGGCCCATGATACATCCGCTGGGCCTGACGAAGTACATTACCAGTTCTTGAAACACCTCCCAGAATCTTCTCTGACATTACTTCTTAAAATCTTTAATGATTTATGGATTGCTGGTAATGTACCTAAAAGCTGGAACGAAGCAACAGTGATACCGATTCCCAAACCAGGCAAAGATAACGAAGATCCTAACAGCTATCGGCCTATTGCATTGACAAGCTGCATATGCAAAACAATGGAACGAATGATTAATTCTCGGCTTGTATGGTACTTGGAAAGTAACAATTTAATTTCTCCTTTCCAAAGTGGATTCCGTTCTGGTCGTAGTACTAACGATCATCTGGTTAGATTGGAAACATTTATTCGCGATGCATTTATCAAGAAGGAACATTTAGTAGCAGTCTTCTTTGATTTAGAAAAGGCCTATGATACAATATGGAAGTACGGGATACTAAATGACCTGCACGATCTAGGTCTAAAAGGCTGTCTGCCCTCTTTCATCTCCAATTTTCTCTCCGACAGAGAATTCAAAGTACGAGTGGGTTCTACCCTCTCCGATATGCACCAGCAAGAGATGTGTGTGCCCCAGGGCAGCATTTTATATGTGACGCTATTTAATATCAAAATCAATAGCATCACCAAGTGCTTAACTCCCGGTGTGGACTGCTTTTTATATGTAGACGATTTTTTAATTTGTTATCGATCAAAGCAAATGCATACAATTGAAAGGCAACTTCAACAAAATATCAATAAGATCCACAATTGGGCCAGTAATAACGGTTTCAAATTTTCTAAATCGAAAACAGTATGCATGCATTTCTGTCAGTTACGAAGACATCATGATGACCCTAAACTGGATGGGAGACTTATTCCAGTTGTTTAGGAAACAAAGTTTTTGGGTATTATCTTCGACAGAAAACTGACTTTTATACCACACATCAAGAATTTAAAGCTAAATGCTTAAAAGCTTTAAATTTACTAAAAGTAATTGCGCACACTGACGGGTGCTGATAAAAAAAAGTCCTCCTCAATTTGTATAGAATATTTATCCGTTCTATACTAGACTATGGATGCATTGTTTATAGTTCAGCTAGGAAGTCTTATTTGAAAATGCTTGACCCAATTCATCATCAGGGAATAAGGCTCGCTCTAGAAGCGTTTAAGACATCTCCATGCGAAAGCCTTCTCGCGGAAGCGAATGAACCACCTTTATCGTACCGCAGAGAAATGCTTTCTATAGAGTACGCTCTTAGGTTAAGATCAAACCCTCTGAACCCTGCTTTTTCGGCTGTTTTTCAACCAAAATACAAAACTTTATATGAAAACAAACCAAATGATATACCTTCATTTGTCATTAGAATATCATCCAGTTTTGACACTATCAAAATTAATCTCCCTACAGTTCAGAACACGTTTGTCTCGGAAACACCACCTTGGCTTCTTAAGCAACCCAAAGTGATTTTTACGTTGCACAATGGGAAAAAATCTGAGACGAATCCTGCCATTTTCCAGAACTCTTATCATGAACTCCTCAACGATTTTAAAAACTACACAAAATGTATTACTGATGGAATAAAAGTTGATGACAAGGCTGCTGCATCCTTCGTTAGTGGCAAGCACATAACCAAAGTGCGCTTGCCAAACGATGCGTCCATATTTTCAGCAGAAATCAGAGACATAGACCTTGCTCTGAAATTTATTGAACAAAAACGCATTTTAAATAGCATTATTTTATGTGACTCGCTGTCAGTACTTCAGTCGCTACACCATAGAAAACTGGATAATCCATTACTAGTCGATATACTCGTCAAAAACTCGGAGCTTAGTACCTCCTACAATATAGTATACTGTTGGCTACCTAGCCATATTGGTATTAGAGGTAATGAAGAAGCAGACCGGGCTGCTAAGATGGCTCTATCCCAAGAACCATCGGATTTTAAATTACCGTTTACTGAATTTAAACCTTGTATCAAAAAGTACCTTCGTCAGAAGTGGCAGGCGTCATGGGATGATGCAGTCAGTAACAAACTTCATGCCATCAAACCAACTCTGGGAGAATGGACTCCTTCCTACAGAATTATCCGTAGGGAGGAGGTTGTCATTGCAAGAATCACAATCGGTCATACATACATTACCCACTCCCACATACTAAAAGGTGAAGATCCACCAGAGTGCATTTCTTGCAATGAGCCATTCACTGTTAAACACTTTATGACCGAGTGTTCCGACCTGCAACATACGCGTGAGAAATACAATAATGTACATGACATGAAGGAACTTTTTGATACAATACAAATCACTAGTATTTTAGATTTCCTAAAGGAAGTAAATCTCTATTTTAAACTATTTTATCTAATGCAAATATCACCTTCTATTTACAACATCTTATCATCAACATACACCATTTACATCTCCCGTTGATTGGGAAGCTTCATATTTTCCTGTCACCAACACATCTTACCATTTTATATTTAACTATTATGGTTTTTTATATCGCTGGTCGATGTTAAACCTTTCTTATTTTTGAACATCTAACCTATTTATTGTA
Source organism: Unio delphinus (assembly GCA_029339505.1). Taxonomy (NCBI): domain Eukaryota; kingdom Metazoa; phylum Mollusca; class Bivalvia; order Unionida; family Unionidae; genus Unio; species Unio delphinus. The sequence continues at coordinate 3,655,966 of JAQISU010000096.1, forward strand.
TGGCGCTAAATAGCCTAAAGTGCTGGTGCGCCGTTAAAATTCAAGCAAACAAACAAACAAACCTTTCCTCTCTCAAAATTCGCATCTCTCTCTCTCTCTCTCTCTCTCTCTCTCTCTCTCTCTCTCTCTCTCTCTCTCTTGTTTCTTTATGGTTTAACGCCATTTTTCAGCACAATATAGGCTATACATGGTGGCCAGTATTAACAGTATTTATGGTGGAGGAAGAACCGGGACAACCACCGGAAAGAACCACCGACCCACGAGAAGCTACTGGCAAGCTTTCTCACATAACTGCATTTGCCGAATCTTAGACTCGAACACACGCAGACAGAGGTGAGATGGCAGTGGTCCGTAACGGACAGCGCTTTAGACCACTCGGCCACTCGGGGCCTCTCTCTCTCTCTCTCTCTCTCTCTCTCTCTCTCTCTCTCTCTCTCGTCCATTCCTTTTTCTGCATTCGCATATCTCACTCTGTTCTCTTTTCAGTTACATCATTTTTTCTTACGTTCGATCTTTATTAGTTCAAGCTTGATCTGGGTTTTCTCTTATCTAATCTGTAATTCCTTTTATTATTTTCAAATCGATATACTGATTCTAAAAGCAACACAAAGCATTTGTATCAAAAACAAATTTTCACGAATTAGAGGACTAAATTAAATTTGTATTTATTCTTTTCCTAAAGATTTTACTTCATAAATTGCTTACTGTCTAATAAGCTCATTGATAAGCACGTTGGCCTTTTCATTGACCACAACCCTACATCGGTATGATGAAAATTAGGACACAGTGTCAGTTTAACTTTTTAAATCTCTTAAATTATAAAGCACCTCCCATCCCGAACAAGCTTCGAAAGTATACTACGACTTTATGGTAATAAACTGAGCAAGTCAGAATGCAATAGCAACAAGTTTTGTCAACTTCAACAAATAATTTATTTACGTTACAAAGCATTAATTTCAAGGAACTAACACGATTGTGAATTAAATCCCAAATAAGCTTAATTCATTGTTTCATCGAAAGTACAAAAGTACAGAATGTTCCGAATCAATTTCAGTCTTAAAAGTGCTGGTGTGCCAATAGCCATGACTACATATTTTCCAATATTCTTGATTTTCCACGGTGATGAAATCCAAAATGATCGAATGAATTCATAATATTCTCAAAAACATTTTATACCAAAATTTCAAGAGGGACCTTGTATTTCCAATGAATAATTTTAATTGTTCCTCTCAAATTTTCTCTGAACGCAAGTAAATGGTATTCCACAAACATTGATATTAAAATATGAATCAATATTGTTATGAGAAACAACCTGATAGAAAAATATAAGACAACATAACATGTCCAGGATGTAGGTCATTTTTCTCATCAAACAAGATATCAAGTTGGCTTTCTGGAATATTTTATATATACAAATAAAACCAAATCAAAACTCAATTATTATTAGTTTTACAGTTCACTAATGTACTCTCAATAACTATATACATGTACACATCTCTAGATTAAAACCAAATCAGAATTCAATTATTATTAGTTTTACAGCATATATTACTTATACAGTAAAGCGCTCTCAGCAGTAGAGCCATCACGTGACTGAATTCCAGCTGATGGAATTCCTTTCACACGTTTATAGATTACAACGAAATCAGAATTTAATTATTATCAAGTTTACAGCATAGCCTACTTATACACTAAAGCGCTCTCAGTAATAGAGCCACCACGTGACTGAAATCCAGCTGATGGAATTCTTTTCACACGATTATAGAAAATGACCACGTGACTATTAATTTGAATCAATAACAAACTATGAAAGAAGAATAAAATTACTCATTCTTCTTTCTCTCTAACCTTTTGTGCTAAGTAATAAGACATTCGAATAGTTTGCCAAAAACTAATTTTAAACAGTTTAATTTAGACTATGCAAAGTTTACGACTGCTATAACAAGGACAATCCGAATGACTAACGATAAAACACATCACAGATAGACACATTTTTATTTAGTAATGCCACAGCATTTCAAAGAAACTATTTGTAAACAAATACACATAAACTATTTAAATAAAGTACACTTTTTGGATTTAATTATTCTATTACTATATATTTTATTTATTTAAATATATTTTATTACTATATATTTTATTAACATTAAATATTCAAAATTACACCTAAAAAAGTTATATAAGAGAAACAACTCTTCTAATTTGACATAGATAGTGTTGTCCATACAGAAATACTTTAGAACACACAAACTAAAAACATAAATTGCACACAAAATAGACAAATGACTCTGGCAAAGTCAACTTGAAACTATATATAATATTTTATTTTTAAGGAGAGGAAATTGGCCCTGGAACTTTATGGTTCTAAGGGAAAAGAGTACGATCCTACGTTTTAGGAATTAGACTATAAGGAAATCAAATATTCTCTATAGCTCGAATAGAGATTTGAGAGTTCAATCAGTCAAAATTGCTTTATGGGTAAGATAACTTTTATAATTTGATAAACAAAGCGAAGATTAACCGTCTCCAAATTTTTTATTCATCTAATAAAAGGAAAACACAAAAATAAACACCACAAACCGCACTCATGGGTGGACAGGTTCCACTACACCTTTTATACATATTCGATAAAGAAGGTGTTCTTCATATCAACTCAAACCAGTTGTATGTGCAGGGGAGAGTTACGAGGATCAACACCCCCCCCCCCCACACACACACACACACACCAACCCCAGTGATCCGTAGCGAAAGCGCATTAAACCACTCGGCCACTTGGGGCCCCTACTTCGAATTTAATAGTTATTCCACAGTAAGACAAAATCTATATGTAAAACAAAATATAAATATACGCATATATGTTGGTCTCTTGGTGCTGAAAGGGAACAAGATCTTGATTTTAGACAGATAGGAAAACCAGCTAAAAAGTGTAATTAGAAAACTAGATTAAATAGTGAAACGATAAGACACGATATTAATGATTTTCAGAAAGAGATATAACAGCAACATACAAGATAATTCCAAAGTAGATCAACATTATTAAGTAGGATTATGTATACATTCGTAGGTGTTAGTTTGGTACTTCGGATATAAACACACACACACACACACACACACACACACACACACACACACAATTTCGCCAGAACTTTAACGTCAGTGCAAAAGGTCAACACTTTCCATAGTCGTCCCGGGGAATGAATTAAAATTCTAAAACATCAGTGCACATTTTCATACATCCCTCAACTGTAACTAAACGACGTAGGTCTCTGACATGATCTATAGAGATTTTGGCTTTTACATACTCAAGCAGGCACGTCTGGACTGGCGCATTTGTATCATTCACACTCTCAAACCCGACATTTGCCGTTCATGTTCTCATCATCCAGTCATGTTTAAATTGTTGATCTGCTTGTAGTCATACAATTATACAGGCTAGTAAATTGTATCGCTAGCTTTCTAATAACTCTTAGCCGCCATATTTATCGTTGATACTGACTCAATAAGAACTATTTGACGAAACATATTTTTAATCGATAAATAATCAGTTAATGAACGCAGTCCTTGGCAACTACAAATTTTGCACACGTTTCTTTTGAGGAAATTAATGATCACTTTGAAATGCAATTTTCCATTGAATGTCGTACAGTAGAGAATATTTTTAACCATTATGTCAGTAATTGGGAACTTGGAAGCACAATACTGTCACCCTTAGCATTTTGTACGTATCGTCCTTGCATTGAGCCAATTCCATGTCCTCTTAATTTGTGTAAGTCACGACAATATTTTGAAGAAACTAGGCCGTGTTATTGATATATAATCTTGTTTGCTTGCTTTAAATTACAAAGTAAAATATTCTTCTAACTACGTAATTATTTCCTACTATATGCAGCTTTGCAAGCATGGAATGAAATAGTAATGTACCTTCTGACAACCCAACAATGTTTCGATGGGGATGTTGATTTGGCAATCATCATTCTTGTTCTTCTTGATGACGTTTATGTTGCTTTATATCCTTGTTCATAAACTGTTCATCTGAACAATAGTGCAATTATTGTAGAGCATTTTCTGTTATTAATGCTATTTTGTTGGGGAGTTTTCATAGTTATAAGCAATAGTAGTAGTAGTAATAATAACATCTGTTAACGAAAATGGCGACAAATTTGTTGTAGCTAGGCATACAATATTAACTTGTGTTCAACATTTTTTCAATACTTTTGGGATGAAGATGTGCAGTTTTGAGTTTTGAAATTCGTAGCGTATATGCACAAAACACACATACACACAAGCAGAGTTTACATTAGGATGTTTTGAACTCAACGACATTATTTTGTTTCTTCCAAATGCTCCACTTGATCACACAGCTTGAATCGTACCATACGCTATCACAGGTGAATAGAATTGTTACAAAACACACAGATAACACTTTCTAGCCTCCTGGCTGAATTATGAATTGGTTGGATCTTCTTGAAGCGTGATACAGTTCACCGCGGAAAAAAATTACGTATTCTGCTAATAAATTTTGATCTAATATATGTCGTCTTAGGTAAATGACTCGACTTAAAGTAGGAAATTCAGACACGAATATATCTTTCTCTGTCATGCTAGGTATACACGTCAATGCTCTTGTCAATAATGTGAAAATTGTCCAATGACACTTTGTGTCAGTACCTTATCTCGTTCGCTTCAGTGTGTGGGTGGGTGTGTGTGTGTGGGTGGGTGTGTGAGAGAGAGAGAGAGAGAGAGAGAGAGAGAGAGAGAGAGAGAGAGATCATTCGTTTAATGGCACCATCCTAACCATTCCAGTAAAACCTAAATTCAAATTTTTAACGTTCGTCCTACGAGTACGGCGTTAAACAAAAATTTTAACTTAGTAATTTAGATCTTTAGGCCTAATGCACAGATTCCGACACAAACTGAAAACAATTATATTCGAACCTAGCATATTCTTCGCATTGGTAATCTGATCAAATGTCAAAGTTTTATGTTTGCTACTTTGATCAAATGTTACGTTTTAAATAATTATTAATATTAACGTAAAAAGAGATGTCACCTTTTATTTGTCTATCACATATTAACATATACGAGACAATAAACAAAGGAATTATTGGCGTAATAATATTGGAAAATTACATTTTGACACTGTTTTGCACACGAATGAAGATATTGTTGACGAATATCTCTCCCACTGTTAATATATTGACTTTAAGAATGATAATTCTCCAATTATTTTATACATGTAGTCGATTGCTCCTCATCCCGTGTCCACTGACACTTATATGTCAAAAACATTTATAACAAGACTCAAAATACATAAATTGCTAAAAAAAGAAAAAAATAAACAATAAATTTAAAAGACACCATCTATGAAATATTAATCTGTAATGTTGTTCTTTTTCAGTATGTGCCCAGAATCATGTTGCAGTTTTAATAAATTTTCAACTTATTTTGGCCACCTTATTGATGAAGAAAACGAATAATTTCTTCCTGTAGCTTTGCCATACTCTGAATTATAAAAAAAGAAATAATGGACAAGTTCATATATAATTGCCAAATTGAAACTTCACCAGTAAATAAACTGAACTACCGTATTAAAATTAAATAAATTATTGAATTTAAAGCTAGTTAAAATGTGATGTTAAAAATAGTTCTTGTTTGAAATAAAGATGTGATTTTTGTATGGACTGGCTTTTTTCTGCAAATTTTCCTTTTAGTTGTTATTTATATTTACATATATGGTTAATTATATATATGGTCTAAGGTTGACATTGCCGATTAGGGAGTGATGAGACAAGCGACCCACTCCAGAAATCCCCCATAAGGTTTGTGTCTATAATCGCCTCTGTCAACTAAAATCCAGCACCTGGCCTTCATGCGTGGCTTAGATTTGAAGTCCGGCGGACCGCATTATCCACAAACAGGAGAAGGAGTGAAGGCGGGCCACTGGCGCCTTAAAACCAGTTGCTTCGGGTAGATGGGACTGGTAAACCTTGCATGGTAGCTCATCTAGGAGAAGGAAGACTCCGATACCAGAACCTCTGCTGCCTTACGGCTATACACACTCATGTGAAAGGCTAAGTGAGTAAACCCCAACAAAAATCCGGAGACGGAGTCCCTAAGGCGGTCTGACATTGACCTCAATGTCATTCCGGCAACTCCTGCGATGCCATTGGTGCCAAGCTGTATCGACGTTCGTCTGTCCCTTGGGCCCACTAGCTGCATGGAAAGGGGGATCTGCTGCATGGACAACAGCTTATTCTCCATACCACCCTGCGGAGGCGTCGTAGCTCCACTGGAGAGGACACTCCAGCGTCAACGTATGGCGTCTGCACAACACGAGAAGTAGCAGTTTACCGGTTCTAAGACAAAGCTCGATTGGCTTAGAGCTTTTAGCCAGGGGTTACATCTGAAAGTGGGAGAGATCATCAGGTCTCACTGGACAGCTACCTTCCGCCTTAATCTCGGCAGACCCCAGTCAGTAAAGTGCTACCCGTCATGGCCTGCCTGCTTCATTGGGTGTGTGGAGCTTAGAGAACCATCTCGACAAGTGGGACACAACACTCCGCACCAGGAAAGACTCAAAGAAGAAATAAGAAAACTCCAGCTCTTCGTTTTGCGACCTGGAACGTTATGGTCCTAGACTGACCTATGACCTACAGCATATAGAGGATGCACGGAAAACTGCCGTCATTGACAAAGAACTCACCTGCCTCTCTCCAGGAGACCGGACTAAACGACAGTGGCACCATCAGGGAAGCCAACTAAACGTTATTTTGGCAGGGGAGGCCCTAAAATGAACCTAGGCAGCACGGTGTAGTCTTTGCCGTAAAGAACACGCTAGTCGCCTTCACTGAACCTCCGTTATCAGGTACTGAGTATCCTTGCCCTCCGGTTGTCAACATTTTTAGGCCCGGTCAACATCTTCAGTGTGTATGCTCCAACCCTCCGCTCCACCCATGAGAAGAAAGACGAGTTTTATGAGGCTCTGGATCAGAAAATATGCAGCATTCAAAACAACAAAGGCCTTTACTTAGTAGGAGACTTCAATGCTAGAGTGGGAGCTGACCATGAGACCTGTTCCGCCTGTCTCGGCTTTTATGGAAGGGGCATGATCAACGAGAACGGTTAGCTACTTCTGGAGATGTGCTGCTCCCACAGCCTATGTGTGACCAACACTTTCTTCCAATGCAAGGAGATCAACCAGGTTTCTTGGAGACACCCACGTTCACTCCAGTGGCACCAGCTAGACCTTGTCGTCATCAGGCGTGCGGAACTGGTCAGCGTCCTCCTCACCCGCAACTAACACAGGTGCCTACTGCGACACGGACCATTCCCTTGTGGTCAGTAAGGTGCGAATATTATGCAAGAAGCTGCACCATGCCAAGAAGAAGGGTCATCAACACCTGCTAGGCAAGTAACCCATAGAGAACACAGCAGTTCATCAGCAAAGTACAGGAAGCTCTCACCAAAGTGACACCTGATGACACCATTGACTCGACTCCAAGTGGACCCATCTCTGTGTTTCTGTGTACGACTCAGCCATCATAGCTTACGGGAAGAAGGAATGAATAAATGCTGACTGGTATGAGGCAAACTGGGAGGAGATGGAGCCCGTGACTGAGGCAAAAAGACAAAACTCCTGACATACAAGGTTGCATCTAGCCCAAGAACATTGCATGCACTCAGGAATGCAAGGAACAACACCCAGAAGACCGCCCACCACTGTGTCAGCATCTATTGGCTTACCCTTTGCAACAGTATACAGACAGCTGCCGACACCGTGGATGCAAGAGGAATGTATGAGGGCATCAAGAAGACGACAGACCCCTCCATCTCAAAGACCGTCCCCCCATTAAGTCCAAGACAGGTGAAGATATCACAGACCAGGGGAAACAACTGCAGCGATGGGTTGAACACTATCTCGAGCTATATGCAACCCTCAAAAACGTCACTGACACTGCCCGGGATGTCATTCCAGACGTGCCTGTCATGGAGAAGCTAGACACCTACCTAAACACAAAATTGAAACTAAAATACCAAATCTATACTGGCCACAAATATGGAAAAATTGGTCCAAAATTAAAACGTTTTAAAAATTTAATTATATGTTTAACTATCTACATGATATTTGGATTTGGTAGACTGAAGAAGTGGCTTTTAAAAGAAAACTCATACCAAAAATCCCTAACTGCATATTATGCAACAAAATTCCAAGATAGAAAATTTAACTTAATATTACAATGTGAAATTTTTAATGTCAAAAGCATTTAAGTATTATTATAATATCAAGGAGGCTGAAGTGGCTCAGCGGATAGCGCGGTGGACTTGAAACCGGACAACCCAGGTTCAATCCTCTCTGGTGACACTGAGCTTCTTCAGTGTGTTCATGGTCAACTTGAAGATATACCCTTTGAGAGCATTAAATTACCATAGGATTCTATTCGATAGCTGGAGTTGGGCCGGTTCGCGGATTCCTATGTATCCTCAATGTGGACTTGGTCGCATTGCTTTTAAAATCTACTTACATAAATTTTCAATTTAAAATTCAGCTTTGCTGGTTTTACTAAATATATAAGTATATAGGCCGTAACAGTCACCCATACATGCATTATAAAATTGCGTATCATTTTCACATGAACTCCTTGAGTATATATAAATAAATAAATAAATAAATATATATATATATATATATATATATATATATATATATATATATATATATATATATATATATATATATATATATATATATATATATATATATACTGTAGTAATTTTTGTGTCATTGCAACCAAATCTATTCGTAAAATATCACACTACCTAATAAAGTATCACACTAAAGTATCACACTACCTAAAAAAGTATCACACTACCTAATACTTTAGGAACAAACTGTATAATTATCAATGACATCATAATATAGCCCACTACAATTATCTAATAAGTCCCATAATTGTTTCCAGCGTACATCACTATGTGTGAGAGTCACATCACTATAGCTTCCAACCCATTCCAAGCACCGTGGACTCAACTGGTCTCCAATAACAGCCCCATTTTCATCAAACTTCACAAGATGGCTGTAGGTAACTTATTTCATTTGTCCGTGACATCTCTAATATATCTGAGCATGTTATAAAGCTCCGAAGGAACACGTTGAAGTCTGTGTAATGGATGATATGTAAATTGAATATTAGAAATAACAAAATTTAATTATGGTTTTCTGAAAATGAGAATTTACTACAGAAGAGCAATGCGTACACAATAAGATTTTGTAACAGATTGTCAAATATATTGCAAATGGCTTCAAAACGACAGATATTGTGTGACAAAATCTTGCGCATCGAAATGTAGATTGTGAATAATTACAACCGAAATTCACTGATTAAAAGACCAGCGAAGAATAAGATCACGTAAAATTTGTGGAAATGTATCCTATTGTACAATGATTTTTGAACGATCCATTTGATATATTGTTTAAAATATACTTAGAAGACATGATTTCCACTCAAGATCAAAGAAAGCACGACAATTGATTGTAACGTACTTAGAACGAAATGAGTTTGATAAGAGCAACAAGAAATACTGGTGTGTCTTTTGGGTGTGAACAAAATTATTTTAAAACCTTTTAGTAAATTCCATAGTTTATCACGAACAGGTGCGCTCCAAAGCGCATTAATAATAAATTCGTCTGAATGTATTACATCGCAAATCTTGTTTATCAAGAAAAGTCAATTGTGTTTATTATTTGACAAAGAAGGTTTATCTTAATATACACGTAAACAGAGAAATTAGCAAATATGAGCAAAATGACTTTTTCGGTTTTGAAGGTGTTACAGTTTATTCAAGCCACTTTATCTCAACAACGAACGAGATTACGTATCTGTTCATATGTAAGTAAACATTTATCCTCTACAAGAAACATCAAAGACGCGCCATTTTTGAAATTGATTTCCCCTCGCATATGCATGTTTATTTTGGTCATATTTCACTCTGCATTGCATTCGGATGCTTAAAGACTACTGGCTTGCCTTCATGCACCAATTAAGCTCCGCTTCTATAACGATCGCTTTAGAGTAACAGTGAAAATTGGGACAGACATTTTTCTTGAATTTTGGATGATATTAGTTTGACATTAATGAGTTTAAGTTTTTAAAAATAATAAATCAGGTTAAGTTAGGCGCCACATGCATCCAACTTTGAAGGAAACATACTTCTGTGTTTCAGTATGATTTTTGTTATTTTTAATTTAAACAAGCTCAAGCAAGTCTTTGTGAACCAAGCATTTACTTTCAGTATGGAATAATACAAATGCAAGCTTTAATAATTTAAAATAGCGCACATGAAATCTTTTACAGTTCCGTCAGTTGCAGCTCGCTTTGCAAGAGAGAATGATTCGTGGAAGCCAACATGGTTTGAACTACTCGAAGACATGCAATTAAGTTGAATACGGACACGGTCGATTGTGAAATACCAAATATAATTTCAACGATGTTATTTCTGTGGGTATGGTTGTGTGTTATCTGGGAAATTTTCTTGGCTTCGCAGAATGTTTTGTTTTTTTTAAAGATTTGGACATCGCACAAGGTATCGATAAATGGACCACCACCTGATTTTGATCTAACCGGATTCGCTAGTATTGTATCATTCGAATTTGCTTAGATTCTTCATCCCAATGGTTTGATTTGGCTTGGTAGGCAATTTTCAGAAAAACGATATACACCAATAGTTTTATTACAATATATGATTGATTGTTAAATAATGATATCGCTGATTGTAAGTGAGGCAATTAAATCATGTCGGAAGCAGACCGAAGTTTAGTTGCCAATAGATGATAATGAAACACCAAAAGATCTCCACACTATACAAGACTAATTCAAGATGATGCTGACGATGATTTTATAACTGCTGATGCAATAAAGAGAAATAAATTTATAAATCGAGAATATGCTCTCTTGTCTACCGGAACACGGTTAGATACAATTGTTAGCTATATCGATGTTATATCGCCGCAGAATACACATCTAAGATCGTCAATGCTCGCTTATGTTTCTGTAAACTTGCTATCGATGATAAACAGATTGCCGACCACTGCAGTCAGAGTTGCAACGGATTCATTTTATATCGAAAAATATAAAGAATTAGTTACTCTTTTTGCAAGTACTGATGCACCGTGGGCTTCGTCGAGAATAAAACAACATATGTTCTATAATTATTCTGAATCCACAATTGCTGAAATCAAAGATACTTACCTGACATCATCAAGCAAAAATAATCAGATATCAGAATTATCGTCTGCGTCATCTGTATCCGATCCAGTATCCAGATGTAACATGGTGGATGTTGTTAAACAACTAAAGTTTTTGAATTATTTAGACAGAGTTCGAATGATATGGGTGTTTTAACACATACACAACGGCTTGCAAGAGAAATTAAACGAGGAATGCGAATATGTACTTATCACAGCTTTTTTAGGTATACGGATGATAAATCGACCCCTGAACGAATGGGTGAGAAATAAATACCTAAAAACCAAGAATTTGGGATGAAATATGCACCATTTCATTAAATGCGTTACCGCTCTAGTGGCCTAATGGTTAGAACGTCCGCCGCGTAAGGGGGAGGTCGTGAGTTCGATGTCCGGCCGAGCCATACCAAAGACTTAAAAAAAATGGTACTAACAGCTGCCTCGCTTGGCTCTCAGCATTAAGTGGTTAGTGTTAGGACTGGTCGTTCTAGTGTCAGGATAATGTGACTGGGTCAACCACCACCATTGCTTTAATTATATCCTCACGAATGGTTAAAAAATGTATGTAGATTATTAATGGCTAAAAAAAAGTGTGTAGAAGAGACACTGATGATCATAGAGCACTTGATCCAGAATTAAGAGAATTTAAGAAATTAATCAGATCACAATCGAATAAAATTCAGTGTACAATAATGCGTCAAATAATTACAAACACTTTCATAAATGATTTTTGGGATCAATGGAGACCAAACGATTTGATAATGGCAAGTAGAAAGATAGTTCGTGATACACATCAACTGCAATTACATAAGAAACAGTTTTCAGAATAACTCAGCTGCGGAGGTTCATTGTAACTTGTAACACCAACAACAAAATTTTTAGTGATGATATAGTAAGAAAAAAACTAGCTAAGTATGAACATAGTGAAAAAACATAATCGCGACTTTGATATTGATGCTGAATTTTCATATTGATGCTGCAACAACAGCAAAATAATCATCGTTCGAGCTCTAATACAGTAATTTTGTAGCAGTGTTCAAGTAATTATCCATTACAATTTACCGTAGATAGAAAAGATAGAGTCTTGGTCATACACGAGAAAATGTAATGCTGACCTGTCTTGAATGTAATAGACATCTAGGTGCTAGCTAAGTGATCAGTTGGTAATTGTGTATCCTTGGGTATTACTTGTAAATGTTCACGTAGAAATCCATGTTGAGGAGCAGTTGAATCTAATCTATAGCTTGCAGGTCTACCTGTAGATCTTACCACGCTGAAAATTGTATGTGTAGTAATACTCCAAATAGGATGAGTCGCTCTTTTTTACCACCTTAAGTTCACATGGCTCATACATGTATCTTACGATAACGTTACCTAATACTGGTTGTTTTGAAAAATCATGTTGTGTAGGCATATATTCTTTTCAATTGCATCAATATGTTTTATAAAATTTGATCTAGTAATTTCATTGCTTAATGCATTTATCACACTTGGTAATCCAACAACACATTATCGAAATGTTACATCTTTCTGAATTTTTTCTTTAGTGTATTCATATCCAAATAAACGCTCAGTATGAGTTCGATAAGTTCCTTTAACGATTGCCTGAACCTCTGTTGCTGCCTTAGTTAATAACGGTTCTCCTTCTTTATATCTACTTGCAACGTCCCGGACAGTAAATGCGTATTTGTAAGTTATTTGACATCTACCAATTTTAATTTTATCATGTGTTAAAAATAAAATATCCGCTTGATGAACTTCATTATAAACGCTGACATCAAAATGTGCATCCTGAATTCCTTTAGTAGATGGCGGTAGATACATTAGCCATATTTCCTGTCAGGAAATAAAATTCTGCAGCAACAGAACGTTCGACACCAGCTGCATCAGTAACTTCACTTTTAATAGCTATGTTATTCTTGAACGTAACATGCTTTATCAATTTCATTTATTGAATATTTATAAGGTTTTGGTTGATCTCGCTCATCAAATCGAAAATCAAGACGAGTTCCACGACCGCAATAATTATATCCAGGAAGATGTTTTTCACCTGGGTATTTAGCTCACGGAGTTCCTTAAAGTGTAGACATTAATGTAGCAATGTTACCACCTTCGTTACGCTGAATTTTAGGTTAAAGAAAAGAAACTTTTCTTTTCCCACATACAGAACATTTTTCACCATATGATATTTTTCTATTTTATGTTGTAACTGTGGCTGAATCAGTAGTTGGAGTTTTAACTCAGCAACGTAAACAACATAAATCCATATAATTATAATCTTAATATAATTGATTTTTCAGCAACACAAAAGCATGAACCAGTAAAACATGACACAGCATAACCAAATTAATTCCGGATGATCATAATAGGTCCATTAACCAAATTATATCCGGATGATCATAATAGATCCATCTGGCAGTCTTATAAACGCAACTACTGCTTAATTTGATAAAGAGGTGGTTAAAATGGGACCAGTTGTATTTTTTAGAATTTAGTAGTACTTACTAACACAATCTGCAGATGATCAGAGATGGAATGATGTTCTTAAAGATTTTAAAGAGAAATGACAATTATTAAATGAAGACAATAACGATTTCATCGATTTTATAACCGATATTGATGAATCGCCGAGTGTTGATGAACTTGATCAATTTATTTTTAATCATGTAGTATATGATGATGTGATGCTGGACAAACAATCAAATCCAGCAAGAATATTTTCTCGTGGTATCACTCTTTTCAATGTAGATTTATAAAATGAGTCGATTTATCTTGACATCTTTATTTGCTTTGTATGTATTCATTTATTATTTTATACTATCTAAATTTGTCTCTTACTCTTCGCATAAGAAGTGTCCTAACAATGTTGACAAATTTACGTTATCATCAAGATGTGTATGTGGTTGATATATACGCGCCAAACTATCATGACGGCATTCACCGCATAATAATATGGTGTTGTACTGTATACCCTATATATTACGCCGTGAAATAAATTATTAATAAATTAAATAAAATATGAAGGAGAAAATTTATATGATCATTTGTGTTTTTCCACAAGGTAATTGATTTTTACTCGTGGCCAACCTATCAGCTCATGCAAAAACATCATCAATTTTTTTTAAAACAACATACACCTGTATGTGTGCGTGTGCTACTGTTGGCAGTAGATATTTATAAGAACGATGCAATTAAAATAATTTTATATTCTGGAAATTAGTTAGGCCAGCATAATTTTGCTCTGGCTCCAAAATCGTTATGGTCATTGTAACTTTGCTCCCTTTAGAACGAAGCGGGTTCATTCAAACAGTGCCTACCTGGCTTGCACACCAGATTCGCCTGTTGTTTGTTAATTTTTGTTTTATATACGTGGTTGGTAATTTTCTTCTTTATAATCTAGGTCAATCTGGAAAGACTGTTGAGCGATGTGTCTTTTAATATAGTGACACTTCCGTGAACATGAGACTAAGAACACTATGGATGACGAATAATCAACCCCATATTCTATCTTTATCCTTATCCCCAAGGATACCGTTATTTTGATAACAATTAAAAATCGTCAATAAGCAACTTCTTCAGTTAGAATATGCGCTCTAGTAATTATAATTACTCTAGCAAGATGCACATTTAAATGAAATAGTGAAATAGGTTATGGATGACAACTTTATATTGAAAATTATTACACTCTGCTTCTGCATTTCATTATACAGAATTGCTGTTTTCCATTACATCAACATATGTTAAGATGAAAGTTGATCCTGTGTTGTTTGTCAACATTTACGTTAACTGAGTTTGCATTAAGACAAAACAGCAATAACCGTCATATTCATAATGCAATTAGTTTACACAACGCAAATGTTGAACACAACATGCAAATGTCTGTTTATAACACAACGAAAGCAGCAGAGAGGGTGAACCCTACAACGTTTTCAGACAAAATTTTGATTGAATCCTTAAAACGAGCCTTCCTACGATCTCATTTTAACCAAAAAAAATGTCTCAGGGGCAAACCCTACAACGTTTTCAGACAAAAAATTTATTGAAATCTTAATGAGCTTTCCCTACGAAATCTCATTTTAACTAAAAAAATGAAAACGGAGATTTTTACGATTTTTTAATCAATTTTGGTCGCAACTTGTTGTCATCCACCCTCTCTGCTGCTACAGGTTAACAAAAAATAATAAATGATTTGATCAAGTCTTTAGGATCTCACAAACAGACTAATCGCTAACACCTCTTCTTGTAGATCAATTAGATTATTGGACTGATCTGTGAGTTTGAAATTAATTCTCGTTAACGAATTATTATGGCATCGCATGTAGACAGGATTAACCGGAGACTCAATTATTAAAAATCCTGGAGGAGCTGTTGGTGCAAACGAATAAAGAATATATCCTTGCTGAGCTTGATTTGATCGTTCGAGATTAATTTGATAGCTTCCTTCGATAACATCACATACTAAATTGAGCGCAATCACTGAGGATATATTCACGTTGAACGGAGCGATATGTCTGCCGCCACCGTCTGGGTCATTATTATGTTTGAGGATTTTTATTTCCGGTGATGTTGTTTTTTTCCATGCATCATGAATTATTTTAAAACCAACATCGATGGCATCATTGAGAAGTTTTTTTAGTTCTGGTACGTTATATCCTCGTAGTTTGACTGTTGGAATATCCTTGACGGGGATATTATAGGTTGCTGCAAACTCTGTTCTCGATAGGGGATTATCGTCATCTAATATATCCTGAATAATTTTTAGGTTAAATGTTTCCATATCGTCGATAATTTTATTGCATGTTTCTACGACGCTGATAAATTCATCTCGGGTGAGAGAGCCGGATTTAAGAGATATTAACAACAGTGAAAAATCATTATTCATCGCTATGAAATTTTTAATGGGTTTAGATTTGTCAATAAGATAATATCCCTCTATTTCCTCCTCCCCTTCCTTCTCTCTCCCAGTTGGTTGGTATACGAGATCAAAAAATTGTATATTGATTTGATAATCTTTATAACTTTTTATTGGATTATCAGGTTTTATCACTTCGGTGACATAATCAGATTTTTTAGGTTCTGGTAAATCAACAGTTTTTCCCCCTGGTGGTAATTCAGGCCATCCTAGTACTGTTCTAATAGAACTTTGATAGATATCTACGACGTATCCTTCTGTGCTTATCTCGATTGCGGATGATAGCGTCGGCTCATGAACTGTTATAGCGATTTTCGATTCTGTTCCAGTAATCGATTTTATTCTACGCGCGAATTCATTATTGATTTGTTCGATTAGGTATGACCCTGTTGGTATCGAAACGACGTTCCAGTCTGGGGTACCGTCGTCCTTATTCTTATACGAGAACACCAGTGAATTATTCGGTTGTTGACCACGAAATGATTTTGATCTGATATTAGGCCAACTGTGATACACTCGTAGTTTTGCTAGCGCTATCTCCTTCACGGGGACTGGGCTAGGGAAATTCACACTAAACTCGGGTTCCGTTGATGTTATTGATATCATACTTGTTTGTACTGGGTTCGTGTTCTCCACTATTTGTTGAAGTAATTCCATCGGTGTCGTCATAGTTATTATACTCATGTTGTCGCTCTAATTTTGACACCGCGGAATCATAAATACTGACCATCACTGAGAACTCACAATTTGGTATGGTTGAGGTTATTGAGATCATTCTGGTTTTTGGGTTCGTGTTTTCTAATTCCATCGGTGTTGTCATTGTTATTATATTCATATTGTCGCTCTAATTTCGATATCGCGGAATCAAAAATACTGACCATCGCTGAGAATTCACTATCTGATATAATCGTATTATCGAGTGACGACGATATCATCAATGATAATTGCGAATATGCGGTTGATGCAATATGAAATTGAATTAAGTAATTCTGCAGTTTACTCTGGCTGCATGATGATATCTTTTTTGCTATCCCGGTTGATATACCCCCGATTGTAGCCACCGCAGAAATGCAAATTGGAACTACGACCGGGGCAATCATTGTAACCGATGCAAGTATTATTCCGGCGCCAGCGAGAACGCTTGACACCGAGTACATAGTAATATCAATTGCGGTGATTCTTCGTCGGTATTTCTTCATTTTTATTTGATACTCCTCAGTGAGGGTTTTGAGTCTATTTTGAAATTCTCTGACCTGATCATAGCGACATTGAGTTGATGAAATCATTGTTATTTTAAAAACGCTAGCGTTTTCAATTGTGAAATCCGAACGATTTTTCTTTCAATTTAGTTATTTACTTAAATCCGCTACGAATTCCACATACCGGGTTGCTGAAACCCCAATCAAATTTTTATCAGTAGCTGTTATAGTGAACCTTTCAGTTGTATCCTTGTCGATGATCGTTGAAATCGTATTATTGACCCCGGATGAACTCGACGATGATATATTAAATTGAGTCAATGGTGTTACTAGTGTTAATCGATAAATACCTTTAACGGTTGCAGTGATATCTAATTTGTTGTTTGTAGGTGTCCACTCAAATGATCCGTGTTGGATTGTGTACACGACGTTGTTGGTTTTCTCATGAGGAATTTTTGTTTTTTCAATGATTGTTATCATCCTCGAAAAATCACCTTTGATGGCTTCGATGAAGGTTTTCGTCTCATCGATGGATTTTTTAATATCCGGGAGTTTTATTTCTATTTTATCCAACGGGGTTCCAATAAATTTATCAATGACATTTCTACGAAATGATGTAAACTGTTTTCCGTGTTCTTCAATTTTAGATTGAAGTGTTGCTAGTTCTAACAGAGAATTATCCAACTCATTGTCATGGGTAGCAATCTTATCAGTGATCGGAGACAAAAGTGCACCTGGTTTAAGTCGTCCGTCGCTGGAATACAACGCAATAGAGTTTTCAGTGGCGTCTTGCTGCCGTTTTAAAATGTCATCCGCGGATATATTACTGGCTTTAAGCTGTCCACCGTTGGAATATAGCGCAATAGAGTTTTCAGCGGCGTCGCGCTGCCGTATCAAAATGTCATCCGCGGATATATTACTGGCTTTAAGCTGTCCACCGTTGGAATATAGCGCAAAAGAGTTTTCAGCGGCGTCGCGCTGCCGTATCAAAATGTCATTCAATGACACATCACTGGATTTCAATTTACCCTGCTTGTCCTGAAATACAACTATTTCGTTCGGGTCAACATTTACTAAATTTAACGTCTCAGCGATTTCATCTTCAATTATTTTTTTATATCCTTGACAGAATCAGGTGGTGCAGTGCCATCGGGTTTGGGTTTCAAAGATCTCCCCCAAATATCAATCATGTTATTGTAAAACTCTTTCTTTCTCTAAAATCGTTTTTGACGACTTCGTTGAAAAATCTTCGATTTTCTCCAGCGATTACTAGTGTATTCATTCACGATAACATGTGGTGGTTTTCCGCTTGGGTTACTCAAGGAGTTAGAAATAGCGTTAAGGACATTTAATACTTCGCTGCCACATATTGGTGGGTCAATCATCGTTTGTGTTGGTAGCGTAGAATACCAAGTCTTCATTGGAAGGGTTTTAACGCATAAACTCTTTTGGTGGGGCTAATCCATATGAATCAAAATAGACAATCCCACGTGGATCAATAGCGTATGCAACCCAGTGAGTTCCGGGTCCGGTGCTGTTATCTAAATTAATGATTCCGGTTTCAACGCTGTTTGGTTGATGTGGTAATTGATCTTTCATAAAAACACCTCTGAAGTTTTTAATCGCTAGTTTTTTAGCAGCATCCATTAAATCAAAATTGGACATGGGAACCATCGAAGATTTCTGAATTAATAAATCGTTCCTGGTAGTCTTAGACCCTTTCCGCTGTACCACGAATACGGGGTTCCTGGTAGTCTTAGACCCTTTCCCTTTTTTTATATCCTTTCCCAGTTGCCTTCTTTAGTGCCATTCCTGCTGCAGTACCAACGGCTCCTAACGCTGCCGCTTTAGCCACCGCTGGGGCTGCTGCTGCAATCAATGCTGGAATCGCAGCTAACAACGGAAATATACCGCCTGTTTTAATCATATTTTTGACAGCAGCCGCAGAGAGAGTAATCTGAACGCCTTTTTTGGCTGCAAGTGCATCATTGAAATGTTTTATTTGACGAGTTGTCAGCGATAGTTTATTTGCACCACCAGTCATTTGGTTGGGTTTCAACGTGATTGTGGTTCCACATATTTTAGCTGATTCCGATTGCAATTTTTTTAATTGACCAGGAGTTAACGCAACACTAATATTACTATATGACATTATACATAATTGATTGATTCTAAATCGTTTACAATTTCAATTACATGTTTTCCACTGGTGCATCTACCACTCTCATTCTTCCACCAACACCTTCAAGTAGCATTAATTTATCACTGAGAATGACAGCAACCGCTCTATAATCAGCAATAGCACCACGAGTCACATTAGCTCTAAAATGTATATCAACAACAGATTGTCTCATCAAATCGAGATGTTCCAGTGAGAAGTAATAGATTGGATACAGATTTTTAAAATCATATTGTGATATTTGCAAACCAGTATCCACATTTTGATCACGTGCCATAAATGACAACAGACGATGATAAACTCGTGCAATATGATTTTCTGTGTAATTAAGTTGTATATCCTCGGATTGTTCTTGTTGGCCGTTTATTCTCAGTGAGACGTCTTTCACACCTAATTGATCAAATATCATATGACTGAAACGTTGATCGCCAACTCGTGTGTTATCCTGTAACGCAATAAATATATGACGTGGCGCAGAAACGCCTTGTTTTGATGCTATATTCCACGTGAATAACCCGTTCAGATTTGATTGCTTCACATCTGTACTCACGGTTAGCCAACTCAACAACGACTTTCCTCCTTGGTCCATAAATGATAGTAATCGTTCTTCTGCGGTGATTGCTGGAGTCAACACTGGCATCCACAATGATATTTTTGTTAAATTGACTTTACCGGCATCAGCATTTGGATTTGCATTGTCTGCTGGAATCCTCCAGATTGCGTCACTATCATCACTCTTTCGTACAAGCGATACTGTATGCTTCGCTCCATAAATAACTTTTCGGACGTTTCTACAGAATCCAAATATATGATGCAGTGGAATCGCGCATGAAAATGATTTACGCGCTCCTTGCAACATTGAAATACGTGTTGCAGCTCCTAGATTGAAATTAACATCGTTGTTTATAATCATATCTTCGGCATCAATATTAGCGGTGCCAGCATTATTCTTTGGTCGTCTTACAACAAATTGTTTTCCTCCAGCGGTATTTGTAGCATCTTTTGCAAACATCATAGAAGGTCCTGCTGATCTTGTATAATCATCGGAATATCTCGCTAACCCGATTATTGTTGTAGCCACATCAACATCGCGATCTATCGCCTCAATTTCTTTTCCATCAATGAGATATTTTGCACTCTCAAATAACGCCATGATACCATTATTGACAAAACCGACTTGAGTACCAGCTGGATACGGTGCTGGTACAGCAGGATTATCAGCAGCTGTTACAATTTCTCCTTCTACTTCAATAAACGCTTCACAGGGCAAAAAGTATTTACTGGTATCATGGACTTGAAGATCAATTCTTGCTCGACTATTTGGGTCTATTGCATGATAGGCGTAATATTGATAATCGCGTACAGAATCATCCTTGCCAACTGGGGCGTCTATATCAAACGCTGGATCATGTGACTTTTTGAACATTTTATTCTATTTATCAGAGTCTAAATCGCGATTTTCCATTTTCATCGTCGTAGTTTTTTAAAGCCACTTCCTGCTATCATATTTGCAATATTGCTTTGGTCGGGGGTTAAAACCATCGACGCTAATTTTTCATCTACTGCGTTATTTATAATTCTACTAACACTTGCAGGCATTTCCGCTGTAGACGGTAACGGTTTTGAAAATCCTTTGGATTTCATCCGTGATTTCACTAATGATGTTAATTTATTCTTCGCAGTTGAAAACGCTTTTCCAGCAAGATCTCCAACAGCACCAATACCCTTATCACGAATAACATCAATTGCTTTCATTCCTAATTGTTTAGCCAACGGCATCACTTTTGGAGCCATTCTCGCAAATAACCCTAAAATAGTATTACCTAAACCATCTCCGTAGTATGCTCTATAAACCGGAAACCGTGAATTAACTACGTAGACGGGGGTTGGTTTATCATGATTGTAGTGTATGATCATCATTTGAAATCAGAAACAATTTTTCAATTGTTATTTATCTAATCAATTGACTTTTCAATTCAGTCACTATGATACCCACTTTCCACTAACTCGCCAATGAAATCTCGATATGTGCTGATATCCATGATACCACCCTGAAATAATCGTCTACAGATATCAGCTGCTTCTTTAATTATTTCCGGTGAGTTTTTTTCCGGCTCGGAACCCTCCTACAAGAACCTCTAATCGTGATATATCACTGAGAACACTACCAGGACATGAAACGCTAGCGTTTCCAACTAGACCACTCCCCAGAAATGTCTTCTCATCGTATGGCTGTCTTATTTGGAGTTGAAATTTTCTCTTGAAGTCTCTGTATTCCTTCATCCTTCTATCTAAACTCCCAGTATTTATTTCATACACTATATCAGCCCATTCATTATGTGACATTCTATAATCCGAATAATTGTCCGTGAAAAACTTCTCTTGTGAATCATAGCTGTTAGCAGCGAATTCACCTAAATTGTCTATATCCTCGTTGAGAATTTGTTGTTTAGCGCTCTCGGTAAATATAATTGATTTAGGTAGTCCACTAACTAGTTCTTCCTGAAATCCTTTAAATTTTCGTTTCGAAGCGGTTGATATATCCTGAGGAAGTGATTGCAAGGATTTTTTTGTTTGTTTAGTTCTTTTTGCTATTTTTTCTAACACAGGAATAAGACCCTCTTCTTTTCTTTTACCGTCAGGATCATCTCCCAGTATAGCACGCTCTATCTCCTTCGTTGCTGTGGTTACTGGTTTAAACAATTCTTCAGATCCCGCAGCAAAATCAGTCTCAAGACTCTGTCGTTGTTGTAGTTTATTCCGTACAGAGTCACGAATTGGTACAAATCTCCTGATTGCATCCAGTCGTTCACGAGCCAATCGGGTTGTTAATGCTTCATTGACCATTATTTGAAATCAGAAACAATTTTTCAATTGCAAAACACTTTTTCAATTGTGAAACAATTTTCCCGAACCCGACCTAACATCATCGTGGAAGTGTTATTTCATCCTATCAAGTTTGTGGAAAGTGTGGAAATTGTATAAAAAATAATTAATACCACACTTTCCACACTTTTCCCTTGATCAATCTGATATGTCATTGCAAATCAATATGATTTTTGACATCACCATGGAAGCATTATTTCATCCTATCAAGTTTGTGGAAAGTGTGGAAATTGTATAAAAAATAATTAATACCATACTTTCCACACTTTTCCCTTGATCAATCTGAACCAGCCATCAATTTTTTATTCACTGATTTTGACATTGTCAATCAAAAAATGCTAAAAAAAAGGAAAATCTCTCTGAGGGACGGTCACAATCAAATAATGATAAATGGTTGGTCAATCAAATAATGATAAATGGTCAATCAAAATTGTTCATTTTCTTGAATTAACGCCCGTAGGTTTCTAACTTTAGAATTAACCTCCTTTTTCAATTCGTATTCGTACCCCAATTCTTTTCGTATTCGTTCTACGATGGTATACAACGGAGCGAACACACTTACGTCACTGGAAAATGCGAGAGAGTCCCGAATAGAATTCTGAATTCTTTTGATGAGCGCATACTTCTTTGGTAGCATATACTTGTTAGTGCTAACTCCGTATTCTATATCCTGAAAATCAGATATGATTTGATCAGGATTTAACCCATCTGATAGTTCAATATCCCAACTTTTCAATTTTGAAATCTCGGATATGATGCTATTCATGTTTTCAGAATTCATTATTCTATAATAATGATATATTTCTAAATGAAAAATATGACGCATTAGACGTAACTAAATCGAATTTTCTGTCCAGTCCCCTTTGAAATAGCCGATCGATAAATCCCCTCTGCAACAAATCGTACTGAGGCTCTACAAATATCGAAGTGCCTACCGGCTTCATATAATGATTGAATTTTTTTTTCTTCGTTAGTTGTTGTATTCAAAGATTTTACTGGTCTCGCTTTTTTTGAACAAGTGCCAGTCTTTCCTCGTTTGGTATTCTCACTTTGTGTGATAGCCTGCAGATTTGATAAAGAATTGTTTTTCGGATTAGAATCCTTGTGATCAATGACAGAATCATCATCGATCAATCCATAAAAGCATTCAAATACGAAACGATGATTGAGATATCTCTTCTCCCCGCCAACAGTAAACATCAAGTACCCTTGATTATTCACAGAACCGACTGGTTTCTTCAGTCTGCGGTTTCTTACAACACCATCACTGGATGCTTCATAATTTGTGATCACAGGGTGTTGTCTGAATTCTTGGTTCATTCGTATACATAATACTATTGTTTGTCTAATTCATTGTTTGGTTTAATGATAAATCTTTCGATGTAGTCTTGAGGAGTTCTTATGATTTTATCCTTGATACTGACTTTGTCAGCGTCAAGAATACTGACTTTGTCAGCGTCAGGGTCATAATTTCTGATTGATTGTCCATTTTTTATTCTTTTATCATAATAACGCTTCAATTCCCTGTATCGCTTACCACCGCAATTTAGACACAACTGAGATTTTCCCCTGACCCCAACTCCACATAGAATACAAGGTAACGGACCAAGGCTTCCACGACGATAGCTTTGCATATGATACCCACAAAACTCATTTCTGCATGATTTGTTACACGGGGTTACTGATCCAATCATAAGCCACTTGCAGTGATTCATTATATATAAATTCTTCATTTAAATGCTTGTTTTAATTATAGCATGAGGGAATTAAGGAAAACGCCTTCGAAAAATGCTGAATTCAATGCTGATAAGGAGTTTAAGAGATTATTAAAAATTAGTCCTAAATTTAATATCGATAGACCCAAAAAACGTCCAAGAGACGGAAACATGAAAGAGTTTAAGAGATTATTAAAAATTAGTCCTAAATTTAATCTCGATAAACCTATAAAAACGTAACAAACGTCCAAGAGACGGAAACATGAAAGAGTTTAAGAGATTATTAAAAATTAGTCCTAAATTTAATCTCGATAAACCAAAAAAACGTAACAAAATTAATCCTAAATTTAATCTCAAACGTCCAAGAGACGGAAACATGAAAGAGTTTAAGAGATTATTAAAAATTAGTCCTAAATTTAATCTCGATAAACCAAAAAAACGTAACAAAATTAATCCTAAATTAAATCTCGATAAACCCAAAAAACGTCCAAGAGACGGAAACATGAAAGAGTTTAAGAGATTATTAAAAATTAATCCTAAATTTAATCTCGATAAACCCAAAAAACGTCCAAGAGACGGAAACGTGAAAGAGTTTAAGAGATTATTAAAATTTAATCCTAAATTTAATCTCGATAAACCAAAAAAAACGTCCAAGAGATTACCCTGGAAAGATGCTCAATTCAATCTTGATATAGTTTCTAATACACCAAAGAATACAATTCTTGATAAAGCCATGATTAGTAAAATCAGAGACTGTTTTAATGAATTCAAGCGTGATGGAGCATCTTATTGTTGGTCAACATTTCGAATTGATGGTGTTGTTGACGCTACCATGAATGATGAAAAAGCAGCAGTGATAATTTCACGTGTTGGGGAAAAACGGCATTTTTTCCGAATCAAATTCATTATCGAAGTCGATGGTAAATGGATTATTAGGGATAAATTTGAACCAATCCTCAAGAATAAAAAAACTGTCATTGTGAGTAGAGATTCCAAACCAGGAATTCTAACCGGAATCGATAAGCCATACTACGAAAGATCTTATCCCGTAACAGCAATGGTTTATGGGATATATCCGTTAAATGATAAACCCGATATCGCAAAACTAGCTCCTATGAAATATTCGTCAGGGCTTAATTGTGTAGCAGAACGAATAATAGAACACTTCACAAATGCATCCCGAGGAAATAAACTAACTGATCTGCGACGTAGGAAAATAACCGAATGGGAACTGACAGTGAAACAGCATGGTGCAAAGATTTCTGATATAGCTAAATTAGAAACATCATTAAGATTTCCAATAACCGTTATGACGATAACCGGAGAGGTTTTATACCAACCGAAATATAACAAAAATGGAGCGCCAATACAGATTATTGATCATAACAAACACGCGTGGACACCTGCGGTAACAGTATTTCCACGAGAACGAACCGTGAAATATATCCCTAAGGAGTTCGTCGGGGATGTTTTCTATGAAGAGAGATTATTCGATGCTATTCATGCGTTGTGTAAAGATGATCCTGTGTCAGTGTGGTTACTTAGAAGTGATGAAGATCCCGAAATAGGATTTGATCAATTTGTAAAACCAAATGGTGAATTATATCGCGTTGAAGAATTCGATAACAGAATGAGAAAAATCGCTAGTGATTTTTCACCGGAGAGTTTCCATGAAAAACTACTCACGGATAGTTTTACTATTCCATCAGTGGTAGCTCACTTCGCAAGAGAAAAAAACTCATGGCGTCCAACACGAAGTGATTTTCTCGAGGATGTTAAATTGAGTTGCGTCGAATTTGGTCATGGAGGACTGTGGAATACGAAATACTCACGTGATGGTATGATTTCAATTGATATAGCCGCGTGTTATCCCGGAAGTTTTCTCGGGTATGGGGAATGTGCTGAGTACTTCAAACGATTTGGACACCCCACGCATGAAATGACTCGTGTTGCGATTAATGGACCATTGCCTGATTTTGATTTAACCGGATTCGCTCGTGTGATATCATTTGAATTCGCTACAGGGTTACATCCGTGTAGTTATGTTTGGCTCGGTAGACATATATCTGAAAAGGCCTGGATGCCAATAGTGCTATTGAGATATATGATTGATTGTGGTATGCTAATATCGTTGATTGTTTCCGAGGCTATTATATGCTATCGAGCTCAGAAAGAAGTTTGGCTACCACAACCCGATTTAGATCGTATAATCAGCGAACAGCGAAAACAATTCCCTGATTTCAATGAAGAAAAAATCATGAATTTGTCTAAGAAGTTATTTGAAATTAAAAAAGAACGAGCAAAGGATTTTGGACGAAGAATAATCGGTAAATTTACCCAGGGTGGAAGATACGACAAAGCAAAATATTCTTCGCGGTTGATCATAGACGTCGCTGAATACGATTTTATTGTAACGGATTTAATGAAACAGGGAAAACTTGTATCCCGTAAGGATGCTTTTCTATCCAATGGTGAGAAAATGGGTACGGTTGTTACCTACTGTGATAGATATAATTCCCAGTATACACATTTGAGAAGTTCAATGCTAGCCTATGCTTGTATTAATTTATTTTCGATGATAAATAGATTTCCTAATACCGCGGTTAGAGTGGCCACTGATTCGATGTATATACACAATAAGTACAAATCAGCTGTAGCGGCATTCACAGATCCCGAAGAAAATTGGGGGCGTTGGCGATTTAAAAAGGAAACGCTACATGAGTATTGTGAATCGGCAGACGTTGCCATGGATGAAAAGTACTTAAAGTGTGATGAGATTCAATCCGAATTTTCTAATGCACCACCGGTATCTGATCCAATATGTAGATACAAGACAGTTTATTTAAACGGTTGTGGTGGGTCAGGAAAGACAACTCGTGCAATTGAATTATTTCGTCAGTCAACCATGATTGTGCTAACACCGACTCACAGACTCGCCAGAGAGATGATACAGCGAGGGGTAAATGCCTGTACTTACCATAGTTTCTTTCGATGGAAGGGTGACAAATGGACTCCTGAGCGTATGGGTGATAAATTCATTCCTGAAATCATAATTTGGGATGAAATATGCACAGTGTCATTAGATGTATTACAAACATTTCTCGAGTGGTTGTTAAACAAAAACACAAAGGTCGTCATGTGCGGTGATCACGGCCAACCACCACCATTTGTCGGTGCATCTCCACATGAATGGCTAAGGGGTTTTGTAGACTATTATGAAGAAATTACCACTGATTATAGATCAATTGATGAACGATTACGAGAATTCAAAGTGCTAATTAGATTACAACCGGATAGAATCCAATGAGAAATAGCGCGTGAAGTGATTTCAGAAACTCCAATGAATGATTTCTGGGAAACATGGAGAGCAAATGATTTGATAATTGCAAGTAGAAAAATAGTCAGGGACACACTTCAGATGAAGTTATTTGAATTGCATAAAGAAAAATTTGCAACGCTTCCAGTACCCCTTTGTTATAGGCCATCGGATACACGAAAACAGAATATTGAAGTTGATATTCCAGGACAGAGTGAAAAACAAATTCTCGTATTAAATGATATTGTGCTGGTTGATATCAATGTCGTTGAAGATGCATTGCGTGCTAATAAATCCCCGTGGACGCTAGGATACGCAGCAACAATACATTCTTCACAGGGATTGACTATATCGGATACAATTGTTTGGATGGTGGATAATCACATCGAATGGTCGAATTTAGTCTATCTCGCAGTATCCAGAGTACGAAAAATAAATCAACTTCGAAGAATTGTTTTCGATGATAATGACACCACAATAAATGATATTGATATTAAAATTATTGATAAAAAACTATCCGGTTACAAACAACAGGACAAAAAAAAAACGAGAATTTGATATTGATGCTGAATTAATAATTACGCTGAAGAAACAACAGAATAATCACTGCGCGAGTTGCAATTGTATAATGCGTTGGCAGTATTCGGATAAGGATCCTCGCCAATTCACCGTAGACAGAAAAAATAACAATCTCGGTCATGTCAGAAATAATGTGATGTTGACTTGTCTTGAGTGCAATAGACGCAAAGGCGCTAGTTAAGACCATGCGGTGGCAATTGAGTATCCTCGGGAATTACCTGTAGTTGTTGTCGAGTAAATCCTCGTTGAGGGGCAGTTGAATCCAGTTTATAGACTGGAGGTCTACCCGTAGATCGTGTTATACTAGATATCTTGTGTGCAGTAACACCCCAAATAGGATCAGTAGCCCTTTTTCTACCACCCTCAAGCTCTCCTGGTTCGTATAAGTACCTCACAATGACATTACTACCAAGAATTGGTTCTTTGAAATCTTTTTGTGGTTGTACGGGTATTGACTTCTTTTTAACCGCGTTGATAGGTTTCATGTTGATTGTTCTAGTAATCTCGTTATTCAGTGCAGTAATCACAGATGGTAATCTTTTAACCCATTCACGGGATCTTTTTTCTTGGATGAATTCTTTTGCGTATTGATATCCAAATAACCGCTCAGCAATCGTCCGATTAAATCGTTCTACAATGGCCTGATCGCGATGTAGCGTAGTATGCCCTCGTCGTATGGTGACATTATGATGTTTCATTGTAGATAACACTGCACCCTGAAATTCTTTGCCAGGATCAACCTGCAATAGATTTGGCCAGTGCAGAGGACCTCGTCGATAAATCCTTTCAAATGCAGAAGCGACTTCAGTGGCTGATTTTGTTTTCAACGGTTCTGCTTCTTTGTATCGACTTGCAATATCAACTACGGTTAAAGCGTATTTGTAACCACGATCATGTGGCAGAAATAATATATCAGCCTGAGGAACTTCATTAGGAGCGGTCACATCAAAATGCGAGAAATTAACCTGTTTAGGCGGTGGTAGATAAATTTGCCATAGTGCCTGTTTGGATAACCAATTAGCCGCAGTGGTTTTTTTCACTTTTGCAGCACTAGCGAGTTTATGGACTGCTGATTAACCCCTCCAGTATCCTCTTGGGGAATAATAAATTGATTCCATATTATTAATTACCGGCACCTAACATCAATTTACTTTTCATAGCCGATTTTATCAAAAATGAAGCCAATTTTTCTTTGAAGGATTTATCAGGAATAGCATTTAACGCATGAATTAATTTCACATCCGCGAGATGTCTGTGTTGCAGATTGCTGCTTTTATAAGCAACATCATGAAGGTGACAGGCCTTATCAATGGCGTTTATTGGTTCTTCACCTGGGTTGGGTTGATTTTGATTATTGAGTCTGATATCAAGTCTGGTTCCCGGTCCACAGTAGCTATATCCTGGAAGGTGCTTTTCTCCGGGGTACTTTGCCCATGGGGTTCCAGGGAGCTTTGCCAATTTGGCTGCGATATCACCTCCTCGTTTTTTTTAAAAACATCTCCGGATTGTAAAATCTTTGATTTTGTAGAAACAAATCTGAACTTTTTAATACCACATGTTGCACATCTACCAGTAAGTGCTGATCTGTTATTTTTAGTTGTAACCGTCGTCAAGTCATCTGTGCCAGTACGCGTTTTACACTTCATACAATATAGATCCATAATTTATGTATAGAAATATGGATATAATTGATTTTTCAGCGACTAAAACAAGAGAACCAGTTAAGCATCATGCAGCGCTACCAAACTCTATCCGGATGATTATAATCGGGCCATCTGGATCCGGTAAAACGCAATTGTTACTCAATTTAATAATGAGATGGATGAAGTGGGATAAGTTGTATTTAATTGCCCCTAGCGTAGATGATCAACGATGTTATGAAGTGTTAAAGGATTTTAACGAGAATGCATCAGAAATTAAGGGTGAGAACGCCATTGATTTTATAACCGATATCGATGAAGCACCGAGTATTGATGATATTGATGGAGATATTAACAATTTAGTCGTATACGACGATATAATGTTGGATAAACAAAAGAATCCTGCTAGAATATTTTCCCGTGGGCGTCACAAAAACACTGACGTGATATATGTCACTCAACGCTACACTCAGGTTCCAAAAGTGATCAGAGATAACTGCAATTTATTGTCTGTATTCAACGGAGTTGATACTCATACTCTTAGAAATATTTGGCAGACATGGTGTTCTGATATGGACTTCAATCAATTTCGAGATTTCTTTAGTCATGCTCAGTCAACCCCGTACGGATTCGCAACAATAAATTTGCATGATCCTCGGACACGATATCGTATCGGACTCGATCAAATATTCGGTTAAAATCATTTATTATTTTTATTAACCCATAGCAGCAGAGAGGGCGGATGACAACAAGTTGCGACCAAAATTGATTAAAAAATCGTAAAAATCTCCGTTTTCATTTTTTTAGTTAAAATGAGATTTCGTAGGGAAAGCTCATTAAGATTTCAATAAATTTTTTGTCTGAAAACGTTGTAGGGTTTGCCCCTGAGACATTTTTTTTGGTTAAAATGAGATCGTAGGAAGGCTCGTTTTAAGGATTCAATCAAAATTTTGTCTGAAAACGTTGTAGGGTTCACCCTCTCTGCTGCTACGAACAATGCAAAATTTACTAAACAAAATCGAAGATATCAAGGTAAGGTTCAATATAAATTTTATCAAAATGAAACGCACCCTAATATTGCTTTTTTCAATTTGAATTTCGAGCCTGTGTTAATTTAAACTCTTTCCCGATAAGGTGAATAACCAACCAAACCAGGAAGGCGGTAATAATATTGGTAAGCTTCAAATAACTTCAGGGTAGAAAGAACAGAAGTAATGTCGATTAGTAGAATTTGAACTAAGTGGATATTAAAGGATTGAATCTATATGCCTGTAATGAGATAATGTCCGATGCATTAACGCAAATGTGGCATTGTACCAAATGTACCAAAAATCTGCCGTTTTAGAAATTATTTGTATTCCTAAAGAACGGAGAAACGTCTGACATTGTCAAACATTAACGTCTTGGTAAGAATATAATTCGAAAAATTCACGGCGTATAATATTATTATTAATAATAATAATAATAATAATAATAATAATAATAATAATAATAATAATAACTGATAGCGTGATTATGTGGTCAGTTTTCCTCACATTGACTGGACCTAAAATGAACAATCTGTGGAACTTTTATGCAAAGAAAATCAAATTGTGAACGTGAAATGCTTGATACTATATAGTGCTAAAAAGATCACAAATTGTAAACACTGATGTAATGATCAGTTCATCTACACAAGAATACATAATAAGTCTACCAGACATAGACTGTCTATTGTAGTGTGTTTGTTTGTTAGTTGTTTTCTTAGGTGTGTGTGTGCGTTTTTTTTTTTTTTTTTTTTTTTTTTTTTTTTTTTTTTTTTGGGGGGGGGGGTTGAATCAAAGACTGGAGAGATAAACCCAGACAGAAATTAATCCTTTTGATGTGAAATCTACAGAGCAAACCCTGTGTCGCAATTCCACTCAAGCGTTTCTTTATTTGTTATTGTAGCACTGGGCAGAACTTTTAATTAAGCCATACTCGAATATGTACAAAGCGCCATAATTTTAAACATTCATTCGTCAGGAAATTAGAATTGGAAGAAACATACATGTTATGACAAATTATGGAGCTGAAAACAAACGTTATGCTAGCCGTTGCTGTTAAAAAGACAACAACTGCGTTGTAACATAATGTCTACCTCATGCTGAGTGCGTTGTTCACTAAAATTAGAGGGCATAGTTTTAAAAAAAACGCCCAGAAGCCAGGATGCGATTCTCAATAACACGATGAATGTTTAGGGTTTTAGACTCATAACCAGAGTGGCGTGCTTGTTCTATTCCCAGCATGGTATTAGTTCGGTTTGGCAATTGTGATCTCTATTAGAGATGGGTTTACACTATTAGAGTACAGTAGCAGAGTCGACAAAGTATAACCTTCAAAGTGTTGATGTGAAGCACACAACTACAGCCATAAAAATGACAAAGAAGAAACAAAGTATTCACTGCATTTTATTTATTTTGACTAAATAATGAAACAAATTATAACGTATCAGAATGAGTGTTTTGCCTCGGCATGGATGAGTACAATTATATTATTAGCTCGAATGGTAGCACTTTTTATAATAATTGTGCAAATTTTTTTAATTTTAAATCAAAAAAATCAAATTCTTCACAGGAGAAGATTATAATTTCTAAAACAGATATTTTGAGACATGCAATCGCATGAATGAGTGTGAACCGTAGCAACCTTGTCATAAACATAGAGTGACCAATATATGTCAGAAAGTAAACTGTGATACACACAAATCAATCTTAATATAACAAGAACTTTCTTCTTAAACTTATGATTTTGAAATGTGTATTCCCTAATTAGCATTTTAATAATAGGATTGAGATTCTTAACTACTAATTAAATCAAGATGCTAACCATGGATTGTAGTATCCGTGATTTAATTTATTCTATGACTTGTCTGGATTCGATCTCATATAATTATATGTACTCAGATACGAAACGATTTAAATGAACTCTAACGCAATATTAAACAGTTTACTATACCTGTTTCCTGAAATATACTAATTGTTACCTGTTTAATACAAATCATATTACTATGATAACTCTAATTAACAATGATGTGATGTCACGACACTACCTTGAGAGATTCGTTATGCTAGTATATATAGTCCACGCTTAAATTTGTAAAAGGTATTTCAGTTAAATTGATTGCGAAACCTTTCTATTGTTTGCTCCAAGAAAAATTATGAAATTTTAAGAATAAATAGTAGTTCTGATTTTAGTCACTTTTCTCTGTTTCAATTCATGACATAAACTGAACAATATAAAAGTACATTTAATAAACCTTTACATTATGTATTTAGATCCTTTTTGCACCAAATTATCGTTAATGTAGGTCTATAACCTCTAACAGTTCAAAAGGCAACGATATACAGCTGGCACACACACACACACACACACACACACACACACTTATATTGCTGATGCATGATGTTGCATCAAGACTGATGTCTTATCTCGTCAATAATTCGTGATTCATTGAATACAAATACCACCTGTAGATAAAAAGAGCAGCCTGCCTGCGTCTGTTGGAATTCGTATGGACCAAGTCCGCAACATATTAATAGATTCATAAGGGTCGAATGTGTGTATTCCCTGGCAATATATTTTTTCTCAGTAATAACATGACATATTTATCTAAACATTTTTCGAGGACGTAGAGAAGCAAATTTAATCGCTATTGTGGTGCAATAAATGTAGTAAATTCCTTATGATTTCAACTTTAAATCTAATCTCATTGTTGATTAAAGCCAAAATAAGAATACTTATTTAATTGCATACTATTCAATTAATATGTGGCTGAAAGAATAATGCATTTTAGCAACCTCTCCCTTGTTTCACAGCTGTTATCTAAAACAAAAATATTTTATTAGACAGCAAATAAGAGTGTGGAATAAAGCCGTTTTTATGCTCATATAATTATATAGGAGCCATAAAATATGTTTTCTTCTTTTCAAATTACAGATAGAAACCAACCAATATTTAAAGCACTAGTTTGCAATGTCAAATAACGTTTATAGCATTAATGGCTATCCAGACTAAATTTCGACCAAGTCTGAGCATGAATAAAGATAAGAAAGAGACTAAACAATATTCCAAATCTGAAAACTCAGTTGGAACCTGAAGGCTTTTTAAAGCAAAGTGAAAGTTAAGACTCAAAGAAAGGACACACAGTAGAGTTAAATTCTTATTTCCATGTCGGTAGGCAATTCTTTCTTGCGAAAATATATGAAAACTCCTCAATCTCATTAGAAGGTGGGGTTAATGACACCATATTTCTCTTCGGTCTTTCTACGAGACTGCTTTTCGCGGCGGAGTCGGAAAAATAGGTAGACGGCGAATATGAGACACAGCAGCATCAGGATCCCGAACACCAGAACTACGATCCAAAAGGTGTACGTCTGATAGCAGTTTTCCATTGTTCCCTTATCGTCTTTCGTGCCTGTGAGAGGAGTTATATGATAAGTATTTAATTTATTTAATTAAGTATGGTAAACATTGTATAACTTTAAGTGTTGAATATTTAAAACTTAAATGTATCAACTGTCCACGGGCAAAGTTAAGACAAGAAAATCAAGAAAGGTTCAATACAACAATTATGCCAACCATCCCATTGCAAAGTGTGTGTATACAGTCTACAGAATGATCATTTGCAAAATGCATACTTATAACTGCATATCGCCTCTACTTCCACATGTGACGAATCCAACTGTGTACGGCATAGAACTTTATCTGCCACCGCATAGTGCGTCGGTAGATTCAGATACAAATGTTTTGTGCTGGTGATTTCTCCTAACACACACGCTGCATTGAGCGAGGTCTCTTGTCGCATCATGAAACGGCTGATCTATGATTTGTTTGAATTTGCAGTTAGATTTGACTTATACAACTTAGCATTTCTCCACGATAAAATGAAGACACTTAGTAGAAACAAAACTGGCCGTTTCATCAATAGAGTCACAAATCTTTCAACTCAAGTAGATATTAAATTTTTGTCTTTGATGTTTGATAATAAATATTGCTCTTTTCGCTAAATGACGTGTGCTTGATCGTTATATTTATGAGGTATATTTATGAGTGATGCTCCTTTTTGGAAATACATTTAATGAAATGATTTCATTTCATATGCCTGTCATTATATTTAGAGCCATTATAATTCAAATAGGAGGACATGTCTTTTTCATGACACGCTGCATTACGACTTTGGTATGTATAAACGGTTCTGTAATTTCGTTCAGTATATATCTGTCAGAGCATACGACGATATATATATATATATATATATATATATATATATATATATATATATATATATATATATATATATATATATATATATATACTGACTAAGGTCACTAGGAAACGTATATATATATATATATATATATATATATATATATATATATATATATATATATATATATATATATATATATATATACTGACTAAGGTCACTAGGAAAAGTAGTTTCCTTCACTTAATTTTAACATGTCTAAACGAATTCGCATAACACCCCAGTAAAAGCTAGAGATTAGGTACAAAATATATGTGATGAATTTATGTACATGGAATCCGAACATTGTGTTCGCTTGTTAATCACAAACATGCATATATGTAATCTGAGCTTTTGAGCTATTTCCGTAAAGAACGCCGTTTTCGAGATGGAATGCCTAAATAAACTCCCAATATTGATTGGAATTTTTATCATTTTCTTATGCTACAATCACTTCATCTACATACCTGATATCTGATCATTACTTCCTGCAAACAAGGAGATGGTAAATCGTGTGCCCAGACTGGTCTGATTTTGAAGACCAGTGTCTTCAGCAGCCCTCCTTCGTCGTTTGCCGACACTACAAAGACTGGTCTGAAATGAAATCTCTACAATATTACGATATTTTTGGTAGCTTAATTATATATCTTCCAAATTTAAAGTTTAGTGCTTTAATCGCAGGTGAAATTATGAAACTGCGGATGTTAACGAATGTTTACAACACATTTTAAATGAACTTGATGCTAGAATTCTCCTCTTACAACATTTTAAATTAGAGATTGTCACATCTATAGATAAAAATTACCTGTGGATCATCACATTTACTTTGGTCAGCGAGTATGCACTGTATGATGTCAGCCTCTATTTTCAGATTTGTACTAATCCCAGTTGATTTAAGCCACAGTGCTGGTTGAAACGTACCACTCTCAATCATGTAAATACCGTCCGTACCTCCAGCTGCAACTCCACCGCCGGCTGGAAGAACGCTACCAAATCTGTCCTTACGAAAATTGGCATTGATTCCGTATGCCGGTACCGTTTGTGTACATCTGCAAGGTTGAAAGTTTTAATTTTTTTCTTATACTGTAAATTAAGTAAATCAACTTGCAAAGACAAATCCTATGATTTATTTGTGGATGTGAGATACGCAATTTCACACACGCACGCACGCACGCACGCACACGCACACACACACACACACACACACACACATACATACATACATACATACATACATACATACATACATACATACATACATACATACATACGTATCAGAATGTCTACAGACAGAGGATCAGAGGATAAAAGACATATGAAAGAATGTTAGGAGCTGTTGAAAATTATTATGAAATTAGAGATCAGTACATTTTATATTGTTCTCACGTTAATAATGAAGCTCAGAATATTCATATAATACGCAAAAGTGTACCTTACCCGTTGTCGATGGCAATCACGTGTGGTGTAGTTGTTGAATCAGCTCCCTCATAAAAGACCAATCTGTTTACGTATATGCCAATTTGTCTATTTTCTGTGGAGGAAAATAGGCTCTTAATGAATCTGAAAATCCTATTTTTGTGTTTAGATTCCTCTTTTTCATATATCAATTACAAAATGAATCACTTTAACATAAAATGGAAAGTATAATATCCCAATGTTGTTGACATATCTTTCAGCAATATTAGTGTGCGAAATAGCTATCTGAGTATAAAGCATAAATATATTATTAAGGAATTGCTAATTGATTGAAACGATTCATTTAGTCATTTAAATCAGAGGATTCTACGTACTCAACAGAGAGAGACAGACAGACAAACATAGACAGAGAGACAGAGACAGAGAGCGAGACAGAGATACAGAAAATATGAGAGACACAGAAACATAAATACTAACTAGAGTTGGCGTAAGTGTGCTTCAGTCTAATATAGTAAGAACCGTCAAGCGTCAGCTCACTATTAGGAGTTACCAATGAAGCCTCGTCGTAGTTATAGACCTCAAGCGTAAGCTGAGATTTCAGGTCCAAATTGTTGACCGGTAATGATCTGGAAAGAAAACATAGGTTTACATCAACACTGCTGAGACATTGTACATGGAATACAAGACATTCTTCTTGACTATGAAAATCTTGTAAATTAACATGTTTGTATGGTTATTGCTTTGTACAAGGCTGGTAATAGTTATCACTTTAAAGGTTGTTGTGATGAGTTCCAAGACAAATTGTTTGGAGATCACAGTTTCCGCAACAATATATAATATTTAGTTACTATTTAGTTAATTAATTCATCATGAAAATATGTAAGCTCTTTTTCTGCAGAATCGAGGTTGCTGACGGCCTGATTAGTGGTGTTCCATTCGGATATCAAAGTTCAGAGTTTCTTCAATACATTGTTCATCTTCTGTTTCATATTACAGTTTCCTCTAACTATTTACCAATACTTTATTTAATTTTATTTTTAGGACGGCATTGACTGATTTGTTACATCAGATTTTCTCAAGGAACAAGTAGTTTTTGAACTGTTCTTCATTAAATATAGGAAGTTTATCTTTAAGACTGCAGTAGATGAATGAATGGCAACATCTTTACTTGAATGTTGTACTGAGTTCCCTTTTATTCATTACTATTTCTTAAGGGAATCGACAACATTTTACAGAACGTTCTGTGATGACTACTTGGCTACTGATTTCCAATGTTGATATTGAAGTCGCTTACGTAACATTTGTCTTTATGTCACAAACGTCACGAAAGATATTATCATGGTTTTTTTTATATTATGGCATAGTTCCTGATGTAAACAATGTTTCATAGACTGACTCAAGGAACAAATTGATATATTACTTTCTGTAGATTGTTACCTTAGCATATATTTAAAGTCAATTTTCACTCAAAAAATTGAGTTTGTTAATGTCAGTAGTCAATGGTTTATAAAATGTTTTGACTGAGCAGCCTCCCCCTCCCGAAACAAGTTAATTATACTGTTCCATTATGAAATATCATAGATAGTCTAGCTCGGGCAGAATTGAGAGTGCTCACTGCATAGTTAATACTTGCTGATCATGTTTTCATAGACTCTCTCCAGCAAGCAATTCGAAAATCTTGCATGTCAGTTAAATAAATTGAATGGATCATTGGTATACATGTTTGGCTGAGTACTGTGTTTTAGGAAGTATATACGATTAGATTGTTTTGTAGACTATATTATTAATACCAGATTTTCTGCTTCTGAGTTTCCTCTAGGAATAATGTGATATGTTTTTCTCCATTACAGTTTCCTCAGGAGCTGTATTGGACGTTTCTCAAAGTTCGGATTTGATGATGGCAATACTTACTGATTTATATTAAGTAATCTATCGGATGCCATTATATTCTCCCTTACTATTCGTTGTGGAAATAAAATACAATTTATAAAATATATTGTATTGACTACATGGCATTAACGGAAGTTTTACTTTCAAACATCCCGCCCGCTATTTACGTGAGAAAATTATCTACATCAGATGTATGTGTTACGTGTATCTGATTTAATTAATAATTGATTTAAGAAAAAAAAATATTATTTGTTAGTTTCTAAAAACAAAAACAATTTTTCATTACATGATATTGCAATGTAATTTTATTTACTGGAGATGATATTTTCCGGAAATTCGGTTCAATATTTAGACAACTTAAACTTGTTAAGGGAACGATGTATTCAAGTTGACCTAATTCTTGATTTTGATGTGAACAATTTTTTTATTTCATTCTTTGTGCGAATTTCATATAGAGTGAAATCGAGGCTGCACTAAAATATATGACTTTAATATGTAAAAATGATAACGTGACCCTCAATTTCGCAATTTCATGGATTTCCAACACTGCATCTTAGATTAGTGTATAACCTTTCTCTAAGAGAAGTCTGTATGTATGCGCTTTTAAACACCTGATGTCAAATCGTTATCTTCTGTCGTGAAAAGTTGTTTTATTGTAATTTTTCTTCAGTTATATGTAGGATTCACATATACGATGCGACTACGAGTTCTCTAGAAAACAATTTGATGCTCTGATTTATATTGCTGATAAGGAGGGTACAAAATCCCTTCATCAAGGATTACGAATTTAAATATACATTTACAGATCTCCAAATTCACGTTGAATAATTGTATAATAATTTACTATAATGAAATTAGTTCCGCTTTACCGTGTATGTAATGTTAGAAATATAGACAATTATGATAGGACACTCTTAATATTCTGCTCTTTCTGTATTTTCGTTAAATATTTGAAATTGATAGAATACGAATATGTAACGGTATTATTCCATATAACACTTCCTAGTTCCCACATTTAGCGTAAAATACGAGTGGTGAATATGCAATGTGCAAACTATGGTTCGAGCATTATGCATCAAAAGATAGCATTACATAAAAATGGTTCCTTATAGCGCAGACAATAATAGACACTCACGCAATTGTAAAGGTTTGTATAACCACGTTGTTGTGATCAGCTGTTGAGCATTTCCATCTAAATATAGCATCTGTATTACGTACGTAACCATCGATGGTTTGCACAAGAAACGTAAAGGTAACGTCCTGTAAATGAATAAGATAACATAAGTGTGAGTTCTGCTGTCATCATTCATAACCTCGTCGTATGCATGAACTATCATTAGACATACGTCCATTTCCAAATAACAATGCAAAACCAGTGCGCATGAACTGAACATTAAGAGGTTTCGTTAAAAACCAAATATTGACAAACTACTCATGTTACCGACGTTTTTACACATTAAATTGGCGACACAAAAGGTGTATTCGAAAATGAGCGGATAATTTCCTTAACATGATTTGTAAACAAACATTAGTATTTTAAATTGTTATTTGTGCCCTTTTATTACCGTTATCAGTTACTTAGGAAAGGAAAGGAAAACAAACGATGGTAGAATAATATAAAATATAATAGAAATATGAGAAAGAAAGAAAGTATCCGTGAAGTCTATTACATAGTAATATATGGATTAATAACGTACATTTGGTGACAAAAGATGACGAATATGATCATAAGCATTCATATTTCAACTTGAACCCTGATTCGAAGTGAAAATATGCTCAAAACCATCTTTGGAGTTTAAGAATATTTTTCATAGTAATAAAAATACATTACTGAACCTTTGTCATGATATCTTTGATTCCCTTACAGACAATTTAAGAGACTAGGTATACAATATATTTCTAGCACAGTTTGCGTTTTATTATGCCTTATTACCACTATTAAGAGATAAACGTTTTCTTTAGAATTCAATTATTAAACAAACGTTAAATCTACACTCGTTTTACTTTCATTTTGTATATGTTTTCCTTTAACTTTATTTTCTCTCCCCCCTTCGGTTGAGACCCATATGTACATATGTAAACAATCTGAACTATTATAATGAATGCAAATTTAATCGCAATTAAATCTTTTTATTTCATAATTAAAATTTTATTTTCGAGCACGCTCCTCTTGTTTTCTTTCTTTTTCAAGCTTTAGTAGTGCTCATGTCAGTAAAAAAAATAGGAGGCCACATGACTGAATTTGAAATTCATTTGATAAATGTATGCAAGATCGTCTGCTTATTGAGTCTAATTAACTTCATGAATATGCAATCACTATAGAGAACGAGATGTCATTTCAAATAATTAACTTGATGCTTTACGTACATCGGCAGTGCTGTCACCATTTGCATCTGTGATTTGGAAGGCATTTGCACTTCCACATGCCGCAGGAGTAACTGTCGCTCCACTGGGATCCAGCGTGTAGGTGGAGGTATACTGGTCGGTGGTTCCGACCTGGGCTACTGTACAGCCCGCAGCGATTGTATTACCTGGTGTAAGAGCTGATATCTGGTAAATACTGTCTGTTGCAGCTTTTTCCACCACTACTGTGGTGGAATACCCGGTCGTGGCATCATAGTTGCATTGGGCTATGTCTGAAACAGACACATATTACATGTAATATTTAACGACATTGTCAGAAGAATCCAAAATGCAATACAATTTGACAGGCTGTGTACTGACTAATTTGATCGGTTTTTAATTACATTCTTGACTAAAATAACGTTATTTCAATATAGGTTAGTAATTCATTGGTCAACCGGGCTGTAAGGGTTCATGTTTTGAGAAACATGCTAGTTCATTTTAAAACGGATATGGGAGGTAGGTTCATTAGCACTTATAAAATTGATTGGATTCAATTGATTGGCACACTAAATGTAATGCTTCATATTTGAAATTGCTTCCGCATATTGTCATACTATATAATACAAATAATTTTCTTTCTATTACATGTTATATAATTATGAATCGAAACGCTGATCAACCTGACTTTCTAGCTGTGTTAAAATAAAGATATTTGATTGTCATTATTATAATAATGTTGTAACGGAGATATTTGCACTTCATTTATAGTGGCATTGCATTACCCATAAATCAGTTCTTCCACTTACAAAATGCAAATATTTTTTAATTAAATATATTGCTTTTTCACACGCTGTTAAGAAGTAGAGATTATGATGAAGAACTATATATATATATATATATATATATATATATATATATATATAAAGTAGACATAGCAATATTAAAATACAAATAACTTATACATGTCAGAGTTTTCTTTATTTTTATTACAAAAGCATATTTGTAATATCATATGGGAACTAGCGAGACAACAAGAGTCGGTTTAACGTGAAAAGTATTGTGTCAACATTTTCTGTCATAATTCAGTGCAATCTTGTATTAACATAAACTGTTCTCAAAACAATTATCCCATTTACATTTAATCATTGTTTCTCAGTATAATAATTAAACGTGTTTATTTCTTTTAATCAATTTGATTTTGTGTTTGATTAGTAATCTGTATCCACACACAAAACACACACATGCATATTTGTGATGCATAACATCAGCTGATATTCTTATATTATCTATTAGTCCAAATATTTAACTCTTTTCATAAAATACATTTTCTGCTTGACGATTATTAAATATGGTTCTGGAATCTCTCATGCGTATACAAATTTCAATTACAGATACACCAGCTAACAATACGAATATGGTCTAAGTGATCTGTTTTTCAATAAAACTAAGGTTCATCTAATAGCTATCATACAATATGATTACAGAATCTTTGAGACACACGACGAGAAGCTTTACTTCAGAATTTTTAAAAGTATTTTAATACTGATAGATAGATAGATAGATAGATAGATAGATAGATAGATAGATAGATAGATAGATAGATAGATAGATAGATAGATAGATAGTAAAGTGAATCTAGGACGCAAAATAAAATGTAGTTTATCTGGGTTAAGCCTACGTTACAGTGTTTTGTATAAATGTTTTGTTTCCTTTTTTTCTTTTTCTCATTACAAACTGAAAGATGCATGTGAGGTAGCAGTTTTTAGTCGGTTTCACTAACATTGCTTGAACGGGTTTATTTTTATCATACAAATTCAAATCGCAACCACCAATGTATAAACGACCATGTCATTTCAATTGTTGAAACGTTGTCCTCTTCAGTTGTAGCATAGGTACAACATTATCATGTAGCTTATCTCTGTTTATTATTAGTAGTATTATCATCAGTAGTAGTAGTAGTAGTAGTAGTAGTAGTAGTAGAAGTATATTTTACTATATTTTAATAGGCGATTGGGATTGTTTTTGATGTTGTTATATTAAAACCTAAAGATATTACAGTTCTATGGTTCCACTGACCTTTACCAATTTATAATTCGGTACCAATATCAAAGGTTGATAACTGGATCCAAAGGACCATGCAAAGTTCATCTAGCATAAATGTGTCACATAATTATATATATATATATATATATATATATATATATATATATATATATATATATATATATATATATATATATATATATATATATATATATATATATATATATTCTTGCAATCAGAAAGAATGATCATTTGAGAGTTACATTAAGCACAACATCTTCTGGTGAATAGCTAATGGAAGCATAACAGAACCATTCTGAGTTCACCATTTAGGACCTGGAATTAAGCATAAAGATTCACCGACTGTGTAGCCTGACCAATGTAAATGTTTGATGTTTTTGGCTGATTTT
Source organism: Unio delphinus (assembly GCA_029339505.1). Classification (NCBI taxonomy): domain Eukaryota; kingdom Metazoa; phylum Mollusca; class Bivalvia; order Unionida; family Unionidae; genus Unio; species Unio delphinus. The sequence goes on from JAQISU010000096.1 coordinate 3,699,005, forward strand.
TTCTGCTTTTCCTTTATAGAAAATAACTTTCTTACGTTTTATGCCTGTTTCTTTTATTCTTCTCTTGGCATTTTTTGACCATTAAGGTGGATTTAATCACATCTATCTACAACATTTACCTCCATTTTATGCATCATATTTTAATAAGTGTATCCACATTTGTTTTCGTCACGAGTGAATCAGAGTATCGAATGTTTCACTAACATGCATTATTTTTCATGCATTTTTTTTGGCACATTAATATTTCGCGAATTAAAATAGGATAGACACACTACAGAATAACAAGACGATACAAAAACAATAATTCACAAACTTATTTCGAACACTCAGACAAGTCATTTACTTTGAGAGTATTCGGCAATACATACAAAATAAGCAATCACTGAACATATTGCACCACATACTTTTACGAAAAGTCGTGTTTGGAAATGACGGTAGTATCTTTCTTTTTGTTTCTTCTGAAATTTAGCAGCAAAAATGTACGTAACTGAAGACAAAATTACTTTTGATAAAGCTAAAATAATGTTGGAGTCTGAACATGTTTTGGTTGTTTATAACATTATTAGATTTATTATCATCATTATTATTGATTGTCATTTCCAGCGAACAGCGAACAGCCAGCTCCGATGGCTTAGTAGTTAGAGTGTCCGTCTCGAATGCTGAAACTCTTTGGTTAGACACCCGGCTGAGTCATATCAATTACTTATATAAATGGTACTAACAACTGCCTCGCTAGTCGCTCAGCATTAAGAGGTTAGTGTTAGGACTGGTCGGACTGGTGTCAGGATATGTGACTGGGTGGGACATCATGCTACATGTCTGCGGCATGATGCCCCAGTGCTAGACATCACTATAAACTGACACACGGCAGACATCGTAGTGATATGCATGGAAAATTATTAAAGCTTCTATTAAAAAAAATCCTAATTGCACCACGTCACATCCAGCAAACAGCAATATATCAGTGTGTCAGTAGTTTTTAATGTTTCTTTTCTTGAAGAAGCAGTTGACAATGTCAGTGTAATTCTTTTTTTCTTCAATATCAATAATACCTTCCAGGAAAAGTACCAACGGATTGGTACAATATCTTAAAAGAAAGCTTTGTACCCAGATTGCAAGTTGAGTTTACATAGCCAAGTCGTAGAAATAACAACAAAGATGCTGTAACACAAGCCTAGACCTATTAACAGCCATATCTTCTGTTAGAAGAGTGGATGAGATACAATTTTGCTGCATTACATCTTGATTGCACACTTAAAAACGATCGAAATGTATGCGCCAACAGATCCATTTTTGGCATGAAAGTATACAGTAATTGTATATTAAACCTAAAAGGACATGGCTAATTCGGTGCTTCAGAACAATATGTCTAAATCACCAGCTGTTTATTTTAATGATTGCAGAACATGTATATGAATCGGTATCGTAATTCCACAAGTGTACTAACTTGTCGCCAAACCGTATAAACATATATCTCACACCAGTAGGGTATTATCTACCATCAAAAGTTCGCCATAATTCAGCAATAATAATACCAGTCACACGGAAACTAATGCTAGGGAATGTCCAATTAAATCAGAATACTATGTCCAAAATGTATTTCTAGATTAAAGTTAAGATTTCAATATTATCTGTATGGGGAAAAAATATTTACTGATCAAGTGTCAGCTCTCTGGGAAGTGTCTCCAAAATTATTTCTTTTTACTTACTTTTAATCATTGAATCATGATTGCAACTCACAATTGCAAATGACAAGCTCCATAAACTCTGACAGTCTACTGATTGATTTCACAGCACAATTTAACTAGCAGACTATGAAAATGTGTCAAAGATATTGTTGACTGATCCAATACTTGTACAAAATAACTTCTTACCAATGTTCTCGTTCTATCTTTCCTCGAATACATGCACGCATAGAGATATGCATAAAAAGATTGTAGTGCAAGCCTCACATTCAACATTATGTTAGTATAAAATTCAACCTCAGACTAAATATCCATATATATATATATATATATATATATATATATATATATATATATATATATATATATATATATATATATATATATATATATATATATATATATATATATATATATACACATACATACATACATACATACATACATACATACATACATACGGGGAATACTCGTAACTTTTCGTAACATACTGGTTCGGACTATGAACAGTACACTCCTAGAGTCTATACAAATGCCATTAATAAAACATATTCAGATACGTTCCGTTTTACAAGTCAGTACAAACGCTAAATTCAAGAAAAAATTGCAATTGCAGGTTTTGGGTACGAAACTAAGAACATCAGAGCCATAAACCAAGACAACGAAAAAGTATTATTTACGCTGTGTAAATTGATTGTCACACAACACATGCTTTGCAATTTTCCCCTTTGACGATCAAAGACTACATAATTTGAAGGGTCTTACATGTGTACATTTTAGAAAGGCACCTTGACGATCAAAGACTACATAATTTGAAAGGTCTTAAACTTTACATGTTAGAAAGGCACCTTGACAATCAAAGACTACATAATTTGAAAGGTCTTAATCTGTACATTTGAGAAGGCACCTTGACGATCAAAGACTACATAATTTGAAAGGTCTTAAACTGTACATGTTAGAAAGGCACCTTGACAATCAAAGACTACATAATTTGAAAGGTCTTAATCTGTACATTTGAGAAGGCACCTTGACGATCAAAGACTACATAATTTGAAAGGTCTTAATCTGTACATTTGAGAAAGGCACCTTTACATCATATATATATATATATATATATATATATATATATATATATATATATATATATATATATATATATATATATATATATATATATATATATATATATAACGCACTTATCACACATACTAATTAAACAGAACCGTAATATTTGCATGCAGCAAATTTGTGATATTGATCTTGAGTCCACTGTGTATCATGGAACTGAGAGTACATGCTGAGGAAATTAAAGCATAAATGTAAGCATTTGTTCACAGTTATTATATACTACCAAGTAAAGAAATGTTTATGCCATGTCACGTGCGTGGTTGCTATATATATATATATATATATATATATATATATATATATATATATATATATATATATATATATATATATATATATATATATATATATATATATATGTGTGTGTGTGTGTGTGTGTGTGTGTGTGTGTTTTTATCGAATAGATAAATAATAAATAATAAATGATTACTTTTAAGTATATCACTTACAATAGATATGTTGTTTTGTTACACACCAAAACACCTTTCTGCACGTGATACGTGGGTATGTATCATAAGCCAGAGGCCTGTTTTACAAATAACTACATATAATTAATAGTGGTAGAGTTGAACTCATACCTTATTTTTGGAAGCTGTTCTTCTTCTAGACTCTAGTCTTTATGTACTTGGTACTCTATATACGTATTGCTTCACTAAGTGGATTTTCGCAAACTTTCTAACTGGAAAGATCTGCTGATGGGTCAAGAAAGACCCTTTTATATCGCAAATCAGTTAAAAGATGACGTCAATGTCACGTCATTGTTATTTTTTTTCTTCTAAATGTATTCCAGACAAACTGGAGCCTCGCTTCTTATAATTTTGAGCGATTTTTGTACAATATAAGTAATACTTTTGATGTCTTTGCCCTTAAACATCAAAGAGAACATGTTGTTCTTCTACTGCGGATCATTCAATGTAGACCCGTCATGCATGCAGCATTGAAATCGTTCAAGGTTATCATATTATATCATAATTTTTCAAACTAGAAAATGTGTTAGAAACCAAACCCACAAGATGGGCCTTGTTTGTGACTATTATTAGATGACAGTATGTAACTTTTCTTATTTATCATCTACATCCTTGATATTGCGGAGACCAACATGACATGGGCAGACATTGAACTTTTTGAAAAAGTGGCCATGTCACATAGCCGTAAAGTCCACATTGATGTATGTTTAATTAAAATGCTAAAACACGATTTTCAAAACAGTAGATTGACTTTGTCGCATAAATGTACGCAACGAAGTGTGCACAAAATTATTCTTTAATTTGAAATGACTGGTGGCAATTCCCGTAACAAAAGACATGAATCAGATTAAACGAATTCTAAAAAATTGGGAATGCTATGCAAAAAAACAAAAATTATTCAGCTTTTCCATTTCCATTTATGTATGAGAATGTAGTTCTATTCAATTTAACAGACATCACAATAATTAAAACAGTACATTAAACGAAAACGAACCAACTAAAGCGTGTAAGTGGTATGAGTGTACGGTGTGTTCTATGTAATATTACCGTGGGAACAAATTTATTTTCAAACCGTTTTAATGTGTCAAAGATTTAGAAGACACACCTGCACAATAATGGGCAGAAACAAGATATTTCCAAAGCATGAATAATATTATAAATCTTGCTAATCGAAACTAATAAAACGTTTGAATACTTTTTCGCAAAGAAGTCACGTGTGTACATTTTTAAGTATTGCTTGTATTGTCTATCAATATGCACTCAAACGTAAATAACTAATTTTATTTGAATAATCATCTCAGGCAGACCGATTTCATAAAGTTACGTATATAATTCTCTTGGTTGTGATTCACTCTGCGTAGCTTTCGGTTTATCAAGGCCATTGGCCTGCCGATATCCCACAATTAGGTTGTTTTACCTCACGCTTGTTTTGTGGGTGCAGATGTGAAACTTTCTGGTTATCCACTATTTCTGAATGCCAGCGACTGGTTTAAACCAGTCACTATAGTATACTTGCATTCTATCATTTACATCCTTACTGCATGGAATAATTACAACTAATATGATCGAACGATTAGCATGGTTTTTACTATCAAGATAATACATTAATATATTTATATCATAATGTTGTTTCTTTTCTACTCTCAAGAGTATTAATAACATATTTATAACATAATGTTGTTTCTTTTCTACTCTCAAGAGTATTAATTACATTATTTAAGTCATTTACTTTCGCGTCATGTTTTTTTTAATTTAAAAAAAATCCGCAATATTTAGTCTAAAGAGGTTTTTGAGGCATAGACTAAAGAACCAGAACTCTCACCAGGATGAAAATTCTTTCCCTTCCTTTCTAGTTCTTTTATACCTTAATTTCATTTTTGACTGGGTAGAATTAAAATTAGTTCTTACTCTTTTAAATGCTTCTGACAACTTTTAAAAAATATAATCATTGGCAAGTTGATTAATTTCTGTATCTTCTGTTGTAAGAAGTTTACCTGTAAATATTTTTTTTGGTCCATGGAGCGTATTTACAAACTCTATTCAAAAGAACTTAACCCCAATGATTCTTGAAATGACCTCTATTTACCTATCACCAACAAATAAACACTATCATCCCTATATGTTCCTAGGCAAGATCACTATGATTTTAGTTATCATCTGGTTTGGTTTTCCTTCATTTGACAAGCGTGACAAGATCTACAGTATCTATAAACACGTTTATTCGCGGACAACTGCATTGACTCGAGATCTTGTGTAACATCTTATAGACTCCAAAATGACTAGTCAGCACAGGTTCGTAGACTGAAGTACGAATGTCCTATCGATATGACCTCTGAAACAATTTGAAGTTCACTCATACCTTATCACTAGCTGGTAGAGGAGGTCTTCATTTTCTTATAAGAACCCATTATTTCACAAGGAATAAAATATACCCTTGTGTCCAAGTTCACTCGAACAAATGGAAGATCTAAGGATTTTGTCCTGGTAGACTGCAAGTGACTGTTGTTAATACTTTGAAAGAATAGAGTGAAGAGGGCATTACAAAATTATCTTGATTGATAAATGTTAGAAGTAATGGTGACCGTATCAAAGCTTTGAACAATACATGTATCAGCCAAAGGAATAATTTCCGTATCAACATCATTCTCAATATCTATTTTTCCATAACTCTACTAACTACACAAGCAGGATTTAAATCAGATATTTCATTTTCAATTTGTATCCAAACACGGCTTGTCAGTTACAAGCAGATTAACAACGACCTTATTCAACTTTAGGTCATTGTCTGGTTATAATGAGTAACCTCAATGGATAAAGCACACTATCTGACAATCACGAATCCTGAGAAAAATTCTGACGACAAAATGACACAGTGATAAAGAAACTTTACAAAACCACATATTACTCTCTGAATAAGACTTTCCCTTCTCAGATCAAGTCAATATACCTGATAAGAAAATATTCTGAAAAGCCTTTTGTCCATTAATATTTTATAATGGTCAAACATGGCAGAATTAGCAATACTAATAGGATCTCTTTGATCTTATATATATATATATATATATATATATATATATATATATATATAGAGAGAGAGAGAGAGAGAGAGAGAGAGAGAGAGAGAGAGAGAGAGAGAGAGAGCATTTGGGATATCTCTGTCTTTCTTCTGTTGCTTAATGTTTAACATGTAGCAATTTCGTCTTGCAATAAATGCAAATAGGAAAAGATTTATTATACGTTTTAACAGACCTTTGATTGCTAAAAGTTGTGCCAGATGGATCTTTTGTAGTTTTCGTTCGTGACTGAGATGCATTTCTCAAAAAGACATACGAAGAGGATTTCAAATTGACAAATGAAACATTTTATATCAAGGAATAACCATCAGCTGTACGAGCAGCATATTCCACTATTTCCACATTAAGGTAGGTCTCAACATGACTATGGACGTAATTTTGAACTCTTCAATAAATATGAGTTGTCTAAGGCTATCGTAATCTTGATCAACCTTCATGTATGTGCACCACCAATCAAATAACTGTTCTTTGTCCCAAGCAAGTTTAACATGTGTTTGTCGAGTTGCTTGTCCACGATTTTATTATTTGGATCGATATGCCACAAATTCATATTCATATCCCTTCAAAATGAATTCATAAACCACATTATCATTATTACGTTAATGGAAGCACTGTGATTTGTAAACAAAGTCCGATTCTCCCTTGGACTTTTGAATGTTTAACAATTCTTTAAAAATGCTGAGGTTTATTTTCTTTTCCTGCTAAATGATGTACAAAACTAATGTGTTAAAACCTTAACTTGTACATAAAGGGGTGTGCTTCAACAGCCCATTCTAATTAGTATGATTGTATGTGTATTCCCCATTCTTCTTCATCATCTCTCTCTCTCTCTCTCTCTCTCTCTCTCTCTCTCTCTCTCTCTCTCTCTCTCTCTCTCTCACACACACACACACACACACACACACACACACACAATACTTGTATCTCTCTCTTTTTTCTTACTTTCTCTCTCTCAAAATTCGCATATCTCTCTTTTTTCTTCCTTTCTTTTTTCTGAATTCGCATTTCTCACTCTGTTCTCTTTTCAGTTACATCATTTTTTCTGACTTTGGATCTTTATTAGTTCAAGCTTTATCTGGGTTTTCTCTTATCTGATCTGTAATTCCTTGTGTTATTTTCAAATTCATACACTGACTTTAAAAGCAACACAAAGCATTTGTATCAAAAATAAATTTTCACGAATTAGAGGACTAAATTAAGTTTGTATTTATTCTTTTCCTAAAGATGATTTTACTTCATAAATTGCTTCTGTCTAATAAGCTCACTGATAAGCACGTTGGCCTTTTTAATGACCACAACGCTAGATCGGTATAATTTAAATTAGGACACAGTGTCATTTTAAATTTTTTTAATCTCTTAAATTATAAAACACTTCCCATCCCGAACGAGCATTGAAAGTATACTACGACTTTATGGTAATAAACTGAGCAAGTCAGAATGCAATAGCAACAAGATTTGTCAACTTCAACAAATAATTTATTTACGTTACAAAGCATTAATTTCAAGGAACTAACACGATTATGAATTAAATCCCAAATAAGCTTAATTCATTGTTTTATCGAAAGTACAAAAGTACAGAATGTTCCGAATCAATTTCAGTCTTAAAAGTGCTGGTGTGCCAGTAGCCATGACTGCTCATTTTCCAATATTCTTGATTCTCCACAGTGATGAAATCCAAAATGATCGAATGAATTCATAATATTCTCAAAAACATTTTATACCAAAATTTCAAGAGGTACCTTGTATTTCCAATGAATAATTTTAATTGTTCCTCTCAAATTATCTCTGAACACAAGTAAATGGTATTCCACAAACATTGATATTAAAATATGAATCAATATTGTTATGAGAAACAACCTTATAGAAAAATATAGGACAACATAACATGTCCAGGATGTGGGTTATTTTTCTCATCAAACAAGATATCAAGTTGGCTTTCTGGAACATTGTACAATTTCTGAAAAAGCTAGGCAATATAATTTCCAAGGGAAAAGCCAAGGCCTTGAATTCATATCAGAATTAACATGTTTACAAACGACCAAAAAAAATAATCAAACACATGGACAAAAGTTAGTTATGCATTGTCTTCGTTACATATGAACCTAACCGTCACATAACAAATTGGAGAACTATAAACATAACATCCTCTGTGCTGTAATCGTCTAGCAAAATAAGTTTGCTCAGGAAAAAAGATAAATAAGCTACTGTAGAGGAAAGAAACTAATAACAATTACTTTCGCTGAAGAAAATACTAGATATCTATTGCAATTACTTTCAAAATGACTAAACCAGACTTTTAACGCATTCCCGGCAATTATATTTACAAGACAAATTGATATGCCATTGTTTTTCATTAACAAGGAACACTAAGCCACTATACTGAAAGAACAAGATAAAACAATGAATCAGTGATATTTATGTTATATAAGAAATAATTACTCCAGGAAAAGCACACATATCTCCAATATAATTATTTATCTAAACAAAGCATGACTTTCATATTTCTTTTTCAACACAAACGTTCAAGGCAAACATTTATATAAGAGCTGGAATGCAGTGTTCGTAAAAAAGACGTAGAAGCGATTGAATAATTTTTGAATTTACAGGACATACTGAGCATAATAAGAGCCGCTTATAATTTTATTAATTCAGATAATAAAATAGAGCTCAATTAAATATCAAGATCAGAGTGTTAAGCTCTTTCAAAATGAATAAATATGCTCAATATACATTTTACTGAAACGTCTATCTTATCATTCGCTTGTAAGACCATTTAATGTTAAAGTTGGTTAAGAAATATTTAACACTTTAAAATGTTAAAACATATATGGATAAACTATACAGAAAGTAAATATTTGACATCCAATAAAATTTGTATGATTACATTTTAAAAGTCTTTAATGGTGATGCAGTTAACAGATCAAAAGTAATTTATGACATGAAATTCAAGCAAAAATCAGTTACAGTTGACAATATTGTTAGATTTGTTAGGATGTGGAATGTCGATATAGGTTTGAAATTATCCCTTTGTATATATATATATATATATATATATATATATATATATATATATATATATATATATATATATATATATATATATATATATATATATATATATATATATATACGAAAATGATAATAAAATTAAACATCGCTTAGCTGCTGCTCAGTCGTTTAATAAAACAAACAGTACTATATATTTTCTGCCATTTATAACAATTACGTTGATGAACAAATATATTTTAACTATAATGAACCTGAAGAAAATAAAGTTGTGTATTAATTGTGGAACAACTGAATGCGTATAAACTTCATTAAAATTAAGCAGTAGGAGTTGTAGTTGTTGTATGGTTTAAAGACATTTTTCAGCACACGATGAGCCATACATGGCGGCCAGTGTTAATGGTGGAGGAAGAACCAGGGAAAACACCCAGAAAGAATTATTGACCCACTAGAAGCTACTGGAAGCTTTCTCGCATATCCACATTGGCTGAATCCGAGACTCGAACCCAAGCAGACAGACATAGCTGTCTGGCGATCTTTAGTGGGCCCCCAATAATCTGGCAGGCGTTACGGGCAAAAACTGATGGCTGTATGTATATAAACTGCCAGATTATATCTTGCTCCAATAACAACAGTATTTAGAGTTCCTATATCGTTCACTGTGTTTGGCATTACTTCAGTATTAATAATTATTCTAAGGAAAAGATGGTACATAGTAACGTTTTACAAGACAAAGACGCTATAATTTGGTTGTATAATGAAGTTACCATATTTGAAACAGAACAGTTATTGTAATTAGCGATATCTCGTATAGCGCATGAGAACTGTGGTTTGATAATCGAAAGAGTCTAAAGTAAGGGATGCATAAATCTGGACATACTGCACAACTGAAGAAAATACTTTACATCAGTTTAAGATAGAATTTATTTCCAAAACCCTACTGAAACAGAAATTATAGACTGTTAATTTAATTGCAGAGATAAAATGTTAATGTTGGTTATTGTGATATTTAAAGTGATTATATATATATATATATATATATATATATATATATATATATATATATATATATATATATATATGTGTGTGTGTGTGTGTGATATGTGTGTGTGTGTGTGTGTGTGTGTGTGTGTGTGTGTGTGTGCTTGAAATCACTGGATAAAGGATAATGAAATATTCAAATCATATTTTCGAGAGTGCCAAAACCAGGAGTGAAAGTTATAAACCTGCCACCTGCCACCCACTAGATAAAATAATATATATATATATATATATATATATATATATATATATATATATATATATATATATATATATATATATATATATATCCGTTATTCACTTGTAGCAAGCAAGAATTATACTTGTTTTATGTAAACATGTATTGTCTAGCAAGATATACAATACAACAGATTAGAGAACTGGATTTCGTGCGATATTATCAGTATCGTTTTTCGTTCTGTTGTGTTTTGTTCTTGTTTGCACAGAAAATATTAACATTAATATAGTTCTACCTCTCATTTTAAATTAATATAGGATGATAAGATACAGTAAGACACACTGAAAACAGAAATCCTCGTCTCAATTAATTTCAACTAAAGTTATTTTTAGCGTTTGGCGGCTATATTTACCACTCAGATAAATAAACGATTAACTTCGATTTTTTTTCTATTTAGGGTTTAACGCCATTTTTCAGCACACGATATGCAATACATGGCGGCCAGTATTATTGGTGGAGGAAGAACCCGGGAAAAACCCCGGAAAGTACCACTGACCCACGAGAAGATACTGGCAAGCTTTATCACATAACTACATTAGCCGAGTCTTCGACTCGAACCCACGCAGACAGAGGTAAGACAGTAGTGATCCGTAGCGAAAAGCGCTTTAAACCACTCGGCCACTTGGGGCCCCTACTTCGAATTTAATAGTTATTCCACAGTAAGACAAAATAAAATATAAATATACGCATATATGTTGGTCTCTTGGTGCTGAAAGGGAACAAGTTCTTGATTTCAGACAGATAGGAAAACCAGCTAAAAAGTGTGATTAGAAAATTAAATTAAATAGTGAAACGATAAGACACGATATTAATGATTTTCAGAAAGAGATATAACAGCAACATAAAAGATAATACCAAAGTAGATCAACATTAGTAAGTAGGATTATGTATACATTCGTAGGTTTTAGTTTGGTACTTCGGATATAAACGCACACACACACAATTTCGCCAGAACTTAAACGTCGATGCAAAAGGTCCACACTTTCCATACTCGTCCCGGGGAATGAATTGAAATTCTAAAACATCAGTGCACATTTTCAACCATCCCTCAACTGTAACTAAATGTCGTATGTTTCTGGCATGATCTATAGAGATTTTGGCTTTTATATACTCAAGCAGGCACGTCTGGACTGGCGCATTTGTATCATTCACACTCTCAAACCCGACATTTGCCGTTCATGTTCTCATCATTCAGTCATGTTTAAATTGTTGATCTGCTTGTAGTCATACAATTATACAGGCTAGTAAATTGTATCGCTAGCTTTCTAATAACTCTTAGACGCCATATTTATCGTTGATAATAGCTCCATAAGAACTATTTGACGAAACATATTTTTAATCGATAAATAATCAGTTAACAAACGCAGTCCATGGCAACTACAAATTTTGCACACGTTTCTTTTGAGGAAATTAATGATCACTTTGAAATGCAATTTTCCACAGAAGAGAATATTATTTAAACATTATGTCAGTAATTGGGAACTTGGAAGCACAATACTGTCACCCTTAGCATTTTGTACGTATCGTCCTTGCACTGAGCCAGTTCCATGTCCTCTTAATTTGTATAAGTCTCGGAATTATTTTGAAGAAACTAGGCCGCGTTATTGATATATAATCTTGTTTGCTTGCTTTAAATTACAAAGTACGATATTTTTCTAACTACGTACTAATTTTCTACTGTATGCAGCTTTGCAAGCATGGAATGAAATACTAATATACCTTCTGACAACCCAACAAGTTTCGATAGGGATGTTGATTTGGCAATCATCATTCTTGTTCTTGTTGATGACGTTTATGTAGCTTTTCTTCGTATCCTTGTTCATAAACTGTTCATCTGAACAATAGTGCAATAATTGTAGAACATTTTCTGTTATTAATGCTATTTTGTTGGGGAGTTTTCACAGTTATAAGTAATAGTAGTAATGGTAGTAGTAGTAGTAGTAGTAGTAGTAGTAGTAGTAGTAGTAGTACTAACATCTGTTAACGAAAATGGCGACAAATTTGTTATAGCTATGCACACAAAATTAACTTGTGTTCAACATTTTTTTCAATACTTTTCGGATGAAGATGTGCAATTTTGAGTTTTGAAATTCGTACCGTATATGCCCAAAACACCCCCACACACACACACACGCAAACACACACACGTACACACACACACACACACACACACAGGCCGAATTTACATTAAGATGTTTTGAACTCAACGACATTATTTTGTTTCTTCCAAATGCTCCACTTGATCACACAGCTTGGGTTGTACCATACGCTATCACAGGTGAACAGAATTGTTATAAAACACACAGATAACACTCTCTAGCCTCCTGGCTGAATTATGGATTTGTTGGATCTTCTTGAAGCGTGATACAGTTCATACCGCGGAAAGAATTACTTATTCGGCTAATAAATTTTGATCTAATATATGTCGTCTTAGGTAAATGACTCAACTTAAAGTAGGAAATTAAGACACGAATATACCGTTTTCTGTCATGCTAGGAATACACGTCAATGCTCTTGTCAATAATGTGAACATTGTCCGATGACTCTTTGTGTCAGTACCTTATCTCGTTCGCTTCAGTGTGTGTGTGCGTGTGTCTGTGTGTGTGTGTGAGAGAGAGAGAGAGAGAGAGAGAGAGAGAGAGAGAGAGAGAGAGAGAAAGAGAGAGAGAGAGAGATTATTCGTTTAATGGCACCATCTTAACCATTCCTGCAAATTATAAATTCAAATTTTTAACGTTCGTCCTACGAGCACTACGTTAAACAAAAATTTTACCTCAGTAATTTAGATCTTTAGGCCTAATGCACAGATTCCAACAAAAACTGAAAACAATCATATTCGAACCTGGCATATTTTTGCATTGGTAATTTGATCAAATGTGACAGTTTTATGTTTGCAACTTTGATCAAATGTTACGTTTAAATAATTATTAATAATAACGTAACAAGAGATGTCACTTTTTATTTGTCTATCACATTTTAACATATACGAGACAATAAGCAAAAGGATTATTGGAGTAATAATATTGGAAAATTACATTTTAACACTGTTTTGCACACGAATGTAGACATTTTTGACGAATATCTCTCCCACTGTTAATATATTGACTTTAAGAATGATAACTTTCCAATTATATTATACATATAGTCGCTTGCTTCTCAGCCCGTGTCCACGGACACTTATATCTCAAAAACATGTATAACAAGACTCAAAATAAATAATTTGCTAAATAAAGAAAAAATAAACAATAGCACTCTCTATATAATATTAATCTGTATGATTCTATTTCCGTTTGTGACCAGAATCGTGTTGCAGTTTTAATCAATTTTCAACTGATTTTGGCCACCTTATTGATGAAGAAAACGAATAATTTCTTCCTGTAGCTTTGCCATATTCTGAATTATAAAAACGCGAAAGAAATAATGGACAAGTTGATATATAATTGCCAAATAGAAACTTCACCAGTAAATAAACTGAACTATTAAAATTAAATAAATTATTGCATTTATTTTTAGAATGAAAAGCTAGTTAAAATGTGATGTTAAAAAATAGTTCTTTTTTTAAATGAAGATGTGATTGGACTGCCTTTTTACTGCACATTTTCCTTTTAGTTGTTATTTATATTTATATATATGGTCTAAGGTTGACATTGCCGTTGAGGGTGTGGGATACAAGCGCCTCACTCCAGAAATCCCCCATACGGCTTGCGTCTATAATCGTCTCTGTCAGCTAAAATCCAGCTCCTGGCCTTCATGAGTTTCTTAGATTTGAAGTCCGGCGGACCGCTTTATCTACAAACAGGAGAAGGAGTGAAGGCGGGTTGCTTCGGCTAGATGGGACTCGTAAACCTTGAATGGTAGCTCATCTAGGAGAAGAAAGACTCCGATTCCAAAACCTATGTTGCCTTACGGCTATACACACTCATGTGAAAGGCTAAGTGAGTAAACCCCAACAAAAATCCGGAGACCGGGTCCCTAAGGCGGTCTGACATTGACCTCATTGTCATTCCGGCAACTCCTGCGACACCGTTGGTGCCAAGCTGTATCGACGTTCGTCGCTCCCTTGGGCCCACTAGCTGCATGGAGTGGGGGGATCTGCTGCATGGTCAACAGCTTATTCTCCATACCACCCTGCCGAGTCGTCGTAGTTCCACTGGAGAGGACACTCCAGCGTCATCGTATGACGTCGGCACAACACGAGAAGTAGCAGTTTTCCGGTTCTAAGCCAAAGCTCGATTGGCGTAGAGCTTGGCGTCAGGGGTTACATCTGACGGTGGGAGAGATCATAAGGTCTAACTGGACATCTACCTCCCGCCTTAATCTGGGCAATCCCCAGTCAGTAAAGTGCTACCCGTTATGGCATACCTGCTTCACTGGGTGTGTGGAGCTTAGAGAACCATCTCGACAAGTGGGCCACAATCCTCCGTACCAGGAAAGACTCAAAGAAGAAATAAGAAAACTCCAGCTCTTCGTTTTGCGACCTCGAACGTTATGGTCCTAGACTGACCAATGACCTTCAGTAGATCGAGGATGCACGGAAAACTGCCGTCATTGACAAAGAACTCACCCAACTGAACATCGACATTGCCTCTCTTCAGGAGACCGGACTGAATAACAGCAGCACCATCAGGGAAGCCAATTACACGTTATTTTGGCAGGGGAGGCCCTCGAATGTATCAACATCTTCAGCGTGTATGCTCCAACCCTCGGCTCCACCCCCGAGGAGAAAGACAGGTTTTATGAGGCTCTGGATCAGGGAATATGCAGCTTTCAAAATAACGAAGGCCTTTACTTAGTAGGAGACTTCAATGCTAGAGTGGGAGCTGACCATGAGGCCTGTTCCGTCTGTCTCGGCTTTTATGGAAGGGGCATGATCAACGAGAACGGTCAACGACTTCTTGAGATGTGCTGCTCCCACAGCCTATGTGTGATCAACACTTTCTTCCAATGCAAGGAGATCAACCAGGTCTCTTGGAGACACCCACGTTCACTCCAGTGGCACCAGCAAGACCTTTTCATCATCAGGCATGCGGAACTGGTCAGCGTCCTCCTCACACGCAACTACCACAGTGCCTACTGCGACACGGACCATTCCCTTGTGGTCAGTAAGGTGTGAATATTACGCAAGAAGCTGCACCATGCCAAGAAGAAGGTTCATCCTCGCATCAACACCTGCTGTGCAAGTAACCCATAGAGAACACAGCAGTTCATCAGCAAAGTACAGGAAGCTCTCATCAAAGTGACACCTGATGACACCATTGACTCGACTCCAAGTGGACCCATCTCTTTGACTCTGTGTACAACTCAGCCATCATAGCTTACGGGAAGAGGGAATGAATAAATGTTGACTGGTATGAGGCAAGCTGGGAAAATATAGAGCCCGTGACTGAGGCAGAAAGGAAAAACTCCTGACATACAAGACTGCACCTAGCAAAAGAACATTGCAAGAACTCAGGAATGCAAGGAACAACACCCAGAAGACCGCCCACCACTGTGCCAACATCTATTGGCTTACCCTTTGCAACAGTATACAAACAGCTGCCGACACCGTGGATGCAAAAAGAATGTATGAGGGCATCAAGAAGGCGACAGACCCCTCCATCTCAAAGACCGACCCCCCCCCCCCTCAAGTCCAATACAGGTGAAGACATCACAGACCAGGGGAAACAACTGCAGCGATGGGTTGAACACTATCTCGACCTATATGCAACTCACAACAACGTCACTGACACTGCCCGGGATGTCATTCCAGACGTGTCTGTCATGGAGAAGCTAGACACAGCCCACCCTGGAAGAGCTCAGAACAGCCATACACTGCCTTGCCTGTGGGAAGGCTCCTAGAAGCGACGGCATGATGCCAATATCGTTACTTTGTACAAGAACAAGGGAGACCGTAGCAACTGCAACAACTACCGGGGCATCTCCCACCTCAGTGTTGTCGGAAAGGCTTTCGCCCGTGCTGCCCTGGCACGCTTGCAGATGCTAGCCACCCGCATCTACCCAGAGTCCCAGCGTAGATTTCGAGCCGGCAGGTCAACTGTAGACATGATCTTCTCACTACGTCAGCTGTAGGAGAAGTGTTATGAGCAGCAGATGCCCCTATACATTGCCTTTATAGACCTGCCGAAGGCATTTGATCTGGTCAGTCGGAGGGGACTCTTCAGAATCCTGCAGAAGATTAGCTGTTCCTCACGTCTACTTGCTGTCCTCATGTCGTTCCACGAGAACATGCACAGTACAGTGTGCTTCAATGGCACAACATCAGAGTCCTTCCCAGTAATAAGCGGAGTAAAACAAGGCTGTGTGCTTGCACCGACGCTCTTCGCCATTTTCTTCTCCATGCATCTTAAGAGGGCTGCAGCGATGGAGTGTACATCCATACCAGGGCTGACGGAAAGCTGTTCAGCATTGCCCGTCTCCTTCCTAAGACTAAAATCACAAAGGTACTCATCCGTGAATTGCTTTTTGATGCAGCCTTGACATCACACACCGCCTCTCCAACACTTGCAAGGAATTGGGACTGACTATCAGCTTGAAAAAAACAAAAGTCGTGGCGCAAGATGCAGGCTCCTCTCCCTCTGTCACCATCGATAGATACAACTTGGAAGTTGTCGAGAACATCACATACCTAGGGTACAACATCTCCAGCTCAATTGATCATGAGGTGAATGGCATGATTGCCAAGGCATTTGCAGTGATGGACAGACTTAACCAGAGGGTATGAAACAACCCCAACGTGACCGAGAAGACCAAACTGCGTGTCTACCAAACCTCGAGCTCAGCTCACTCATCAACAGCAGCGAAACATGGACCACCTAAGCAAGTCACGAGATAAACCTTAACAGCTTCCACATGAGATGTATGCGGCGCATTATGCACATTAAGTGGCAGGCCGATGTACCCAGCACAGAGGATCTAGAACACGATAACATCAACAGCATGTTCGCCATTCTTAGCGAGAGGCGCCTTCGCTGTCTCGGCCATGTCAAGAGAATGGTCTCAGGCCGCATACCTTATGATCTGCTTTATGGGGAACTAGCCGAAGGTACAGGACCGTCTGGACGTCCACGCCTGCGCTACAAAAGATGGTTGCAAGAGGGACATGAAGACGGCCATCATCGATGTCAACAACTGGGAGAGCTTTGCTAATGACCGTCCCATCTGGCGCCTAGGTGTCAGGCAGGGAGTTAGCAAAGCTGAGGATGACAGGAATAGAAAGCATGCTCGAAAGAGAGCCAGAAAGACGGAACATCTGACTCTGGAGCTACGCCATCGTCTGACGTAGACGGACGGATGCCAAGAGATATCTATTATAGGTTGAGGCATTTTAGTGCATAGAAAGTATAAAGAGAGTTGTTTTCCTCTACCTTTTTTATTTACCTGTGCCAAAAAGAAAATAACAAAAATTATTATTACAATTCTTCTCATTATCTCTAATCATATTGAAGTAATTTCATATATTATATAAATATAAAAATAATAAATCTTCTCTTCTTACTTTCATAATAGTGTGTTTGTACTGAATTAATTTATTATGAATATATTTATGATCTATTTCATTAGTATATAAAAATTGCCTATTGTTTAAAGTTTCATATTTGTTTACTATTAAGGTTTGTATATTTAATCTATCATATTCTGTGTTTTGACATGTTAAAATCATATGTTTTTGGAATCGATATGCTGTTGGCATAGCCTACAGTGAGGTACTCGATTTATAATGTGCCTGGGGAAAGCTATTTCACCAGTGAGCCAGCCCTCGTGCGGGAATGAAAACATTCTACCTGGCACTGACGGTGATTTTATCCGTGCATATCTTCTCCAGATGGTTTCCCATTTTAAATTTGGGTCTTTATACTCTATCTAAAAGTATTAATTCCATTAAATTGTCATAAATCTTTATATTAGGATTCCATATATTTGTTTTATCCCCATGTCTGTAAAATGACTATGAAATTCGTATGCATATACCTGGAGGTTTTAATAGCTTAACTAATTTATTATTTTTCTAATATATTTTATCGTTGAAACGATATATGTAACCTTAAATATAAATACATATGGCCTTCAAATTTGGTATTTGTATTCCTTGAATGTGGTCGTTTTGGTTGATATTTATTTTCAAGGATTCTATCGCTATCACATATAGCAGCATGGACAAGGGGCAGCCCTGTCTCAGTTTATTATTAATCAGAAGTATATTTTTTATACATTGCTTTTATCCAGCTGATTATATTTAAGCCGAATCCACTTTTTCCCAGAGTTTTAAAAAAGAAGTCATGTTCAATCCGGTCAAAGGCTTTTTCCTGATCGAATGGATACAAGACCCCTTTTTCCCCATTAATTTTTAATAGTTCAATTACAGCAGTTATATATAGTGTACTATTTAATATTTGTTTCCCTATTCCCCGACAGCTTTGGGCTTTATCAATTATTTTATTTATACATTTCGTTATTCTATTTGTATTATTTTGCTTAGTAGTTTATCACCAATATTTAATAGTGGTATTGGTCTCCAATTTTTTAAACATGTCCTATCCCTTTCCCCTTATAAATTAATGTAATGATCCCTTCCCTTAGTGTTTTGGCATTTCCCCAGTACAATGTATGTTGTTAAAAAGTAGCTCTAAGAAATCCATTAATTCATTTTTAAATGTTTCATAGAAATCAGAAGTAATCCCGTCGTAGTTGTTATGTTATTTGTTATTGAAGACTAAATGCAGAAGGCGTAATGAAGTATTTATTAAATACAAGACATCAATACAACTTGGAAGGGGAGTCAAGTCTGCCCTGAGAGTAGATTTGCTATGGAACATAAACCCTAGTGAATGCATAACATAAACCAGCTGTTGGTGTGTGTATAAGTTCTAGTCCATTGCGGGATATCTGTTTACATTTACTGTCAAGTGATCTTTCAAAGCTAATTAGATTAAGGCTTACACTACAGTAACCAGGGGATCTTCCTTCTGTTAGATGTATGGCAGTTATTGTATCTTCTTTAGTAATACAATTATCACATAGCTCTTTAAGTTCAATAGATATTTGTTTATAATTTGCTGTTTTAATATGTTGGTCCAGTATTCCTTCCCCAATTCCCTGTGATTTAAAAAATGTCTGCGTAGTAGTTCTCTATACAATCTAGTATGTCATTTTGCCTCTCTCTCTCTCTCTCTCTCTCTCTCTCTCTCTCTCTCTCTCTCTCTCACACACACATTTAATTACATATCGGTTTTTTAACATCAAACGTGCACTTTTTTCTGTCTCATTTAATACCCAATTAACCCCTCCCTCCGATAATTCACGGTTCTAAATCATTTTATTGTGTATAATGATTTAGTAATTTAAAAAATCTAATTTGGCGTATATTTTTCCCTAGTGGGACATAAATGCACTAAGCGTCTTTTCATCTCATCTGGTATTTCTATGTTTTCAAGGTTTAATTCCTTGGCGGTTTGCCTCAAGATTATTGCCACTCCAGGTCGGTTTAGTCGCGTGGTTATTAGTGAAAATTAAGGCATTTAATTCTCCTTATAGTTTTTGTGTGATATATTCAGTCATCCGTTGCGTTTCTTGCATTCAAATTAGGTCATAGTTTCTTGCATTGCTTTGCCTCCTGCTAAACATCGAGATTTTGTTATACCGACAGTTTGCCTTTAAGGGACTCTTTGGACTGGTTCCTTCCGCTTAGGACATTTGGGGGAAATATGACTAGAGTCATTGCATGTGAAACATTGCTTGTCCCTATGCCTTACCCGTTTGTCCCTACCAGGTTTCTCAGGTTCCCTGGGTTTGTTTGGTCCTAGACCTGATTTCCACCTTTGCTGTCTCGCGAGATAACATTCAGAGAACCTCCCCAAGCTTCAGCGAATAAATCCGATGTGTGGCCATGTCATTTATATTTATGAAGGACTTTTCCCTCACGAAAAAATATAACTCATTGCCACAAGTTGTCAATAGCTGGTCTTGAAGCAAGAAATCAAAAAGACCCTCAAATGCCTTGACGACTTTATCAAATTCCACCCATCACTACAAGTAATTGCACGTCCTACTGAGGAACTGGGTGAATGTCTAGCCTCTATACTTAAGCTTATTGCGAAACCCTTGCTCGGTTAGCTCATATTTCTTCAGAAGTGCGTCTTTCAAAGCGAGATAATTCAGCCAGTCGTCTGCGGATACACGCGAGTAAACGTCTAATACTTTACCCTTTAATAAGATGAAGCGACCAATCTTATTATTTTCCAATTTTGTACAGTGGCATACCTTTCAAACCTCTTTAGATAACTATCTATGTTATCTTTTGTCGTCTTCAATTGGGGGAAAATTTGGACCTCTCAATTTAAAATCGTGTTCCCCTCCCTTTTAGTTTGCAATAGCTCAGAATTTGTTTGATACTCCATTTCCATATTTCTATCTTCTATCTGTAAAGCTTCTAATCTCACTTGTGGTTCCCTTTCTAACTTCCTATCTTAAACTTATTTTAGCAGTTCAATCGATTCTCTCTGCTTCCCTTTCCCATTATATCCATTTCCTTTCCAACCTGTTTGTCTAATTATATCTTTCCCCTTCTCCAATTCTATTTTTTTCCCTTTCAAAAGACATTCTTTTTCCTTCGGCTTTCCTTTCGGCCTTCTTTTTTAATTGCATTAACTCTTTCTTGGCTTCCCTTTCAAGTTTTTCCTTTTCGGCCTTCTTTTCTAATTCTATTAACTCTTTCTTGGCTTCCCTTTCAAGTTTTTCCTTTTCGGCCTTCTTTTCTAATTCTATTAACTCTTTCTTGGCTTCCCTTTCTTTTTCACTCTTGTCCCTTTCTCTATTATGTTCTTCACGAACGAAATTTTTAAAAGACTCCCCTCGTAACCAAACTGTTTCCTCTATTCAAACATTAAAAACACAGTTCCTGGGTAGTTTATTCTAAATCGATAATATATTCATTTAATTGCAAGTGAAAAAATTAGATTGAACCTGATCGAATTTTCATTATTCAGCAACAATTTAGCATATTCATATGCACTTGCATCTGTAAAAAAAATTAAATATTAAACTATACTAGTAACGAAAAGGAATATATTTGTGTCGAAAGCATATAGAGATCAGATAGATGATGTATAAGGCTAGTGAAAAATAACAGAAATCATCTCCAAGCAACTCACTCAAAAACATATGCAAATAATTACTACTAGATTATACCGAAGAATATGTTGAGACCACTCCGGTGGACTAGTGGTTAGGGAGTCCGTCTCAGATGCGGAATGTCGCGGGTTTGAACCCCAGGCGAGTCATACCATAGACGTAAATGGTACTAGCAATTGCATCGCTTGGCGCTCAGCATTAAGAGGTTAGTGTTAGACTGGTCGGTCTCATGTCACGATAATGTGACTGGTTGAGACATGCTGCTACATTTCTGCGGCACGATTCCCGAGTGCTAGACATCACTATAAACTTTGAGATTGCAGACATTGTATTTTTGACTGAAACAGTGTTAAAGCTATGTCAAGAATCCTAATCACACACACACACACACACACACACACACACACACACACACACCTCAATAATTTTGAGTGGAACTTAGTACCCTAGTGATGATTCTGAGGGAGTCGGTAGTGTTAGGTTAACGATATGCCGGGTACACTGAAAAAAGACATAATTTGGGAGCTGAGACAGAAGCGAATTTAATGTTCTTATATTATAAACATCGACACTAATATCAGGGGCAGCAAAGATTAACAATAATAACAGCGTCAAGAATTCTGAAGCAAACGGCATACGTCGTAAACAAAGTAACGGTTGCTTTTACAACACACCATCGGAGCGGATTCATATGAAAGAGATCCCCGTATCTGCAGTATCATCATTTAAGAGACAAAAAAGTTAATATGAATATATAGAAAAATAATCAATACACATAAATCACAGTGATAGATCCTGCGAGCTGAAGATTCCATAGTGTATATTGTTATCTTCAAGCTTGGTGCTGTGTTCTAAGTAAAAGTCAATCAGCAATCCGAATGATCATTGTGTTAACTTGGAAACACAAATGTTAAAATTGTTTTCTCAGTTTAGTATCAAGTCAAAATATTAAATTGAAGACAAATACTCAGACAATATGTGTAAATCATGCTGCAACATTATTAGTACATGTAACTTAAATATTGTGTCTTAAATGCTTACATTGAATATGCCCAAACCATCATCATCATAAACATAAAAAATACAACAACTCTGTTGCGCCAAACACGATGTTTTTTCTTCTATGCAAGTTTTGTTAAATGCATGGCTAGATTTCTAAGGTGTATCAGAAAGGTGCTTATAGCCAGTAAGGTGTATCAAAGATGCTGTTAATGCCAGATGGGTATATCATACATGTGTGTGTGTGTGTGTGTGTGTGTGTGTGTGTGTGTGACAGTTTCAAATAATCACATTCTATATCTTGTCGCGTGATGTAAAATATGGAGCATAGACATTACACTCTTCGCTAATAGTGAAGATGTGATAATGGAAACAAAGTAAACTTCTGTAAGAACGTATTGAATATTTCGTTGGCATATCAGCGTGATATACTAATATACTAAGAGAGAGAGAGAGAGAGAGAGAGAGAGAGAGAGAGAGAGAGAGAGAGAGAGAGAGAGGTGTCGTTCTGGTATCCCCTTCCTGAGATGTCAGTAAGAAGATGAAGGTGTTGTTACATCGCTGGGGCGCTGAGAGGTACCGTGCTCAAATTGCATGCATATATATATATGTGTGTGTGTGTGCGTGTGTGTCATTCTTCTTCCTGTTCTAAGCCGGCCAGCTTTGAAACAACGTGTATTTTTTCGCTTCAGGTTTACATTATGACGAATGTAGTCCCAGTTCATTTAGTCTTCAGCACAATGTAGTATGAAGAGCCAAGGTGTGGTTATTTGAAGCAATTATGGCGATTTATTCAAAAACAAAAGACATCCTAACAGTGGAACAAGATAGCCGAGAAAAAATATAATTGTTCTTGTTTCCAAAACAAGGAGATGAAGAAACACATACAAACTAAACAGCCAATGCATGATGAAACACAATAATGTAGACGAAGATAGACAACAAGCACATATATCATGAAAAATAGCACAACAACGGAAGAGCTACGTCAAGCCGGTTAAGCGATAGCTACTTTTCGGATAAACCAACTCATCATTATACCAATGTTGCTGCTACCACTACTGCTATTACCACTACAGTTCATGGGTGAATTATATTTGTACGTTTCCGTCAGAAAACTTTGTGGCTAGTTCTACATGTATTAATGATGTCATGTGAATTGGATTTTTAACAGCTTTAACAATTTACATTGTCATGCCAGTCATTCCTAGGAAAAACCCACCAGCAAATGCCGATGGCTAAATGAAGCTGTTATGACAAGGATCAATTGATATTAAGTGCATTTTGCAAGAATAATGAAGAAGGAAGAATAGAGTCAAAGTGTGACTCAAACATATAAGCCTTCCGATCAACACCAATATGTTGACCAGGCTGATTAGTTCCAACAGGTAGAATCCATAATCACTATTATATTGTTGTAATAAGGCATCCATCTATGAAATAGATGTATAGTTTGCTTGCGATGAAATGCTTACGTGTCGCTGTCAAAGATACACGGTTAAATTTCCTCTTAAATACTGTTCTCAAGATTCAAGATTATCATCAGTCGTCACCACAAACTTTAATTTGAAAGCAAATTCTATGATCTGTATAATTGGGAAATGAAATAAATATGATACACCATTGATAATCAAGGGGTACAAAATGCATATACTAAAATCAATTCAGTCAGAACAATGCATTTGTGTGTTACCGATCTTGATTAGAATAAGAGAGTCCTTGCAAGACGATTTTTTCTTGAACTAGATATGACTGAAGCAATGTACTTCAGTTATATAGAAGCATCCACGTAGTAGCATTAAAAATGTGAATCACTCTAGAAGCTCATTTCAAATGTGAATCTACCTAGAAGCCATTTAGAAATGTCAATGACTCTAGAAGCTCATAAGAAATGTGAATCACCCAAGAATTATATAAAGGATGATCCGAAATTTCTATTCAATACATGTACCAAGTTTCAGCTCTGTTTTCAAAATGGCTGGAGACTAAAAACAATATCTTGTTTTGAACATAATTCCTTAAGTAATATAGGAAATATAATCAAATGAAAAACTTGACCTAAACCTTAACACAGATTTGTTATGACTGACCTTCACCACATGGTCAAATATCAAAACGGTGCATGAGTATATCACAGAATGAATTAAGATATATGATTTATAAATCAATTAAGGGGTAAATATAAGCAAATGAAAACATCAAACTGCAAACCATAAGATGACATTTCTGTTACTTTGACATTCATAAATGTTCAGAAAAAAAAGATAGTTACAGAATGATTTGTCTTAGAAACATAATGCTTCTTTCCACGTATGAACAAAATCCATCATGAAGAACAGATCAGGGTGTATGTTCTTTGTTCCACTGATTCATTTTAGTGAATTTCTCCTTGCTAAAAACACGGCTGAAGTTTCATCCATGGGGTCTGAAGTAGCAAATAAAATGTTTGATGTACAATAGAATTGACAGACTGACTGACAGAACCCGATTATCTCATATTGTGGTAGAGAAATATGATTCTATATTCCTCACTATCTCAAATGTAGTAAAACTGACCAAATGGCATTGCAAACTCTATTGATATTATTTTGTTCTTGTAGTGTTTAAAGCCTTTTTACAGCACACGATAGGTTTGATGCAGTTTTCAGTTGGACACTACTTAAAAGTGACTACATATGGTCGTCTTGTTCAACCAGACTCTCAAAGGACTCCATAACATCTTCATAATACAATAGAAGTCCCTTCGTAGAATACAATACATATCTATCAGACAAGTCAACAATATTAGACCCACTGGCTTAACTGGCAGTTGAGCCACTGCCATGGTATGTGTTATGTGGAACTACAGCTGAAGGTCCGCTGGATGGCAAAATAGATAGACCTCATACATTTATATGTATAACATGAAGACAAAGAGGCTAAGCTGTGTTTGGTGCTGGCCTTTACAGACCACTCACACATCTCACATCTGTTCGCAAGAGTTTGAATCTCTGCTGGGGGGAAATGGGTATACATGAAAACTTGCCAAGTCGCTTTATGTAGGGTCAATGGTACTTTCAGAGCGATCCTGAGTTTTTCTCCACCACATATATTGGCTGACATATATAGCCCTATCATGTGCTGAGAAATGGTGAACAAACCAACAAAAAAAAAACTTGTTTAAATAATTTTGGCTGAGGTGGGGCAGGGCACAGAGGAAGGAGGAGGACATAGAAGAATTCATTACTATTTTGGTAACAAAAGATGTTTGAATGTAAAGGCTCAAAATGTCATTCTACATGGACTTAGAAAATATCTCTCTCTCTCTCTCTCTCTCTCTCTCTCTCTCTCTCTCTCTCTCTCTCTCTCTACCTATCGTAAACTTCACAGACCATGTTTAATCTGACCACATACAACAAACGCAACAAGTTGAAACAGATGAACTTGGTGCAGGCAAGACAAACCTCAACAGTGTCCTAGCTGGCTTTTAAGTTCTTGTATTAACTATACGTATTCATCACGATGGCAATTAAACCAATCCAAAGGATATGGAGCCAACAATACCAAAGTGTATGTTATTCAATAACTGATTATAAAAACAAGCAATGTATTCAAGTGAAACACACAAACAATTAGTATCAATGATCAAGTGTACCACTTATCAAATCAGAAAAGCAATACACAAACTGTAAACATATGTACAAATGTCAATTACACATCATATATAAATTTAACAATAACTTGTAGTAGCCATACTTTATTATATGCTCATAGTTTTCTATTAAGAATCGTGTAGTAGTTTTCCTTGTTTGATAATGTACAACACATGTATCGAATGTCGTATTATTGTTGTAAACTGATGGCGTGCATGCAAAAAAAGTTCGAAGGTCGCTGGCTGGTGTTATGTGTGCATTAGTATTGTTAGCGTATGATGAATCTATTGTTGTGTATTTACATTGAAATACAGCATCAATTCAATTTTTTTTTCTTGTAGATTATTCCTTTATTATTAACTCTTAGGTAGCAAAATGAAATGAGTATATAATAGAAAGGTTACTACATTTGTACAGGAAAATATGAACTTTTGCAGCAATTCTCAAAAATGAAATAATTCATATTCTTCCATACAAATGCGGAAACCTATGAACACAATACATTCACAACTTTATGAATGGACAAGTATAAATAATGAAGATTGTCATGCTTGTCACAAGGTGATGTCATGTGCAATTCATACCACAGTGAAAGCTTAAACAAGGTAAATATCCAGTATATGGGCAGTAACTGTGCAACAGGTAGAGGAGGTATTTTGAAGTTTCTTCCCCTTGCCTACATATTATATTATAATACAGTATATATATGTGTGTGTGTGTGTGTGTGTGTGTGGAAAAGACTATTTTTCATCTCCAATACAGCTGAATTCAATGGGTAGCAGATTTAATTTCCTAAAAACGAAAAACAGCTGAAAATTGAAATTGTATATTGACAACACCAGTTGAAATTTTTTTTTGATAGTAAATATCTAAACTGAAAATTGAGATGAGCAGCGGTTTGATAGCTGCTAATTTTTTTAAACAAATATAAGCCACATATGATGCTATTAATATACCAATATTTAAACACCATGTATATGTGATGCACCCAGAATCTGCCATATATAAAGAAATGAATGCCAAAATAAAATGTATGCATTCACAAACTGATCATTTTTCAATAAAACATTTTATGAAATTATATATATATATAGATATAGATATATATATAGATATATATATATATATATATATATATATATATATATATATATATATATATATATATATATATATATATATAATGAGGACTTTGAATAGCGCCAAATTTTTAGAAGCTCTATCCGCTTTACAATATTTATAATGATATGTCTACAGAAAAACAGAAACAAAGAAACTGCATTAAACATGAAAGTGTTGAAAATATTTAAGGAAGGAAACATTATTCGGTCTTTAAGTTTGTTCTTGCAGTCAAGAAAGGTGCGTTTTAAGAGCACTCATGAAAGAGATCAATGTGTCTTTGTGTATAATTTCAAGGGCAATACATTCCACGTTGATGGGCCCTGGTATGCAAAAGAACATTGTCCATATGACTTCATTTTCATAGTGGGAATAATGAGTATACGCTTGTCAGAAGAGGAATGTAAGCATCTTGCTGGAGTTTCTGGAGTAGATATGTGAGACGAACCAGACAGAATTGAGTTAAAATAGTCCAGTCTTGAAAGTACAAATGAATACACAAGTGTTTTAGCTGCATCATCGCTGAAAGATATTTGCGACTAGAGCTGATGCGTCTCAGATCAAGATATACAGCCTTGCATATGTTCATGACATGTTGGTACAGTGTGAGTACTGTCTCCATTAACACCTAGGTTCCGCACTGACTGCATACATTTAATGTTGGTGGTGCTGATATTTATTGTTTTAGGTACAGGATGTGAATTAGAAATTCTTTCTGTTGTGATCAGAAACGTCTCAGTTTTATCATCATTC
This sequence comes from Unio delphinus, assembly GCA_029339505.1. NCBI lineage: Eukaryota > Metazoa > Mollusca > Bivalvia > Unionida > Unionidae > Unio > Unio delphinus. The sequence goes on from JAQISU010000096.1 coordinate 3,727,274, forward strand.
ATCTGCAGCTTGTTACATATCATCCATGATTTCACATCAGAAATGCACCTCTCTTCTCCTTGGATGGTAGCATCAAATTCATTTGGGTGCCTAGACTTGTATATTTGCGTGTCATCAGCGTACAATTGGTGAGACACTGGGTGATGATATATGACAATTGAGAGCGGCTGAGTGTATAGAATGAAGTGAACAGGTACCCCTTTGGAACACCACAACATAGATAGATCAACTTCGCTGGATTGTATTCCATTTGAAGACACAAATTGTGTCGTGTTGACTAAGTAGGATTAATGCCAATGTAAAACTATTGTGAATGCCAAATACATGCTAGACATGGGGAAGTAATAGGTCATGGTCTATTATGTCAAAGTCTGCAGACAAATCAAGTAGGGTGAGGACTGTAATCATACCGCTATCGAAAGCAGAGAAATTGGCATTAAATGCTTGCAGAACAGTACTTTAAGTAAAAACATACATACGTACGTACGTACGTACGTACGTACGTACGTACGTACGTACATACATACATACATACATACATACATACATACATACATACATACATACATACATTTATTATTATTATTATTATTATTATTATTATTATTATTATTATTATTATTATTATTGAACTCTATATTAGAAGCTGTTCTTCTAGGGTCTAGGGTTCAGATGTTTGTTAATGTCTATGTTGAGCTTCACACAGTGGGTGGTCGCCTACCGAGTAATACGTATGAGCTGCTGCCCTATCATGGGCAACCCTTTTATACAACACATTCTCTCTATGACGACGAAAGTCTCCAAATAAAACTATTTTCTTAAAAGCATTCTAGAGAATTGAAATTTTGTTTTGTCTTTGAAACCTAATATTTTTCGATACAAATACATAAAGTCTTAATTGATTTTTCAAAAGAAGAAGAATTTACACTGCTACCATATTCAGCACAGTTCGGGCAATTATTATCGTATCACCGCGTGTTAAATATAAATTAAATATATACTCTTCTATACTCTGCAAATAAAAGTATTACTTGACAGTTTCATAATGCGTATAGATTTAAAATTTTCGAATATTATATCATTTCATAAATAAACAAACTGGAGACATGCTAACCCCACACCGACCGGTTTAAACTATGCTTCGATGGCAGCAACTGTTTAATTTCATTTGTCCGCGGTGTCTCTCATATTCAGAGCCAACCCAACCATAACATGATATTAAATAAGTTTGAAACGTTTTGAACAAGTGCCCATTTTATCTACTTCCTGAGGTCCAGTGTACAAAATTACCTTAAAAAGAGCACAGTGTCTTTCACACAACGGTACGCAGCGACGTGTTTACAGTTAAAGTATTTTCGTACAAATCACTCACGTCACAAATGGACGGCAAATCCTTTGAAAAAGATGAGGAATCAGATAAAAACACTACTTAAAAAAGCTAACAAAACTTGATATCAGAGTTCAATAAAAATGAATCAGATAAGTGCATTAAGTGGCATGGCGAGTCTCATGGAAAATTAAACAAAATACATGTCAAACCCTTTAATGATTATATATTGCTTATCACACGCTTGCGCAGTACTACGTTTGAATGAATGACATTTAGGTTGTTAAATACTTGTACATTATCAAGAAAACAAGTTAATTGGTTTATAATCTACCAAAGAAAGTTAATTTTGTTTATGATATAGCAAAGTAGGTTCGATTTCATTATACACTCAGACCACATAAGTACAAAGAAATAGTTATCTCTAAAAACATCATAAGTGAGAACTGAGATTCCATCGTATAGGTGTGTGTTTCTCATGACTGTATTTCACTTTGAATGACCTTTTGGTTTTTAAAAGGGATATTTATCTGCCCACATGCTCCATTTAAATTTAATTATGTAGAGATTATTTTAATGTACAAGTAATAATTAGGACCAAATATTTATATCGGTTTGTCATTTACTGAATTTTTCTTTATTGATATTAAAACGTGGGAAATGTATTGATAATCCTGATTACAAAGTCAGGAAAAGAATTCTTTAAGTATTTCAATACCATTTGGTTTTTTTCGATTTTTTTTCCAAATAAAATTTATGCAGAAGCTAATAAAAAGTCTACTTGCAACATCGCATAATGCAAATGCAACTTTTAAAATTAATATAAGCACACGTGAATATTGTAACTATTTTAGATTGTTCTTTTTTAAAGTTATATTTGTCCACAACTCTTCGCTGCTCTTGACAAAAACATTAATCCAGACAAAATGAGCTTAGTACAAAACTTGCTGCTATGAATGTGAGGTTGGGTTGAACTTAATCGATAATTTTAATGTGTGTGTGTGTGTGTGTGTGTGTGTGTGTGTGTGTGTGTGTGTGTGTGTGTGTGTGTTTGTGTGTGTGCACAAAAGTGGTAAAATATCTTTTGTTTTAAATTTTGTATCTGATCTCAGCTTATTGTATTACATAACGTTTCGTTCTATTACAACCTGTCCTTCGTTTCACAACGGCTTTGAATTTGTACAAGTGAAAATCTGTATTTGAATCTTTACAAATAAATCAAATATATTATTTGTGTGGAAAGAATGACTTAAGGAAATTAACATCTTTCTGAGAAATCACGTCAGAACGTATTATCAAAGTTGGCATCTAAATGCATTACATTCGCTGGGCTCTAACATTATTATATTCAACCAATGAAGATATTTAAATGAAAATTAAAGAATTGTGGAGTGGAATTCGTTATCCAGCGATAGACCTTTGAACTTCCGATCGAGCGGTTGTGGGTTCAATCACCGCTTGTTGAATGTTATTTATCCTTGATCAAGTTATTAAACCATATAGCTTATTACTGGATCTACATAAGAAATCCGCAAGTATTGATTAATATCACATGTAAGAACTTTCTTCGAAATCGATGTAAAATTAATATTTTGAACAAAGCCTGAACAAATGACAATGTCACATGTTAGGTACTTAGGACGAACTTGGCGAAGTATAAACTAGTTCGGAGTCGATTATTCGTCGGATAAACGAGGATACGTTTCGTCATGTAATTTTCATTTTCATTCCCAATCAATGGATACTTTTTTTATATAGTGATGTATTTTTGTTGCTAACAACATTTATATAATTGTTTTATATTCAGTTTACCTGGATAAGTTACTTATGTAGCTTTTAAAACATAATTGTGTTTATTATACGTATTGATTGTAATTCTTGAACCGGTTGATATACATGAATTGTGATTGGTACGAATGGACGTACATCAGAATTAATTTTACTATATGTTCTCTAAATTTATTTCTCAGTAATGATCTTTCCACTGTGTGACAATCAATACAAATCATATGTTAATCTAAAATACCTCCAAAGATGACTTCACGGTCAAGTTCTTGTCAAACGTTCATCGGCATTTCTTTTTAGAGGCTGCGCTTTAAACAGAGTATCATGTAAGCAGAGCACAGATTTCACTTCCGGATCACCACCACGGCCTTCTTACTCAATGTGCACTGTCGCCGAAATAAACACAGACAACCACTCTCTTAGCTCAGATTCTCAAAGAATAAACAATTACGTTTAATCCCTACCAAAATGCTTTAATATAACTCTTGTATCACCGCCAAAATGAGAGAGGAAAAAATTATTTAAAAATAGACTAGAATTACATCGCGATCATATGTTCGGCTGAACTTCAGCGCCCTGTGTCCAAAATAACGGTCAAAATGTGAATCAAAAGTCAAATACTGTCAGTGTCATAACTCTTTAACTGGTTTTTGTATTTCAATAATACCTTGGTTCCTAATATTAACAGTAATATTAACCAGAGTCATTAAACTTTGTTAAAAGTTCTTATAGTTCACCGTATGCTTAATTTTCGATCAATATGAACTAAAGTTATTTCCGGAACACTATTCTCCTTTCTTGCAATATTGCTAATGCTTACAGAGTTGTGGGCTTTTAGCACCATGTAGCTTTCTTGAACACCACGTAGTATTGATGTTTAATCCAATTTTGAATCAGACTTCATTGCAACGTAAAAATTTATTTATATTCTCTACTGTAACTGTATATATACAACCGTTTTGACATATGTTTTGTCTACGATTGCCGTTTTCAATCCTGTCAACACCATATACATTTCATTCTCATTCAATCTTTAACAAAGTTAGCAGCAACTTGAAATACACAATGAACAAGAAAGGTATTTATTTCCCATATTAACCGGCCATGGCATAAGCCCTAGAGGCAAGGCTAATAGACTTAACAATTAACGAGTGATGTACGAACGAACAGGTGGACGCATATTGCCTTTGGGCATTATGATAATCTTTGTAACCAAGGTATCAAGTTTAATCAGGGACATCGGCCGGTTGTTTTCCCAAGCAATATTTTTAGATGGCGCTGCAAGCATATACTATGGTCATTGTCCACAATGCTTTTGATCTTATCTTTGTGCAGTAAGCTTTGTTACCATGTAAGGCGTGGCGGAGCAGGATATAAACAGCGGTCATCACCAAGTAAATTTAGCTACGTTTGCAAACAACATTTTACCGATGACGACTACGAAAATGTAACCTATCATGGTAGGTTTATTTTTTTTATATCTCTTATCGTTGTATTTAGATTTAAACAACAGTTATCACCATAAACACGAAGTAGTGACAACAACAACATTATCATCATCAACAACAACAACAACAATAATAATAATAATAATAATAATAATAATAATAATAATAATAATAAGTAGAAGAAGAAAAATGACAACAACAACAAATTGTTTGTTTGATTAGGATTTTTAACAAAACTGTAACAAGTTTTCAGTCATATCGCTAAGGCGTCTGCAGTTATGCCGTTTGTAGTGATGTCTAGCACTGGGGCATCATGTAGCACACATGTAGCATGATGTCCCACCCAGTCACATTATTCTGACACCAGGCCTACAGAGTCATATCACTAACCTCTTAATGTAGAGCGTCAAGCGAGGCATCTGTCTGTACCATTTTTGTAAGTCTTTGGTATGACTCGGCCTGGGATCGAACCCACAACCTCCACCTCCGAAGGGGACACTCTAACCACTGGGCCACCGGAGCAGTTACGACAGATAGCGTAAATGTTACAAAATTATCGAGATTATTTGCGATATTAATAATAATAAGAAGAAGAAGAAGAAGAAGAATTGCCAGTGCAATTAGGTCAAAACTACGTGGATTTTTTGTAATAATAATAATAATAATAATAATAATAATAATAATAATAATAATCAGAAGAAGATGAAGAATAGCAAGTGCAATTAGCTCAAAACGACATGGATTTTTTTGCAATACTACTACTACTACTACTAATAATAATAATAAAAACAACAACAACAATAATAATCAGAAGAAAAATAGCAAGTGCAATTAGGTCAAAGCTACCTGGATTAGTTGCGATAATAATAATAATAATAATAATAATAATAATAATAATAATAATAATAACAATAATAATAATAATATTATTATTATTATTATTATTATTATTATTATTATTATTATTATTATTATTATTATTATTATTATAAGTATTATTAAATTGTACTTTGTTTAAATTTAGGTAACAAGGTCATGGTAACTGCTTTTTCATTGGGGCATGACAAGCATTTTCAGAAAGTCTCAACATAGACAAAGTAAACCAGATTTGCAAATGACCTACTCGACTAAATCTTCTCCTTCAACATTAGGCGAAAGTAAATGAGCGATGCCCCCATTATTAAGATTTGTCCATATCTTGCAGATGCAGCAGAGTTTGGTGAGCGAATCAGTATGGAACGCCAGAGCTGTCTTAAGATGACAATTCGTATTATATGATGTGGAAACCTCTTTTATTATGTGCTTTCGTCCTTATATGATGTGCAAACTTCGTTATATGCGGTGCTTTCGTCCTTATATGATGTGCAAGCCTCTTTATATGCTGTGCTTTCGTCCTTATATGATGTGCAAGCTTCTTTATATGCTGTGCTTTTGAACTTATATGATGTGCAAGCTTCTTTATATGCTGTGCTTTTGAACTTATATGATGTGCAAGCTTCTTTATATGCTGTGCTTTCGTCCTTATATGATGTGCAAGATTCATTATATGCTGTGCTTTCGTCTTTATATGATGTGCAAGCTTCTTTATATGCTGTGCTTTCGTCCTTATATGATGTGCAAGCTTCTTTATATGCTGTGCTTTCGTCTTTATATGATGTGCAAGCTTCTTTATATGCTGTGCTTTCGTCTTTATATGATGTGCAAGCTTCTTTATATGCTGTGCTTTCGTCCTTATATGATGTGCAAGCTTCTTTATATGCTGTGCTTTTGAACTTATATGATGTGCAAGCTTCTTTATATGCTGTGCTTTCGTCTTTATATGATGTGCAAGCTTCTTTATATGCTGTGCTTTCGTCCTTATATGATGTGCAAGCTTCTTTATATGCTGTGCTTTCGTCCTTATATGATGTGCAAGATTCTTTATATGCTGTGATTTCGTCCTTATATGATGTGCAAACTTCTTTATATGCTGTGCTTTCGTCCTTATATGATGTGCAAGCTTCTTTATATGCTGTGCTTTTGAACTTATATGATGTGCAAGCTTCTTTATATGCTGTGATTTCGTCCTTATATGATGTGCAAGATTCATTATATGCTGTGCTTTCGTCCTTATATGATGTGCAAGCTTCTTTATATGCTGTGCTTTCGTCCTTATATGATGTGCAAGATTCATTATATGCTGTGCTTTCGTCTTTATATGATGTGCAAGCTTCTTTATATGCTGTGCTTTCGTCCTTATATGATGTGCAAACTTCTTTATATGATGTGCTTTTGTACTTATATGATGTGCAAACTTCTTTATATGCTGTGCTTTCGTCCTTATATGATGTGCAAGCTTCTTTATATGCTGTGCTTTTGAACTTATATGATGTGCAAGCTTCTTTATATGCTGTGCTTTTGAACTTATATGATGTGCAAGCTTCTTTATATGCTGTGATTTCGTCCTTATATGATGTGCAAGATTCATTATATGCTGTGCTTTCGTCCTTATATGACGTGCAAGCTTCTTTATATGCTGTGATTTCGTCCTTATATGATGTGCAAGCTTCTTTATATGCTGTTATTTCGTCCTTATATGATGTGCAAGCTTCTTTATATGCTGTGCTTTTGAACTTATATGATGTGCAAGCTTCTTTATATGCTGTGATTTCGTCCTTATATGATGTGCAAACTTCTTTATATGCTGTGCTTTCGTCCTTATATGATGTGCAAGCTTCTTTATATGCTGTGCTTTTGAACTTATATGATGTGCAAGCTTCTTTATATGCTGTGCTTTTGAACTTATATGATGTGCAAGCTTCTTTATATGCTGTGATTTCGTCCTTATATGATGTGCAAGATTCATTATATGCTGTGCTTTCGTCTTTATATGATGTGCAAGCTTCTTTATATGCTGTGCTTTCGTCCTTATATGATGTGCAAGATTCATTATATGCTGTGCTTTCGTCTTTATATGATGTGCAAGCTTCTTTATATGCTGTGCTTTCGTCCTTATATGATGTGCAAACTTCTTTATATGATGTGCTTTTGTACTTATATGATGTGCAAACTTCTTTACATGCTGTGCTTTCATACTTATATGACGTGCAAACTTCTGTATATGATGTGCCTTTGTACTTATATGATGTGCAAACTTCTTTACACGCTGTGCTTTCATACTTATATGACGTGCAAACTTCTGTATATGATGTACTTTCGTTCTGATATGATGCGCAATCTTCTTTACATGAAATTTCTTTATGAGAGTCAAAAAACGGTACTTTTCCAGGATCGCGAATAGGCCAAACAGTCCTTCATCAACAGTAATTTAGTCGACTCTGTTATCATCACCCAGTCAAATAGATTATACACAACTTCTAATCTATACAGTTATCGCCACCAGTTTATGTAATCAGATTTATAAACACGAAGAAAAACGTCTTTGTGGAATCATTCTAGAGACAGACAGACAGACAGACAGTTTATAATGACGAAGGTATCCTGGTACTGATAATATTTATCGCAAAATATATTCTTAATGAATGTCATTTACTAGCATAGCGATCTTTGGTTAACAGAGATCGTTGTTTAATATTGGACATGGGGAGACGTGACCTTTGTGTGAAAATCTTTTAAGTATGACTAACATATTGCTTTCAGTGACCCATGTACTAGCAACAATATTAGTGAACATATAACCTTTTGAGCATGTGAAGATTTTATATCATTTTTACGTCTGTGTTTATTTCTTCGGCTTAAATATACTTTGTTTTTGTGGCACCTAAATGTCTTAAGTAATGACAGTTCTGCGACTCTTTATATTTTTCTTTGTTGATAGTGTAACCAGATTTGTACCCACTAGAGGTGCCCGCAGAAATATTTAATTAAGAGAATTCGGTATTAATTTATTTTACGAGTACTACGTATATTTTGAATTAATCATGAATAGCTTTAGAATGATTTGGACATATCTAAGAAATAAATTAACCTTCATTTAGTGTAAATGATAAAAGAAAGCAGCTAGGTGTAAGACATTTAGCCATGTCAATAAGGACCTACTGTTGACTGTTTTGAAAATAAAAATAATGGTAGTTGCACGTTAAAGGCAATTAAACACTTTTGATTCACTTCTAACCAGTCGCAATGTTTACACCTTTGACTAAATTTAACTAAATTTTCCTACGCTTTACCTCAAAACTTGATATGTTAATACGGTGTTCCATAAATATCACTCTGTCAAAATATGACCAATGACCAAGGTCGCTACGAAGTTTGAGGACAATGGATCAAGCGATTCAAAAGTGTTTGATCGGAAAATAAATTGTTCAAGTAAATGTCACCATGTCATTTTCTTTGACCGACTGATCCCCTAATTTAATATGACAAAAGTCCCTTCAAGGCTTAAGGACCCAGTCGCTCAGCCGTTATTGAAATCAAACCATCTTTTAAACCGTTGAGCAACTGACTCCAGAATCAACAGGGGTCACCTACGGATCATGAACAATATCTCTACAAAGTTTTAGAACAATGGACGCAGGTGTTCAAAGGTTGTTACTCAGAAATCCAATTTACTGATCATGACCAATGCTCATTTGAAGTCTGTGGATAGTGGGACAAGCATTTTACAAGTTATTAATAAGAAACGAAAAGTGTGTCGCAAACGACAACCCCTGACAAAGTGATCCATGTGTGTAATGATGTATATTGCAGGCGACACAAACACACCTGCGATTCAATGACTTAGAGCTGTAAAGGTAAAAGGGTGCATTTGTGTCGTGAAATAACTGAAACACACGTGAATTTTTCGATATTATACTTGACCGCTCAAAGATATTATAAGTAAGTTTAAAATCAGTATAACACATCTTTAATAAAATTGTGTTATAGTCGACTTTGTAGTTTATCTAAAGCCACTTCTTGAGTAAATATATAGCACACACAGATACATTATAAGATTATTATGTAAATATATGCACGTAATATCACTATTTAAGTGATATTCAAGTTCATATAAATATAACACACCAACATATAAGTTTTACATACTTTACTGCATGTAATTAAAGTACGATCGTTATCGAGAAAATGGATTGAAATGTATGTTTTCATGTTTTCTTTTGGGATTAGGCGCCTATTATCTGGTGAAGATGTGTTGATGGTTAGAAATTCCGACTCAGAACTTTTCGTTCCATTTTTTGGGGACGGTCTTGCCAAGACGTGTGTACGGTCGTAATGTAAAAGTCTCTTGAGTTCATCAATACACTATTGTTGATAGCTATTATTACATTAGCCACAGCCAAAATACTCTTCTGAAATTAGTTGTAGGGAATTTTACTAAACGTAATGCATCGACTTTCTTTATCACTTTCTACAAGATAATTCTTAGATATTAAAATTGAAATTGAATGTCGTTTAACGGCTCATCAACACATTATAGTTTCTTTCATGTCACCCCAGAGAGAGAGAGAGAGAGAGAGAGAGAGAGAGAGAGACTACAATCAGTGGAAAGCATCCTCTGTTAAAGCTCGTATAATTTTAAATTATAGTGACTTCCAGAAGACTGTGCTAATTATATTTTTTGGTCTCCACTAGAGTTACAAATGTTGAAAAGCTCCACTATTATTGTATCGTCTTCAGATGCTGTGAATTGCATATAGCATGCAATAGTAAAATTAAATATATGGAGGAGCTACTGAGGAAAGCAGAAACAGAATGGAAAGAGACGGAAAGGAAACTGCAAGATTTGAATATAAATAAATAAACATGGAGAAATTTGGATTGAACAGATTTACAGATGACGATGAAATGATAGAATTATACACTGGTTTTCCCCACATATGAGGTTTTCATAACCTTCTTCAATAGCATCACATCTACTGCCATTAGAATGAAGAGCTTATATTACAGCACCAGGAATGACATCAACATCAGGAGACGGAAAAAAGCAATGGACCCAGTGAATGAACTTTTCGTGTTTTTGTGTAGATTGAGATGTGGATTTCCGGTTGAAGATATGTCTGTTCGATATAATATTCACAGGTCTGCTGGAAGTCGGAATAAAATCATGTTGACAAATTATTTCTATTTCTTACTGGAAAGTATAAATATTTCGCCAAAAGTCATGAGCAGATTCAAGCAAATACGTCTCTCGAGTTTCAGCTGTCCTACCTAGGTACCAGAATTATTATTGACTGCACATATAAATTTACAGAAAGACCATTATATCTAGTGCTTGCATCAAAGACTTTTTCAAACTACAAACTCACAACACCTGGAAAGGTTTAGTAAAGATAGCTGCAAATAGTGCAATCACATTTGTATCTTACTTATACTCGAGATGCACGAGTGATGTGGATATCACAAAGATGTCGTGGCTTAAAGATTTGTTAGAACCAGGAGACAAAATTATGGCAGTTAAAGGTTTTGTTTTACACAAAGTTTTCAAAGGTACTGGTCTTTCCATTACAACATCACACTTTCTGTTTAGTGATGGGCAGTTCACAGCTTCCCAGGTGGAGGACCATCAAAACATTGCAAGCCTGAGGATTCATGTGGAAAGATACATTAAGAGGGTGAAAGAATACAAGTTATCACAGTCTGTGGTTGTCACAGGATGAAGCTGGGTTGGGACTGGATTAGTGAAGACACCGAAAGCAACTGGGTTAATAAGATGTTTATTTATAAACGCAGTTTATATGTAAAATAAATCTGACACCATTATAAACAAAAGATAAGGAAAAATTAAAAGGTTCCTAACATGGAACTATAAACAACAAGTAACTCAATCAACAAATACAAATATATGTATGAATTTACAACTGTATATAGCTCTAATAACGAGACAGATGTAAATGCCTGTAAGTTTAGTTATATCGTTCAAATAACGACTTACCAAAGTAAAGGCATGTATGTTATGATTTTATCGTTCATGTAACGATTTAGCAATGTAAAGCTGAAATTATGAATTTATGAATTTATCGTTCATGTAACGATTTAGCAATGTAAATATGAAATTATGAATTATGAATTTATCGTTCAAATAACGAAGTTGATACATAAATGTGAAATATTTGCTCAGATGGTAATAGCAAAAATATGGAACACGTATTTCATAACTATCGTGGCGTCCACTTGACGTCCAAGACGCATCTCCGGTTCCACCCGCTCGTCAATGGTCACGGAATCGCCACGCATGGTCTACTCCTCCCTGTCTGTTTGAAGGATCCCTCGAGAGCCCTTACATTCAACACAGACCCGATGGTCTCGAAGCCTTGGTCTCTCGCATCGAGAACACAAGTACACTCTTCCGAACGTCACCAGCGTATACATCACAAGAAACCACACAGTTCTGCGACTTCACATCACCCAATTATATAGAATGCATATATATATATATATATATATATATATATATATATATATATATATATATATATATATATATAACGCAGCATGCACAAGGGCAGCATACACAAGGAACCATACACAACACGGGCACACACGGCACTACACACGGGCACTATACACATGGCACCAAAAACGGCACCAAAACACGGGCACCACACAAAAGGCACACACGGCAGCCCAACACGGGCACCACACACGGCACCACACACGAGCAGTTCTTAAGATGAAGGTTCACTTCTTAAAGTTGAAAGCTTTCTGACAAGACTGACCGATATGCGCAGCTAGGTACTTAGACTTTTAAACTGCAGGCATTTTGCACATGCAGCATGATCTGAGTTTCCCTCAATGTTTCGAAATAACAAGAGCCGATATTTATAAACCACCCTCGGTGACGCTGTACGTGGCAGTGAAACCCGAGTACATTTCTAACAATATATACATAATGATACCAGTCATACACAATTCCGTGACATTGGTGCCTTTGACAATTTCTTGGTCAATAAATCAGTTGTGGACAGCAGCAAATGTACAGACTTTGTTCAACCGACCACTAATTAAACAAAAGAAATGACATTTTGTGACATGGAAGTATCATGTAGAACTTGTGAATAAAACAAAGGTACTGAGACATTATGAAAGTACCACAAATGTTTCATTTTATTGACATTTCAATAGTTTATTGTTAGACCTTAAAATCATGCCACATTTCATTGGCATTTTGTCATGCAAGTATCTTTTAGATGTGTGAATCTAGTTTATTTTATTAATATTTCAGTAATGTACAGTTATTTAAACACTTTAAGTAAAATTGTGCCATATTTCATTGACATCTTGATATTCATGCAAATACCTTTGGTAAGATGTGTGTGTGTGTCGATATATATATATATATATATATATATATATATATATATATATATATATATATATATATATATATATATATATATATATATATATATATATATATATATATATATATATATATATATATATATATATATATATATATATATTTATGTATTTATTTATTTATTTATTTATATATACTCAAAGAGTTCATGTGAAAATGATACGCAATTTTATAATGCATGTATGGGTGACTGTTCCGGCCTATATACTTATATAGTAAGTAAAACCAGCAAAGCTGAATTTTAAATTGACAATTTATGTAAATAGATTTTAAAAGCAGTGCCACCAAGTCCACATTGAGGATACATAGGAATCCGCGAACCGGCCCAACTCCAACTATCGAATAGATTCCTATGGTAATTTAATGTTCTCAAAGGGTATATCTCCAAGTTTATGTACACATCCGAAGGACGAAGCTAAAACAATGTGTCTTGACCATGAACACACTGAACAAGCTCAGTGTCACCAGAGAGGCTTGAACCTGGGTTGTCCGGTTTCAAGTCCACCGCGCTATCCTCTGAGCCACTTTAGCCTCCTTGATATTATAATTATACAAAGATGCTATATACTGTAATAATCTTTGTGTCATCGTAACCAAATATATTCGTAAAATATCACACTACCTAATAAAGTATCACAATAAAGTATCACACTACCTAATAAAGTATCACACTACCTAATAAAGTATCACACTACCTAATAAAGTATCACAATAGAATATTACACTACCTAATAAAGTATCACAATAAAGTATTACACTACCTAATAAAGTATCACAATAAAGTATCACACTACCTAATAAAGTATCACACTACCTAATACTTTAGTAACAAACTGTATAGTTTTCTAATGATATCATAATATAGCCCACTACAATTATCTAATAAAAAGTCCTATAAGTGTTCCCAGTGTACATCACTATGTGTGAGAGTCACGTCACTGTAGCTTCCACCCCATTACAAGCACCGTGGACTCAAGTGGTCTCCAGTAACAACCCCATTTTCATCAAACTTCACAAGATGGCTGTAGGTAACTTATTTCATTTGTCCGTGACATCTCTAATATATCTGAGCATATATGTAAATTGAATATAAGAAATAACAAAATTTAATTATGGTTTTCTGGAAATGAGAATTTACTACATAAGAGCAATGCGTAAACAATAAGATTTTGTAACAGATTGTCAAATGTATTGCAAATGGCTTCAAAACGACAGATATTGTGTAACAAAATCTTGCGCATCGAAATGTACATAGTGAATAATTACAACCGAAATTCACTGATTAAAAGACCAGCGAAGAATCAGATCACGTAAAATTTGTGGATATGTATCCTATTGTACAATGGTTTTTGAATGATCCATTTGATATATTGTTTAAAATATACTTATAAGACATGATTTCCTCTCAAGATCAAAGAAAGCACGACAACTGATTGTAACGTACTTAGAACGAAATGAGTTTGATAAGAGCAACAAGAAGCATGGGTGTGTCTTTTGGGTGTGAACAAAATTATTTTAAAACCTTTTAGTAAATTCCATGGTTTATCACGAACAGGTGCGCTCTAAAGTGCATTAAGAATAAATTCGTCTGAATGTATTACATCGCAAATCTTGTTTATCAAGAAAAGTCAATTTTGTTTATTATTTGACAAAGAAGGTTTATCTTAATATACACGTAAACAGCGAAATTAACAAATGTGAGCAAATGAATATTTCGGTTTTAAAGGTGTTACAATTTATTCAAGCAACATTATTTCAACAAAGAACGAGATTACGTATCTGTTCATATATAAGTAAACATTTATCCTCTACAAGAAACATCAAAGACGCGCCATTTTTAAAATTGATATCCCCTCGCATAAACATGCTTATTTTGGTCATATTTCACTCTGCATTGCATTCGGAAGCTTAAAGACTACTGGCTTGCCTTCATCCACCAATTAAGCTCCGCTTCTATAAGATCACTTTATAGTAACAGCGAAAATTGGGACAGACAATTTTCTTGAATTTCGGACGATATTAGTTTGACATTAATGAGTTCAAGCTTTTAAAAATAATAAATAAGGTAATGTTAGGCGCCACATGCATACAACTTTGAAGGAAACATACTTCTATGTTTCAGTATGATTTTTGTTTGTTTTAGTTTAAACAAATTCAAGCAAATCTTTGTGAACCAAGCATTTACTTTCCATATGGAATAATACAAATGCAAGCTTTAATAATTTAAAATAGCGCACATGAAATGTTTTACAGTTCCGTCAGTTGTAGCTCACTTTGCAAGAGAGAATGATTCATGGAACCCAACATGGTTTGAACTTCTCGAAGACATGCAATTAAGTTGAATACGGACAAGGTCGATTGTGGAATACCAAGTATAAATTCAACGATGTTATTTCTGTGGCTATGGTTGCGTGTTATCTGGGAAATTTTCTTGGCTTCGGAGAATGTTCTGTTTATTTTTAAAGATTTGGACATCGCACAAGGTATCGATAAATGGACCACTACCCGATTTTGATCTAACCGGATTCGCTCGTATTGTATCATTCGAGTTTGCTTAGATTCTTCATCCCATTGGTTAGATTTGGTTTGGTAGGCAATTTTCAGAAAAAAAGCTATGCAACAAAAGTTTTATTACAATATATGGTTGATTGTTAAATCATGATATCGCTGATTGTAAGTGGGGCAAAAAATCATGTCATAAGCAGACCGAAGTTTGGTTACCACTAGATGATGATAAAACCGCAAAAGATCTCGACAGCAGAATAATCGGTAAATGTACTCAAGGTGGGTCATATGATCACAAACGACATTATACACGACTAATTCTAGATAATGCTGACGATGATTTTATAATCGCTGATGCAACAAAGAGAAATATATTTGTAAGTCGAGAAAATGCTTTCTTGTCTAACGGAACACGGTTAGGTACAATTGTTGGCTATATCGATGATAATATCGCCTCAGAATACACATCTTAGATTGTCAATGCTCGCTTATGTTTCTATAAACTTGCTATCGATGATAAATAGATTGCCGACTACTGCAGTCAGAGTTGCAACGGATTCATTTTATATCGAAAAATATAAAGAATTAGTACTCGTTTTGCAAGTACTGATGCACCGTGGGTTTCGTCGAGAATACAAAACATATGTTCTATAATTATTCTGAATCCGCAGATGTTGAAATCAAAGATACTTACCTGATAACATCAGGCAAAAATAATCAGATATCAGAATTATCGTCTGCGCCATATATATCCGATCCAGTATCCAGATGTTACCTGGTGGATGTGGTTAAACAACTCCAGTTATTGAATTATTTAGACAGAGTTCGAATGATATGATTTTTTGAACACATACACAATGGCTTGCAAGAGAAATTAAACGAGGAATGCGAATATGTACTTATCACAGCTATTTTTAGGTATAAGGATGATAAATCGACCCCTAAACGAAAGGGTGAGAAATACATACCTTAAAAAAAGAATTTGGGATGAAATATGCACCATTTCATTTGATACGTTACCGCTCTAGTGGCCTAATGGTTAGAGGGTCCGCCGCGTACGCGGGAGGTCGTGAGTTCGATGTCCGGCCGAGTCATACGAAAGACTTTAGAAAATGGCACTAACAGCTGCCTCGCTTGGCGCTCAGCATTAAATGGTTAGTGTTAGGACTGGTCGTCCTGGTGTCAGGATAATCTGACTGGGTCAACCACCACCATTTCTTTAATTATATCCGCACGAATGGTTAAAAAATGTGTGTAGATTATTAATGGTTAAAAAGAGTGTGTGGAAGAGACAACAATGATCATAGAGCGCTTGATCCAGAATTAAGAGAATTTAAGAAATTAATCAGATTACAATCGAATAAAATTCAGTTTACAATTATGCACCAAATAATGACAAACACTTTCATAAATGATTTTTGGAATAAATGGAGACCAAACGAATTGATAATGGCAAGTAGAAAGATAATTCGTGATACACTTCAGCAGCAATTACATAAGAAACAGTTTTCAGAATAACTCAGCTGCCGAGGTTCATTGTAACTTGCACTGACACCAACAACAAAATTGTTAGTGATGATATAGTAAGAAGAAAAAAACTAGCTAATTATAAACATAGTGACAAAAAAATAATCGCGACTTTGATATTGATGCTAAATTTTTATAATGATGATGAAACAACAGCAAAATAATCATTGTTCGAGCTCTAATATAGTAATTTTGTAGCAGTGTTCAAATAATTATCCAAGACAATTTACTGTAGATAGAAAAGATAGAGTCTTGGTGATACACGAGAAAATGTGATGCTGACCTGTCTTGAATGTAATAGACGTCTAGGTACTAGTTAAGTGATCAGGTGGTTATTGTGTATCTTTGGGTATTGTAATTTTTCACGTAGAAATCCACGTTGAGGAGCAGTTGAATCTAATCTATAGCTTGCAGGTCTACCTGTAGATCTTACCACGCTGAAAATTGTATGTGTAGTAATACTCCAAATAGGATGAGTCGCTCTTTTTTATTACCTAAAGTTCACATAGCTCATACAAGTATCTTACGAAAACGTTACCTAATACTGGTTGTTCAGAAACATCATGTTGTGTAGGCATATATTCTTTTGAATTGCATTAATATCTTTTATAGAATTTGATTGCGTAATTTCATTGTTTAATGCATTTATCACACTTGGTAATCCAACAACACATTATCGAAATGTTACATCTTTCTGAATTATTTCCTTCGTGTATTGATATCCAAATAACCGCTCAGCATCAGTTCGATTAGTTCCTTCAACGATTGCCTGAACCACTGTTGCTGCCTTTGTTGATAACGGCTCTCCTTCTTTATATCTACTTGCAACGTCCCGGACAGTAGATGCGTATTTGTAAGTTATTTCACGTCTGCTAATTTGGATTTTATCGTGTGTTAAAAATAAAATATCCGCTTGATGAAATTCATAATAAACGCTGACATCAAAATGTGCGTCCTGAATTCCTTTAGTAGATAGCGATAGATACATTAGCCATATTTCCTGTCGTGCTAACCACGCTGCAGCAACAGAACGTTCGACACCAGCTGCATAAGCAAGTTTACTTTTAAAAGCTACGTCATGAACGTAACATGCTTTATCAATTTCATTTATTGAATATTCATAAGGTTTTGGTTGATCTCATTCATCAAATCGAATATCAAGTCGAGTTCCATGACCGCAATAATTATATCCAGGAAGATGTTTTTCTCCTGGGTATTTAGCCCAAGGAGTTCCTGAAAGTGTAGACATTAATGTAGCAATATCACCACCATCTTTACGCTGAATTTTAGGTATAAAAAAGAAACTTTTCTCTTCCCACATACAGAACATTTTCCACCATATGCTATTTTTCTATTTTATGTTGTAACTGTGGCTAAATCAGTATTTGGAGTTTTAACTCAGCAACGTAAAGAACATAAATCCATATGATTATAATATTAATATAATTGATTTTTCAGCGACACAAAAGCATGAACCAGTAAAACATCACACAGCATAACCAAATTATGTCCGGATGATCATCATAGGTCCATCCGGAAGTCTTAAAACGCAACTACTGCTTAATTTAATAATGAGGTGGTTATTGATGGATTTATTTTTAATCATGAAGTATATGATAATGTGATGCTGGACAAACAATCAAATCCAGCAAGAATATTTCCTCGTGGTAACACTCTTTTCAATATAGATTTATAAAATGAATCGATTTATCTTGACATCTTTATTTGCTTTGTATTTATTCATTTATTGTTTTATACTATCTAAATTTGTCTCTTACTCTTCCCATAAGAGGTGTCCTAACAATGTTGACAAATTTACGTTATCATCAAGATGTGTATGTGGTTGATACATACGCGCTAAACTATCATGACGGCATTCACCGTTTAATAGTATGGTGTCGTACTGTCTACCTATATATTACGCCGTGAAATAAATTAATAATAAATTAAGTAAAACATGAAGGAGAACATTTAAAAGAGTATTTGTGTTTTTCCACAAGGTGATTGACCTTTTCTCGTGGCCAACCTATCAGCTCATGCAAAAACATTATCAATTTTGTTTAAAACAACATACACCTGTATGTGTGCGTGTGCTACTGTTGGCAGTAGATATTTATAAGAACGATACGATTAAAATAAATTTAGATTCTGGAAATTAGTTAGGTCATCATAATTTGCTCTGGCTCCAAAATCGTTATGGTCACTGTAACTTTGCTCCCTTTAGAAAGAAGCGGGTTCATTCAAATAGTGCTTCACCTGGCTTGCACACCAGATTCGCCTGTTGTTTGTTAATTTATGTTTTATATACGTGGTTGGTAATTTTTCTACTTTATAATCTAGTTCAATCTGGAAAGACTGTTAAGCGATGTGTATTTTAATATAGTGACACTTCCGTGAACTTGAGACTAAGAAACATTATGGATGACGAATAATCAACCCCATATTATATCTTCATCCTCATCCCCAAGGACACCGTTATTTTGGTAACAATTAAAAATCGTCAATAAGCAACTTCTTCAGCTAGAATATGCGCTCTAGTAATTATAATTACTCTAGCAAGATGCACATTTAAATGAGATAGTGAAAATCGGTTATGGATAACAACTTTATATTGAAAATTATTACACCCTGCTTCTGCATTTAATTATACAGAGTTGATGTTTTCCATTTCATCAACATATGTTAAGATGAAAGTTGATCCTGTGTTGTTTGTCAATATTTACGTTAACTGAGTGTGAATTAAGACAAGACAGCAATAACCGTCATATTCATAATGTAATTAGTTTACTCAACACAAATGTTGAACACAACTTGCAAATGTCTGTTTATGTCCCTCCCGATAAGGTGAATAACCAACCAAACTAGATTATTGGAAGGCGGTAATAACATTCGTAAGCTTGAAATAACTTCAGGGCAGAAAGAACAGAAATAATGTCGATTAGTAGAATTTGAACTAAGTGGATATTAAATGATTGAATCGATATGCCTGTAATGAGATAGTGTCCGATGCACTGACGCAAATGTGGCATTCATTCCTACATAATGTACCAAAATCCGCCGTTTTAGAAACTATTTGCATTCTTAAAGAACGGAGAAACATCTGACATTGTTAAACATTAACGTCTTGGTAAGAGTATAATTAGAAAAATTCACGCCGGTTAATAATAATAATAATAATAATAATAATAACTGATAGCGCGTAAATGTAGTCAGTTGTCCTCACATTGACTGGACCTATAATTAACAATCTGTGGAACTTTGTGAACGTGAAATGCTTTTTTGCTAAATAGTGCTAAAAAGAACACAAATTGTAAACACTGATGTAATAATCAGTTCATCTACATAAGAATACAAATTAAGACTACCAGACTTAGACTGTCTATTATAGTGTGATTGTTTGTTAGTTGTTTTCTTGGGCGTGTGTGTGTGTGTGTGTGTGTGTGTGTGTGTGTGTGTGTGTGTGTTCTTTCTGCTCAGTCTTGCATCAAAGACTGAAGAGACAAACCCAAACATAAATTAATCCATTTGATGTGAAATCAACAGAGCAAACCCTGTGTCGCAATTCCACCCAATAGTTTTCTTTATTAGTTATTGTAGCACTGGGCAGAAATTTTAATTAAGCCTTTCTGGAATATGTACAAAGCGCCATAATTGTAAATATTCATTCGCCAGGAAATTAGTATTGGCAGAAAAATACATTTTATGACAAATTATGGAGCTGAAAACAAACTTATGCTATCCGTTGCTGACGACAACTGTGTTGTAACATAATGTCTACCTCATGCTGCGTGCGTTGTTCACTAAAATTAGAGGGCATAGTTTAAAGCAACGCCCAGAAGACAGGATGCGACTCTCAATAACATGATGAATGTTTAGGGTTTTAGACTCATAACCAGAGTGGTGTGCTTGTTCTATTCCCAGCATGGTATTAGTTCGGTTTGGCAATTGTGATCTCTCCTAGAGATGGGGTTGCACTATTAGAGTACAGTAGCAGATTCGACAAAGTATAACCTTCAAAGTGTTGATGTGAAACACACAACTACAGCCATAAAAATGACAAAGAAGAAACTAAGTATTCACTGCAGTTTATTTATTTTTATTAAATAAAGAAACGAATTATAACGTATCAGAATGAGTGTTTTGCCTCGGGATGGATGAGTACAATTATCTTATTAGCTCGAATGGGTAGCACTTTTTTATAATAATTGTGCAAATGTTTTTAATTTTAAATTGAAATCATCAAATTCTTCACAGGAGAAGATTATAATTTCTAAAACATATATTTTGAGACATGCAGTCGCATGAATGAGTGTGAACCGTAGCAACCTTGTCATAAACATAGAGTGAACAATATATGTCAGAAAGTAAACTGTGATACA
The DNA here is from genome assembly GCA_029339505.1 of Unio delphinus. Classification (NCBI taxonomy): domain Eukaryota; kingdom Metazoa; phylum Mollusca; class Bivalvia; order Unionida; family Unionidae; genus Unio; species Unio delphinus. Next base: position 3,748,544 of record JAQISU010000096.1, read on the forward strand.
CACAAATCAATCTTAAAATAACAAGAATTTTCTTCTTAAACTTATGATTTTGAAATGTGGATTCCTTATTTAGCATTTTAATAATAGGCTTGGGAATCTTAAGTCCTAATTAAATCAAGATGCTAACCATGGATTGTAGTATCTGTGATTTAATTTGTCCTATAACTTGTCTGGATTCGATCTCAGATATAATTGTATGTACTCAGTTTGATACGAAACGCTTTAAATGAACTATAACGCAGTATTAAACAGTTTACAATACCTGTCTCCTGAAACATACTAACTTTTACATGTTTAATACAAATCATATTCCTATGATAACTCTAATTAACAAAGATGTGATGTCACGACACTTTACCTTGAGAGATTCGTTATGCTGGTATATATAGTCCACGCTTAAATTTGTGAAAGGTATTTAAGTTAATTTGATTGCGATACCATACTATTGTTTGCTCCAAGAAAAATTATGAAATTTAAGAATAAATATTAGTTCTGATTTTAGTCACTGTTCTCTGTTTCAATTCATGACATAAACTGAACAATATAAAAGTACCCTTAATAAACCTTGACATTATGTATTTAGATCCTTTTTGCACCAAATTATCGTTAATGTAGGTCTATAACCTCTAACAGTTTAAAAGGCAACGATATACAGCTGGCACACACACACGCACACGCACACACACACATATTGCTGATGCATGTGGCATCAAGACTGATGTCTTATCTCGTCAATAATTCGGGATTCATTGAATATAAATACCAACTGAAGATAAAAAGAGCAGCCTGTCTGCATCTGTTGGAATTCGTATGGACCAAGTCCGCAACATATTAATAGATTCATAGGGGTCGAATGTGTATATTCCTTGGCAATATATTTTTTTCTCAGTAATAACATGACATATTTATCTAAACATTTTTCGAGGACTTAGAGAAGCACATTGAATCGCTATTTTGGTGCAACAAATGTGGTAAATTCCTTTTGATTTCAACTTTAAATCTAATCTCATTATTGATTAAATCCAAATAAGAATACTTGTTTAATTGCATACTATTCGATTAATATGTGGCTGAAAGAATAATGCATTTTAGCAACCTCTCCCTTGTTTCACAGCTGTTATCTAAAACAAGAATATTTTATTACACAGCAAATAAGAGTGTGGAATAAAGCCGTTTTCTATGCTCATATAATTATATAGGAGCCATAAAATTTGTTTTGTTCTTTTCAATTACAGATGGTGTATATATATATATATATATATATATATATATATATATATATATATATATATATATATATATATATATATATATACATTAAGCAGATAGAAACTAACCAATACTTAAAGCACATTTTGCAATGTCAAATAATTTTTATAGCATTAATGGCTACCCAGACTAAATTTCGACCACGTCTCAGCATGAATAAAGATAAGAAAGAGACTAAACAATATACCAAATCTGAAAACTCAGTTGGAATCTGAAGGCTTTTTAAAGCAAAGTGAAAGTTAAGACTCAAAGAAAAGACACACAGTAGAGTTAAATTCTTATTTCCATGTCGGTAGGCAATTCTTTCATGCGAAAATATATGAAAAACTCCTCAATCGCATTAGAAGGCGGGGTTAATGACACCATATTTCTCTTCGGTCTTTCTGCGGGACTGTTTTTCGCGGCGGAGTCGGAAAAATAGGTAGACGGCGAATATGAGACACAGCAGCATCAAGATCCCGAAAACCAGGGCCACGATCCAAAAGGTGTACGTCTGATAGCAGGTTTCCATTGTTCCTTTATCGTCTTTCGTACCTGTGAGAGGAGTTATAGGATAAGTATTTAATTTATTTAATTAAGTATGGTAAAGATTGTATAACTTTAAGTGTTGAATATTTAAAGCTTAAATGTATCAACTGTCCACGGGCAAAATTAAGACAAGAAAATCAAGAAAGCTTCAATACAACAATTAAGCCAACCATCTTATATTGCAAAGTGTGTGTATACAGTCTACAGAATGATCATTTGCAAAATGCATACATATAACAGCATATCGCCTCTACTTGCACATGTGACGAATCAAACTGTGTACGGCATAGACTTGTATCTGCCACCGCATAGTGCGTCGGTAGATTCAGGTAAAAATGTTTTGTGCTGGTGATTTCTCCTAACACACTGCATAGAACGAGGTCTCTTGTCGCATCATGAAACGGCTGATCTATGATTTGTTTGAATTTGCAGTTAGATTTGACTTACACAACTTAGCATTTCTCCACGATAAAATGAAGACACTAGGTAGAAACAAAACTGGCCGTTTCAACAATAGTCACAAATCTTTCAACTCAAGTAGATATTACATTTTTGTCTTTGGTGCTTGATAATAAATATTGCTTTTTTCGCTAAATGACGTGTGCTTGATCGTTATATTTATGAGGAATATTTATGAGTGATGCTCCTTTTTGGAAATACATTTAATGAAATTATTTCATTTCATATGCCTGTCATTATATTTAGAGCCATTATAATTCAACGAGGATGACATGTTTTATCCATGATACGCTGCATTACGACTTTGATATGTATAAACAGTTCTGTAATTTCGTTCAGTAGATATATCTGTCACAGCATAAGACTATATATATATATATATATATATATATATATATATATATATATATATATATATATATATATATATATATATATATATATATATATATCATCTCATCTCCGCCTGTGGCCCCGTTTGGGACATAGGCCGCCAACCAGCTCCCTCCAGGCGTCTCGGTTCTGGGCGAGTCTCTCCAGCTGTCAGCACGTCTTGCCCATCTTCTTTGCGTCTGCATCCAAATCACGGCGCCAGGTGTTTCTGGGTCTTCCTCTCTTCCTCTTTCCTTGAGGGTTCCATGTGAGGGCTTGCCTGGTGATGTTGGGAGCAGGTTTGCGGAGGGTGTGGCCAATCCATCGCCAGCGTCTCTGAAGGATGTCATCCTCAACGGGCTGTTGCTTCGTTCTCTGCAACAGTTCGTCGTTGCTGATTCTTTCTGGCCAGCTGATCTTGAGGATCTTCCTGAGGCAGGTGTTGAAGACCTGGATTTTCTTCATGGTGGTAGCGGTGCTTCTCCAGGTCTCTGCTCCGTACAGCAATATCGGCTTCACGATGGTGTTGAAGACCCTGATCTTGGTGGTGATGTTAAGCTGCCTTGATATCCATATGTTTTTCAGCTGATGGAAAGCTGCCCTTGCTTTGCCGATGCGTGTCTTAACGTCTGCATCCGTTCCTCTCTGCTTGTCCAGGATGCTGCCAAGGTAGGTGAAGCTATCCACCTCCTCCAGCGCATCGCCTTCCACTGTGATGGGTGTATTGCTGGATGCATTTGTCTTGAAAACCTTGCTCTTTCCTCTGTTGATGTGGAGGCCCAGGCTGGCTGAGTTGTCCGCAACAATGCTGGTCTTTTCCTGCATCTGTTGTTGGGTATGCGAGAGGAAAGCCAGGTCATCAGCGAAATCTAGGTCGTCCAGCTGTTTCCACAGCGTCCACTGGATGCCGTTTCTTGTTTGGTCTGTCGATGTCTTCATGACCTAATCGATGGCCAGCAGGAAGAGGAATGGTGATAGAAGGCATCCTTGTCTCACCCCTGTATTTACTTCAAAGGCATCAGTGAATTGCCGGCCGTGGACGATCCTACAAGTCATTCTTTCATAGGACTTCCTGATGATGTTGGTGATCTTTTCCGGGACTCCATAGTGCCTCAGTATTTTTCAGAGGGTCTGCCTGTCAACGCTGTCGAACGCTTTCTCATAATCGAGAAAATTCACGTAGAGTGGCGAATTCCACTCCAGAGACTGTTCCAAGATGATGCGCAGTGTCGCTATCTGGTCCGTGCACGACCTTTAATTTCGGAAGCCAGCTTGTTGGTCACGGAGATGCGGGTCAACTGCCTCTTTCATCCTGTTCAGTAAGATGCGGTTAAACACCTTCCCCGGGATGGACAACAGCGTAATCCCCCTGTAGTTGGAGCAGTCACTGAGGTCACCTTTCTTAGGTAGTTTGACGAGGTAGCCCTCTCTCCAGTCTGCTGGTACTTCTTCGTCTTCCCATATCATGCAGAAGAGCGGGTAGAGGAGCTCCACACTGGTTTCCACGTCCGCCTTCAGCGCCTCTGCCGGAATGCTGTCGGGTCCTGCAGACTTGCCGCTCTTCAGCTGCTTGATGGCGCTGCGAATCTCCTCTTTTGTCGGTGCACCGCACTCTATTTGCAGGTCACTTTCCGCTGGCGGTACGTCTGGTGGGTTTGCAGGCGCTGGTCTATTTAGCAGTTCCTGGAAATGCTCAGCCCATCTGGTGTTCTGTCCTTCCTCGTCTGGGATCGCTCTTCCATTCCTGTCCTTGACTGGTCTTTCTGGCTTGGCAAAGTTTCCTGAAAGTTTCTTGATGGTGGCATACAGGTCTCTGGTGTTGCCATGGTGAGCTGCTTCTTCTGCTTCTGTTGCCAGCATCTCTACGTAGTTCTTCTTATCTTTCTTGATGCTGCGCTTGACGCTTCTGTTGGCTACCACGTACTCGTCGTTTGCTTTTGCTTCTGCCGTTCTTGTCCTACTGTTGTTTACGGCAGTCTTCTTCTCTCTTCTTTCTTGAATCTTCCTCAGCGTCTCTGTTGAAATCCATTCTTTGTGCGTGTATGTTTTGGGGCCCAGTACTTCTTGGCATGTTGATGTGAGTGCCTTTTTCACTCTTTTCCATCTGTCTTCTATGGTCTCTTCTTCACGCAGCTCTTCTAGAACCTGGAACTTGTTGGAGAGGGTGATCTTAAATTTCTCCTGTTTTTGTTATCTCTCAGCGCCGTGGTGTTGTAACGACGGCGATATATATATATATATATATATATATATATATATATATATATATATATATATATATATATATATATACTGACTAAGGTCACTAGGAAAAGTAGTTTCCTTCACTTAATTCTAACATGTCTGAACGAATTCACATAACACCCAAGTAAAAGTTAGAGATTCGGTACAAAATATATGTGATGAATTTATGTACATGGAATCCGAACATTGTGTTCGCTTGTTAATCACAAACATGCATATATGTAATCTGAGCTTTTGAGCTATTTCCGTAAAGAACGCCGTTTTCGAGATGGAATGCCTAAATAGACTCCCAATATTGATTGGAATTTTTATCATTTTCTTATGCTACAATCACTTCATCTACATACCTGATATCTGATCATTACTTCCTGCAAACAAGGAGATGGTAAATCGTGTGCCCAGAGTGGTCTGATTTTGAAGACCAGTGTCTTCAGCAGCCCTCCTTCGTCGTTTGCCGACACTACAAAGACTGGTCTGAAATGAAATCTCTACAATATTACGATATTTTTGGTAGCTTAATTATATATCTTCCAAATTTAAAGTTTAGTGCTTTAATCGCAGGTGAAATTATGAAACTGCGGATGTTAACGAATGTTTACAACCCTATTTTAAATGAACTTGATACTAGAATTCTCCTCTTACAACATTTTAAATTAGAGATTGTCACATCTATAGATAAAAATTACCTGTGGATCATCACATTTACTTTGGTCAGCGAATATGCACTGTATGATGTCAGCCTGTATTTTCAGATTTGTACTAATCCCAGTTGATTTAAGCCACAGTGCTGGTTGAAAAGTGCCACTCTGAGTGATGTAGATACCGTCCGTACCTCCAGCTGAGAGTCCACCGCCGACTGGAATAACGCTAGTAACTGCATCCTTAAGAAAATTGGTAGTGAGTCCGTATGCCGGTACCGTTTGTTTACATCTGCAAGGTTGAAAGTATTATTTTTTCTTATATTGTAGATTAAGTAAATCAACTTGCAAAGATAAATCTTATTATTGATTTGTAAATATGAGATACGTAATTTCACACACGCACGCACGCACGCACACACACACACACACACACACACACACACACACACACACACACACACATACATACATACATACATACATACATACATACATACATACATACTAGAATGTCTACAGACAGAGATCAGAGGATAAAAGACATACGAAATAATGTTAGGAGCTGTTGAAATTTATTATGAAATTAGAAATCAGTACATTTTATATTGTTCTCCCGTTAATAATGAAGCTCAAAATATTCATATAATAGGCAAAAGTGTACCTTACCCGTTGTCGATGGCAATCACGTGTGGTGTAGTTGTTGAATCATCTCCCTCATAAAAGACCAATCTGTTTACGTATATGCCAATTGGTCTATTTTCTGTGGAGGAAAATAGGCTCTTAATGAATCTGAAAATCCTATTTTTGTGTTTAGATTGCTCTTCTTCATATATCAATTACAAAATGAATCACTTTAACATAAAATGGAAAGTATAATATCCCAATGTTGTTGACATGTCTTTCAGCAATATTAGTGTGCGAAATAGCTATCTGAGTATAAAGCATAAATATATTATTAAGGAATTGCTAATTGATTGAAACGATTCATTTAGTCATTTAAATCAGAGGATTCTACGTACTCAACAGAGAGAGACAGACAGACAGACAAACATAGACACAGAGAGAGACAGAGAGCGAGACAGAGATACAGAAAATGTGAGAGAGACAGAAACATAAATACTAACTAGAGTTGGCGTAAGTGTGCTTCAGTTTTAAGTAGTAAGAACCGCCAAGCATCAGTTCGCTATTAGGAGTTACCATTGAATCATCGGCGTCGTTATAGACCTCCAGCGTAAGCTGAGATTTCAGGTCCAAATTGTTGACCGGTAATGATCTGGAAAGAAAACAGGTTTACATCAACACTGCTGAGACATTGTACATGGAATACAAGACATTCTACTTGACTATGAAAATCTTGTCAATTAACATGTTTGTATCGTTATTGCTTTGTAGAAGGCTGGTAATAGTTATTACTTTAAAGGTTGTTGTGATGAGTTCCAAGACAAATTGTTTGGAGATCACAGTTTCCGTAACAATACCTAATATTCAGTTACTATTTAGTTATTTAATTCACCATGAAAATATGTAAGCTCTTTTTCTGCAGAATCGAGGTTGCTGACGGCCTGATTAGTGGTGTTCCATTCGGATATCAAAGTTCAGATTTTCTTCAATACATTGTTCATCTTCTGTTTCATATTGCAGTTTCCTCTAACTATTTACCAATACTTTTTTAATTTTATTTTTAGTACGGCATTAACTGATTTGTTACATCAGATTTTCTCCAGGAACAAGTTTTCGAACTTTTCTTCCTTAAATATAGGAAGTTTATCTTTAAGACTGCAGTAGATAAATGAATGGCAACATCTTTACTTGAATATTGTACTGACTTCCCTCAAGAAACATGTTGAAAAACTGGTATTCAGCACTATTACTTCAGGGAATCGACAACATTTTACAGAAAGTTCTGTGATGACTACTTGGCTACTGATTTCCAATGTTGATATTGAAGTCGTTTACGGAACAATTGTCTTTATGTCACAAACGTCACGAAAGGTATTATCATGTCTATTTATATTATGGCATAGTTTCTGATGTAAACAATGTTTGATAGACTGACTCAAGGAACAAATTGATATATTACTTTCTGTAGATTGTTACCTTAGCAAATATTTAAAGTCGAATTTCACTCAAAAAATTGAGTTTGTTAATGTCAGTAGTCAATGGTTTATAAAATGTTTTGACTGAGCCCCCTCCCACTCCCCCCGAAACAAGTTAATTACACTGTTCCATTATGAAATACCATAGATAGTCTAGTTCGGGCAGAATTGAGAGTGCTCACTGCATAGTTAATGCTTGCTGATCATGTTTTCATAGACTCTCTCCAGGAAGCAATTCGAAAATCTTGCATGTCAGTTAAATAAAATGAATGGATCATTGATATACATGTTTGGCTGAGTACTGTGTTTCTGCTTCTGAGTTTCCTCTAGGAACAATGTGATGTGTTTTTCTCCATTACAGTTTCCTCAGGAGCTGTATTACACATTTCTCAAAGTTCGGATTTGATGATGGCAATACTTACTGATTTATATTAAGTAATCCATCGGATGCCATTATATTCTCCTTTACTATTCGTTGTGGAAATATAATACAATTTATAAAATATATTGTGTTGACTACATGGCATTAACGGAAGTTTTCCTTTCAAACATCCCGCCCGCTATTTACGTGAGAAAATTATATACATCAGATGTATGTGTTACGTAAATTTTATTTAACTAATATTTGATTTAAGAAAAATATATTATTTGTTAGTTTCTAAAAAAAACAATTTTTCATTACATGATATTGCAATGTAATTTTATTTACTGGAGATTATATTTTCCGGAAATTTGGCTCAGTATTTAGACAACTTAAACTTGTTAAGGGAACGATGTATTCAAGTTGACCTTATTCTTGATTTTGATGTAAACTATTTTTTTATTTCATTCTTTGTGCGAATTTCATATAGAATGAAATCGAGGCTGCACTAAAATATATGACTTTAATATGTAAACATGATAACGTGACCCTCAATTTCGCAATTCATGGATTTCCGACACTGCATCTTAGATTAGTGTATAACCTTTCTCTAAGAGAAGTCTGTATGTATGCTCTTTTAAACGCCTAATGTCAAGTCGTTATTTTCTATCGTGAAAAGTTGAGTTTTATTATAATTTTTCTTCAAAATGTTTTAGATTCTAAAAGATTAGGTCGTTTCTCTGGAAAAATTTGTGTGCTCATAAAGAATTCTATGCACAAAGACATTTTTTGAAAGTATATTCCGAATTCAAACACTGGAGTGTTATTTCTTGTGATTCTACAAGGAACTGTAAACAACAGTATTATACAGGTTATAGCATATGTAATTTCTCTCCATCATGGAATTTCATCGAGACTCAAACTTGAATTCACTAGAACATTTCACATTTCTAAAATTTAATTCGTGGATTATTATTGGATTTTTGGGGATTCGGTTCTTAAAACCGCAACTTCTCTTTTACCAAATTTTTTCTTTGTTTTTTCAGGGAAATACATTATATGTTAAAGTTTGCAAAGCTTGTTGTTTTCAATCTTTTTCTTACTGTTTATTAAAACCTAAACACGTAACATATGACTGTGAATTTAATTTACATAAAAGGGTGGCTGAATTGCATCTATCTGCATATATTTAATCAGTTATATGTTGGATTCACATATACGATGCGAATACCAGTTCTCCAGGAAACAATTTGACGCTCTGATTTATATTACTGATCCGGAGGGTACAAAATCTCTTCATCGAGGATTACGAATTTAGATATACATTTACAAATCTCCAAATTTACATTGAATAATTGTATAATGAAATTAGTTCCGTTTTACCGTGTATGTAATGTTAGAAATATAGGCAATTATGAAAGGACACTCGTAATATTCTGCTCTTTCTATATTTTCGTTAAATATTTTGAAATTGATAGAATACCAATATGTAACTGTATTATTCCATATAACACTTCCTAGTTCCCACATTTAGCGTAAAATACGAGTGGTGAATATGCAATGTGCAAATTATGGTTCAAGCCTTATATATCACCAGATAGCATTACATAAAAATGGTTTCATATAGCGCAAACAATAATAGATACTCACGCAATTGTAAATGTTTGTATAACCACGTTGTTGTGATCAGCTGTTGTGCATTTCCATCTAAATATAATATCTGTATTACGTACGTAACCATCGATGGTTTGCACAAGAAACGTAAAGGTAACGTCCTGTAAATGAATAAGATAACGTAAGTGTGAGTTCTGCATGTCATCATTCATAACCTCGACTTATGCATGAACTATCATTAGATGTGCGCCCACTTCCAAATAACAATGCAAACCCAGTGCGCTTGAATTGAACATTAAGAGGTTTCATTAAAAACCAAATATTGAGAAACTACTCATGTTACCGACGTATATTCATTTGGTGACAAAAGATGAATATCATCATAAGCATTCATATTTCAACTTGAGCCCTGATTCGAAGTGAAAATATGCTCAAAACCATCTTTGGAGTTTAAGAATATTTTTCATAGTAATAAAAATACATTACTGAACCTTTGTCATGATATCTTTGATTCCCTCACAGACAATTTAAGAGACTATGTATACAATATATTTCTAGCACAGTTTGCGTTTTATTATGCTTTATTACCACTATTAGGAGTTAAACGTTTTCTTTAGAATTCAATTATTAAACAAACGTTAAATCTACATTCGTTTTACTATCATTTTATATATGTTTTCCCTTAACTTTCTTATCTATCCCCTGTTCGGTTCATACCCATATTTACATATGTAAACAATTTGAACTATGATAATGAATGCAAATTTAGTCACAATTAAATCGTTTCATTTCATAATTAAAATTTTTTTTTCGAGCACGCTCCTCTTGTTTTCTTTCTTTTCAAGCTTTAGTAGTTCTCATGTCAGTAAAAAAGAAATAGGTCATATGACTGAATTTTAAATTCATTTGGATAAATGTATGCAAGATCGTCTGCTTATTGAGTCTAATTAACTTCATGAATATGCAATCACTATAGAGAACGAGATGTCATTTCAAATAATTAACTTGATGCTTTACGTACATCGGCAGTGCTGTCACCATTTGCATCTGTGATTTGGAAGGCATTTGCACTTCCACATTCCGCAGGAGTAACTGTCGCTCCACTGGGATCCAGCGTGTAGATGGAGGTGTACTGGTCGGTGGTTCCGACCGGAGCTACTGTACAGCCCGCAGCGATTGCATTAGTTGATGTAAGAGCTGATATCTGGTAAATACTGTCTGTTGCAGCTTTTTCCACCATTACTGTGGTTGAAAACCCGGTCGTGGTATCATAGTTGCATTGGGCTATGTCTGAAACAGACACATATTACATGTAATATTTAACGACATTGTAAGAAGAATCCATAATGCAATACAATTTAACAGGCTGTGTACTAACTTATTTGATCGGTTTAATTACATTCTTGACTAAAATAACGTTATTTCAATATAGGTTAGTAATACATTGGTCAACAGGGCTATAAGGGTTCATGTTTTGAGAAACATCCTAGTTCATTTTAAAACAGAAATGGGAGGTAGGTTCATTAGCACTTATAAAATTGACTGGATTCAATTGATTGGCACACTAAATGTAATGCTTCATATTTGAAATTGCTTCCGCATATTGTCATACTATATAATACAAATAATTTTCTTTCTATTACATGTTATATAATTATGAATCGAAACGCTGATCAACCTGACTTTCTAGCAGTGTTAAATACGGATATTTGATTGTCATTATTATAATAATGTTGTAACGGAGATATTTGCACTTCATTTATAGTGGCATTGTATTACCCATAAATCAGTTCTTCCACTTACAAAATGCAAATATTTATTAATTAAATATATATTATTTTTTCACACGTTGTTGAGAAGTAGAAATTGTGATGATGAACTATATATATATATATATATATATATATATATATATATATATATATATATATATATATATATATATATATAAAGTAGACATAACAATACTAAAATACTAATAGCTTATACATGTCAGAGTTTTCTTTATTTTTATTACAAAGACATATTTGTAATATCATATGGGAACTAGCGAGACAACAAGAGTCAATTTTAGGTGAAAAGTATTGTGGAAACATTTTCTGTCATAATTCAGTGCAATCTTGTATTAAAATAAACTGTTCTCAAAACAATTATCCCATTTCCGTTTAATCATTGTTTTTCAGTATAATAATTAAATGTTTGTATTTCTTTTAATCAATTTGATTCTGTGTTTGAGTAGGAATCTGTATCCACACATACAAACACACACATGCATATTTAACATCAGCTGATATTCTTATATTATCTATTATTCCAAATATTTAACTCTTTTAAAACAAATACATTTTCTGCCTGACGATTATTAAATATGGTTCTGGAATTTCTCATGCGTATACAAATTTCAATTACAGTTATACCAGCTAACCATACGGATATGGTCTAATTGGTCTGTTTTTCAACAAAAGTAAAGATCTTCTAATAACGATCATACAATATGATTAAAGAATCTTTGAGACATACGACGAGAAACTTTACTTCTGAATTTTTAAAAGTATTTTAATATAGATAGATAGATAGATAGATAGATAGATAGATAGATAGATAGATAGATAGATTACAAAAGACACGCATTTGTTATATCGTCTGGGACCTTGAGAGACAGCAAGAGTAATTTTAATGGGATGAGTATTGTATTTGCTGTCCGCATTGTCTGTCATAAACTAAAATATGATTCAATGGAGTCTTATATAAACATAATCTATTCTGAAAACAACTGTCCCATTAACATATGATGTTTCATTATATGTTATACCAAATATTTAACTCTTTTAACAAATAATAGTGCAGCAATTTCTGCTTGGCAATAATAAAATGTTGTTCTGGAATTTCATATGCATATAAAGATGTGAATGACTGTTCCACCAGCTAACCATACAGCCATGACTAATAATTTGTTTGTTTTTCATTAAAATTAATGTTCTCTTGACAATTATACAGAATGATTCAACAATCTTTAAGACATACGACAAAGCGCTTTTCCTCTGGATTTTTAAATGTATTTTAATACTGTTAGAAATTTTAAATGTTTCCATAATATACAATTGTTATTTCAGGTTACTCTTCTACTACAAATGAGATAAACTTGCAATAGATATAGTTCATCATTTTTCTCGAAATGTAAATAATCCTTCATAAAAGTTAAATCTAAATGTATACTTTCGAAATACAACCAAATTGCATCCCTACTCTATGTTTCTGTAAGTAATAGTAATAAAATGGTATCATCACTTTGTCGTCTTGCCGATTTGGTTTGTGACTCATACTTTAATAATTTAAGATGTTATGTTCTGTGACTCATACTTTAATAATTTAAGATGTTATGTTCTGTAATTATGTTAATTGTTGTTTTCATGTCAAATCCGGCTACTGGTTGAGTACACAAGCATCACTGTGTAAATCTCCAATCACGATCAAAGACTACATACTTTGAAGGGTCTTACATGTGTACATTTTAGAAAGGCACCTTGACGATCAAAGACTACATAATTTGAAGGGTCTTAATCTGTACATTTTAGAAAAGCACTTTGACAATCAACGACTACAAACTTTCAAGGGTCTTAATCTGTACATTTTAGAAAGGCACCTTGGCCGTTATTTCTTTCATTTGGATCTTTAACAGAGTAATCTGTAAACGCACAGGGGAGGCTATTTTAAAAGCACAACAATAGATTTTAAAGCATAGACATATATTGCGATATCAATTATATAGTGACTGCCTTAATTAAAAGTTTATATTTAATAGAACTTGTGGGGCAACAGTAGATGCTATACCCATTTTGTAATGCAAGTGGAAGTACATAGATATGTCGTTGCCCAATCTTCTTCCCAAACTTTAAGTTATATTAAACGTGTACAGACGGAAAATTCTCTAAGATATATACTTACATGTTATTTCAGACTGTGTCGGTTCCTGAACACAAAAGAATCATTTTAAAGCAATTAACTAATTTTTATATTCAAAAACGTGTAATTTTCATGTTTGCTAATAGTTGTATTAATTTAATTAGACATTTTTGAATATATTAAAAAAAATTGTAATGAACATAAATTGGATATTAACAATTGTTTGCAAACTTATACACTTGCAAAGTTCTATTTTTGTAAACAAATATGACAGTTTAGATGTAACAATAAATCTTTACCCGCTATCCTCAAATTATTTTGACTGATATTGATTGAAATATATTTGTTTATCTATCTATCTATCTATCTATCTATCTACTTTTCGATCTTTTATCTTATTATTATAATAAATTTGTAGTTTCTAATATATAAGCAATCCTCTATAATAGTTAAATTACGTCAAGAAAAAACAATACAAAATGTGAGTACTAGTAAAGATACCCAATAGAATGACAATTCATTAATTATTTTATCTTATTTCTCTTTAACTTTGTTACATTTTTCCAACATTCTCTTCTTTATCTTATTCTAGTCATCCATTATCTATTACCAGAAATCAATACTTACCATGAGGAATGCAACAAACAGTACGAAAGTCCATGCAGCAAGCATCTGTAAGAAAAATATTACAAAAAATTCATAGGTTGTGTTTCTATAAGTAAGTTTCTTCTAGTTCACAAAGTAGAGAAAAGCTATTACCGGTAATGTGAATCTAGGACGCACAATAAAATGTAGTTTATCTGGGTTAAGCCTACGTTACAGTGTTTTGTATAAATGTTTTGTTTCCTTTTATTTCTTTTTCTCATTACAACCTGAAAGATGCATGCGAGGTAGCAGTTTTAAGTCGGTTTAACTAACATTGTTTGAATGGATTTATTTTTATCATACAAATTCAAATCTAATCGCAACCACCAATGTATAAAAGACCATGTCATTTCAATTGTTGAAACGTTGTCCTCTTCAGCTGTAGCATAGGTACAACATTATCATGTAGCTTTTCTCTCTGTTTATTATTATTAGTATTATCAGTAGTAGTAGTAGTAGTAGTAGTATTTTTTTACTAAATTTTAATGGGCGATTGGGATTGTTTTTGATTTTGTTATATTACACCCTAAAGATATTACAGTTCTACGGTTCCACTGACCTTTACCAATTTATAAGTCGGTACCAATATCAAATGTTGATAACTGTGGATCCAAACGACCATGCAAAGTTCATCCAGCATAAATGTGTCACATAATTTGAGAGAGAGAGAGAGAGAGAGAGAGAGAGAGAGAGAGAGAGAGAGAGAGAGAGAGAGAGAGAGAGAGAGAGAGAATGTTATACACACATGCATTACTTGATTTGTTTATTCGTTATTGTTTGCATTTATAGATTTACAGTCATCGAGTCTTCCACTTATTCATTAATACACACACTATGCGTAAATCTATTTAAAATACAAGTAAAAGTCAATGCTTCATATATATATATATATATATATATATATATATATATATATATATATATATATATATATATATATATATATATATATATTTATACCACATACATTAAAAATAACATGGCATTTAAAGTGTTGGTATAAAGCAAATCTATATACCAATACTATTGGTATATCAAATAGTGATCCGCCCATAGCGCAATAATACGAATATATAAACATTCTTTCTACCGTAGGCCTATAGCTCTATGAAGAATTTCTACTCATTCATTAATCATAAATGACATGAAATTAACGACACAAATATTAATAATCCTTGTTTTCTAAATATTAAAATGGTACACAATTTCATCGTAATCCTGTCTTTTTCCTCTCCCCCTCATGCAAAATAAGCACAAATCTGGAGTGAGAGAGAAATATATTGCGCTGGACGAAAACATTAAAGCTGAATTTGTACCAAGTAACCAACAGTACTCTGTTTCCTCGTAAACCTATGCTTACGCTTTCCTTGGGATTTATCTATAGTATTCATAATATCAATGATACATAGTTGCAATCGTCAGACGACACACAAGGCCTACATGTTAAATTTGTCGGTTACGATGCGCACATACTGTATTGTGTTTTAAGCCTTTGTTGTTGTTTCTGAAACCCGTTTTAATCGAGTATTAATAATTAAATATAAAACTGTCCAAATGGTCGCCAGCCCCCCCCCCCCCTCTCTGGAGCAAAAATACACGAAAATACAAGCGTTGTGTATTTTTGCTTGTGTCATACGACGATGTCTCTGGACCTATGAATGATGGCAATGTTAGTCAAGACGTACAGAGAGAGAGAGAGAGAGAGAGAGAGAGAGAGAGAGAGAGAGAGAGAGAGAGAGAGAGAGATGTTTAGTCTGTAGAATCGCTAATTAAATCAAAATGATGACTTAGTTGAACTATCAATATATTAAAATATTTTAATTACCTCCTGTTGGTTCGTGATTCCAATTCGTTTATATTCCACGCGAATTTCCATACGACAGTAGGTCAATGACAGTACATGCATAGTCTATAATAAGATCACCATGTTTGCAGTGCACTACTTTCTTCATTAAAAAAAAACAACACAACAACATATTTTATGTTTAAATAATGCGTGTGTCTTATATTGATTTAATAAATGTGAATAAAAAAAGAAAATGAAAAAGAAAACAATCAACTTATCAATTTGAATATGTGATTGTGAATAACAAGAAAAATCGTAGAACTAGATTTTGTAGCAGACAGCCACTTGGTTGTGAGGAGGTCATTTACTCGGGCAATATATCAGGAGCACATCGTAACTCCAACTTGCAAATTTTTGTATTTGTATGTGATATAAATAAAATATATGTATAGTATGTACGCTGTATCATTGATATACCACTCGTTGTATAAATTTTTCATTAAAAGGAAACTCGGGCAAGCCTCGTTTCCTTTTAATGAAAAAATTATACATCTCGTGGTATATCATTGATACAGTGTACATACTATACATATATTCTATATATATATATATATATATATATATATATATATTCTTGCAATCAAAAAGAATGATCATTTGAGAGTTATTGACATTAAGCACAACATCTTCTGGTGAATAGCTAATGGAAGTATAACAGAACCATTCTGAGTTCACCATTTAGGACCTGGAATTAAGCATAAAGATTCACCAACTGTGTAGCCTGACCAATGTAAATGTTTGATGTTTTTGGCTGGTTTTTGCAGCTTTTCCTTTAAAGAAAATAACTTTCTTACGTTTTATGCGTGTTTCTTTTATTCTTCTCTTGGCATTTTTTGACCATTAAGATGGATTTAATCACATTTCATACAACTACGAATCAATATTGTATTCATCATATTTTAATAAGTTTATCAACAGTTGTTTTCGTCCGAGTGAATAAGAGAATCGAATGTTTCACTAACATGCATTATTTATCATGCTTTCTTTTTGGCACATTAGTATTTCGCGAATTAAAATAGGATAGACACACTACAGAATAACAAGACGAAAAAAAAAAAAAGAATAATTCACAAACTTATTTCATACACTCAGACAAGTCATTTACTTTGATAGTATCCGGCAATACACACAAAATAAGCAATCACTGAAAATATTGCGCCACATACTTTTACGAAAAGTCGTGTTTGGAAATGACGGTAGAATCTTTCTTTTTGTTTCTTCTGAAATTTAGCAGCGAAAATGTACGTAACTGAAGACAAATTTACTTTTGATAAAGCTAAAATAATGTTGGAGTCTGAACATGTTTTGGTTGTTTATAACATTATTAGATTTATCATCATCATTATTATTGATTGTCATTTCCAGCGAATAGCCAGCTCCGATGGCCTAATGGTTAGAGTGTCCGTCTCGAATGCTGAAGGTCTTTGGTTAGACACCCGGCTGAGTCATATCAATTACTTATATAAATGGTACTAACAACTGCCTCGCTAGGCGCTCAGCATTAAGAGGTTAGTGTTAGGACTGGTCGGACTGGTGTCAGGATATGTGACTTGGTGGGACATCATGCTACATGTCTGCGGCATGATGCCCCAGTGCTAGACATCACTATAAACTGCCACACGGCAGACATCGTAGTGATATGCATGGAAAATTGTTAAAGCTTCGATAAAAAAAATCCTAATTGCACCACGTCCCATCCAGCAAACAGCAATATACCAGTGTGTGAGTAGTTTTTAATGTTTCTTTTCTTGAAGAAGCTGTTGATAATGTCAGTGTAATTATTTTCTTCTTCAATATCAATAATACCTTCCAGTAAAAGTACCAACGGATTGGTACAATATCTTTAAAGAAAGCTTTGTAGCCATATTGCAGGTTGAGCTTACATAGCCACGTCGTAGAAATAACAACATAGATGCTGTAACACAAGCCTAGACCTATTAACAGCCATCTTCTGTTAGAAGGGCAAGAGTGGATGAGATACAATTTTGCTGCATTACATCCTGATTGCACACTTAAAAACGATCGAAATGTATGCGCCAACAGATCCATTTTTGGCATGAAAGTATACAGTAATTGTATATTAAACCTAAAAGGACATGGCTAATTCGGTGCTTCAGAACAAAATGTCTAAATCACCAGCTGTTTATTTTAATGATTGCAGAACATGTATATGAATCGGTATCGTAATTCCACAAGTGTACTAACTTGTCGCAAAACCGTATAAACATATATCTCACACCAGTAGGGTATTATCTACCATAAAAAGTTCGCCATAATTCAGCAATAATAATACCAGTCACACGGAAACTAATGATTGGGAATGTCCAATTAAATCAGAGTAGTATGTCCAAAATGTATTTCTAGATTAAAGTTAAGATTTCAATATTATCTGCATGGGAAAGAAAATATTTACTGATCAAGTGTCAGCTCTCTGGGAAGTGTCTCCAAAATTATTTCTTTTTACTTACTTTTAATCCTTGAATAATGATTGCAACTCATAATTGCAAATGACAAGCTCCATGAACTTTGACAGTCTACTGATTGATTTTACAGCACAATTTAACCAGCAGACTATAAAAATATGTCAAAGAAATTGTTGACTGATCCAATACTTGTACAAAATAACTTCTTACCAATGTTCTCGTTCTATCTTTCATCGAATACATGAACGTATAGAGATATGTATAAAAAGATTGTAGTGCAAGCCTCCCTTTTCAACATTATGTTAGTATAAAGTTCAATCTCAGACTAAATGTCCATATATATATATATATATATATATATATATATATATATATATATATATATATATATATATATATATATATATATAAGGGGAATACTCGTAACAGTATTAGCACTATGAACAGTACACTCCTAGGGTCTATACAAATGCCATTAATAAAACATATTGAGATACGTTCCGTTTTACAAGTCAGTACAAACGCTAAATTCAAGAAAAAAAGTGCAATTGCAGGTTTCGGGTACGAAACTAAGAACATCAGAGCCAATAAGCCAAGACCACGAAAAGTATTATTTCTGCTGGGTAAATTGATTGTCACACAACACCTGCTTTGCAATTTTCCACTTTTAACTATGTTGATAGAATTTTAAGTTAGCGATACATGCCATATAGGGTATAGATATGGTCGCTCCAGCAGCAACCACGCACGTGACATGGCATAAACATTTCTTTACTTGGTAGTATATAATAACTGTGAACAAATGCTTACATTTATGCTTTAATTTCTTCAGCATGTACTCTCAGTTCTGAAAATTCGAATGATATGACCATAGTCATGGAATCCCTGATACACACTGGACTCAAGATCAATATCACAAATTTGCTGCATGCAAATATTACGGTTCTGTTTAATTAGTATGTGTGATAAGTTCGTAATATATATGTTTTTAGCCAATTAAAACAAAACTGCAGTATGGATTACTTTTAAGTATATCACTTACAATAGATGTGTTGTTTTGTTACACACCAAAACACCTTTCTGCACATGATACGTGGGTATGTATCATAAGCCAGAGACCTGTATTACAAATAAATACTTATTATTAATAGTGGTGTAGGTGAACTCATACCTTCTTTTTGGAAGCTGTTCTTCTTCTAGACTCTAGTCTTTAGGTACTTGACACTCTGTATACGTATTGCTTCACTAAGTGGATTTTTGCGAACTTCTAAATGGAAAGAGCTGCTGATGGATCACGGGGGCTCTTTTTATATCGCAAATCCGTTAAATGACGACGTCAATGTCACGTAACTGTTTTTGTTTTTCTAAAAGTATTCCAGACAAACTGGAGCCTTGCTTCTTATAATTTAAAGCAATTACTTTACAATGAAAGAATAAGGGCTTTGCCCTTAAACATCAAAGAGAACATGTTAATCTTCTATTACGGATACATTAAAATAGACCCGTCATGCGTGCAGCATTGAAAGAGTCCAAGATTATCATATCATATAATAAATTATCAAACTAGAAAATGTGTTAGAAACCAAACTCACAAGTTGGCACTTGTTTGTGACATCCCTGATATGGCTAAATGGTCATGTCACATAGCCGTAAAGGTGCACATTGATGTTTGTGTAATGGATATGGTTCAACACGATTTTCAAAACAGTAGATGAATTATGTCGCTTAAAAGTGCGCAACCAAGTGTGCACAGCAAAATCCTTTAATTTGAAATCACTGGTGGCAAAAATGGAAGGTAACACCCATAATAAAAGAAAGGAATTAGATTAAAGCAATTTATAAAACGCGGGAATACTACGCAAAATAACACTTAGATTAATTAGCTACTCCATTCCCATTCATGTATGAAAATGTATTTATATTCAATATAACAGACAGCACAAAAATTAAAACAGAGTACTTTAAACGAAAATGAACCACATAAAGTGTGTAAGTGGTGTGAGTGTAGGGTGTGTTCTATGTATAATTACCGTGGGAACGAAGTTATTTTCAAACCGTTTTAATGTATCAAATATTTATAACACACCCCTGCGCAGTAATGGGTAGAAACAAGAGATTTCAATTGCATTAATTTATTAATCTTGCTTATCGAAACAAGAAAAACGTTTGAATATTTTTTTAGAAAAGAAGTGACGTTTGTACATTCGTTCAGTGTTGTTTTTATTGTCTATCAATATACACTCAAACATAAAAAATGTACGTAAATAGTTTCTTTCAAAACAATCTAAGGCACATCGATTTCATAAAGTTACATATATATTTCTCTTGGTTGTAATTCACTCTGCGCGGCTTTCGGTTTATCAAGGCCTTTGGCTTGCCTACATGCAGCAAATAAGTTTCGTTGTGTAGAGATTATTTTAGTGTAAAAGTGACAATTTCGACGACAAGTTGGGTCAGTTTTCAGAAGAGATGATTTTGTCATTACTGATTAAGATTATTCATATTAAACAATAAAAGTTAAAGATTATATCACACATCACATTACATCGCCTATCCAGCAGAAATGTTGCATTTGTTATGACATGCTGTACTCTACCCTATATACAGTCCTATTGCTTCTTTAGAATCATGATGAACTTAAAACATCTGATATCGTCAAAACTAAAATTTACCATTCCTGGAAGACCACGCCGCTTATTTATTGAGTATAGCGCGTTGTCGTAATGGTAGTAACGAAGTCCATTATCACCAAAGGCATATATTTGTTCGTTATAGTTTAATTTAATTGGACTATTTCCGAAACCCAAGAATTGCGTCCTCTTCCCATGGATTCATTGAAGCTCAAAACACCCAACATAGCTTCATTGAGGTGTAGAAAGTGTTTAATCTGATGTATGGACTCCCATTAATAAAATCACGCTCAAGCAATTCAAACGTCAAGTAAAATAAATCTAACATTCACCACCAGTGCCAATAACCGCCAACAGAACCGTTGACATCGTACGAACACTGCTCTTCACTTGAGTTCATTGAAGATCAATACACCCCACAATGGTACATTGAGGTGTATAAAGTGTTTCGACTGATGAATGGGCTCCGTTTTTATTTATCTGTAAGGAAATCCACACTACAAATAGGGTAATATAAAAAATAGAATTATAAGTTAACAGATGACACATAATACATACGTAACCCTCTCCCACTAATAACATCTAGCCTGTGCTTCATAAACAACATCCCTTCTAACAACATCCGGTCTCATGCTAACATACCTTCACCTCTAAGAACTGCAAGTGTAAGACCCCAAAATTAGTACATATAATGTGGTCCCAAACCCAGATCGTTAGGATCCGTCACACATGGTGGCCCTCTAAATGTTTTATAGGACATAAGACCCCCAAATTTGTGTATATAGGTGGTCCAAAATCCAAAGAGCATTAGTCTTCACAGCACAAGGCTGCAAAACGAAAATTACAAATCAAAACGATAAGAGTTATTTTCAACATTGTGTAAGTCGACACTTTTTCATGGCAGCAACAGATAGAACACCAACAATCTCTTTCACGAATTCCTCCACTCACAGAAAAGATCGCAATCTCGTAAAGAAAAGAAACAATTTTACGATGCGCCTGACACCAGCGCTACTGGAAGTGGTCTACTCTAAGAACTCTAAGAAACGGTATCCGTGAAGCCACGAGAGAATTTCGCAACAATGATGTAGCTCATACGTTGTCAACATACAGACTCATAAACGATGTTGTCAAAGTCATCGATGTTTTGATGAATGTCCAACGATTAGCAAGAAGTAATGATTATCTTGACGAACGAAGATATTATTGTCGAATAAAATTTATTGTAGCAGTAATTACAGAAGACATTCGGATTATCCGTGACAAACGTGCCCTGTGCTTGTTCACAGTGGAAATATTGTTTCAATACATACAAAATCCAAAAATGACAAGCCCTAATATGTACGAGCGTGCCCCGTAACCGCGAGTATTTATGGAATTTTTCCGCTAAATAATAAACCCAGCATCGATGATCTTGCCCCGATGAACTAGTCGAAACTACAATGTGTAGCCGATTGATTAAAAATAACAACCAAAAAAACAAAAGAAACAAAATGAAATAGAAAACATAAAGACGTGCTGAAAATAGTTAAGGTACTAAACATTATTAGGTCTTTAAGTTTGTTCTTGCAGTCGAAAAAGGTGAGTTTTACGAGCTCTTGAAAGCGATCACTGTCTCTTTGTGTTTAATTTTACTGGGCAATTCATTCCACGTTGCTGGGCCCAGATTTGCAAAACAAACGTGTCCATATGACTTCCTTTTTATAGTTTTATAGTGGGAATAATGAGTACCGGTATACGATTGTCAGAAGACAAGAATAAATATCTTGTTGGTGTGTACACATGGGTGAGGTTAGATAGGTATGCTAGACTGGAATCCGTCAGTGAAACGTAGGACACAGAACAATTTTATTATTTTTTTTATTCTGGTACTAATGGATACCCAGTGTAGGGCACAGAGCAGCGGGTAGGGGTGTTCTGATCGTGGTGCTCTCAGGATTATCCGAGCAACTGTGCTTTTAACTTATTTAAGTTTCTGGAGTAGATATTTAGACGAACCAGACAGAATTGAGTTACAATGGTCCAACCTTGAGAGTACTAATGAACACACAAGTGTTTTAGTGTCATCAACTGGAAGATATTTGCGAATGGAGCTCAAGATATGCAGCCTTGCATATGTTCATGACATATGAGAGTAATGTCCAGAGTAACACCTAGGTTTCGTACTGACTGTGTGAATTTAATGTTGGTGTTGCTGATATTTATTGTTTGATGTAAAGGATGTAAATGAGAAAGTCTTTGTGTCATGATCAGCATGGCATCAGTTTTATCATCATTCATCTGCAGCTTGTTACATGTCATCCATGATTTCACATCAGAAATGCACATGTCTACTCCTTTGATGGTAATAACACCTTAATTTATGTGGCTAAATTTGTATATTTGAGTGTCTTCTGTGTACAATTGGTGAGACACTGGATGATGAACTATGACACTTGAGAGCGGCTGAGTGTATAAAATGAAGAGAACAGGTCCTATAACAGGCCTCTGTGGAACACCACAACATAGATAAACTGGGCTGGAGTGTATTCCATTTGCAGTTCCAATAATTGTCATGTTAACTAAGTAGGACTCGAACCACAGGAAAGTTGCATTGGGAATGTAAAATATATACTGGAGACGGTGAAGTAATATATCATGGTATATTGTGTCACATGCTGAAGACAAATCAAGGAGGGTGAGGACTTCAATGTTTCCGTTATCCAAAGCAGAGAGAATGTCATTAACTTCTTTCAGGTGAGTAGTTTCAGTACTGCGGTAAGGGCAATATGCAGACTTACATTGCTAAAAGACTGTTTGAATTCAGTTCAGATTGGGTTAAAACAACATTTTCTTAGACTTTGGATATGTAAGGGAGATTAGAAAATGAGCGGTACTTCTTTAAATTGGTATGGTCGATTTGTTGGTTTCTTCAGCGGATGCTTTACAATGGCAGTTTTTAAAAATGATGGGTATTCCCTGGATGAGAGAGAGGTATTAATGACATCAGTTAGTGAAGGCAATATTGGATCTAAGCACTCAAGCAGCAATAATGATGGAATCTGGTCAAGTTCACTTGACTTTGGTGCACTCTTCATCATGATTGTCCGTACTAAGTCCATAGAGACAGGTTCAAATGCTGCTAACGGTTGTCGCTGAAATTCTGTATCGCTACTGTATGATAAGGACGAGTCAATTTAATTTGTGTTGTCAAGCGTATCTCTAATGGTTGTACCTTGTCATGGAAGAAATTTGTAAACAGGTCCAGAAGGTCTACTGGAGAGCAGGTAGTTGGAAGTAGTGTACATTTGTTCCTTGACATTAGTTTGTTAGTAATATCGAGGAGCTCTTTGCAGCTGGAACTTTCTGTGATCTTAGTAGTGTAGTGGGTTACTTTGGCTGAATGGACTATGTGACGTTCTTCTTAGGAGCGTCATAGATTTATTTATGAATAGTGAGTCTAATGGAAAGCCAAAGCCTCACCGCTTTACGGTGGTCTCTTTTAGCAGTTCGAAGCTGGTCTCTAACACTGCTATACCACGGCGAACACTTTTGAATTGATAATCTGCACTTGGAGGCTGGGAAATGTTTTTCAAGCAATGAACGCAGGCAGTTATCGAGTTGTTCTGCTGTAGGAGGAAAGCAAGTTGTTAGGTTTGCATGGATGTCATGCATTAGTTTGGTTCTATTTATCATACGGAGGTTTCTCTTAGCAGCAAATAAAGGTGGAGGGTTAGGGTCAGATACGGCCAGAGGGCATAAAATGCAGAGGTGATCTGATGCAAGTTCGTGGGATGCAACGGTTGATCTAGAATATTATCATCAGTTCTATGTGAACATGTTTATGGGTGGGTTGGTTAACGGACTGTTATAGGTTGAAAACACGAATAGAATCTCGGAGCTTTGATATATATGTGTTTCCAGGACAGTAAAAGTGAAAGTTGAAATCTCCAACATGACGATCAATCCCTTGATACTTTTCACTTCAAAATTGACGTAAGGCGACAGATGACATCATTCATTTGCAGACGATAAAAGCCCAAAATACCATCTTTTATATCTAAAAGAGAGGATGGGGGACGATAGTGTAAGAAACAAGTGTTTCTTAGATTACATCAGTTGAACATTACACCTGTAATTGATTCCTTGAGCAAGTCTACAAGTCTGTTTCGTCATGACAATCCAGATTCTGAAAACATTAAACACAACACCAACCATCTTCATACCAGAGTCTGATAAAATTGGTACTAATAGCTACCTGGCTTGGCACTGAGCATAAAGAGGTTAGTGTTAGGACTGGTCGGCCTGGTGTCATGATAATTTTACTAAGTGAGACATCGTGCTACATGTCTGCGGCATCATGTCCCAGTGCGTGACATCACTATAAACTGCCTCACTGCAGACATCGTAGCGATATGACTGAAAAAGTGTTAAAGCTACGTTAAAAATCCTAATCACACACACACACACACACACACACACATTTTAGTTTATTGTGCTGACATACCGTTAAACATATGCGCTCAATTATCGCATGCCAGAAGTCGTACAGTATTTATCATGAAGGACTACATAATGATATCTACATCACGAAATAAAAGTTCGAGATTATTAGACTATGTAGTATATTAATATACATAGCATAAATTACAATTACGATTTCGATAATGTTTGCGTGGAGAAAAAAAAATCAATGATTCATGTATTGATCATCTGTCCGTACTCCACAGTGTCCCCAAACTTATTTCCCTTTTTTAATTTAATCATTGATTCCTACTTGCAGATCACCGCTTTGATTTACAGTGTCCATAAATTAATGATAGAGCACATTTTTTTCCATCAACTCAAGATAGGTACAAGAAAATATTAACAGTTGTACATTATTCATTCTCTCTCTCTCTCTCTCTCTCTCTCTCTCTCTCTCTCTCTCTCTCTCTCTCTCTCTCACACACACACACACACACACACACACACACACAAGTACACACACGCACATAACGCAAATAAAACGTCATTGTAGCACAATCCTTCTTTCTCAACATTACGTTAGTATAAAGGTTAAGCTCAAATTAACAGAACAAAATATTTTGCATGAAATATTTTATTAAAAATTAATTTTGAATTAGCAAAAGACTGCATGATTTTTTTTTTCATTTTGCTTTTTTTGAGAGAATTTCAATGCCTAACACGTAAATGAAAGGAATATATATCACCATGTTCCGATACATTGCGATAGAATACGTACGTCTCTATCCGGGATTTTCATTGTTTATATATGTAGGAAATCAAATATTTCGTAACGTCGTGCTAAGTGTTTGTTTTGTATATGTAAGTTGTTGGATAATCGTTTTGTAGTTACGTCATTATTAAGTCATATACTGAGATTATGTACAGCATGTATACACTTTACTTGCTCTAGTACCAATTAGCATTACTTAGACTTCAAACAGCAACGTGATCATTGTCATCAAAGTTTACCTCAATAGGTACAAATTAAGTGAAAATTGATACAACATGAAAGACGTTGGAGCAGTATTTAATCTTACATTTTCGACTAATTTAGGACATAAACTAACTTATAAAATTGCAACATTATCTCCAGTTCTCATGTTGTGCCGTTCGTATCGCAATATGGAGTAGCGATTCATAACATTGCATCATCACAAAATATCGACATTCCCGATACGCATCGTTATATCTTTCATGTAATAGGTGTAGTTCAAGTTACTTATTTGAGACTCTTTTTAAGATGCATGGTAGTTTTTAATCTACTTCGAAAGTGCAATGTCCAGCCAAGACATCGCACGACAGTATCAATATCGAATTCAAAGTCTTATTTTTATCCATCATATATTATATCGAGCTCTAGAGTATTGTGCATTTGTCTGCAAAAACAACATAAACATAACAACAACTTTCCTAGATCCGATTTTAGTTGAAGAATAAACATGGATTTCGGGCATATAGTAGCAGTAGTCGGAGGATATTTAGTGACTATTGATTAAGAATAAATGTTATCCCGCACGTACGCATTCTGTATGATGTCATAAGCAATATACAGTACATTTTAAAGTCTCCCATGAGTACAACAAAGCAAGAAAGGAAATATGCATTTGAAAAATTTTTATCTTAAGATCTTAAATTTAGAAAGAAGAAAAAGATATATGAGATAGATAACTTTATGTATGATAATGTTTTCAGAAAAGAACATAATGCAACATCATACACATTTCGAAATGTATGATATAAATAAATTGGAATGTTTTAAATATTGATCGATCATTACTTATTACTTATCACATTACCTGGTTTTAAGGATAATGTGACTGGGTGGGACATCATGATACATGTCTGCGCATGATGCTCCAGTTATAGACATCACCATAAACTGCTTCACTGCAGACATCGTAGCGATATGACTGAAAGATTGTTGAAGCTACGTTAAAACCCAAATCAAATAAACAAACAAAAACTCTGAATTTCTTACCAATTATTTACAAAAATATTGAATTTTTAAGTATTTAAGTATTTAAAGAATCAACATTTTCTACCATAAGATAAATCCCATCTAGAATATAAAATCTAAAAATAATCTCTCCCCATGTTTACATGATTTATTCTGTCTATATTGTCAAAGAATGGATAGAACATATCAATCCAGATAGAGCATGCTGAAAAATCATGTCGGATAGCAATACAGTTTCGAAACTAACACCTGAGAATAAGTTGCATACATATCTAACTTTTCTAGTACTTTCTGAATCCCATTACTTTCTGAATCTGTTCGGTGTTTCACAATGTGCACAAACTCAGCACATATTAATGTATCTCACTTATGCCACGCACGTGTGAGCCAAATGCTGTAGTTTTTTTTGCTCTTGTACTGTCGGATGGGGAAAACCATCTCCTTCTCAGGAGCTCATCCTCACAACTGCCAATTCAAATTTATACGCATTATCCAATTCAGCCAAGACTCAATATGTTGCACGCTAACTGACGTGTAAATGACAATATTAGATTCAAAATAAGGGATGCGATAAAATGATATGTCGGTGTTTATTTACAATATAACCATTAAACTGGTCATATACATACATACATCTTATTAATACTTTTTTGCGATTTTTAGTTGGGGATGGGTGAAACTTTATAAGTTAAAAATGAGTTTTTGGAACAAGATTAAACATATAAATATTTTTGAAAATAAAATTTATAAGCGAATTTCCTATAAAAAATACACGTCTACCTGCAAATGTTCAGCATCCTTAGTAGTTATTTACTAAAGACACCGTTAAGTTAATGGATCTTGAAATTTTGAAACCAGACAACCCCCACATTAATTATTAACTTTAGTACTGGTGATAATTGGTCAATAATCTCGATGGCCTCTTTCAATACTTGCTTAATATATCTAAACTATATCACATTTCTGAAGTAATTCTATATTTAAACCATCAATCAAACATTATATACCCAATCTGTTGCCGATAATTTTATAAAGACAAATAGCTCCATGAGTGTCTTACAATATAGACATCTAAGGATTTGAGCGCAGTCAAACGTTGCAAGTATCTCACCATGATCACATAGGAAGTTTTCTTTCTGAATTTGACAATTTTACGGCTATTTGACACTTTTTTATACAGGACCAAGTGGTAGCGTAAATATTATGTATTCAGCAAAGATCATGATTGATTTGCATCCTCTTCTCATAAAATGTCATTTTTATCGTCTAATTTGATGTCCTTCGTACAGAAGTATATAAATATGTTCTAAGGGCGTGCTGGTATAACACTAAGTGGGAAATTGCCATGCATATGAATGGTTGGATTGTCCAAGTGCTACAACAGCTAAACACATGAATATTTCCCAGCAAGGAATACAAGGAGTGGAATAAAGAAAAAAAACATGGTTTTCAAAATTCCAATCGAGTACAACCTTTCAGCAAGGTACACGAAACGTTGAAAAAAATATATATATTTTCTTAAAATTGGTATCACTTTTCGAAAAACATAAACACAAATATACATAGAAAGAAGACGAAATCAAAATTATATGATTAACCGATTAAAATATTTCATTTTCGCCACTTCATAGTCCTGTAATTTACTTGTTGATTAAATTTTGAAGGTGTAGCCAGGTAAAACGCGACGCCTAACTGATTAAAATATTGTCTGGCTTAATATAATCGTTGTCAATCTTTTAGGTTTATTTATATAAGGGATGTCAATCAATTAAGTTTAAATGAAATTCTCAACAATCTTGTCCCTGATAATGTGTGAGAACAATTATTCAAAGGCTAATGTTGTCCAAAAGCTTTTCTTAATATATGGACAACGCCCAACCTAGTGATTAAGGTACATGAGCAGTTTTAAGCATGAATGTGTATTTCTTTTTATGGGGTGTTTTTTAAAAACAAAATTCGTTTCAGTTGAAACGAGATTTGAAAATTGTCTGTATTGTGCCAAATTGCAGGACAGAAAGGTTTCAACCGAAGAAAGCACACAATTAATTGAGTATGAGTCTGGTGGCAAAGCAACTTTAGACTAGTTTTAATGTCCCTATGGCTACCCTCTCTCTCTCTCTCTCTCTCTCTCTCTCTCTCTCTCTCTCTCTCTCTCTCTCTCTCTCTCTCACACACACACACACACACACACACTCGCCAGAACTGAAACGTGTATGCAAAAAGTCCACGCTTTCCATAGTCGTCCCGGGGAACATAAACTCACATGTAACTAAACACACACACACACACACACACACACACACACACATTATATATAATACTATAGTGTGTGTGTGTGTGTGTGTGTGTGTGTGTGTGTGTGTGTGTGTGTACACGTTGGATACAAGTTAATATTATTTTTGCATATTATATCTTTGTGTATTTTATACCAGTACGACAACTTCAAAGCATCCATTTAGACCATACTCAAACCCGACATTTGCCGTTCATGTTATCATCACGTAGTCATGTTTAAATTGTTGATCTGCTTGTAGTTATACAATTATACAGGCTAGTAAATTGTATCGCTAGCTTTCTAATAACTCTTAGCCGCCATATTTATCGCTGATACTGGTTCACAAGGACAATTTGACGAAACATATTTTTAATCAATAAATAATCAATTAATAAACGCAGTCTTTGCCATCTACAAATTTTGCACACGTTTCTTTTTTGGAAACCAATGATCACTTTGAAATGCAATTTTCCATAGAATGTCGTACAGTAGAGAATATTATTTAACCATTATGTCAGTAATTGGGAACTTGGAAGCACAATAATGTCACCCTTAGCATTTTGTACTTATCGTCCTTGCATTAAGCCATCAATATGTCCTCTTATTAGTTTGTATTAGTCAAGGCTACAGGGTAAAGAAACTATGCCGTGGTATTGAAATATAATCTTGCTTGCTTTAAATTACAGAGTACGACATTTTTCTAACTACGTAATTATTTGCTACTGTATGCAGCTTTGAATCCATTGAATGGAATAGTGATACACCTTCTGACAACCCAACAGTTTGTCGATGGGGATGCTGCTTTTGGCAATCAAAATTATTGTTCCTGTTGATGACGTTGATGTTGCTTTTCTTCGTATCCTTGTTCAAAAACGGTTCATCTAAAGAAAATTGCAATTATTATAGAGGATTTTCTGTTAGTAATGTTATTTTGTTGGTTTTTTCATAGTTATATGTAGTAGTTGTAGTAATATTAACATCTGTTAACACACACACACACACACACACACACACACACACACACACACACACACACACTGGCCGAGTTTACATTAAGATGTTTTGAACTCAACTACATTATTTTGTTTCTTCCAAATGCTCCACATTATCGCACTGCTAGGGTTGTACCATACGCTATCACAGGTGAACAGAATTGTAACAATACACACAGATGACACCCTCTAGCATCCTGGCTGAATTATGGATCGTTCTGACCTTAAATGTGTATCGTCTTAGAAAAATGTCTCGACTTAAAGTAGGAAATTAAGATACGAATATACCATTCTCTGTCATGCCAGGTCCACACTTCAATGCTCTTATGAATAATGCGAAAATTTTCCGATGACTACTTTTGCGTCAGTACCATATATCGTTAGCTTCAGTGTGTGTGTGTGTGTGTGTGTGTGTGTGTGTGTGTGTGTGTGTTTGATAATTTGGTTGTAGGATGCATTTTTGAAAGAACAACAACAAGTGAGTGGTCGTCGAGTGAGCAATCGCTTAATGGACCAGTTCAAATATGTCGATAAAATCAGCGGGCTTGGCGGACCTATTCAAACGTACAAGTAGATAAACAAGTGTCGCCCACTTTTACCCTAAATAATTCTCAGCTTTCAGCAAAGTAAGAGGAATAATTGACAATTATTCTAATCAGTAACAATTAATTTTTATGTGGCTAAAAGCTCGAGGCATTTGGTTTACTGTGCATAAAATGTATTTTGCTACTCAATGACGGAGAAAAAGAAATAAATTATATAGTTATTGCTGGAAGTATTTTCTATTACGAATCCACCAGCATACATTTTATTCCATTACTTCACCCAGCACTCCCACACTGATTAATAATACTACCCCATCACAGTCACCACTACTATTACTATACTGTATTATATTACAATCACCACTAGTACTTTGACTAGTGACAGCTAGTTGCTTCCCTTGGCTATGAGGTTCTTACAGAGGTTTTTGCCTGGTTCTTCCTCCACCAATTCAATTATACCACCATGCATAACTTACCTTGCTCTGAGAAATGGCGTTAAATCAGAAAACATCAACACGTGAATATATATATATATATATATATATATATATATATATATATATATATATATATATATATATATATATATATATATATATATATATATATATATATATATATATATATATATATGTATGTATGTATGTATGTATGTATGTATGTATGTATGTATGTATGTATGTATGTCTATATATATCTAATTTTGTAATTTGTATTCATGTTTGTAGATTGAGAAGATTATATTTAGTTAGATTTTGTCTCTGTAACTAGGATTTGTATTAGGAATATATTTAGCGCGTAAAATTATATATTTTAAAAAATTATATGCTTACATACTTCTTGACATATGCTAATAATAATACTATCAGTAGGCATGTTTGCGATTTTCGGCCTTTTTCTCAACGGACAGATCGATAAGGACGCTTGTAGAAGAATTAGGTTAATTCTTATTGGATGAGTTAGGCTACATGAATATATATTTTGTAAGAATATAAGTAGTGTGATTTGACACGTTGTGAAATATATTTGTAATAGAACATAAGGAGATAACTATGCAATCAGATTTCATTACTTCTTTGGAGTCATTATTATCTTTTTGGATGTTTCTATTGCAACATGTAGCATGCATGAGTGTTTTATGTTGTATTTAGATATTAACTGAGAGGAAAAACATTTGTTTCGACTGTAACAATCAGAAAATAATCATATTGATGAATGCAATAGGTTTTTCTTATGCCGGGTGTTCGTAACTATTCCGGCACTGAAGTGATTCTAGAGCAAACGTTCAGTGCACATAAACATGTGAAATGTCTCGATCATTTTAACACTCCGATGTGGTCAATGTGAAACTGATAAATATCATCATCATGCATTATCTGCGCTTATTTCATTTGCTCCTAGTTATCGACAATAAAGAAAAGACGAGCTCCTTAGAAAACGAATAACACGTGCAAGGCATGATTCAAGTTTTTAATGTTAAATATGGGGAAGAAGGAAGTTATATGTATGTCACTGTAGTACAAAAAAGAGCTCAATTTATAAAGTACTTACTGCTAAATAGTAGTAAATAAATGAACACGTTGTATCAAATTTAGGGACATAAGACAAACACGCAAGTGTACACATAAAATTAGCTATAAATAAAAGCAGATACATAAGAAAGGTCCATGTTTATCACTTGCTAACACCACAACGAGTTCTTGCGTTTAAAAGCATCAGTGATAATTACATATAAACAAATCAATACCATTTTCCAAATAATTCAAACCCTAGCGCTTGTTTTATTTTGGCCTGTTTCATATATCCCAAAGAGCAGCAGAGAGGGCGAACAGACCAATTTTTAAAAGCGTCCGTTTGCCAAACTAAACTGTAAGGACAATAACGCCAAACCGAAGCTTCTAACTAACCGAGAGTTTCTGTCTTGGGGGTTACTTTATAAGTTACTGTATCGTTGTCTTAGTGTGCTTTTTATATCTAAAAAATATGCAAGCGTGTTTACTTTCGCGACGCTTATTTGTGGTCGCGTCCTCTGCTGTTATAATGTATTATCCAAACATTTTGTCAAGACCGATTCTATATCTTGATCTAAGACCATGTAAATCTTCTTCAAGAAAATATTCTCGCCGGATTTTATTGTTTATCTAACATTACGTCGAAGTATACTACTAAATTATTAATAAATACATCAAGAGCATGTAATGATGGAGCTTCCTTAATATCAGTGATAAACTCAATAACATCATCGCCGTTTTCATCTCATAAGCTTGCATTCTCGTTACAATCTTTAAGCACATCGTAGCATCCCCGATCATCCATAGATGGTGCAACGAAATCTAACTTATCCCACTTTAACCACCTCATTATTAGAATAAATAATAATTGCTTCTTACCGGATCCAGATGGACCTATTATTATCATTCGAATAGAATTTAGTAACGCTGGATGATGCTTGACTGGCTTTTGTTTTTAATCGTCGAGAAATCAATTGCATCCATGTTGTAAAAATATAAAAACTAGTATGGATCTATATTGTGTAACATGTAGAGCATCCACTCCTACAGATGGATTAACAACTATAAAAAAATAACATTTTTGCTGTCTCAGGCATGTGTGTGAAATGTGGCACAAATAATGAAATCTATTTCTAACCCAAACAGTATTGAAGAAAAGCGCGGTGATATAGCTATTTCGTTAGGAAAATTACCGGGAACTCAATACACAGAAGAAAAACATCTACCTGGATATAACTATTGTGGTTCTGCTACCAAACTTGATATCCGACTCGATGAACAAGATCATCCAAGACCTGGTGAATAACCGATAAATGAAATTGATAAATCGTGTCATATTCATGACGTAGCTTGTAAAAGTAAAGATTTACAACAAAGACATATTGCAGATGGGAAGTTGATTCCTACGCTAAATTCTATAATAATATAAAAATATTTTAGAGAGTCATTAGCTAATTGGTTAGTAAAATACGTGATGAGAGGTAAATTAGCATTAGGGACTGGTCATTAATTAACCGATTATTATTATAATGGAATCGATTTATTATAGCCCAAGTGGATATTGGAGGGTTGAGCAGCGATTAGTAAACTCGCCGACGCAGCAAATGTTACCCGTATTCTTGCCGAAAATTGATTAGCACGACAGGCAATATGGCAAAATGGCAAATTTATCTCCCACCACCTAAAAAAATCGTTAAGATACGGATTGATTTGAAAACTCTCGTCGTAACTGAAATAATTCTTTCCGAAATTATTTCACGCATAAGTAAACGATGAATTTTACTTGGTTGTAATCTGATCTATTTCTTAACTTCTTTTAATTCTGAATCAAGCGTTATATGATCATCAGTTATCTCCTCGTAACAATCTACAAACGTTTTTAACCATTCGTGCGGAGACAATCCAACAAACAGGAGTGGTTGACCGTAACCGTCACACATTATCACCGCGGTATTCTTTTTAAAATAGCCCATTAAGAAGCATTTTAATACATCTAATCAAACGGTGCATACTTCATCCCAAATTATTTTTTTATGTATATATTTCTCACCCATTCGTTAAGCAGTCAATTTATCGCCCTTGTACTGAAAAATATTGTGGCAAGTACATGATTTTACAACTCTTTAATTTCTGTCGGTTTTAACACAACTAAATCCTAACTCTGTCTAAATAACTCAATAAATCTGTTTTACCACAACCTCCGTTTAGAAGAAATAACCCCCAAGAGAGAGAGAGAGAGAAACTCTCGGTCAGTAAGAAGTTTTGGTTTGGCATTATTAACCTTATAGTTTCGTTTTCGTAAGATGCTTTAGTTTAGCAAAATGGACGCGTCATAAAAATTGGTATGTTGGCCCTCTCTGCTTCTCAAGGAAATGATCGATACTTGGATTGTCACAAAGTACTCGATTCGGTGGAAAGAAAAGCCATTCGATTTCAACGGATATACTACATATAAAAAACTAGAACAGACGGTAATAAAACCGTATCTAACAAATCAATGAGCACAATGGTATAGAATCAGTATGGGGCAGTTTCTCTCTCGGTAGATTGTTGTTGTTGTAAGGTTTAAAGCCATTTTTCAGCACACGAAAGGCAATTCATGGCGGCCAGCATTATTGGTAGAGGAAGAACCCGGGAAAAACCCCGGAAACAACCACCGACCCACGAGAAGCTACTGGCAAGCTTTCTCACATAACTACATTAGCCGAATCTTAG
Source organism: Unio delphinus (assembly GCA_029339505.1). Classification (NCBI taxonomy): domain Eukaryota; kingdom Metazoa; phylum Mollusca; class Bivalvia; order Unionida; family Unionidae; genus Unio; species Unio delphinus. The sequence continues at coordinate 3,784,058 of JAQISU010000096.1, forward strand.
ACTCGAACCAACGCAGACAGAGGTGAGATGGCAGTGATCCGTAACGGAGAGCGCTTTAGGTCACTCGGCCACTGGAGGCCCCTCTCTCGGTAGAGAAAGAACGATTGAAACAGCCACAGTATGATGCATTATACACTGTAATAGCCACAACAATATTTAATTAAAGCAATTTCTTTCAACTTTCTAAAACATCATCCTAAAAACAGAGTTAAATACCATAATCACCATGGCAATTTCGTCCTCTGTAATATTGCTCTCACACACAAACATACACACATATACTACATTCTTTTTTAAAATTTGTCTTTTCCTTTGCTCGCGCTAATTATATTGGTAAAAAATCATTGAATCATTCACATTACGTTTCCTTTCTTGAGTTCCAAGTATAATCCCTTTTTGATGTGTATAGTGAAGATTCAGCCGATATATTTTGTTATGCAGATTTGTAGGTTATTGTATCTAGACTAAATATTTCATAGCTACATAGACGGAAGGGTGGGAAAGGGAATGGAACACTAGATATTGAACTTTCACACAAGACCAAAAAAATTTCATGGATCTGAAAATAAACTCTAATTTAAATTTGCGATCGATCTAACATATTTGCGAGTAGGTTGGGGTGGTGTGGAAGGTTTCGAGAAGCCAAAGTATAGATACAAATGACCCCAATAATGTACACACTCTTTCCAGATCGTAAAACTACAGATAATGGTTTAAATGTTAGAAGTGGCTAAGGACGGATCATAAATAAATTAGTTTCTTTTAAATCCATCGGGGTCATTTGAAGATTTGTATCTTCTTTTCTTCCAGGTGAACTGACCCTATGTTGGGAATGAATACAGCATCAGAAGGGGCGAATCAGACAACATTTTTAGACAAGTTTTCACTGAAATCACGCTTAAAAACAATGAAATCAATGACATCAGGCCCCAATGTGTGTGTGAATCATGGATTAGGTCCCAAAAAAAAATATGAAAAAATCAATGAAATTAATGAAATTCTCCATCAATTTTTGGGAAAAAGGGACTACAACGTCGTTGTCACTCACCCCTTCTGCTGCTATGGGTTAACCGAATATTTGATCCAGTCCGATACGATATCGTGTTCGAGGGTCATGTAAATCACTACGACGAAAATCACTACGACGAAAATCCTTTCAGGATTTCACAAATAGACTAATCGCTAACACCTCCTCTTGTAAATCAATCAGATTATTAGACTGGTCAGTGAGTTTGAAATTAATTCTGGTTAATGAATTATTATGACATCGCATATAGACTGGATTCACCGGGGACTCAATTATTAAAAACCCTGGAGGAGCTGTTGGTGCAAATGAATACAAAATATATCCCTGCTGAGCTTGATTTGATCGTTCTAAATTTATTTGATAGCTTCCTTCGATCACATCACATACTAAATTGAGCGCAATCACCGTTGAAATATTCACATTGAACGGAGCAATATGCCTGCCACCACCATCTGGGTCATTATTATGGGTCAGGATAGTTGTTTGTGGTTGTGATGGTGTTTTTTTCCACGTATCATGGATTTTTTTTAAACCTTCATCGATGGCATCATCGAGAGATTTTTGTAGTTCTAAGAGATTATATCCTGGTAGTTTGAATGTTGGAATATCTCTTATGCGGATCTTATAGTCTATTGCAAATAAATCTCTTGTTTTAGGACTACTGTCACCTAATACCTCTTGAATAATTTGTGAATGAAATGTTTCCATGTCATTGATGATTTTGTTACATGTTTCTACGACACTGATAAATTCATCTCGGGTGAGAGTGCCTGATCTAAGGGATATAAACAACAACGAAATATCGTTATTGAAAGCTGTGAAATTTTCAGTGATTTTATCCCGGTTAGCAAGATGATGAATAAGTCGTATTTTTTCATCATATTCTACTCTAATGAAAAAATATGACTTATCATAATATCTATAGCTTTTTATTGGATTATCAGATTTTGTCCTGTCGGTGATATAATCAGTTTTTTGTGGTTCTGGTAATTTAACTGTTTTTCCACCGGGTGGTAATTCAGGCCATTCTAGTACGGTTCTAATAGAACTCTGATAGATATCTACGACGTATCCTTCTGTGCTTATTTCAATGGCAGATGATAGTGTCGGCACATGAACTGTTATAGCTATTTTTGACTCTACTCCAGTAATCGATTTTATTCTACGCGCGAATTCATCATTGATTTGTTCAATTTGGTATGATCCGGTTGGTATGGAAACAACATTCCAGTCTGGGGTACCGTCGTCTTTATTCTTATTTGCAAATACCAGTGAATTATTGGGTTGTTGACCACCAAATGATTTTGACCTAATATTTGGCCAACTGTGGTATACTCGTAATTTTGCTAGCGCTATCTCCTTCACTGGGACCGGAGAGGGGAAATTCACACTGAATTCTGGATTCGTTGAGGTTATTGAGATCATGCTTGTTTGTACTGGGTTTGTGTTCTCCACTATTTGTTGAAGTAATTCCATCGGTGTTGCCATTGTTATTATACTCATGTTTTTGTACTTCTAATTTTGACATCGCAGAATCATATATATCTACCATCGCTGAAAACTCACTCTCTGATATAATTGTATCATCGAGCGATGACGATATCAATGAGGATAATTGCGAGTATGCAGTGGACACAACATGAAATTGAATTATGTAGTCTTGTAGTTTCCGTTGGCTGCATGATGATATTTTTTTTGTGATTATTGAAATAATTCCAGCGATTGTTGTTGCCGCAGAAATGCAAATTGGAACAGCTATCGGAGCCATCATTGTCACTGAAGACAGTATAATTCCAGCTCCGGTGATTACACCACTCACTGAATACACAGTAACATCAATTGCGGTAATTCTCCTGCGATATTTTTTAATTTTCAATTCATACTCCTCAGACAAGGTTTTGAGTCTAGTTTGATATTCTCTGACCTGATCATAGCGATATTGCGATGATGAAATCATTTTTTATTTTAAATACGCTAGCGTTTTCAATTACGATTTACTTAAATTCGCTACGAATTCCACATACCACGTTGTTGAGACCCTAACCAAATTTTTATCAGTAGATGTGATTGTGAACTTTTCAGTTGTATTCTTGTCGATGATCGTTGAAATCGTATTATTGACCCCAGATGAACTGGACGATGAAATATTAAATTGAGACGATGGTGTTACTAGTGTTAATCGATAAATACCCTTAACGGTTGCAGTGATATCTAATGTGTTGTTTGTAGGTGTCCACTCAAATGATCCGTGTTGGATTGTGTATACTAAGTTGTTGGTTTTCTCATGAGGAATTTTTGTTTTTTCAATGGCTGTTATCATCCTCGAAAGATCACCTTTTGATGTCTTCGATGGAGGTTTTCGTCTCATCGATGGATTTTTTAATATCAGGGAGTTTTAGTTCAATTTTATCGAATGTAGTTCCAATAAATTTATCAATGATATTTCTACTAAATGCGGTAAACTGTTTTATATGCTCTTCGGTTTTAGATTGAAGTGTTGCTAGTTCTAACGCAGAATCGTTGAGAGTTTTAAATCGATCTGTAATCGTCGAAAAAAGTACGCCTGGTTTGAGTTTACCCTGATCGGAAAATAACGCGATAGTATCCTCGATTGCGTTTTGTTGTTTAACCAAAATATCATCCAGAGAAATATTACTGGTTTTCAATTTACCCTGATCGGAAAATAACGCGATAGTATCCTCAATTGCGTTTCGTTGTTTAACCAAAATATCATCCAGAGAAATATTACTGGTTTTCAATTTACCCTGATCGGAAAATAACGCAACGGTATCCTCGATTGCGTTTTGTTGTTTAACCAAAATATCATCCAGAGAAATATTACTGGTTTTCAATTTACCCTGATCGGAAAATAACGCAACGGTGTTCTCGATTGCGTTTTGTTGTTTAACTAAAATATCATCCAGAGAAATATTACTAGATTTCAATTTACCCTGGCGATCTTGAAATACAACTATTTCATTGGGTTCAACACTTTCTAAATTCAACGTCTCAGCTATTTCATCTTTAATTTTTTTTGTTATATCCTTGATAGAATCAGGGGTTGCAGTGCCATCGGGTTTGGGTTTCAGAGGTCTTCCCCAAATATCAATCATGTTATTGTAAAACTCTTTCTCTCTCTAAAAAGCGATTGCTGGTGTAGTCATTTACGACAATATGAGGTGGTTTCCCCCTTGGGTTACCCAAGGAGTTAGAAATAGCGTCAAGAACATTTAATACTTCACTGCCGCATATTGGTGGGTCATTGATTTGTTGTGTTGGTAGCGTAGAATACCAAGTCTTCATTGGAAGGGTTTTTATATAACGCATAAACTCTTTTGGTGGGGCTAATCCATATGAATCAAAATAGACAATCCCACGTGGATCAATAGCCTATGCAACCCAGTGAGTTCCAGGTCCGGTGCTGTTATCGAGATTAATAATACCTGTTTCAGTTTTGTTTGGTTGATGTGGTAATTGATCTTTCATAAAAACACCTCTGAAATTTTTAATCACTAGTTTTTTAGCAGCATCCATTAAATCAAAATTGGACATTGGAACCATCGAAGATTTCTGAATTAATAAACCGTTCCTGGTAGTCTCAGGCCTGATCCGTGAACGGATCTCCCGCTGTACCACGAATACGGGGTTCCTGGTAGTCTTAGACCCAATCCTTGAACGGATCGTCTCTTTTTTTTATATCCTTGTCCAGCTGCCTTTTTCAACGCCATTCCTGCTGCAGTACCAACGGCTCCTAACGCCGCTGCCTTAGCCACCGCTGGGGCTGCTGCTGCAATCAATGCTGGTATTGCAGCTAACAATGGAAATATACCGCCTGTTTTCATCATATTTTTGATAGCAGCCGCAGAGAGAGTAATCTGAACCCCTTTTTTATCCTTGAAAGCATCATTGAAATGTTTCACCTGACGAGTTGTCAGCGATAATTTTTTTTCACCACCAGTCATTTGATTAGGTTTCAATGTGATTGTGGTTCCACATTTTTTAGCCGATTCTGATTGCAATTTTTTGATTTGACCAGGAGTTAACGTAACACTAATAACACTATATGACATTATATATAATTGATTGATTCTAATTCAATGAAAAATCGAGAAAAATCGTTCAAAGATTTTCTACTGGGGCATCTACCACTCTCATTCTTCCTCCAACACCTTCAAGTAGCATTGATTTATCACTGAGAATGACAGCAACCGCTCTATAATCAGCAATAGCACCAGCACCAACAGGACGAGTCACATTAGCTCTAAAGTGTATATCAACAACTGACTGTCTTGTCAAATCGAGATGTTCCAGTGAGAAGTAATAGATCGGATACAGATTTTTAAAATCATATTGTGATATTTGCAAACCAGTATCCACATTTTGATCGCGTGCCATAAATGACAACAGACGATGATAAACTCGTGCAATATGATTTTCTGTGTAATTAAGTTGTATATCCTCGGATGGTTCCTGCTGGCCGTTTATTCTCAGTGAGACGTCTTTCACACCTAATTGATCAAATATCATATGACTGAAGAGTTGATTGCCAACTCGTGCGTTATCCTGTAACGCAATAAATATATGACGTGGCGCAGAAACGCCTTGTTTTGATGCTAGGTTCCAAGTGAATAACCCGTTGATATTTGATTGTTTCACATCTGTACTCACGGTTAGCCAACTTAGTAATGATTTTCCTCCTTGGTCCATAAATGATAGTAATCGTCCTTCTGCGGTGATTGCTGGAGTCAACACTGGCATCCACAATGATATTTTTGTTAAATCGACTCTACCGGCATCAGCATTGGGGGCTGCAGCATCTAATGCAATCCTCCAAATTGCATCATTATCATCACCCTTTCGTACAAGCGATACTGTATGCTTCGCCCCGTAGATAACTTTTCTGACGTTTCTACAGAATCCAAATATGTGATGCAGTGGAATCGCGCATGAAAATGATTTACGTTCTCCTTGCAACATTGCGTTTCGTGTTGCAGCTCCTAGATTGAAATTAGCATCGTTGTTTATAATCATATTCTCGACATCAGAATCACTATTATCACGTTTTTTTGGTCGTCTTACAACAAATGGATTTCCACCAGCGGTATTCTTACCATCTTTTGCAAACATCATAGAGGGTCCTGCTGATCTTGTATAATCATCAGAATATCTCGCTAACCCGATTATTGTTGTGGCCACATCAACATCACGATCTATGGACTCAATTTCTTTTCCATCAATGAGATATCTAGCACTCTCAAATAGCGCCATAATACCATTATTGACAAAACCGACTTGAGTACCAGCTGGATACGGTGCTGGTACAGCAGTAGTATCAGCAGCTGTTACAATTTCTCCTTCTACTTCAATAAATGCTTCACAGGGTAAAAAGTATTTACTGGTATCATGGACTTGAAGATCAATTCTTGCTCGACTATTTGGGGCTATGGCATGATAGGCGTAATATTGATAATCGCGTACAGAATCATCCTTGCCAACTAGGGCGTCTATATCAAATGCTGGATCAGATGATTTTTTGAACATTTTATTCTATTTATCAGAGTCTAAATAGTGAAATCGTAAACGATTTTTCCATTTTCATCGACGTAGTTTTCTAAGGCCACTTCCTGCTATCATGTTTGCAATATTGCTTTGGTCTCCTTGATTTACCATCGACGCTAATTTTTCATCTACTGCGTTATTTATTATTTTACTAACACTTGCAGGCATTTCTTCTGTAGACGGTAACGGTTTCTTTTTTCGCCTCACTAATGATGTTATTTTATCCTTCGCAGTTGAAAACGCTTTCCCGGCAAGATTTCCAACAGTACTAATACCCTTATCACGAATAACATCAATGGCTTTCATTGATAATTGTTTAGCTAACGGCATCACTTTTGGGGCCATTCTTGAAAAGAATCCTAAAATGGTATTGCCGAGGCCATCTCCATAGTATGCCTTATAAACTGGAAACCGTGAATTAACTACATAGACGGGGGTTGGTTTATCATGATTGTAATGGATGATCATTATCATAAAAACAATAGTGTTTTCAATTGTTATTTAATCACTATGATACCCATTTGCTAACTCGTCAATGAAATCTCGATAGGTTTTGATATCCATGATACCGCCGGCAAATAACCGTCTACAGATATCAGCTGCTTCATTAATTATTTCCGGTGAATTATTTCCAGCTCGGAACCCTCCTACAAGAACATCTAATCGTGATATATCATTGATAACACTATCAGGACATACCCCACTTTGGGGTCCACTGGAATCTTGCAGTCCACTTCCGCTATAACCAGCTGCTTCATCTAGTTTTTCTACATCCGTTTCTTGTAAATAATCATCATCATCATCATCATCAGGTGGTAGTTGTTGTTTTTTTTTTGTCTTCTTGTTTGTCTACGTGTTGGTGTTTGACGTTTTAGTTCTTGCCGTTCTTCTATTTCTCGTTGTCGTTCTTCTATTTGTTCTCTTTTATAATTACTAATTCCCTTTTTAAATTCCTTGTATCCTATCTCATCCTTATTCAAACGACCAATCCCTTTATTTAGTTTATACAAATAATCGAACCAATCATTACTTGATATTCTATCATTTTTATACTCGTCCTTTAAAAAATCTTTTTTTGAATTATAGCTTTGAGCAGCAAAATTACCAAAGGCTTGATAATCCTTTGATTTCAATAAACTAGGTTTTTTTATTAATATTTTAGCATGATTAGTAAATTTATTCAACAAAGAAACAGTCGTTTTTTTCGGGTCAGTTTTTTCAGTTTGTTCAGTTTTCGCTGCTAGTTTTTCAAGTTCACCAATAACAGATTTTCCCGTCTCGGGAACATCTCCCAGTAAAGCACGCTCTACCCCCTTCGTTGCTGTGGTTACTGGTTTAAACAATTCTTCAGACCCCAGAGCAAAATCAGTTTGTAAACTCTGTCGTTGTTGCAGTTTATTTCTTACAGAGTCACGAATTGGTATAAATCTCCTGATTGCATCTAGTCGCTCACGAGCCAATCGGGTTGTTAATGCTTCATTGACCATTATTTGAAATCGCAAACTATTTTTCAATTGCAAAACACTTGACATGTCGGATGATTTTTAACACGGTCATGGAAGTGTTATTTCATCGTGAGACACCTTCTATCAATGATGGAGCAAGTGTCATAATTGTATATAAAATAAATAATACTGACAGTTGCTCCATTCTATTTTGACATGTCGGATGATTTTTAACACGGTCATGGAAGTGTTATTTCATCCTATAACAGCTTCTATCAATGATGAGGAAAGTGTGGAAATTGTATATAAAATAATTATTACCACAGTTTCCTCATTCTATTTTTGACATTTTCAATCCAAAAATGCTAAAAAATGAAAATCTCTTGAGGGTCGGAATGATAAAATGGTCGGGCAATCAATGGTCAGGCAATCAATGGTCGGTCAATCAAAATTGTTCATTTTCTTGAATTAATGCCCGTAGGTTTCTAATTTTAGAGTTGACTTTTTTTTTCAATTCGTATTCGTTACCTAATTCTTTTCGTATTCCTTCTACGATAGTATACAACGGGACGAACACACTGATGTCACTGGAAAATGAAAGAGAGTCTTTAATAGAATTCTGAATTTTTTTGATGAGTGCATACTTCTTGGGTAGCATATATTTGTTAGTGCTAACCCCGTATTCTATATCCTGAAAATCAGACACAATTTGATCAGGATTTAATCCATCTGATAGTTTGATATCCTGATTTTTCAATTTTGCTATTTCAACTATGATGCTATTCATGTTTTCAGAATTCATTATTCTATAAGAATGACATATCTCTAATTGGAAATTATGACGCATTAGACATAACTAAATCGAATTTTCTGTCCCGTCTTTTTTGAAATAGCCGATCGATAAATCCCCTCTGCAACTCTTCGTACTGAAGATCGACAAATATTGAAATACTTGCCGGCTTCATTCATTGATTGAAAAATCATTTCTTCATTAGTTGTTGTATTCAAAGATGTCACAGGTCTCTTCCCAACCGTTTTGCAAGTGCCAGTCTCCCCTCTTTTCAAATTCTCACTCTGTGTGATAGCTTGCAGATTGGATAAAGAATTGTTTTTCGGATTAGAATCCTTGTGATCGATAACAAAACCATCTTTGATCAATCCATTAAAACATTCAAATGCGAAACGATGATTGAGATAAGTTTTCTTTTCTTTTCCTCCGCCAACAGTAAACATCAAGTACCCGTGATTATTCACAAAACCAACTGATTTTTTCAGTCTACGGTTTCTGACAGTACCATCACTGGATGCTTCATATTTTGTAATCACTGGATGTGGTCTGAATTCTTGGTTCATATATACTATTCTATTGTTTGTCTAATTCAGTGTTTGGTTCAATAATTACATCACTGGAAAATCTTTCGATATAGTCTTGCGGAGTTCTTATGATTTTATCCTTGATGTTGTCAGGGTCAAAGACTTTTTCAGGGTCATAATTTCTGATGGATTGTCCATTTTTTATTCTTTTATCATAATAACGCTTCAATTCCCTATATCGCTTACCACCACAATCAATACACAATTGTGATCTTCCTTTGACCCCAACCCCACATCGAATACAGGGTAACGGACCAAGACTTCCACGTCGAAAACTTTGCATATGATACCTACAGTACTCATTTTTTCTGCATGATTTGTTACACGGGGTTACATTTCCCATCATGAGCCATTTGCAGTGATTCATTATATATAAAACTTTCATTTAAATGTTTGTTTTATGTATAGCATGAAGGAGTTCAAGAGATTGACTTCGAAAAATGCTAAATTCAATGCTGATAGAGAGTTCAAGAGATTATTGAAAATCAATCCTAGATTTAATCTCGATAGACCAAAAAAACGTCAAAAACGTCCAAGAGACGGAAACATGAAAGAGTTTAAGAGATTATTAAAAATCAATCCTAGATTTAATCTCGATAGACCCAAAAAACGTCCAATAGACGGAAACAAACGTAACAAACGTCCAAGAGACGGAAACATGAAAGAGTTTAAGAGATTATTGAAAATCAATCCTAGATTTAATATCGATAGACCCAAAAAGCGTAACAAACGTCCAAGAGACGGAAACATGAAAGAGTTTAAGAGATTATTGAAAATCAATCCTAGATTTAATATCGATAGACCCAAAAAACGTAACAAACGTCCAAGAGACGGAAACATGAGATCACCATGGAAGGATGCTCAATTCAATCTTGATATAGTTTCTAATACACCCAAGAATAAAATTCTTGATAAACCCATCAGAGACTGTTTTAATGAATTCAAGCGTGATGGAGCATCTTATTGTTGGTCAACATTTCGAATTGATGGTGTTGTTGACGCTACCATGAATGATGAAAAAGCAGCAGTGATCATTTCACGTCTTGGGAAAGAAGGAAATATTTTTCGAATCAAATTCATTATCCGTGAAGATGACAAATGGATTATTAGGGATAAATTTGAACCCATTCTCAGGGGCAAAAAAACTGTCACCGTGAATCAAGATTCCAAACCGGGAATTTTGACTGGAATTGATAAACCCTACTACGAAAGATCTTATCCTGTCACAGCAGTTGTTTACGGGATCTATCCGCTCAATGAAAAACCTGATATTTCAAAACTAGCACCCATGAAATATTCGACAGGGCTCAATTGTGTAGCAGAACGAATAATAGAACACTTCACAAATGCGTCCCGGGGAAATAAACTAACTGATCTAAGACGAAAAAAAATAACCGAGTGGGAGTTCACGGTAAAAGAGCATGGGGCAACAATTCAGGATATAACTAAATTAGAAAAATCATTAAGATTTCCAATATCGGTAAGGACAATCACCGGAGAAGTATTATACGAATCGAAATATAAATCACAGGGGGCTCCCATTGAAATTATTGATCATAACGCGCACGCGTGGTCATCTGCAGTAACAATATTCCCACGGGATAGAACCGTAAAATATCTATCCCAAACCGGAGAGTTTTTTTCAGAGCAGAAATTATTTGATGCTATTTACCATTTGAGTAAAAACGATCCTGTGTCAGTGTGGCTATTTCATAGTAATTCAGACGAGGAATGCAGATTTGATCAGTTTGTAAGGCCTAACGGAGAATTATACCGTACTGAAGAGCTGCAGAATCAAATGAAACAACTAGCTAGTGAGTTTTCTGAGGGGGAAATCGAAGATCAATTATTAGCAAACTGTTTCACAGTACCATCCATTGCAGCACATTTTGCTAGAAAGAAAAACGCGTGGAAACCAACACGAAGTGAGTTCTTATCAGATGTCAAATTGTCCTGTCTTGAATACAGCCACGGCGGATTATGGAACACAAAATACACCGCTGATACCGTTATTTCCGTTGATATGATTGCGTGTTATCCAGGAAGTTTTCTTGGGTATGGAGAATGCGAGAAATATTTCAAACGATTTGGACACCCTACACACGAAATGACCCGTGTTGCTATTAATGGACCACTTCCTGATTTTGATTTAACCGGATTCGCTTGTGTAGTATCATTTGAAATGGCTACAGGACTTCATCCGTGTAGTTATCTTTGGATTGGTAAACACATGTCTGAAAAACACTGGATGCCAATAGTGTTATTACGGTATATGCTTGATTGTAAGATGTTAAAATCATTAATTGTCAGTGAAGCAATTATATCCTATCGAGCACAGAAATCAGTCTGGTTACCCCAACCTGATCTAGAAAAAATAATTAGCGAAGAGCGAAAACTGTTTCCTGATTTTAATGAACAACAAATCATGGATTGGTCCAGACAGTTATTTGAAATCAGAAACAATGAAGCAAAAAATCTTGGACGAAGAATAATCGGTAAATTTACCCAAGGTGGCAAAGATAATAATACGAAATATTCTTCACGATTGATTATAGACAACGCTGAATACGATTTTGTAATGGCGGATCTAACGAATAAGGGCCTATATGTCAATCGTAAGGACGCATTTATGTCCGATGGAACTAAATTGGGTACAATTGTTACCTACAATGATGGATACCATCCGCAGTACACACACTTAAGAGCTTCTATGCTCGGTTATGCTTCTATCAATCTGTTTTCAATGATCAATAGATTTCCTACCACCGCAGTTAGAGTTGCTACTGATTCATTTTACATAAATAGCAAAATGGCTGATTTTAAGGCTACTGGCAACGAGAAATGGGGATCATGGAGAATTAAGAAAGAAATGATTCATGATTATATTCCATCAGCAGATGTTACCATTGAAAATAATTACTTAGAAAGCAATCAGTGTTCAGAATTTTCTAGTGCACCACCGATTTCTGATCCAATATGCCTGTATAAAACAGTTTATTTAAACGGCTGTGGTGGGTCAGGAAAAACAACCCGGGCAATTGAGTTATTTCGTGTTTCCAATCCAAACATGATTGTGCTAACACCAACTCATAGACTTGCAAGAGAAATGATACAGAGAGGGGTAAATGCCTGCACTTATCACAGCTTTTTCCGATGGAAGGGAGATAAATGGACTCCTGAGCGCATGGGAGAGAAATTTATTCCTGAAATCATGATTTGGGATGAAATAGACACAGTGTCAGAAGATGTCTTAAAAATATTTCTTGAGTGGTTGTTATTGAAGAATACAAAAGTCGTCATGTGCGGAGATCACGGCCAACCACCACCATTTGTCGGTGCATCCCCCCATGAATGGCTAAAGGGTTTTGTAGACTATTATGAAGAAATTGATACCGATCATAGATCACTTGATAATGAATTAAAAGAATTGAAGAAACTAATTAGATTACAACCGGATAGAATCCAGTGTGAAATAACCCGTGAAATAATTTCGGAAACTCCCATGAATGAGTTTTGGGAAGCGTGGAGACCAAATGATTTAATCATTGCAAGTAGAAAAATAGTCAGGGACACACTTCAGATGAAGTTATTTGAATTGCATAAACAAAAATTTGCAACACTTCCAGTACCGTTATGTTATAGGCCATCGGATACGCGAAAACAGAATATTGAAGTTGATATTCCAGGACAAAGTGAAAAACAGAATTTAGTATTAAATGATATTGTGCTGGTTGATATCAATGTCGTTGAAGATGCATTGCGTGCTAATAAATCCCCGTGGACGCTAGGATACGCAGCAACAATACACTCTTCACAGGGATTGACTATATCGGATACAATTGTTTGGATGGTGGATAATCGCATCGAATGGTCAAATTTAGTCTATCTTTCAGTATCCAGAGTACGAAAAATAAATCAACTTCGAAGAATTGTCTTCGATGATGAAATCATTGGTGGCGATGATGAAATTCATTGGCGATGATGAAATCATTGGTGACGATAATGATATTATTGATTAAAAACTCTCCGGTTACAAACAACAAGACAAAAAAAAACAACGAGAATTTGATATTGATGCTGAATTAATAATCACTTTGAAGAAACAACAGAATAATCACTGCGCGAGTTGCAATTGTATAATGCGTTGGCAGTATTCGGATAAGGATCCTCGCCAATTCACCGTAGACAGAAAAAATAACAATCTCGGTCATGTCAGAAATAATGTGATGTTGACTTGTCTTGAGTGCAATAGACGCAAGGGTGCTAGTTAAGACCATGCGATGGTAATTGAGTATCGTCAGGAATTACTTGTAGTTGTTGTCTAGTAAACCCACGCTGAGGGGCAGTTGAATCCAGTTTATAGATTGGAAGTCTACCCGTAGATCGTGTTATACTAGATATCTTATGCGTAGTGACGCTCCAAATAGGATCAGTAGCCCTTTTTGTACCACCCTCAAGCTCTCCTGGTTCATATAAATACCTCACAATGACATTACTACCAAGAATTGGTTCTTTGAAATCTTTTTGTGGTTTTTCAGGTATCGACTTCTTTTTAATCGCGTTGATAGGTTTCATGTTGATGGTTCTAGTAATCTCGTTATTCAGTGCGGTAACTACACCTGGTAACCTTTTAACCCATTCACGGGATCTTTTTTCTTGGATGAATTCTTTTGCATATTGATATCCAAATAACCGCTCAGCAAGAATCCGATTAAATCGTTCTACAATGGCCTGATCACGATGCAGTGCAGTATGCCCTCGTCTGATAGCGACATTGTGATATTTCATTGTAGATAACACTGCACCCTGAAATTCCTTGCCCGGGTCAACTTGTAACAGATTTGGCCAGTGCAGAGGGCTCCTTCGATAAATCCTTTCAAATGCAGAAGCCACCTCAGTGGCTGATTTTGTTTTTAACGGTTCTGCTTCTTTGTATCGACTTGCAATATCAACTACAGTTAACGCATATTTGTAACCACGATCATGTGGCAGAAATAATAGATCAGCCTGATGAACTTCATTAGGAAAGGTCACATCAAAATGCGAGAATTGAATTTGTTTAGGCGGTGGTAGATAAATTTGCCATAGTGCCTGTTTGGATAACCAATGAGCCGCAGTGGTTTTTTTCACTTTTGCGGCGCTAGCGAGTTTACTGATTGCAGCGTTACCCTTCCAGTATCCTCTTGGGGAATAATAAATAGATTCCATGTTGTTATTAATTACCAGCACCTAACATCAATTTACTTTTCATAGCCGATTTTATCAAAAATGAAGTCAATTTTTCTTTGAAGGATTTATCAGGAATGGCATTCAACGCATGAATTAATTTCACATCTGCTAGATGCCTGTGTTGCAAATTGCTGCTTTTATAAGCCTTATCAATAGCGTTTATTGGTTCCTCACCGGGTCGGGGCTGATTTTGATCATTGAGTCTGATATCAAGTCTTGTTCCCGGTCCACAATTACTATACCCTGGAAGGTGTTTTTCTCCGGGGTATTTTGCCCATGGGGTTCCAGGGAGTTTTGCTAATTTGGCAGCGATATCACCTCCTCGTTTTTTTTTAAAGGTTCCTTGGGTTCCTTGGGTTTAGAAACAAATCTAAATTTCTTTGTACTACACTGTACGCATTTACCAGAAAGCGCTGATCGGTTATTTTTAGTTGTAATCGTCGTCAAGTCATCTGTGCCAGTACGCGCCTTACACTTCACGCAATATAGATCCATAATTTATGTATAGAGATATGAATATAATTGATTTTTCAGCGACTAAAACAAGAGAACCAGTGAAGCATCATGCAGCGCTACCAAACTCTATCCGCGCAATTATAATCGGGCCATCTGGATCCGGTAAAACGCAATTGTTGCTCAATTTAATAATGAGATGGATGAAGTGGGATAAGTTGTATTTAATTGCCCCTAGCGTAGATGATCAACGATGCTATGAAGTGCTAAAAGATTTTAATGAAAACGCTTCAGAGATTGCCGGCGAGGATGTTATTGAATTTATAACCGATATTGACGAGGCGCCATCCGTGAATAACCTCGATGGAAGTATCAACAATTTAGTTGTATACGACGATGTCATGTTAGATAATCAAAAAAATCCTGCTAGAATATTTTCCAGAGGCAGGCATAAAAACACTGATGTGATCTATGTCACTCAACGCTACACTCAGATTCCAAAAGTGATTAGAGATAACTGTAATATGCTTGCTGTATTTAACGGCGTTGATACACATACGCTACGAAATATTTGGCAGACATGGTGTTCTGATATGGACTTCAATCAATTTAGAAATTTCTTTAGTCATGCTCAGTCTACCCCACACGGATTTGTAACAATAAATTTACATGACCCTCGAACACGATATCGTATCGGACTGGATCAAATATTCGGTTAACCCATAGCAGCAGAAGGGGTGAGTGACAACGATGTTGTAGTCCCTTTTTCCCAAAAAATCGATGGAGGATTTCATTAATTTCATTGATTTTTTCATATTTTTTTTTTGGACCTAATCCATGATTAACACACACATTGGGGCCTGATGTCATTGATTTCATTGTTTTTAAGCGTGATTTCAGTGAAAACTTGTCTAAAAATGTTGTCTGATTCGCCCCTTCTGCTGCTAATACTTTCACAAACGATACGAATAATGAATAATATACGCCACAGTTTTCTTGAACCATTATAAGTTGAGGCTAGGAATTAGTATACATGTACCTATGCGGAATACACGAAGCAACGGATAAACTTTTCGCAAAATTGGCCCTTCAGAATCAGTACGATTACATAAATTGTAATGGATGAAATATGTGAAGTGTCTTTTTACAGTGGTGTACAATATGAGTGATTAAATGCACAGATAGATTCAGAAAATGAGATCGGAGTCATTGAGGGGCGAGATTGTGACTTGCGAGAGTTAGGTACCTTGTGTTATACGGTGAGTGTATACATTAATTTACCCAGAATCAAGTTCGATAGGAAATGGACTCTGACCCTACATCCCAACATAAATGTCGAAATGTAAAATGGGAGGTAACAAGGATCAGAGAAAACTTGGACTACCTCTTCGTTGGTTACACCTGTACGCAGCACCATAATCGTGCCCGCCCATTTAATTCAACCTCTGTAGTATATAATGCAATAAGTTTTGGCTTGACATGTTTACCGATGTGACTCCCCCTGTACAGTCATTTGCTTATTTCGCAAAAGCAGTTACAATTACACAGGATCTCCACGCATCAGCACATGCGCAGGAAGAAAAATGTGACATTACTTTTTTTAAAGCTTCTAAAGGGAAATTTAGCCGAGAGTTAAGAAACAATAGAATCATTAGGTTAAAAAATACATATTTTTAGGAATGCGTGAGAAAATTTAGGATGTGCGGTGAGAGTGGTTTCTGTAAAAACAAACGAGTGTTTCATGCGAAATGCGTGAGACCTGACAGGTATGTGTGGTAGATAATATATGTCAGGTGCAGTTTTATATGCAGTAGTTTTATGAATCACTGATTCATTGTAATAGTGAAACTTCTTGTGCATTGAATGTTTTAGCATCGTACGTGTATGTTTACATTATTCATTATGTCATATTTTCACCCTCATATTTTAAGCTTTAAAATAATAAAAATATAATAAAGGTAAGCAGTATTTGTTGTTGTTTTTTTGTTTTTTTTATAGCACAGGATATGCTGTACATAGCGGTCGGTATAATTTGTGGAGAAAGAACCCAGGACAAATCCGATAAGAACTATGAGTTTCTTACTTTTTGTAAGAAGGGTGGAATCTACTTTTTGAAATATGCTTGACATATATTTCAAGTCCGATTTCCTTATCTTCCCGGAGAGCATACAAAAGCGAGTAGTAAGAGTTCATAATACTTCTATACCTAATTCTGAACCCACAATAAGGATCAATTAAGAAAGAGCATATTATGTGACGATTTCAAAGATAAATTAATAGCTATATAATTTCTAAAATTGTAATGTTTAAAAGCTACCGTAAACATGCTATCTATTCAAATAACTTCATTTGTACTTAAAAAGGGCAAGTAAATCTCAGACACACCGCGTTGTCCTAACAAGTACGACATATTCTGCATTTACTCTAGACTATTGCCAAATGTTTTAAAGAAACAAATTTCGATTCACAAAGATTTTTTTTTATTGGACCAATTGTTTTCAGTAAAATAGCAAGCAGATACACGAACAGGGTAGCTCAAGAATACTAACAAGTAATTAGTTTTATTAATCAAAATTGTGTCCATGGTGCATGTCATTGCTTGGTAAATTGTTTAATCAAGGGAAATTATGGAGAGAAGTTTTAATGTGTGGTGTATATTGATGGGATATTAATATCATCTAGTAGATAACACACTCATTTGATTGGTTGGTTGGACTTGAGCTGTACCTAATCCACATTTTATTAGCTATATCATGGCAAAGAAATGGAAACTAAGTGCATTTCCCTAGGACGCAATGAAGTTGCCGACCCAAGATATCAAACAAAAGTTTGAAATGCAAAATATATCACTGAAATTTTAATTGTGACAGGAACAGTTAAATAGGCAATAATCATCTTTAATAAATGATCGCACGCGTTCTATCAAGTTAATTCATTTGTTTAGGTTCGACATTGTATTTGACTTATTGATTCAGAGTCAAATGGAGCATGACATTAGACTGTAATCACGGGACTTGACTTTACTGACATGAAATTGGAAGTCATTGCGGTCATATGCGCCCAAAAGTCTAAGTCGTGGGCCTCACATGGATCGACACATTAGGGAGAGCAGATGGACTTTCGATAAAAATTATAAACGTTACATGATAAATATTTTGAATACATATGAAAATTAGTGAAACATGTATTACAGTTACTTAAAAAAATTAAAAGTGTGAAACATGTTCTGAATGTTTTACTAAAATAAACACAAAAAGCCAAATAAATATTTAAATTTTGATTTAGAAAACAAAATAAAAAATAAATATATTTTGAGTATTTTTCTTACTTTAATAAATAAAACTAGTGAAACATGTATTTACTTTTTGGGCAATAAAATAAATTAGAACTTAAATTAAGTGTCTTACTTAAATACAACAAAACAAAGTCGTATGTAAATATTTAACAAATCCCAAAACAAATTAAATAAAACATTCAGCTATCTTTAATACGTTTTCAAACTAGAAATGAACTAAGATGTACCTATATAAAGATTTTAAAAGCGTCATAACCAAAAGACTTAGAGATTAATATAATGTAAATTTGAACGAGTATAGATTTCACTAAGAGAGAGAGAGAGAGAGAGAGAGAGAGAGAGAGAGAGAGAGAGAGAGAGAGAGAGACAGACAGACAGACAGACAGACAGAGAGAGAGAGAGACAGACAGACAGACAGAGAGAGAGAGAGAGAGAGAGAGAGAGAGAGAGAGAGAGAGAGAGAGAGAGAGAGAGAGAGAGTATGTTGAGCGCAGAAATTATTACCACAACGCGAATTCTCTAAATCTATCAAATGTAAGTAAACGGATATTGATGAAGTTTGCTAATTGAACATTTCGCAAACCAAGTAAAAGTACAAGATTGATTCTGACAGAATGGAATATTTAATACTCCACATAGGAATCAAACTTTAACTCGTATAGAACTATCATAAACATAATTGCTAGGATAAAGCGGAACCAAATCACCTGCATAAACAAGTAAAACAAAGTCAATAAATCTTTATTATATACCCTGGAATCTGCTAAATACACCAAGCTATAATAGACCATTCAATTACAATTTATATAGTCACTGCAAAAAGCAATGTAAGGTAAAAAAAAAATATGATTTTTTTAATCAAATCCCAATAGGAATTAATTTTCATTTGCGAAGAGTACATAAAAATCCTTGAATAGTATTGGGCTTGAACCAAGTGCTATATTAGCGAGCAGTACGTTAGTGCATACTCTCGAAGTACTCTCATTCACCTGTACGCTCTTTCTTAGTGTAATTATCATACTATTAAATGCAGAATTGCAGTAACTTTTAGCATGGTGTTCTTACACTGTAAATTGGCACTTTCTACCGCTTGGCGTCTTTCAAATTTTCTAACCGTTAGCGAATCATTTATAACAGCAATTAGACCGCTCTGGTGGCCTAAGCGATTAGAACTTCTCATCTGCGGGTCATAGTGTTATGACAGGCCGCCCCGTGTTTCGGCCTGGTGTCAGGATAATGTGACTAGGTGCGATAGGATTCTGCATGTCTGTAGTAACATACCCCAGTGTTAGACATCACTATAAACTGCCACACTGCAAACAAAGTAACGATGGCTCAAATTCTTAAAGGTCCTTTAAAAAAGATCCAAATGCAAAAATCAATGGAAGCTAAATCAAAGTGGTATGGAGGGTGTGGTTGTGTTTGTATGTCGTGGCTGTGCTTCAGATAGTATGCGACAATTTATACGCCAGTGCTTTGTCACAAAGTCGATAGAACTGTGTATTTACGTGGGTGTATGGAAGTGTTCCACAGTAATGTGCAGCGTTACTAGCGGAGTCAGCCACAGCTGGAAGACCGATCCTTTTTATGTGAAACTGGGAACAAAGTGTACGGTACAATTTTGGATTTAAAAATCCCCATCTAAACACATTCTAAAGTTTGTTGTTGGTTTTTTTGTGGTTAAAATACATCACGATAGATATACACAAATTATTAGATATATAGATTGCATTAAAGTAGTTTACGGTAAGTTGAGTAAAATCAGTTTATGAAGATTTGAAGCCGAAAATGTGAGATGGGCGAAAACATAATGTACATTTTAAATCGAATATATACGATAAAATATATACACAAACATACAATTAGAGAGAAAAGTCTTTTTATGGTAATGTTCATAGGTCCGTCACTGAGTGAGTGTAACATAATTTTTGAATAACCAAAATTCATACCATCGTTCATCCATAATTTCTTCAATTAAGACATCGCATCCATCTCTCCATCACAACAGTTGTAAAAATACTATTCGGATGAAGCTGTAAATCATAAACAGCAATGACCGGAAACAATTATTTCAGCAAAGATTTCACAGTTGATAGATTCATTAAATATAAAATATTGTAGATATTGCTATATTCACTAGAATATATAACACCTGGCTAAAAATATTAGTATGAATAGTTCACTGACACTTGCATTTTATAGGCATGGAACTTAAACAGCTCAGTATATCCCTATGAACACACGGGTAATGTTTCGAAATTTAAGGCAGCTGCATCTTATATTAATAGTGTAGCTTGAAAACCGTAGGTATCAGTATCAACACTTAACAGGCTTTATCAGCACGGTGTCTTTCATATTATCAGCTATATTGTTAGCTTATTCGCCCTGCTTCAGTCACAATTAACATATACATACAAAATTCATCTAATATAAGATAATGGCCATTTAATTTATGAGGGTCGGGGTAGGGTGTTGAGTTAGGGTATAAACGAGTCTTTGAATTTCTGTAAATTGTTGTTTCCGACTACTAATTCCATTTTCAAAACCGTCTCACACAGTAACAAAACTACGCTGTCACCATAAACAAAGTCCAAACTGTTGGAGAGTGTTTAAATTTTACCATAATATTTTCATCTGTATTGTAACCGTTAAAACTTATTCTCTCATTTAGCTTTGTAACTTTCTGAAACCGTCGAAACGCAATGTGCAACAAACTGTTATGGTATGAAGTTGAACGCTTAATATTCGGATTGCATACAAATGTAACCCCGCAATACCTTAGTTTCCGAGTCCATTATTATTATTTATTACTTTTGCAGAAAGTGTTAAGTCTATTCTGCATGTGTGTTGTCATAGAATTCATTTTATCATCAGCTACTGCTTACATGTTCAACAGTACCTGCTCCATATTTTTTTTCACGTTTGCAAGCAACTGACACAAAATCAAGGGTAGGATCTTCTTTAAAACTTCGTGTACGGTTTTGTGTTATACTGACTCATAGCTATAAAATATTCGATGTTTCCCTTGATGTATATCCCAATCTTGTTGTGGTGAAATTTTAAAATGTATCTTATGAAGTTACATTGTTTCACATCTATGATAGTATTATTATATTTTAATTCATTGTTATCCGGTAATGGTATACTACATACAGAGGGTACGTATCACATAAGGAAGTTAAACTCGAAACCTTTATAGTAATTTGACCAATTATCACTAATTGAACCCGTAACCATTCGCTGTTATATACACAGTTTAGTTGATTCAGACAAAATCTCATGTCCAACTATGCTATGTCTCTTTTCATATTCACCCCCCCCCCCAATATTAAGAATTGAACGGAGTACGACCTCAGTTGCAGAAGTTGGGTAAGAATCTGTACTAGCCCCTTGGTTTTATTTTAAATCGGATGTCCATTCTTTTGTGATAGATGCTAGGTTTTTATAACCCACTATTTAAATCTTGAAAATTAATATATTGCGCAATGTTTACATTTTTGTTGTTGATATAATGCTGTTTGCCTGTCCTTCAGTCCATTAACGTTTCCTTCTCCTCAACAAGTTCACCAGCAGACACCTTCGTCAAATATTGTGGCTGTCTTCTACTGGTGATACAAAAGTAGCATCTCGATTTTGGGTTTAAAATGTCAAAGGCCAAAATCACTCTGATTACAAAAAGGAATTAATGGTTTCTGCACAGTTGTATTAGATTCGCTTCACATACCTTGACGAAAATTTGTCCATTGATTGTACTTTGAGTAGGGAAGATGTACATGTATATCCTTTTTGGGGGTCATAATGATAAACGGCAAGGTCACTGTGACTGAAAGAAGATAAATGGTTAGTCTTGAATCACAAGCCGTGATCAAACGTTATAGTTGATTTGCACGTGCGATAAGAAACATTTGGGGTCTAAAAGGTCATACGTCGTGGTCCCCTTTACTGAAATAAATTTAGTTCTGGACAGTGGTTTTCTGAAGAGTATGTTTGTTTCAAAAACGCATCCCATAACAAAAGGTCCCAGTCATTTTGTTGATGATCTCCAGGTTCAACCACGTCTCAGAAGTTCCTACACACAGGACCATTTGATATGGGATGTATGTAATGTGCCGTTTTAGAGAATGCCAAAACCAGTTCTTTATGCATAATAAATGTCGCGGAAAGTTCGCAAAAGCCTCCTTATGTTGTATTCAAGCTATACAGTTGTAATTTATTTCATCATGATGCAAACTGAATATTGGTTACTTCTGTTAACTGCATTTTTTTCGTGGAGATTTTCCACGCACTGCCTATATTTGGATATTATCTGTCCCCACACTTTCGATACCAATAATGATGAATGTTCAGCGAGAAAAGAGTTTTTTGAAATAAGCTAATTTGGTCTTAATCATGTGGCAGGTTTTTCCTTGTGTTTAAGGTGTATGTGCCTTTCTGAAGTTTCATGGTCATTACGTTATGTATTCTGGCTATAAGACTTCCAATGAGAATCGCTGAAACGATACATTGAAACTAATTTTAACTGGTCCCGGCATACATTTATTTTCAATATGAATAGAAGTTTTGAACATTATTTGTCTGCCTGGGTCAGGCTAATTAAGGATGTCTTATTCTTACGTCTGGAAGGTGTACTGTACGGATTGAAATACTTCAAAAAAGTGAACATACTTGGTAGATGCAATTGCCAACGCGAAGTTTGCCATAAACTTATGCCACTCATTTTTTAAGACAACAGTCCAATCTTTATTGCACTTAATAAAATGACAAATGTTCTTATGAACCATGCATTCTTAATACTGCCAATACGTGATACATTACTTTCATTTCGGACTTTGCGTAAATTGCCGCAAGCAACTCAGATCATATATGTATGACACTAAAAGAACGCCACTAAGATATTGTTTTTTTTTTTTCATTTTCATAAAACCATTCGTATTTTTATATTTGGCATTTATACACAAAATCCACCTCAACTACAAACGTGACACGAGCTGCTGTCACTCTTCCGATCACCGCCATCATCATTATTCCAATGCTGCTGCTACTACTACTACTATTACCACAACAGTGACATGGGTGAATTCTTTTTGTACGTTTCTGTCAGAGAACCTGGCGGCTACTTCTAATATTTATGCGTGGTGTGATTTGGATTTTTAACATACCTTAACAATTTTCCAGTCGGCCATGTGTCAGGATAATGTGACTGGGTGGAACATCATGATACATGTCTGCGACATAATGCCCAAGTGCTAGACATCACTATAAACTGCCACATTGAAGACTTCGTAGATATATGACTGAAAAATTGTTAAGCCTATGTTAAAAATTTATATCACATCACATCATACAGAAATGTTAGAACTAGCCACCAGTCACAGACATGTCATGCCCTACCCAGTCACATTATCCTGGCACCAAGACGACCAGTCATAACACTAATCTCTTAATGCTGAACGCCAAGCGAGGCAATTGTTAGTACCATTTTACAAGTCTTTGGTATGACTCGGCCGGGGATTGAACCCACGACCTCCCGCATCCGAGGCGTACGATCTAACCACTAGGCCACCTGAGCGGTCAAACATGTATGACCAGATTGCTTGGAACAATTCTTGAAGAGTGGTTCTTTCATATTTATATATCCATTACTACGTCTACTCATGCATGCATTCTTTCACAAATAGATGACTATAAGCATGCATGTATGTATAATGTATTGAAAGCAAAAATATTTGTAGTGTCCACAATGTCACAGGTACACGTCGTATATTATATTTATCGTAGTAATTATTTTGTCCTTTTCACTTTTATATCTAACTGCTTCTATGGTGAGAGGGATATGTTGTGCGCTAGAAAATAATAAACATAGCTTCAGTAAATACTCCATAATTTTCTGCATTATCCGCTTCTATGAGATTATCTTCATCCATATCGACATGTAGAGTGACATGTTAAATCTATATCCGACCAAATATATTGTGAAATAATTTCAGCGACACATGTGTCAAAGTGTGAATCAAACATATAAGCCTTCCGATCAACTCCAATATGTTGACCAGGCTGATTGGTTCCAGCAGGTAGAATCCATTGTCACTATTATATTGTTGTAATATGGCATCCATCTATGAAATAGATGTATAGTTTGCTTGCGATGAAATGCTTACGTGTCGCTGTCAAAGATACACGGTTCAATTCCCTCTTAAATACTGTACTCAAGATTCAAGATTATCATCAGTCGTCACCACAAACTTTAATTTGAAAGCAAATTCTATGATCTGTATAATTGGGAAATGAAATAAATATGATACACCATTGATAATCAAGGGGTACAAAATGCATATACTAAAATCAATTCAGTCAGAACAATGCATTTGTGTGTTACCGATCTTGAGTAGAATAAGAGAGTCCTTGCAAGACGATTTTTTCGTGCGATTCAGATAATTGATTACGGTAAATAACTTGACCAATCCAATGCAAGATTAACTCGTTCGTATGCTTCAATCTCACTCATTGTCGAACTTTTTGAGATGAAAATTAGATCTTCACTTAAAGTTTGAAGTAAATTTTAATTTGAAGAATTCATTAAAAATTGTCATAAAGAAAATACAAATGACTTAGAAATATCCCCCTGCTCTCCAAATCGTTTTTGGGTGGGTCAAACAACTAAATATGCCAAATCAGTTTTCAGAACTGTGTGTGCTATGTTTTGCGATAGATTGGCGTGAAGGATTTAACAAATAATTAAAACGTTTACAAATCAAATAATTAAAAAGAAAATAAAGAGTAAATCCGTGGAAACGGTTATCTAAAAGAGGTTTTTAAGTTTATGTATTCCGGGTTTGAAAAAATATGAAAGTCTGTCAAAGCGAATCTACCCTAGGTGGAGTTGTGATTGCCCCAAAATGTGAATTTATCGCAACGAAAGTTTTAAAAATATGTAAAATACGGGTTTGAAATAATTTTATTGTAATATGAAAATATTTTATTTTCATATTACAATTAAACAGATTATTATGACTTTGTATTACTGTTAGCACATTAAAAATAATAAACGTTTTCAAGATTATATATATAATTATATATATAATACATGTAAATGGGAAGAAAAGCAACGCTTGAATTGGTAGTCAGAAGAGTTAGCTAGCTGGAAAGATACTACAATAATGACAGATTATCTTGGAAATGATAATGGTTTAGTAATTATTTATTTGCATGCCTGAATTATTTGACGTGTTTGCATCCATATAATTATCTGTCGAAAAATGAGCATCAGTCTCCTATAACTACCATGTCAACAGTAGATGGTAAACGGTGCTCACGGGTGGTTAGGTTTGGTAAACCAATGACACTTTTTTTAAGAATCAAGATGGTTAATCTATAGAATCGAGCACCTTTGTTTGAAACACTTGAAACAGGAATCTTGCAAGCTATGTCATTATGTCATTAACAGTGATCATCCAGTCACCTTTAAGTAGCGATATCGATCAAACCAAACTTTGACAAGCTTTGTGCGCAAACTGGATTAGTCAAATAAGTTATAGAAATATATATACTTGCAATTATTCTGATTAAAATGTACGTGATTTCCAGTTAAAACATAAATATTTATCCCCTAATAATTGCAATCGAAGTAGCTGTTCGAGGAAAGTAATGTTTCTATTGATCAGGATGTTACCACGTGATCAAAATGAATTGCGTTCATTTCTGTATTAACTGTTAGGAGAAACTACTTTTCTAAAAATACCCACGTCTATAAATAGTCACGTGTACAGCAGAAGTTAAACACTGCTAGTGAAGGCAGACACGTAGTAAACAAGAACCATGTTTACAATTTTTTAAACAATAATTGAATAAATTTATTTTGAAAGATTAAAGAAAAATTTTTTCTCATCTTTTATGAATAAAATCATTCATTGTTTGATGAAATTTGTGAAGAAAAGTATGGATAAAAAAATGTTTCAAGTGCGATAGGTCAAGGTCACCCATATTGTTGCTGTCAAACGTTGAAAGTAAAATGTCAGAATTTGGAGATTTTTCGATAACTTTGCCTTATCAAATAAATTTCACGGATGATGATGTTGAAAATTTTGATCCATCGATATTTGACGAGCCTTTTGAATTGGAAGAAGAGTTACAAACCAATTTAATATTTAGTTTGAATGAACCAACACCATTCACAGTTGATGAACAGGATGACCACAAAGCAAAAGTGAAACGGTTCAAATCACTAAACGAAGAAGATCTAGTAAAAATTTCAGTACAGCGCTACTCTAAATCTACAAAGAAAAATACTAAATGGGGCTACAACACCTTCACAGGTAATGTATATATTCATTCAATAATTATAATAAATTAACTATAATAATAACAATAACCAGTATACTGGACTGTTCATTAATGTAAGATTAAATAATATTGCTTGATACTGAAATTGCTCTAAATCTATTATTTTCTTAAATTATAAAAATGAGATTTAAAATATTATTAAATTTTAAAAATAAAAATGAGATTTAAATTACTTTGAAGTGAATAAAATGTAGTTTATCTTTAAACTAATATTTGTGAAAGCTTAAAAAATGTAAAAAATTTGTATAAATAAAAATTAAGGAAATATGCATGAATGATTCATCCCAAAGATCTAAATATTTTAAATGTTAAAAATAGTTATTACCAAGCAAAAAAACTTGAATTTCAGAATGGTGCAAAGAAAAGAATATGGAGGTAGATCTGATGACAGTTGAGTCTGGACATTTGGGCCAAATATTATCCATATTTTATGCCGAAGCAGCCCCAAAGGTCACCACAGCATGAAAGAGGATGCTCTCTGAAGCCCAAGCTGAGGAATATCACAAAAACACCTTAAAGAATGTCAGGGCTGCTATTAATCGCCACATTCAGGTTGGTCATTCCATTAATATTGTTACAGACCCGGAGTTTAAAAAAGCAAATAACATGTTAAATGGAAAATTAAAACTAAACACAAAGACTGGCTTATCAAGATCAACACAACACAAACCAATTATTCCTCCATCAGACATGTATGCAATCAATCAATACCTGATGCAAGATAATCCTATCACACTCAGATACAGGGTTTATACCTCTCCATCCACTATGTTACACGTGGATTAGAATTCCACTGCCAATTGACACCTACCAGTCTTGAAATCAGATTTGATGAAACTGGGGCTGAATATGTCATTTTGACCCATCAAACTATGCAAAAAAAATCATCAGGGAGACTTAAATGCTACGGAGGAAAATTCTGACAAAAGAATGTATGCAGCTGGTGGTCAAAACTGCCCAGTCAGGTCAGTAAAATACTACCTCACACGCATTAATCCAAGAGCTGAATCACTTATTTGTCACATTGATAAAAGCGCTTTTGAAAATCACCAATTTTGTCAAATATGGTACACAACAAGATGTGTTGGACACAAACAATTTAGCAGTTTTATGCCAGACATATGCAAAAATGCCCATATATCTGCAAGATATACTGCTCACTCTCTTCGTGCCACAGCTTTGAATGCAATGACAGATGCCAACCTTCCTGCTAGGCACATTATGTCTCTGTCTGACCACTCGAATGAACTATCCTTGAAACAATACACAAGGCCCAACACTCAACATAAACAACAAATGAGTAACATTCTTTCAAATGTATGTGCAAATGTAGCATTGTCTGCTCAAGACTCTTCTAAAGTATTATCTCATGCAACTGTAAATGTTCAAATGACCCCAACAAACTCGAGCAGTACGACTCAAGAAAATGTTCAAGAAACCCATACAAACCCAAGTAGTACAAACCAAGTAAATATTACTGAATCTGTTCAAAATCCCCTACAAGCACTTTCACATAATACAATGAACTCTATGACAGGTTTCATTACACAATCTACCTGTCATTTCAATAACTTCACCTTCCAGTTTAGTTCAAACTGAAACAAGTAAGTGCAAACAAATTAAGGAAATATGTGATTTTCAAGCAAATTGTCAATGTAAACTATCCTTACTAACATGTTATTTGCTTTTTTAAAAGTAGTAAATACATTAATGTGTCATACAGTTTTTCATTACTTTTCTGTACCAGCTACTTGGATTGCAAGTATGTGATTTTCAAGTAAAGTGTCAATGTAAACTATCAATACTAACATGTTATTTGCTTTTTTTAAAAATAGTAAATACATGAATGTGTCATACTGTTTTTCATTACTTTTCATTATTTTTCTCTACCAGCTACTTGGATTGCAAGTATGTGATTTTCAAGTAAATTTTAAAGTAAAATTACATGTATTATGCTGTATTGTCATTATTATTGCACTACTAAGTATAATTCAAATAGTGTGTCTGCAGTACTATCTCATGCAACTGTAAATGTTCAAAATGATCAATACTAACATGTTATTTGCTTTTTTAAAATAGTAAATACATGAATTACAATTATTATGCTGTATTGTCATTATTACTTCACTACTCAGTTTAATTCAAAAAGTGTGTCAACAATAAACACAAATTTCATAAATTAAATTGTCTTACTGTTTTTAAATGTCATTTTGTGTGTCTGTCTGTTCACTTTCTACACTGATGTCACAAATTTGATGAGAGGAATCTGGTTATGAAGCATTGTCACAAAACAACTCATGGAATAACTAGAGGGATACAATAAGTACTTAATTATTTTAGAACTGTGAGTGTATGTGTATGTTAGAGCCAATAAAACTGATCACATACTTTCTATAACAAAACTTCATACACCTACATGTATTAGTACAGCCTGTTTATAACACGAAAATAGGTTTTGAAGAACGAAATTAGATTACTCACTTGTCATAACAGTGTTGAATATGCCAAATCACATTAGGTCAATCTAAAAAAAGCAAACATCCTAAAAGCCATGACATCGTGACTTTAAATATTGAGCTTCAACTTTAAATACACGAGTTCAATATGATAAAATATTACAAATGTTCAAATTCCTTCCGTGGGTTCCATTGGACGATGGACTTACAAGCAGGACA
The DNA here is from genome assembly GCA_029339505.1 of Unio delphinus. NCBI lineage: Eukaryota > Metazoa > Mollusca > Bivalvia > Unionida > Unionidae > Unio > Unio delphinus. The sequence continues at coordinate 3,813,455 of JAQISU010000096.1, forward strand.
ATCCCAAGAGCTATAAATAGCTAAGTAACAGAAACCTGAGAAAAGTATTACTACGCACAATTATGATTATATTTTTTTTATGATGAAAAATGAAAAGAACATAAAAATACATTGCAATTTCAATTATAAGAGTTTAACGTTTTTTTCTGCGTTCATCGTGGTATGAACTGTCAGTTGCCGACTCACACAGCTTACATAACGCCCTCGGGCGTTATGTAAGCTGTGTGAGTCGGCAACTGACAGTTCATACCACGATCGGGCGTTATGTAAGCTGTGTGAGTCGGCAACTGACAGTTCATACCACGATGAACGCAGAAAAAACGTTAAACTCTTAATTGTCTGAATTAACTTCCAGTATATCTGCACAAGAAAACGCAACTTTTTCCTATATAACCTCTTCACACTGAAAAGCAATTGAAGAGGCTATATAGGAAAAATATACATGCAGAGTCCTTCCATCTTGTAGTCGATGTCAAGCTAAGTCTCGCGTTTTCTTGTGTAGATATACTGGAAGTTAATTCGTGATCTACAGTGTTGAGGGGTACTATATCCCAGTGGGTAAATATGAAATAATTCTGGTCACTGCCATGAACATTGATTGCATTCTAACGAGACCTTGGTATCAGTCACGTCCAGATTATGCAATGGCAGATCTGGGTCTATGCAGTTAGCAGCTGATTCAGACCTGTAAGCAAGCCTATATTATAATATAAAGGCTCCACCAACAAGAAGTCTGGCTCCTTGCTAAAAATAATAACAGCTGAAAGTTTCATCCAGGTGGTCTGAAGTAGCAAACAAAACCAGTGATGTACAATAGGAAGACAGACTGACATAACCCTATTATCTCAAATCGTGGAGGAGAATATGATACTATATTCCTCACTATCTCAAATGTAGTAAAACTGACAAAATGGCATTGCAAACTCTATGTTAAGAACCATGCAGTAGTTTTCCTTGTTGTTTTATAATGTAAAACACAATGTCATGTATCGAATGATATATGATTGTTTTAAACTAATGTTGCTCATGTGACAAGGTTCAAAAGGTCGCTGGGTGGTGCTATGTGTGCATTAACATTGTTAGTGAATGATGAATCTATTGTTGGATATTAAAATTGAAATACAGAATAAATTCAATTATTTTGTTTATTGTAGATTATTCCTTTATTATTAACACTTAGGTAAGAAAATTAAATGAATATATAATAGAAAAGTTACTGCATTTGTATGGGAAAATATGAACTTGTGCAGTATTAATCAAAAAGGAAAACAGTCATATTTTCCCTTACAAATACAGTAACCTATAAACACAATACATTCCCAACTTTATGAATGGACAAGTATAAATAATGAAGATTGTCATGCTTGTCACAAGGTGATGTCATGTGCAACTCGTACCACAGTGACAGCTTAAACAAGGTAAATATCCAGTATATGGGAAGCAACTTTGCAACAGGTAGGAGGTATTTTGAAGTTTCTTCCCTTTGTCTACATTTAATATATATATATATATATATATATATATATATATATATATATATATATATATATATATATGTGGAAAAGACTATTATTAATCTCCAGTACAGCTGAATTCAAAGGGTAGCAGAGTTTATTTCATAACAGTAATGTAATAAGGGGAAAATATATGACAGAAATTTTATATTGATGACATGAGCTGAAATGTATTTTATATAGTGAATATTTCAATTGAGAATTGAGATATGCAGCAGTTTGAAAGCTGCTAATTATTTTTTTTAAATCTAAGCCACAAATGATGCTATTTTAATGTATTAATATTTAAACACCATGTATATGTGATGCACCCAGAATCTGCCAAATATAAAGAAATGAATGCCAAAATAAAATTTATTATTTACAAAATGATCATTTCTCAATTAAAAGTTTTATGAATTGATACTGTAATATCATTTATTTTGTTGGGCTTAATTTGTGTGGTTTTGTATATAAAAAAAGGCATTTTCATGGGTACTTAAGTTTGTCATTTTGCATGTCAAAGTTTGCATTTTAGTAGGTATTTAATTTCATAGTTTAACCTCTACAAATACCCAAAATAAAGAATACAAAAGAATAAAACTATGCCTGTGCAAATGGTGATCAAAATTAATATTCTAAACCATACTACCACCGTAATGATTACAAATCAAAGACTTGGCAAGTTCAATACTTACACCGTGCTTTTTGAATAAGTGAATAACATCAGTTGAAGCCGATGCAGCCAACAACACTAAAACAATACTTCCATCTTTAACAGCACAAATAAAACACCTGTCAAAATTAATCAGTTTTGCCATGTTTTCATTGAGTGTTCAACATCAAAGAAAGCTGACACAGCCAAGAAAACCAGACCAATCAGTTATTAAAGTACATATGAATGATAACTTACTTAAACCACTGTCCATCTAGTTGCACCATCAGTACTTTCCGACTATCATGGCATTAACTCAATGGTTAAAGAGTTGTAAAATTCAACTTGGATCCACAAAACTTCCTAACCCATGAGAAGCTAAGAACCAGGCACAGGTGCATGATTACCAGACAGCTAATGATACAATAGTACCCCTGCTTCAGTCTGTGTGCCGGAAAAGAAAGCGAGGAGAGTATAACAGTTATAATGAGGAAATCCAGGTAAAGAATTCCATGAGTTGTATGCTAAACAGGTCATGAACACCAATATGCAAAAAGATGTTACTGGTGACAGCCAGTGCACAGTATTAGCAAACCTTGCAACCTATCAATCATGCAACAAAGAGTGAAAGATTGGAACTAATTAGCAGAGGTTTTGAGAAAGCAGGTCTTGTTTAATTCAGCAGTTTGGGGATTATTTACCTGAGAAGCATTTGTAAGTACCATGAGATTTGATTGACACGATGTTAATACAGCGGCTATGTCCAACAATCTGTGCTGTGTGAGCTTTAATAATCTGCTGAAATTAGCATATATACATAGTATTTAATTAATAATAGTGTTTCGAGAAATAGTTCTAGTATTTTACAGGATTGCTGTTCTTTTGGATTAGAAATGCATGGATAAAATGAAATGTTCTTTCAGAAGGATTTAAAAGTTTAAACAAGTGTTGATGTACTCAAATGAAGGATCGACTTGAATAAGTATTAAATTTAATTCTTATATATGTACTTTTTGTTAAAATTATTTTTTCTTTCTTTTTTAGTATTACTATTGTTTGAATGCTTTATGCTTTTTCCATATTTTCTCTCTATCCTTACTTATCTCACATATCGATTTAAGGCAGTGAGCATAAAATTACAGCTATCGGATGCAGTACCTTATCAAACGTGTGCATTGAAAAAATATATGATTTATAATTCTTGCTTCAAAAGGTTTAAAAAAGAAAACAAACACATGTAAAAGCTATTATTTCATTACCAAATTACAGTATTGACCTTGATTTATCAAATACAAGTAGCTGTGTTAATCTCTAGGAATGAAACACTGTGAAAACGGGGGGAAGGGTCATCATTTTTTGTTTGGGATTTAAATTTGTGATTTGTGGCAACAACAAGAATCACAAAAGACCGCAAATATGGATGATACTATATATATCTAGTCACATCATCCTGACACTAGGCCAACCAGTCCTAACACTAACCTCTTAATGCTGAGCGCCAAACAAAGCACCTGTTGGTACCATATTTAAAAGTCTTGGCATGACTTGGACAGGTTTCTAACCCGTGACCTCCCTCATCTGAGGTGGACACTCTAACCATGAGGCCACCAGAACAGTCAATATAACTAATAAATCTGTTAATAAACAACGTAGTTTTGTAAAGATAGGTTGTCTCTCTCTCAGAAGTGACCCTTGAAGACAGGTTATACTGTATAAGATACAATTTATGAACAATACAAAAAAAAGCCAAGGTAAGAAATATTTCATGAAAATAAGTAAAAGCAATGAAAATAACAAGGTATATATATCGCAAAAAAGAAATCTAATTGCACCTTAAACTATGGTCTACATGAAAAATGAAAAGTCTTGATGAACAAAACACATAAATGACGGACATGTGTTACAAATCATGCTAACAAGTATCTGGAAAAATAAATTAAATATTTAAAGCATGACAAACTCAGAAATTAATTCACAAATACTATTGCGAACTGAATTTGAGGAATCAATATTCATTTGCATCTGTCATATGTCAAATATCACTAGTAATTATATGTATGCATGATACCTCATTGCAACACATCACTTAAAAATGCCACCAACAACAGCAGTGGGTATGAAATAACTTTAATTGCACACATTCAATTTAACCTATAAACATTAAATGCACCAATATTCATAAATTTCCATTTAATCATTTACATTTGCTCCAGCTCTACCAGACTGAAAAGAAATTCATTTCTATAGCTCAATTAAAGACAGCAAATATACAAATTCTATGTCTTGAAAAATTATAGTTGCTTATTCAGCACAATGCAAATAATTTAATGAATCATGGGATGAATACCAATTTAAAATAAGCTTGCTTCAAATCAGGTCCAACTGCAAACAACAAAGACCTAGATCTGTCATTGCATTTTGTGCAAGCACATCTGGGTCTTTGATGTTTGATCCTTATTACATCTAACTGCACAGAGTTCGATCTGCCAGCACATCATGCACCAGCAGATAGGGTCTGTGCAGTTTTGCAGTTAGAATCAACTGATAAACAAGTATATGAAGTACATGTACATTTCTCAAAACTTATATTTACATGATCTATCTACATTTCTATCTATACAGAATATCAAAGAATTCTGGAAAGTTTGTATTCAATTTATGAAGGTGATTTAAGCCATAATGACTTCTTTTCATCAGACATAACTTAATTAACTGTATGCCTGATGAAATGGGGCCAGTTCATTTAATTTGAAATAATAATGTCATAAAAGCTTATTGTAAACAAGCTCATAGTACAGCATGGAAAAATATAATGTAAGTATAAACCGTGAAGAATGATTGATCATAGAGATGATGATAAATATTACTCCCATCCGTACAAAAATGTTTAATATCAATAAAGACAAAAACAACCAAAATATTGTTCAGGTGGTCAATCTTCTGTCCATGGATTAGAAATCTCGTACAAGGTTAGAATACTCATTCATTGTTCCCTTGTGTTTTCTGCAAAAAGAAGGAAAAAATGCTATTCACTAAGCAGTCACTTGATTGGCTCAAATTTGCAAATCTCCAAACTATTAAGAATTGCCAAATAGTAAGCAGTATTATTTTTTGAATCACATCACATTGATATTGGAGCCTATATCTGACTTATTAAAGCCTTCCAATCTAATCATCCAAACACAAAGTGCTAATGAAATCAGTGGCCTCCAATTTTGAAAAATGGAGAATACATCTCAGTTATTTTAAATAGCAGAGTATGATCAGATCTCAAATAACAACCAAATGATGTGATGTAATGGTTATTTACCTCATTGCTGTAATATCTAATAAGGGAGTTTGCCCAAATGTGACACTTTGAAAACAAACTCAAAATGGCAGGGGTGTCCAAACATGCTTGTATGCGAATAAGGTAGAGGTATCCACTAGTGTATCAGTGAGAATGGGGTAGAAGCATCCAAGAGTGCTTTTTGAGGCAAAAGGTTAAGGGTATTTTTGGAGAAACAGCTGTATGAAACGAGTATCATGCAAAAACCAAGTCACAATTAAAGGATGTGACCTTGAACTTTATAAGTGGACCTTTTAAATCAATAGAGAGTTGACAATACTCAAGTGTAGTCGATAGTTTTTTGCGAAATGGATACAAAAAATTTAATTTCTTACATTATCATGTGGATGTAAAATCACAATGATTTCAAATGATCTTGATCTTTCACCTTTTGTCCTCCAAACAACAGCACTCTTAACCAAAAGTTGACTATGAGATTTAAGCAAAACAGATCAATGCAAAGTCAAATTATTGTGCTTATAAAAAGACCTCCTGACTATCAACTTCTATAAAAATAACCATAATAAAAACTATTCTAATATTTCAATATGAATATCTGAAAAAATAAATGACTGTGTACTTACTTTCTCTTCCAGCAGCAGCAACAACCAAAAAGGACTGCCAGGGGGTTACACGAGGAGTCCTCCTTCCTGTAGAGGGATGATTGAGGTGTATCTTGACATTCATCTATATACTGGAATAACTCACTCTTTGGAAAACCATGTTCATAATATTCCTGCAAAAAGAAAAGGAACAATTTATGTCTCATCCACAACAAGGATAACAACAACCATCAGGATAGAGCTTTGGATCATTTATGACTGTGGTTTAATCGACAGAAGAACAAGAAAACAATTATAGATTTTGAAATTCTTAAATCATTTTCTTATGCCTATATATGAACTCCCTAGTTAAGCATATCTGTGGCTGATATTGAGCAGTAGGCATACTATGTGATCTATAGATCAAAAACTTGTCATAATTATTTGTTTCATGGTTAGCAAATACAAAATAAACAGTTGTCACACTCCATTACTTGTGACTACTCAGTGTGATATACCCGAAGTCTTGATATAGCTAATTCATACAAGTATCAGCAGGTCAATCATCATTATATTTGGAGTTGTTGTGTTGAGATCACAAAATGAATTTTTAAAAGAAAAGATGGATAATCTTTAAATTTTTTGAGGTAAGATAATATACGTGCATATTTTTCATACATTCTGTTGTGAAAAAAAACAATATGTACATTATGAAACAATACTATTAGAAGCAATTTGGTGAATTTGTAAATACCTAAGTTTCTGGTGATTATTAAGACTTGATGGGTTCAAGTAAATTTAGAAATAATTTACTGAAGCATATTATAGAACATATCACAGTTTGTGAACTTAATCCAAGTTTACCAAAGTTATCGTACAGTAATTATTGAATATATTCCTTAAAGTGTTGATATTTCTTACTGAAAATTCTATTAATACTGAGTAGTGGTCATCTTATAAACAAGCCATTTCCCCACCACCACCACCACATTTTCCAACCAAATTAATAAAAAGAGAATTTAGGCATTTAGATTGAACTGAACTGACAACCACATGTGAACTTAATAAAAAAAAAACATCATCCCACTTTTGCCGATGATATGTAAATTTTGTTTAAAGCATCTTTCACTCAAAATACAGGTTTGAAATATTACTATACGTACAATAATGAAGTTATTGGCATGACTAAAACAAGAAGTTGTATTCATTTAATTGGTATACTGCTGGTCAATGCCAAGAGATGTTGTGTGCTTAAGGCCATTATTCAGCACATAAGAGGCTTTATTCAGCACATAAGAGGCTTTATTCAGCACATAACTGGCTATGTGTAGCAGCCAGTATAACTAACTGGTGGGAACTTACTGGCAAGCTTTTTCACACATCCACATAGGTCGAGTCTGAGACTCAAAACTGATACAGAGGTGAGATGGCAGTGAGCACTAAGGGGCCAATGGTGCCCCCTATTGCTAAGAGAAAATGTACATTATACAAAAGGTGGTAGGACTATTTGACATGCAGAAATTTAGAAATATGGAAGTTCACAAAATCTAAATTTAGTTGAATAGGCTAAAGTCTGTATCCAGATACAAAAGTTAATTCCTCTTACAACAATCCCTTACAATGAATACCAGTTTAATGGCAATACTTTTCAGAATCAACAACCTTTCAGTCTGAATTTACTAATCAAATCATGCTTTAATCAATCTTATAAAGGTATTCTTTGCCACAGCCAGTAATGTCCTAAAAGAAAATAAACACATTTCCTGCAAACATCTTAAACATTATCCTATGAAGAGTTACTGAATATGTTGGTGTCACATTATTTTCCATTTTACCTTCCACATTTCATATTACCTGGCCAAGATGGTCTTTACAGACAGATCTTGCTTTTGTGATTAGCCAATTAAATATTAAGAATTCGCTATAAATGAAAATAAAGATAGAGAGGTAGGTATATATGTATATTATTAGGTTATGATTACTAAGGTAAATAACAAAATTGTCCTTTAATTAAGCAAGCAAAAAAGGAATCAATCAGAAAGTTAAGAAAAAGTTTAAAGATACAGAAATCTAAGTTTTCTCTTGTGACACGTTTTTAATCTGACTTTTGAGTTTAAGATTCAATAACTAAAAGGTTTCAAGACTATGTCCCCTCCCCCATTACCTTTAACACAAATACTATACCCTCTACCTCAAAAATACTATGTCCTACTCACTGGTTTCATCTACAACAAAGACTACGTCCCCCTCCCCCATTAACTCTGCCACAAAGACTATGTTTCCCTCCCTGGGAATTAATCCTATCCATACATCATTCTTCTTCAAGCTACAAATTCCAAAATACTCAATGATATCGGGGCCCCGAGTGGCCGAGTGGTCTAAAGCACTTTCCGTTACGGATCACTGCCAATTCAATTCTGTCTGCGTGTGTTCAAGTCTTAGATTTGGCTAATGTAGTTATGTGAGAAAGCTTGCCAGTAGCTTCTCGTGGGTCGGTTGTTCTTTCCAGGGATTTTCCCCCCGAGTTCTTCTTCCACCAATAATACTGGCCGCCATGTATAGCCTATCGTGTGCTGAAAAATGGCGTTAAACCCTAAAACAACAAGAACAACAACTCAATGATATCATTGCAATTCAAAAATTTATGTTCCAATGACCTTGGATCCTCTCCAAAGAGATCTAGCAAAATATTATAATTTCATCCAGATCATTATCAATGACCACTTAATCCAACAAATGTGGTGAATATCTGCATTAGCAATTCATCAAGAGATTGCATCATGATTGCATCATGACAGAGAGATGGCTGGCTGGATGGAAAGATAGATAGACAGACAGAATCATGTCAGACATAATGCTACAACCTGGGTTTGATAACATTTATATTGTACTAAAGAAAGAAAATGCTCACCTTAATTGTCTCGTAAGTCTCCATCACTAAAGCCATGAAGAGGTTCAGAACAGCATATATAAAAAGTGAGATGAACAAGTAGAGATAAATCCTGCTGTAGTACCAAATGAAGTCATTATTTGTCACTGTTGCTGAGAATGTCACAAACATGTCATCTCCATTTATCAAGGCAAACAAACACTCAGAACTAGAACTTAGTGAATTGAACTGAAATATATAAAGATACAGGTTGTAAGAATAGATGTTTGTACATGTGTATTGGAAAGACTAATTATTTCAATGTACTAATATCTATAATTAAATAAAATCTCAGATGAGACACAACAATAAAGTGCTCACAATGACTTATATTAGCAATACATGTTTTCATGTGTTTGATTTTAGTGTATCTAAACTGTGAACGGTGAAACAAAACCATACCTCTTGACCAACTTACTGAATATAACCTTTGATTGAATTCCATATTATCTCTTTTTGTTTCTTTCCAATTCATGCCAACAAAATATTTACCAATTTTCTAAATATCTATTGGGTTGGTATAAAAATGAACAATTTGAGTAATCTTGCATTGCAAGTTTAATCAAAGAAAGTCACCTAATATACCAAATAATAACAGGTATATATAAATGCATTAGTGAATAAATTATTGAAACAATACAAAGAAAGTAATCATTATATAAACATTATTTGATAAATTACCATTAACATGAAACATAAACGAACATTTAAGTCTGATGATCCAAAATCTTTTAAACAAATATAATTTAACAGCTCTAATGATTGTATGAAAGAATGATGATGAGATTTTGACATTGGTTTTCATTTCTTCAATAGACTGCTTTGGTGCCCTAGTGGTGAGAGCATCCACGTTGGATGCAGGATGTCACGGGTTCAAACCCAGGCCAAGTCATACCAAAAACTTATAAATATAGTACTAACAGCTGCCTCGCTAAGTTCTTAGCATAAAGACGTTAGTGTTAGGACTGGTCAGCCTATGTCAGAATAACTTGACTAGGTGGGACATCTTGATACATGTCTGGGGCATGATGTCCCAGTGCTAGACATCATCATAAACTGTCACTGAAAAGTTGTTAAAGCTTCATAAAAAATCCAGATCACACACATACACATATCTTCAAAACTCAGAATGCATAATATTAATTCCAAAAATAATGCACTGCATAAGTTACAATTAATGGAGTGCAAAATTGTTTCCAAGCTGCTTATTAGAACAAGAGTGACCTCATCTGAACATATACATTATCGTGGGATAAAAGGGTCTCAACCAAGTTTGAATGAGTACTGTATTTACTCTAGTAAAATACATCAAAGTGTGACAGTATCAATAGCAAGGACCTATCAGCACAATCAAAGTCATGTATCAATAACATGGTCCTCTCATCAAGATCAAAGTCATGTATCAACAGCATGATCCTATCATCAAGATCAAATTCGTGTATCAATAGTATGGTCCTATCAAGATCAAAGTCATGTATCCACAGTATGGTCCAAGTCATGTATCAACAGCATGGTCCTATCATCAAGATCAAAGTCATGTATCCACAGTATGGTCCTATCATCAAGATCAAAGTCATGTATTAACAGCATGGTCCTATCATCAAGATCAAAGTCATGTACCAACAGTATGGTCCTATCATCAAGATCAAAGTCATGTATCAACAGTATGATTCTATCAGCAAGATCCAAGTCATGTATCAACAGCATGGTCCTGTCATCATGATCAAAGTCATGTATCAACAGCATGGTTCTATCAGCAAGATCAAAGTCATATCAACAGCATGGTTCTATCAGCAAGATCAAAGTCATGTATCAACAGTATGGTCCTATCAGCAAGATCAAAGTCTTGTATCAATTGCATGGTCCTATCAGCAAGCTCAAAGTCTTGTATTAACATTATGGTTCTATCAGCAAGATCAAAGTCACGTATCAACAGCATGGTCCTATCAGCAAGATTAAATTCTTGTATCAACAGCATGGTCCTATCAGCAAGATCAAAGTCTTGTATCAATAGTTTGGTCCTATCAGCAAGATCAAAGTCATGTATCAAAAACATGGTCCTATCAGCAAGAGTGTGATGTTTGCTCAATTTTTATATACTGTAATGCTAAGAATTTAGATTTGTATGGAAGTCATAACCTCAGAATGTATCCTTTACATTCATGGTATTTCATCAAGATTTAGACCATAAATCAACATTATCTATTTCTGTTATGCTTGTAGCTCAAAAATTCTCAAGGATAGTGAGATATAAAAAATGATGAATCTTGACCTAAGGTCATTTCACAAAACACACTTTTAGAATTCAGTTTGATATATCAGTGTATTTTTCATGGTTGAGCTGTGGTGTGTCTTTTACTATTATCAATGTCCTATTTACAAAGGTAATATAACAGTTATCTCATAGTTAAGTTTTTGTGATATCTAGTCCTAACTTAAAGCCATGAAGAGCAGTATTATCCAACACTACAATTTAAGATCATATTAGGAAGAATATAATACAGAAAGGATGCTGCTTTCCATGTTATATGGCATTTCTCAAGGTAAAGCTAAGAACATTTGCAGTGTCATGTTAAAATATGATATAGCTATAGATGCATTTTTTTTCTTCACGACTTTCATAAATCAGACATATTTTTAACACCGTGACTCCTATTTATACTCCTATTAACATTTCCTTGGCTAGCCCATGACTTTGTGAAGGCTAGAGATATTTAAGAAAACCCTGCTTATGTGTATATCATATCTAGATCGTGCATCACATACGTTTGTATCAAGGCAAGGGAAATTTTAATTATGTCACATTGTACATTTTCTGGAGGATAACATTTTAACAGGTTAAGATATTTAAAAAAAACTTTCACTAGTTATTTTTCACAATTAGCGATACCAAAACCATTGACTTCAGTCTTGAGCTTAATTGTCACAGCAAGGAAATACAAATCAACACCCTCTGTATATAAAGAGATATAATATTTGAACCAATGACGGTATTTACGTGCAACTTTAGCCTGCTGTATATCCAGATTTGATAGGGTCTCGTGTATTCATTGTAATATCCTCTGACCCAAAAGTTAAGATCAAATATAAGGTAGGTCAGAGGCCTTATTCCTTATCTGGACTGTCATTTTTCCCACAACTTTGTAAATTTTGATGTAATTTTATCCAGTTCCACATTTTATCATGCAGCCAGAAAGTTTTAGCTCTAAGACCAAGGTTAATTGTAGTGAAAATGGCATGAGATGAACATAGATCAAGGTTAATTGTAGCGAAAATGATATGAGATGAACATAGATCAAGGTTAATTGTAGCAAAAATGGCATGAGATGAACACAGATCAAGGTTAATTGTAGTAAAACTGGCATGAGATGAACACAGATCAAGGTTAATAGTAGTGAAAATGGCATGAGATGAACACAGATCAAGGTTAATTGTAGTGAAAATGGTATGAGATGAACACAGATCAAGGTTAATTGTAGTGAAAATGGCATGAGATGAACACAGAATTTGCTATGTGGTACTCTTGGTACTTAAAGCCTCAAGGTCATGTCACATCTCTTTGTTACCTAAAGCCTCAAGGTCATGTCACATCTCTTTGTTTTAGTTTCAACCAAGTTGTAGATTTAGAGAAGGTTTTCAACATGTTTTGCTATCAAACCCATGTGATAGTAATGTGATATATTTGGTGCTGATCCCCCTCTGTCAAGGAATTTGCATCAATTTTCTGTCCATGAAAATAATAAAAATAGGGTCAACAATTCATGGAATGAAAAGATCATGCAGATTGCTGCTTTGTCTGAAGATTTCTTACTTAAAAAAACTTTTGATTAATTTCATGATGACACAAATGTTATTACCAAAGAACATTTTGTCTGAACATAATTGTGAAATAGGTTTAGGATATGAGGACCAGCAGACCATAAAGAGTGAGGTATGACACATATAGCATTATATATTATTAAATTATCATTCGTCCTGCATGATCTTTTGAAATGGCAACATTTAAGTTCCTGTAACAGTCGGATCAAAAATACACCTCGACATTTTACAAAATAATTTTAAACATTCATGGAATTCTATATTTGATAGCTTCCTTGGCAACCAGATGATAAATACATGTTTACATATTTCTCCCTAAAATACACTGGTAACATTTTAACTTAAAGTATGGGAAGAAATATTTCTTATATCATAATCTATAAACAAGTGTGTGCACCTTGGTTCCCATGACAGCCAGGTGCAAAACATACTTTTGAAACCTTCAAAACCACTTCATTTGTCAAACTTTTAAGAACTGTTTAACATGACAAATCTTAATTATTTTTTTATATAGCTTCCACAGCAAAAATTCACAAACTAAACATGTGCCAGCTAAAAACTTGTTTTAATAATTTCAAACTATTGTTGCAATGTAAGTTAAGCTTTACATATAAATGACATGTTATATTTTCTTTTTTCGCAAAAAAGAACAAGCTTTTAAAAAGCTATATGAAGGCTGGAAATTTGTAGATTTGGAGAATTTAATATCTGAGACCGCCACCCCAAAAATTAAGTGGTTAGTCCTTGAGTTTAATGCAATCATTTGAAAATTCCCTGAACCAAGATTAATCTGAACATTACTAACATTTTTTTACTGTTATTTCAATCTATGCCTAGTGAGGCAAATTCAATTTTATGTTTTGAATGTATGCTTCATTTACCCATTGATAATTATAATAATAATAATGAGGACCTTGTATAGTGCCTAATCTTTAGAAGCTCTAAGCACTTTACAACATCTACATTGATATGAACACCACAAAAAAACCAAGAACAAAAAAGAAACCACCCTGAAAATGGAAAACAAAAAATGCTGAAAATATTTAAGGTAGGAAACATTTTTAGGTCTTTAAGTTTGTTCTTGCATAACACTGTCTTTTGTTATCAGATAAATTTATCTGAAAGAATCAACATCCACTCTCATGTCATTTATACCTGATTACTATCTGGATTTGTCATGTCATAATAAGGTAAATAAAACCTTTCCTGAATGACCACTGCTATGTGAAACCACCTGTCTTGAGAGACCATATTCTCAGTGCACAAATTTAATGATTATATAGCATTATAATCTGTTATGAGAGACCACCTGTCTTGAGTGACAATATTTTTTTGGCAAAAGAGGTGCTCTTTCAAGAGAGGATCTGCTGTATTACCATAGTCTAAATATTTTTAGACAAGGAAAACCCTATGTACATTGAAGTTTAGCCATCTTAAATGTGATGTTCAGCCTTTTTGGACAGAACATTAGCAAAGTTATTTTTTTTCTCTCTCAATATTTCAAATCAAAGAAAATGAAAACATGGAAAAAAGTTTTAAAATTTTTGCAGTAAAGACCCTTTAAAGATAAATCTTTATTCAAACACAAGCTCACCCCCTCCCCTGTCTATGCAATGAAGCAATTTAAAATTTTCGACAGTGTGTGTATGTATGACTTGAATTTTTAATGTAGCATTTTTTAAATAAAAATTCAGTCATATCAAAACGTCTACAGTGTGGCAGTTTATATTAATATCTAGCACTGGGGCATCATCAGGTATGTAGCATGATGTCCAGCCCAGTCACGTTATCCTAACACCAAGCCAACCAGTACTAACACTAACCTCTTAATGCTGAGCGACTAGCAAGGCAGCTGTAAGTACCAATTTTGTAAATCTTTGGTATGACTTGGCTAAGGTTCAAACCTGTGACATCCCACATCCGAGGTAAATGCTCTAACGACTAGGTCATAGGAGTGGTAAATATTTAGAAAGAACAACCACTTTGGCTCACAGTACAAATTAACAATCTGGTTCTAGACTCAAATGCAAAATCAAATATATTAAACTAATGCTGTATTACTGTCTATCCCTGTGACAAAATTTAAGGTCTCTGAATATTTTTAAGATAACACTATGTCTGACAGCAGCACTACTTTCAAATACTGGAAGGTGACATACTGACAACTTTCATGTTCTCTAAGACAAACATTAATGATGCTTCATCTAGCACCAATTTGTTTCGTATTGATCATTATTAGTGATGAAAACTGTCAGCCAAAAAGCCCCTACTTTCTTTAGAGCCATCGAGCTAATCTGTAGATATGAGTTCTGTGTCTACAGCAGAACTGAATTTTGTGTCTCGAGTGGAAGTCCACAACCATCACCATGATATAATGAAGTGAAAATGATTGACAGCAAAGAAAATTGTAAATCTGAAGTGATTATATACATCCCTGTGAGAGATATAAGCATAAATAACAAAACATGCTGACAAATTATTTATATGCAACACTCACTTTAATAAATCTACATGTCTAACTTTTGAAAAATGATGGTTAACTCTATAAATTCTGCAATGAGTAAGATGATATTGCCCAATCTTAGTGCTGTATTACATCACTCTCATATTCTTTTCAAATTTGTAAAGTGGTGATTTGTCCTTTTTTATTTATGCCATGTTGTGCAGTTTAAAAGGAACCGACTGTTCTAACAATTTTAATCAACAAGTATAACCATAAATTGTGCCATTTTCTTTTAAAGTAAAGACTGGTCTACTGATTAACTTGACATTCAAAAACATTATTCTGCAAAGTTTCAAATTAAAGGAACCAATATGTTTTCTTGCAAATGGGTCATAGTTGTTATAAAAAGTGAATTAGGAACATACATGCATGTCTTGGGTGGACATTTTTGTTTTTTAATTTACTGGAAATGCATAATCCATGTAAAGGCAAGCAAAAGACATTATTAGGTGGAAAAAAGTGGAATGATTGGCATGTATGTGATTATACAACATCAAAATCAGAGTTTACACTGTCTCAAGCTGGACTGAAGTAATACTTAGGTATATTTAGTGTAATTTCCAATTAAGTCCTACCTTGATGTGATATGGTCCGATAACTACCCATCCACAGAACATAAAGCCAGCATAGAGAATAAGTGCACACACTAGGAACCTCAACATGTTTGGTGCTGCCCTTTTTAAAGTAAGTATAACAATCTGAAATGAAATGTGTGTTCAAAGCTATTATATGCTGCACATGTTTAAAAGAAGACTACTTAAGCTAGGTATATGCACCATTGCTAAAATATGAACTAATTTCTGTCAAAAATTAAACATTAGGTAGAAAAATATTAAGGCAATCGTTTGGAACTAAAAATCTCTATAGTAAATTTTAACACACAACTGTTTGCAAAGAAATGGGAACCAAAAGATCCACAATGCAAAAGTCCGAGCAGACGTCATTTTGCAAAATGCACATTTTAACTACTTTCAAGGTATTTGTTTCATGTATCACACCTGCAAGTAAAATGATACATAACAAATTGTTATGGTTGCAATATCATATATTAATTATGCATTATAATTTAAATGGTCATTTTACAAATCCATCATATCATGGATTTTGGTAGAAAGGCATCTTTAAATAACATACAAAACTCAGCAGGCTGTAATGACCTCCATCGCTGTTCAGGGTCAGTGTGTACAGATGTAGGTAGATCATTTGACTCCCATACTCAAAACCTGCTTGATTTTGATCTAATAATTTTACTGAGTCCTAAGTCCTGCTGCATATCTGAGACAATATGTTAATATCGCTCACTATTCACTTGACTCATGCTAACAATCAGTACAGATCAGTCTTCTGATAAAGTCCATAGCATGAGGACGAAAGCTTCAGGTTAGCTTTCTATATTTATTGTGTATGAGATTAAAAAGTTAAAATATTATCAAATATAAGAACTTTTACACGCCATGTATTTATTCAACTATATCTCTATCATAACCCATCAAACAAAATAATACATTGTTTTTAGCAGTCTGTGCATGAGTTGCATCACAAACAATTGTCTTACAGGTGTACATAACAGAATATTTATCACCTGATTTTATCAACACAATACATTCAGGTTGTGAAGGGATATTTTAATTTAAAGATGTTATGACAAATCTGATATTGGATTATATGGTCTTATCAGGTACAAATGCAGAATCTGCAATACAATAAATACTACTCTATATCTGTCTTACGTAGGAAAAGACATGAACTCAGTAAAGTATTCAATATGGAGGCTTTAAGAGGATAGATATCATGTAACCAAAGATTCATCAGAATACTGTCACCCACACACCCACAGACAAAACATCTTATTATAAAGTCAACATTGCAATAGAGAAGAAAAAAAATTCCCCCATCATTCATGTATATTATACAGTTTGCCCATGAGCATCATGGGATATGCCTATAAACAAAGTTTCATTCTTACCCTCAAATGCATACCCTTGGACTGGAATATCCTCTATGCCAAGCCAATGCATATGAAAGATGTTATTTCTAACACAATACATTAATTCCAACAAGACAAACAATGAAACATTATGCTAACTCCTGTACAAGTGAAATGTGACTATGACCAACATCCAGCTTACATTGAATGTTTTGAAGAAGCCGATGTATCGCAGAACTCCAAGCCATGCCAGTAGAGTTCCTGTACCCAGCATTATAGCACACATATCATAGTTGTTGGATGAACTCTTCAAATTCTGAGATGTAAATAAGAAATGGATTAAATTACATGCATTACACATGAATAAAACTTTTATCATATATATATATATATATAGCATATTCACATATCTTGAAAAAATACTGA
Source organism: Unio delphinus (assembly GCA_029339505.1). Lineage (NCBI taxonomy): Eukaryota > Metazoa > Mollusca > Bivalvia > Unionida > Unionidae > Unio > Unio delphinus. Next base: position 3,831,077 of record JAQISU010000096.1, read on the forward strand.
AAACAAAACAAAATTGTTTAATACTTCAACAGAACCAAATGTTAACATTTTAAGCAACTAGTCCAAAGTGACTGTCAGTGTATTTCTCCTGTCATGTGCATCATCAATGTTTTGCATTATGGCATAGTTGATCAAAATAAAACTGGGACAAGTCCTGAATGTTCTGGACACATCAGAAATGACCGAACTTGATGACAGTGCAAACATTCATAGAGCTACCAAACGGAGTTGTATAATCATGCTCACTCTGAGTCAATCTTGGCAACAAAACTAATTAATGCATTCTTAAAAGACTGCAAAAACTCTTAATGAGTACAGTATCTCAAGTGGTGACAAATGATGTTCATTCAATACTCTATTAAAATGTCTAAAACTGAATTAATTCCAAACCAGGAGGTAAAGTATAAGTTTTTATAAAATTTTACCTTAAGTTCTGAGAAGATTTCTGAAAAATGATAAAACCTGCGGACTCAATAGAGGCATACAAAAAGGTTATTAGATCAAGAAATTAGAGCAGGTCAACAATCTATGTTTGCCTATGGTGAATAGTATGTCAAAAGGATTGCAGCCATCAAGTTTAAGGACTGTTTATGCAGCAGTGTTTGAGAAATGGAGGTTGGTATGAAATAATGTTCATGTGCATGTGCACTGAAGAAGAAAAAACCTGCTTTACAGGTTTTTATCCAAATGGATTAAAATAAAAGAAAAATAAGGTCTAATTAAATGTCCTGGAACAAATGCAATATTTGCTAAATAAACCAACCAAATGTAATAAAAATCTGCCTGTCTATAACTGAAAATGTCCACATTCAGCATGTGACATTATTTTTAAATTTGATGGTGTCACAAAATTAGTGACAGGATCTTTCTAAACATCATATATGTAGAGGTGACAAAATGGCATACAATTCCATTTCTGTTCCTGCATCTTTGTTTTCTATGCAAGGGATGTTGGTTTGAGAAATAAGTATTCCTAGCATAAACATCCGTCTAAGTGGCATCATTTGGTTATGATCATTTGAGAGAATTTAATTTATTTATTTAAATTATTCATTTGAATTTCAAAGTGCTCAGACTTAAGGATTTAGTATTATTTTCGAATTCATTTATAACCTTTTTGAATTATATTATTGTGATACATCAAGATTACTGGTGTATCAGCACAAAATATTGCACTTCATTTAGAATATCACTGGAATTCATTTGGAATACTCGATACTTTTGGTCTTGTTTTAGAACTTTAGGAATATTTAAAATTTCTTTCACCATACTGAAAGGGTTTTTTTTACATAAATTTATAATTTTGTCTTTTAGTGAAATAAAGTATATTTTTGACTCTAACAAAACCTGTTAGTTTTTTCACTTTTCTGCTACTTATTTTTAGACCAAACAGTTATATTATTACAAAAACATGGCGCTGAAACTTTAAATCACCCACCATTAACCCATGATTTAGCTCCTTGTGACTTTTGGCCTTTTGCAAAACTGACAGAGAAACCATTATTAAAGCAAAGAACTAATGGTTGCTATGAATGATGACATCTGATGGGTTGCTGCAGGACATGGGTCACAAGATGGGCAAAGTATATTAACCAGAAAGCTATTTTCAACAGTATGGCAAACATTATTGTAAACAGTTCAAGAACATTTTCTCATCAACTTTCATGTGTAAAAAAAAAATGCTTAATAGCAGGATCCAATCTAATCTAATATGTGAAAAGCAGTTCAAAAAGATAGTCTATGTGATTCTGGAGTAATGCTCCAGAAATAAAATGTGATGGACTACCCATGCAACAATGAGTCTCCATGGAAGCTTACAAAACTATCAATCATGGACAAATCTATGTATTTAAATGCACTTCTGTGCAACTTGATTGACATGATTGCCATGTTTGGTTAAAACAGCATAACAGTTATTATCTATAAAAATATGTTTATGGAGATAGAGACTGACATCTATTGACATCTATATTTCCTGTGTATTCTGTATCAAATCAGGTTTCAGTAATGCCTTGGGCCATCAAAATGCCTATTGGCCAATACGACCAACCTTAGACCTAAAATGTAACCAATAAGATAACACTAATTTAATAACACAGGAGTATAAAGTGACTGATACCCAACTGTGAAAACCTGAGCAAAATGTGTACATTCAATTAGGCTTTTGGCTATGCTTTGTGAAATTTAGCATTTGTCTGAACGTAAGGTAATATTTAAGTAAATAACTCACCCTGGTCTCCAGCTGTAACTTTAATGCAGACCCAACAGTGGTCATCACATCATTGATGATGATTGTTACATACCAAAAATTCAAAAACTCCATACGATCAGAAAAAGAAAGTGTCTTTCCATATCTCTTTTTGAAGAAAGTAACTGTCGACTGAAATAAAAAAAAAACCAATTATTTAAACCTAAATAATCCAAATTTCTGGTTCGTACAAACCAGAGCAATATGATATACTTTAGATACATGTAAATGCCTATCTATTCTGTAACCCATTGCCTTAATGAACTTTGCTATTATAAATTCATTGAAATAAAATGGATACCCACACTAGAATTCAGAAAGCATTTCTACTTCAAGAATATACTTTTGTTATAGAAAATGCATTGCTAATGAATTGTAAGGACTCAAAATTGTTCTAGAAAATGCATTGTTATAATGAATTGTAAGAACTTAAAATTAATTGTTATAGCAAGGGGCTACTGTATAAATCATATATAAACATCAAAACTTCTGATTATTCAAAATATTTTAATTAGTAAACCAGTGCCACAATTTAGACATAGCGAGGCCATAAGCTATGGGAAGCTATAGAGCTATATTTGGTCTTTTTAAAAACATTAAGAGTCCTCTTTAGACTGTGAGGCCCAAAGCTATAGCTATAATGCTTACCTGATCACATTACGTTTAATAACTATAACTTTCTTATATATATATATATATATATATATATATATATATATATATATATATATATATATATACATACACACAAAGGGTAGCAACTCTTGCGCTGTTTAACGGATACCCGGGTACTCATTAGAACATAAAAGACATGTACAACCCTTGAGCAACAAATTTTTTTCCCACTAAATTACATGTGACGCGTAAATGTATATGGATTACGCTTTTTCGGTATATCCACCTTCCAAAAATCTCGTTTATATTAACATTCCATTAATCCCTCAGACCGTATTTTAGAAAAGACCGCTTTACATATCTACAATATACGAGTACGCTTGTCTGTGGACTTGTACTTTCCCACAGTAACATATTCAATTTATAGCAAACCTTTTTCTACTTTCCCTCGAATTCTATTTATAGCATCTGTATGGCTAAGTGAGGAGAGAACAGACTATATTTATTTATGTGGCTACTATATAATATGTCCAAATTATATGTACACTAACTTTTGGAAATTTGCTTATTGTCGATATCACATGACTGTATGACATAGGTTGCAAGATTTGTGTAGTCACGTGACTAGGAATGCAAATAGCCAGATCCGGGAAAAATTTCAGGAATGATGTACTTTCGTCTTGTCTGTCAGCAGATTAAAGACAAAACAAATGCTATGCTCATGATTTTTGAGAAAATAAATCATATTCATATCGATTTCATACTGGTATATCTCAATGAAAGATCGTTCAAGTTTGCTGGGCCGGCATGTAAGCTGCTACCCATGCCAACATCAAATAGTGTCGGCGAATTTCAACTTTTTGATAGGAAATGCGCTCTGACCCTACACCCCAACATGAATGTCCAAATATCAAAAATGGGTTGGCAAGAGTCAGAGGAAACTCAGACTACTCAGACCAGCATGCTGCTGCTGATATATAATATTTTGATAGTGTTGTCGACAACTTATTTTTGTGAATGGGTACTCGTCATTAATTTCTAATACCTGGGTTTTTCACTACAGTCTGGTACCAGAGTATCCGGGTACCCGTTGACAGCCATAATGCTGAGCATCCTACCTTTATCTCCGACACCATGGAAGAGCATGCATAATGGATGAAATTCTCCCAATGTTAGCTTAGCACAATGGAAGACCTTAGTTATACACATGCAAGGACATAGGATTCTGCACTAAACCGGTCTCACCTCTAAAGATTTTCCTAGGTGAATCCAGCAAAAGTGGCCAATATTGCGAAGTTATGAAGTTGTGCTGTCATAAGTGGTGGGGGGTGCACTGTCTGAATAGCTACCACTGGCCTGATGAGGTTCAGTTAATTCCTCTTCAAGGCCATGCCCACATAAAAAAGCTGCAGAAAGTGGTTCGGGCATGTCATCCAAATGGCTCCCCTATGTCTTGAATGGAGACATTATGTCAGAATGCCAGGCTACTGGAAATTGCATGTATTTTATTTGTAGAGATTAACATGAGACATACCTGTCTCTGAAAGAAGTCCGTGAATGCTGACTTTATAACTCCCTTTAACCAAGCAGCTAACACCTGTGGTATAATGGCTTCCTTTCCAGACTTGAGAGTCAGAAAAAGTCTGGTTCAGCCATTGCAGATATTCCCCAACCCTTCATATAATTTTTGAGACTGCATTTTGGAGCTTGGATCTTCACCTCTCTCAAGTTATCAATTGAGGTGAGGTGACAAATACTTTCATGGTGGGTGATGGCAATCTGATTTTGGCAATTAAACCAGGTTGTGTCATAAGGGCAAATAATCCACTGGGATGAAACTGCATTCACTTCGGGTCCATGGAAAGGGTATGTACTTCACTGACTTGGCATGCCAAGGCAAGACATATCAGAAAGAAAGTCTTACTGACTGATGGATGTGAATTACAGGGACTCAGACTTCCATGATTTAAGCCAAGTCAACACCCAGGTGAGATTCCATTTCTGGAAGTCAAGGAATAAGCATGGTCTGGATAGATCAAAATTGAATACCAAGTCAGAAATGTTTTTATGTGTCCAACGTCTTCCATGATGTCAGAATATGTCTAAGATCATGGATTGGTATCCCTTTATAGTGATGGGGACTAACTTCTTGGCTTCAAAGGGAAAGAGGAAGTTGGCCAGCTGCGTAATGTAGGTAGAGTGATGTGTTATCACTGACCCTCCATTCCCTTCATAAGCCATAAGATTGGCTGACCCCCCCCCCCCCCAGCTCTGTTGTAATCCTATCCATAATTGAAGTTGTAAACTCCTTTTTGCACAAGTGATCCCTAATAAACACCAAGGGTGAAAGAGTAGTTTCTCTGGACATAGATGGAACAAAAGTGATCTGGTCTGTGGAGGTGGCCTTGACTTTCCTGTGTATGTCTGTCATCTGGGAGAACAGCAATCCAGGATTTATCCCATCATAAATGAGTGATCAGAATTATCTGGCAGTTTATGTAAATCATTTTTGGAGCTAATATGGTATCAAGACTGAAACAGGAAAGGCAAAAGCCCTCATTAAATCCCAGATGAATGATAGATAGGGCATCAATGGCCCAAGCTTCTAGGTCCAGAAAAGTGGAGATAGTTGGGCTATTTGTTGTTTCAACTTATCATGAAAAGATGTATCATTAAGTTGCCCCATAAAGAACAATCTCAACTGAATGTAGAAGGATGAAGACCCCTCTGTGTAAAGTATGTGGCAAAGCTCAATATTTATCTGGCAATGTATTCTGAATCTTCATGGGGGTGAAGGAGGCATCTCAGCATCCCTCATGAGACTTTTAAGAAATTATTAAGTTCTTAAGTGAAACTTAAGCTCAGTAACTTAAGCTGAGATGAAATGGATACTGCTCTTTTTTGCAGTCCTTGAGCTGTTTTCTTTCTAAAGGCATTAGACAATGTATTCTCTGTCCATATTGCATATACTGTACAAGTTAGATGAAAAGCATTTGGTACAGAACAGACATAATTCATGAACATCAACCTCTATTTTGATTCTTTTGCATTTGTTGTATGTTGATAGATTTGTGACAAATGATACTATAAAAATTAGTGGCAAATGATGGTATACAGATTTGAGGCAAATAATGGTACATGTATACAGATTAGTGGCAAATGATGGTATATAGATTAGTGGCAAATGATGGTATACAGATTAGAGGCAAATGATGGTATACAGATTAGTGGCAAATGATGGTATATAGATTAGTGGCAAATGATGGTATACAGATTAGTGGCAAATGATGTTATGCAGATTAGTGGCAAATGATGGTATACAGATTAGTGGCAAATGATGGTATACAGATTAGAAGCAAATGATGTTATGCAGATTAGTGGCAAATAATACTATACAGTTTAGAGGCAAATGATGGTATATAGATTAGTGGCAAATGATGGTATACAGATTAGTGGCAAATGATGTTATGCAGATTAGTGGCAAATAATACTATACAGTTTAGAGGCAAATGATGGTATACAGATTAGTGGCAAATGATGGTATACAGATTAGAAGCAAATGATGGAGTTGATCAAGGTCAATGTCATTTAGTCATCATTGTTAGCAACGTGCTTATTGATAAATTAAGTTAAAGCTTCAAAGGGATGAAGATTCACATAAATATAATTTCCAATTATCCATCCTGCAACTTCCCCGGGAAACTAAATATAAATGTTACTGTAGCAGATGACTGAAAGTACATTAATGCAATTCAATAAGCCATTTTGAATTGGAAAATATTGTATTATATTGCTAAAATTTATCAATATAATCCAATTCCAATGCAACTTTTTAACAAACCTTATGCCAATATCATACTATGCTCATAAAAGAAATTTATATCACAATTATTTAGTATCGCTGGTTTAATACCAAAATATACCAGTGTTCAATATTATCACTCACCCCAGTGACAAATGATGGCATGCAGATCTGTGGCAAATTGGTGGTATAAAGATTAGGCAGATCTATGGGGGAAATGTATTTTTAGAACAATGGACCATGATAATTTTAAAGCAAAATGTGGTTTGGGAAAAGATTTTTGTGCAAGACTTGTACATAGATCAGCTGTGTATTATTATTTAAGCAATAGAGTTATTAAAAATGAACATCATCATAAACATTTCTAAGCATTCCTATTCCATGTGTCCTTGTGTGTTATTCTGTATATGAATATATTTTCATTTACCCGTTTAAGTTTTTCTCCTCTCCAAAGAGATCTAAGGCAAAGTATGCAGGACACAAATGTGAGAAAAATAATGAATGAGTCCAGAAAGATCAACCAATTCTTGGTTCCTTCTTCTGCCTCTGAAAAATAATTAAAAATTACTGTCAACAACTGCTTGTAGAATAAGAAATGTTTCAAATCAATCAATCAATACACACAAATAAACAAAACAAACTTATTCCTATATAGGAAGTGGTTTCATTTTGGCTATATTATTGTACTACATGTACATAGAATTAAAATGAAACACCACAAAAAATATATGTAAAATATGCATTAATTTGAATATGTAAAAATACTAATTAATGCATATGTCACTAGACATGAGATTAAGGTAGCAGAAAACTTAATCATAGCTTGTATATACACTTGAGAAGACTGCCTAAGTTAGGCATACAAGATTTGAGGACTATACTGTAGTAGTATATAGAAAACTATGTTTTGTATAATTTAGCTATATTTGACTGGCTATACTGCAACTTGTTTTTCCAAACATACAATATCAACTTACTCACAAAAAACTTTTTTAAGTAATTAAAAATGTCAACATTGGTTCCCTGGTAGTAGAGCTGGCATGAGTAATCAAATACTGGTATGAGTAATCATATACTGGCATAAGTAATAAATACTGGCATGAGCAATCAAATACTCATTAGTTATTAAATATTGTCATGAGTAATCAAATACTGGCATGAGTAATCACATACTGGCATAAGTAATAAATACTGGCATGAGCAATCAAATACTCATTAGTAATTAAATACTGTCATGAGTAATCACATACTGGCATAAGTAATCAAATACTGGCATGAGTAATCACATACTGGCATAAGTAATAAATACTAGCATGAGCAATAAAATACTCATTAGTAATTAAATACTGTCATGAGCAATAAAAAAACTGGCATGAGTAATCAAATACTCTCATTAGTAATTAAATACTGTCATGAGCAATCAAATACTCATCAATAATTAAATACTCTCATGAGTAATCACATACTGGCATAAGTAATCAAATAATTCATGAGTAATCACATACTGGCATAAGTAATCAAATAATTCATGAGTAATCAAATACTAGCATAAGTAATCAAATACTGGTATGAGTAATCAAATACTAATTAGTAATTAAATACTGCCAAAAGTAATCAAATACTGTCATGAGTAGTCAAATACTGGCATAAGTAGTAAATACTGGCATGAGCAATCAAATACTCATCAGTAATTAAATAATGTCATGAGTAATAAAAAAACTGCCATGAGTAATCAAATACTCTCATTAGTAATTAAATAGTGGCATAAGTAATAAATACTGGCATGAGTAATCAAATACTCATTAGTAATTAAATACTGTCATGACTAATCAAATACTGGCATGAGTAATCAAATAATCTCATGAGTAATTAAATATGGTCATGACTAATCAAATAGTGGCATGAGTAATCAAATACTGGCATGAGTAATCAAATACTCTCATTAGTAATTAAATACTGTCAGGAGTAATCAAATATTGGCATGAGTAATCAAATAATGGCATGAGTAATCAAATAATGGCATGAGTAATCAAATACTGTCATTAGTAATCAAATACTCAGGTAATTCATCAATAGTTAAAAAAGAAATTCTACTGCCATCAAAATGACCATTGCTGAAATCAAGCAGCAGACAGACATTGAAAGTTTTGTTTTCACTGGACAGGAGAGACATTATATGATGAAATGAAAGACCCAGTAAATGGCTACACCATTGAATTTCAAGTGTATACAGCTAAGGATGCAGGTACCAAAGTGGGATTAGCAACAAAGAGTGTTATGGATCTAATACAAACGATTTGTGGAAGAAACCACATAGTAAATGTAGACAATTATTATACCAGCCCAGTTTGTTTTTTTTGGGGGGGGTGGGGGGGTTTCAACAGAAAGGTACATAATTATGGGTGTGCAAAGGAAAGATACTACCAGGAAAATGATATTGCATCATTAGATACAAGCAATGGAGGACACCACCCTAAGAATGGTGAAAATATATGATGATGTCGACAATGTAGCAAACAAAAGTGATGCCAAGACATTATGAATATGTGTATTTAGTGTAATTTAATTTTTGAGTGATTATTTTAAAAGTGAGTGATTGTTTTGGGAGAATTGGTAAACATATTTTTGTTAGCATGAGTGTACCTAATGCAGAATTTGTTAAAGCGTTTTGAAAGTTTTTAAATCTAAAAAAATGAAACATAAGCAAAGAGCAAGGAAAATATGCCCACATCTTTGCAGTTTTCACATCTTTGCAGTTTTCACATCTTTGCAGTTTTCACATCTTTGCAGTTTTCACATCTTTGCAGTTTTCACATCTTTGCAGTTTTCACATCTTTGCAAGTCAAAGTTTGCAAGAGAAATGACAAGCGGAATTTGTGTGTACATAAAATGGAACTATTTCATGTATTGATTGTAGGGCATAACCGACTTTTGATCCGGAAATCGGATTCCACCGGATAGTATGAACTACCGATTAATCGGAGTCGGACAAGGCAGGAACGACCGATTCGGATAATAAAAATAATAAAGTTGAATTTCTATAGCACCGTGTCTAACACTGCATGTCATTTGATAGTGCGTTAATAAAGTTAAATAAGAAGTCAGGAAAGTCCAATATGGTCAACACAACCACGCTGTGAGACAATCTATTTGAACCGACGGGTGAAAACCGGAAATGAAGCTGGATATGGTAAAGTACTAAGTAACATGCTAGACATGGCAAAACCAGATACCAGAAACCCAGAAACGGAAGATGAAATTTTTTAGAAAAAAAAATATGGATTTAGCCTTTCCGATTAATCGAATCGTATCCAGAATCGGAAAAATTTCATGCCCAAAATCCGGAATCGGAAATCGGTAGAAAATGCTAATCGGTTATGCCCTAATTGATAGTGTTAATTATAAAAGTGTGAATTCATAATCAATTTTATCAATTATTGACTAAAAGTGGGAAACTGGTAAGTTTTTTTTGTGTGCATGTAGCATGAAATTTATCTCATTATGTATGTATGTATGCAATTGTGCAAAATTTAAACTTAAAGAAATATAAAAATAGCATTTATTGTGAATTGCCCCTTCTGTAAAAGTGTGCTGTCAGCAAGGATCAGGAATACAGGCACTGGTAAAGCTAACATTCTTCTTGGTGATCCATCCGAAAGTATGCTGTAGGGGAATGCCCAGCTGTCTGGCTCAGGGGTTAATGAGTTCATTAAACCTATTTCAGAATATCATTGCACAACTTGGAACCCCTACTCCAAAGTATTTACAGGATAAACTTGACCAATAAAAGATTCAAACGCACATGGCCAGATTTGTGACAATAATGACAACACACCAGGAAGTAGGACCTCATTATTGAATATTATTTACTCTTAAGCCATGTACAGATCATCACTACCTGCTGATTGTATTGGGAAATCGGTAGTTGGTCATGTTTTCATTCACATGTGGAAGGTTTGTTTGTTTGATAAGGATTTTTAATGTAGCTTTAACAATTTTTCAGTCATATTGCTATGATGTCTGCAGTGAAGCAGTTTATAGTGATGTCTAGCACTGGGGCATCATGCCGCAGACATATAGTATGATGTCCCACCCAGTCACATTATCCTGACACCAGGCCGACCAGTCCTAACACTAACCTCTTAATGCTGAGCGCCAAGCGAGGCAGCTGTTAGTACCATTTTTGTAAATCTTTGGTATGATTTGGCCGGGGGTCAAACCATGGCATACGCTCTAACCACTAGGCCACTTGAGCGGTTCACACACATGTGGAAGGACAATATTATTCCCTGAGCAACCCAGAGGTCTTATTGCTACAACATTCCAAGCACTTGTTCTGTGCTGAGGAAAGACTTATATCCGAAAGCACAAAGGAATGTTGACAGTTCCATGCCCAACATATCTCTGTCTATGTCAGGGTCTAGATGAGGAAACTTTAGCAGCTGTGCACAGCAGCAGCACAGGGTTGAACTTAACTGTTGTTGCAGGTATTTTAAAAAAAAATGGTCTTGAAATGGCCTTTCAAAGCAAATGAAGTATCTCAGCAAGCAGCCCATGATCTGATGCTGTTATAGTGGGTTTAACACCATTTTCCAGCACATGATAGGCTATACATGGCACCCAGTATAACTGGTGGTGGAAAAACCCCAGTAAGAACCACCAACATATGGGAAGCTGCTTGCAAGCTTTCTCAAATACCCATATTGTTTGAGTCAGAGACTTGAACCAACATGGGCAATGGTATAATGACAGTGATTTGTAAAGGCAAGTTCTTTTATGCACATATCTACTGAGGACCATCCCAGTATTTACCCAAGTAACAATTGGTCTTTTCTAAGAAAGTAATTAATGTGAGAACTGGCAATACTCTTAATTTGGTTTAGAAGACTAACCAAGTCAGTGTCACACAATTAGAAAGCAAAAAAAACTTTTGTTTTGCCTGAGACATTTTATTATTTGTGTTGTGCGTGGGTGCGGTGCTGTCTGGGATTAACAGGTGTTTTTTTCCAGACGAGTGACAAAACAAAACATATGTCTCGCCGACGTAAACTACTAGCTGCAAACATCATTATCATGATATGCACAGGTATTTTACCATGAATATTACTCACTGTCCTTTGAATTAAGCAAGATTAAGGTTTAATCGAGACAGTGATCAATTGGATCTAGTGAAGTGAGCATGTATTTTCACGTGGTATTTCTAAAAGCCATAGGAGTGAGTGTTAAACTTATTTTATTTTATATGTGAAGTTAATTGAGTTGGTATTGCAATATCGTGTAATGATTCATTTATTGCAACGCATATTTGAAATGTTGTGAATTGTGAATTTCTAGTTGTTTTTATGGAGTTTAATGCATTAGTATTGTCCAGAAATCAATATTATTACCAGTTTGGTTTTATTGTAGCTTACAAGATTACGAGATTACATGGTTACAAGATTGTGAGGTATTTACAAGGTGGTTACAACGTTACGTGGTTACGACGTTACGTGGTTACGAGGTGATGTAACGAGCTATCTAGATGTCTATATGTACGTATGTCTGTACATGTGGTGAAGCCACGACTGTAGATGTAGCTAATACAAGAGTGCTGTATGCTGTCTGTACGTGTATACGTATGACTGACTGTACATGTAGTGGATCCATGAAGGGTGTGAACAGCCGATACAAGAGTGTCTCAACCAGAGGAATGTGGTGAAACTGTGCGGTTTATCGGTGGATGAATCGTGTGACTGTACAAGGGTCAAGAAGCAATTGTTGTTTTAATTGGTATATTGGTATTTACATAAGATTATTTTGAATCTTAGATGAATTCCAGGAGATTTGTGAATCTTACTGACAGTGCAGAACATTTTTAACGTATTTGAAAACTTGAGATTGTTTGAATCCCAAGCCTTGTCTATACATGAAACTATATGATTATTTTGGTGTGTACTTTTATTTGAAATTGAGGTTTACTTAAGCTGTATATCAGAGAGATATATATTAATGGTTTATTATCAATGTGTGGTAGTATAGAGTGATTGAATCAGGTGTATATTGAGCGTGTGTGAGAATCATTGTATTTTTACATCATACATTTTTCTTTACTTATTAAGTTAATACATTTTTATCTTTCATGCATTGTGTTTGAATTAATCATTTGATCCAATACCCACTCGGTTACAATTCTGTTACAGTCACCCAATGCAATGAAGGCTGAGTCTTTTCTGAACATCAACAGACTGAAAAATGAAGAGGATCCTCGTGAGCATCAATCTTCACAATGGAGATTGGAAAGCATCCTCTGAGGTTTGCAATGATGGACCTGGTGAAACAGACTGTTGTGGACAGGAGCAAATACTGGGCATCTGTCCATTTTGGGACAAAGCCAACTCCAGATGTTTACTATGTGCATCCCCAACATTTTGAATATGTCACAACTGTACAGGAAAGGAGTGTCACCATAGTTGGTACCATGCCAAAACAAGTGCAGGAATTGTTTAATACCAGTCGGTTATGCATCATGGGTCCAGTACTGGGCACTGTGAAACAGTTCACCAATTCCAGTGCCATATATACTCAAATCTTTGGTATCCAGGTCAGAAACAGTGCTCCAACTATTGTGTCCACTGCTGGTCACTATGTAAGTTTAGAAGTTGGTAATTGGTATACTGGGCAAACATAACACTATAACTAACTAAATATATGAATAAATAAGACAGGCATTTGGGTCAGAACCAGTGCTGGGACTGTAATTGTCAGGTATCTACATCATTGTCTTAAACCCTTGGAATCAGCATAGCAGGAGAATCTATCACTGTATACAATGCTGGTGCCAAATACAACATATAATTGTCATCCCAATCAGAGCTGATGCTGGAATTTTCATGACTCAGGGTGGACACATATGTGCCTTGAAACTGATCACATACCCAGCACAAGAAGTTGAACTCACAGGCTGAGACAGAGTCATCTGGAGCTGTGTGGAATTTGGGGCTCAAGTCCTGGCTATCTCAGGGAAAGGTCACTATGGTCAGTACTGCAGTATGTCTGTGCTGACATTATATCTACTAGGCAACACTGATTTCAAGCATGATGGAGTCAGCATCCTTAACTGTGCATTCATCACTGTCCATAGCAAGTAGGACTGTGGTCACCCAGACCATCTTAAGCCTGTGCCAGAGGTCTCGCTAGGATTTTAAAATTAGGAGTTCAGGACTCCCATTTTGGTAAAAAATAGGAGTCCCACCAGTACAAATGATGGAGGAAGAACCCGGAAAAATCTGGGAAGAACCACCAACTCACAAAAAGCCACTGCAAGCTTTCTCACATACCCACATCGGATGAATCTGAGACTCAAACCCAGGCAGACTGAGGTGAGATAGCAGTGATCTGTAATGGTGAGCACTTTAGACCACTCAGCCACACAATAAAGTATAATGATTTTGCCCAGAGCATATAGTTGATACTTAGTATGGTTAAGTATAAAGCTGTTTTAGGAAATAACAGATTGGAGATATCATGATGTTCTATACTTTTTCATACAAATTAAAACATACGCTTCAAACAATACATTGAAAACAATTTCAGAAAAATTGTCTTGTATCTACAGATTTACCAATGCAAATGATGATTTTATTACTGCAAATACTGGTTTTAATTAACCCAGTAATGTGTCCATTTGCAACATTACAATCACCCCTAAAATAATCACCACTGTCCTAAAATATTCAAATAAAAGACATTTGCTCCTATAAAAAATATACCTTCACTAAAGAAATCTCCCTTGCACCTGAACTCAGAAAGTGGTGCATCCAGAGATACAAGCATCTGTCCATCTTTATTACTGTCATCAAAGGTAATCTGCAATAAAGAAGAAAAAAACAACATCTAAATATCAACTCGTAAAATGTTTATCTGCCTATTTTTGGTTATTACAATGAATTTGTATTTTGACCAAAAGCATTCAAATGCAACTGAAACTGTACACTGCAATTAATTACCAATCACTGGAGAATATAGATTACATTATAATAATTATAAAAAGTAGATTATTTGAACAACTGCCATTAGAACAAGCAATGTATTTTTTCTCCAAAAGTTCATCAAAAACTGACAATATCCTAAAGGAGTTGCAAGAGAAAAGAGACTCCATTTTTTCTGGGGACCAACTAGGTATTATACAAAGTATTTTGGTAAATATCACATTGTTATGCAGCCATTCGGCCAGGAAGAGTAGTGATATGAGATGGCCACCATGTAGATTATATTGGAAATCAGACTGGCACCATAAGTCTTCTGCTGAATCCCCATGATGATTTAACTTTCCATTTAGAAGCAGTATCAATAACATTTTCAAGATATCTGCCATGATGGCTATGCTGGATATCAGTTCAACACCATTTTTATTAACATGAAGTACCAACCTGACATTGTAAGAAGTCTTTCAGCAAAAACTCCATGTTGATATGACCATCCCTTCAAAATGTCCACTTGGATGGCCATATTTTATGTTGAAATAGACCTAGTTTATTTAGGGCCAACTAGAACTTTGAATAATGTGTGTTTATGGTTTCCTGACAATCACTAAAGCAGGACTAGTAATTAAAACCTTGTCTTAAAAATGGGTGGATGACTAAAAAACAAACAATAGGCCATCCATAAGCCTTGATGGTCTATGACCAGTAGGGCAAAAAACAACAAAATTGTGTTCACAGAAACATTCTGTCATGCACTGCATTCATCTGAGGGACCAAAATGGCAATAACTCTAAACTAAATTGTGAGTAATTTGTCAATATATATATATATATATATATATATATATATATATATATATATATATATATATATATATATATATCCTCAAACGATTACCAAGATAACATATACAAAAGTTTCACACAATTCTACATCAGACTTCAAATTATAAAAGACAATACTCAAACAAAATTCACAAGAGCTCAGTGATTTGAAAGTACACACATCTTGTAACTCGACTCATCTGATATCCTGATGATACAAGTCTACATGTATATATCAAGTTCAATCAAAACAGAATCAGAAATATGGTCCCTTGAGTGGTAATGCTAGTCAGATCCAGTATCTCCTCATCAATATTAATGGATCCTGTGCAAGATATGGATTATATAAGTCTATGTTCCAAGTTTGATCAAAATCAGACATGAAATATGGCTTCCAGAGTGACTTGAATCTAGCAAATTAAATACAAGATCTCCATTTTAAATAATGAAGTTCTTACACATTTTTTAATATGCATCAAACCTGCGCATATTGAAAGTTGTCTAATATCTTAATTAGACCAAATAAAAAAAGTATGCATGTTTCTAATTACCCATGAGATCATATTGTTTCCTGCCAATGCACATTTTTAGGGAAAAAAATAAAATTGTAAAAGAAAAAAATATGAAAGAAAACAAATTAACTATTATCAAAGTTAAATTTAGGTTTCAAGTGACGATTATTTTCAAGTTGATGCCTAACTTTAATCTGTTTGAATGAAAATACAAATTCTTTTACCTACCCACCTGCTCTAGTCTGTTTCATTTTTTGTGATCATGTTTAAAGTCTACAGACATGTTTTATGTTGTCCTTAGTATTCAAGATGAAAACTATTTGTTTGGATTTTTCAGTGGAAATAGAAAGTGCTCATTATTTGGACTAAAATATTATTCTTGAACTGTTGTGAATAATTCAAAAGAGTTCTGGACAATGTCACAATTCTGGGCAGACCAGTACAATTCCAGTTTAGAAATGTATATAGAACTTTTCATTCTTTTGGATTTCCTTAGACCTTTATCAGGATCATGTTAGAGTCACTTACTAATACTGTAAGTTCCTTTCATATTTTCAGTTGCTATTTTGATATTAAACTATTTAAGTTTTACAAAACTTGCTGGGTTTGCTTTTTCTCATTACTTTGTTTGTGTCCACAGAGGCGTAACAGATACAAAATGTGAGATGTATGCAGAACCATTCCATTATGTAAAAAATGACATACCTGCCCTGTATACTGACTAAAGAGTATTTTTCCAAGTATCACTTATTTCTAAGGATGTGCCTTAAATTTTAGATTATTTTACACCAGACCCCTTGATTGTACCAGTACAGCTGATACTCGATCATAGCTGATGATGCATTAGGGAAATAAGCATAAACAGATCATAAAATCTCACCTTATTATCCAATCAGCTATGTACTATGATCACATGACTAGACAATTTTATCCTAGATTACAAAAGAATGAAGACTTAATCTTAAGCAAAGGAGATGTATAATTATCAAATCCAGCAGCATGCCCACACATTCACAACATCTCTATTTCTAGATGTCTAGTATGTTAAGTACCATGTTCATTAGCATGATTCCCAGGATAATTTATGAAAGATTTAATGAATGCAATACCAAAGGCACTTTTGTATTTTTCTGAATAATCAGAATTATTACCATACCTATAACTGCCTATTCTGTGGGCCCTGGGTAGCAGCGTGGTCTAAAGTGCTTTCCATTATGGATCACTGACATCTCACCTGTCTGTGTGGGTTTGAGTATCAGATTTGGCCAATGTAGGTATGTGACAAAGCTTGCCATTTTTTTAAAGCTACGTTAAAAATCTGAATCAAACAAACAAACAAACATACAAACTGAAAAATGGTGTTAAACCCTACAAAAACAACTACCTATTCTGGATCATATTTTAGCCATTCATACATTTTCCAATATTTATGGAACTTGTCGTCATCTAATTTTTAATCTTTTAATGATGGTACTAACTGCAAAAAGTTACCTATCTTTTCAACTGTCACACAGTGCATTGACTATTGCTAACACTAATGTAATTATTACATATTATTTGGTATATTCCTGGATTATTTTTTAGTCAGCCAATCCAACCTTATCTGATCTGCCAACACAAGCCTTATAGCCTTCACCTTTAATTCATACTAAAGTCAGTTTCTGGGACTAGTACCCCTGGTTAGTTCTATTTGCACAAAAACGTTTTTGACAATAATCACCCTAATATACCTGAAGCATGAAAGAACACCATTCCTTTTCTGCTGTGGGCATTTATTATAACTTGTCAAATGCAGGATGTTGGTAACCATTTAATTAACAGAATAACAGATTAACCATGAAAAGAATGTAATCTCTCATTTTATTGGATACATCTGGAACAAGTCCACTTGTTCAAGGTCTTTATTTTGAATCCAACCAAGTACCACTTGTTAACTATTATGATAGCAATCTGTGGGAATTTTCATTGACTTAGTGATGGCTGGATTTTAGTGTTCCTTCAGCAAAATCACTGCCTGGTTAATTTTGAGCACTGAAGATGACAAGAATAAGTAGAGTTAACAAAAGGCAGGCATTGGATTTACATGACCACACTTAATGTATACTTACAGTAACATCTACAACAAAACATTGTGGTGGACTTTGCCTCTGATTCATCTCAAGTCGATAAGCTTTCAATGAAAATTGCAGCTCCAGAATAAGCAGTCTGAAACAAAGAGAATCATGCAATTCTTAATATAAGCAGTCTGAAACAAAGAGACGCATGCAATTCTTATTGTTTCTAAGCACATTTAACTACAGCTTTCTCCCTACAATTTCAAAACAAGGTTCGAAAAACCCTCAGTGGTCAAAAATTGCTGGTGAACCTTCAGATTGTAAGAGTGAAATAAACCATTATCAGGAAAGAATGACATTCCCCACCCACCCCAAAAGGAGGGAGAGATATATTTAAATATCATAATAACTTTCTACAACAAAAGCAAGCAAGACATTCCATAAGTATCTGATTTACCATCAAAATGCCTCAATTTATATCAGTGAAGTTTCAAAATTGGCATGCCATATATTAATTTAAATGACCATTCTAATTCTACCCCCACCCACCCTTAGGTAAATTTCCTACATAATGTCATTTAATCAGCTATCACCGGACTTCTAAGATCACTGACCAGGTGTTTTTTTGTAACCAAGCAATGTTTTCACAATGCCTTTATGTGGAAGTAGGCAAATTAAACTTCTTTTGTTTCATGAGCAAGGCATTCGCATATATAGAAGTAATCAATGTTTAAACATTTCCTATTTTGATTGTACTGACTGCATTCCAGTGAACCTCAAAGGTGTCTTACAAAGCCAAATTCATCCAGCCAAGAGCACATGATAAAATTAAACAATCATAGATAATGTTCTTGATGAATCTGACTTCATGTTTCAAGTCAATGTTCTCAGAAAAAAATATGAGAATCAAGTGTCCTTTCATTCTATTACATACAATATGTAACTTTCACTTACTGTTTTCATATTTTTGGACAACAGCACTGGAAAGGGATGAATTATTGATATTTTAGTGACTACTGAACCTCAGATGTCATTTATACTGAGGTTGAAAGATTTGAGTAATCCTGTGACTAGAAATGCAATGAGTAACAGATAAAATTTCATTAGTGCTGTAGTTTTGTTTCATCTTTCAGTGGATTAAAGATGATGATTATAATACTTGCAATTTGTCTGAAAATAAATAATTTCCCTAAAAATTTCATGCAAGTAGGACTCAATGAATGTAACACTGTTTAAGTTTGCAATGCCTGCTGGTAAGCAGCTACCTTATGGTGTCACTGCATGGTGGTGGCTAATTCCAAATTTTCAATAGGCAATCAACTCTGACCCTACACCCCAACAAAAAGGTCAAAGTATCATCAAAAGTCACAAACAAAAGCAGTCTTTTGCTATCAGTGACTTTAAACAACTAGTTATCCATCAATTTGTTCAAAGCATGAACATGTTTTCATGCTTATTCATAGCAAATGCCCTTATAAAAATCAATCATGTGTTTCACAATTACATGTAAGCTTTCAATTAGTAATTTTTATTTAGGAGCTGTTTCTACTAAAGCTAAAAGTGTGCAGGTGAAAAGTGTGTGTGAAAGATGTATAAACAATTGCATGTACAGAGTTATAATTTTCTTGATTCTGATATGGGTATATTTAAATTTTCAGATTAGCATTATAACATATTAAATAACAAACGAAGTCATAAACTGATAAATGCACACAATTATTTCACATAGAGGAAAAGACAACACCTCTTGTCACTGACCTGTCAAAAGCCAAGTAAGGATAGAGTATCCTTGTGCGGAACTTCTTTTATTAAATGTTGTTATTTTCTTTCTGCTAAATAGCTGATAGATACATGTATCATGGTAGCATATTACTTGTGAAATAATGACAATAATGATAGTACTAATAATGCTATTTGGTTCATAATCAATAAATTTGTCATAAATGAAGTTTGAGAGCAAAACCTGCCTATCAGAGCTTGTATACAAAATGCGCTCTTGCCTTTTCCTCATGAGTGGCTGCTGTACACAGGTTTCACTGTATTGTAGATTTGTATGGGTTTTTCTAACATGTTTTTTTAAAAAATGTATCCAGATTTGTTTTAAATTTATGAGTGCATATATTAAAAGAATCTGACATTCAAACAGAAAAGTATCAATGCTGAATTAGAATAACTATGGCATACCCAATCTAGCTCAATAAATGACACAACTCTATCACGAAGTTATGCTTCCCACTAAATGTACAATTGCAAATCAGGGTTTGATACTGCTTTTGAGGTATGGTACAGATCATGGGTGGTTATACTCTGAGATATTGTACATACCTGTCATTATCATTTAGGTTTAAATAATGACATGTACAATGGTTGAAGGGCTCGAAATTAGCGGTAGTCCACCAGCCTGAGGCTAGTAGATTTCCTGTCAGGCTAGTAACTATCATAATGTTATTAGTCCGATGGGCTAGTAAGTTTTGTTTATCAACAGTCAGCGTTTGTTTACTCAATACCCCAATAAAGACGTGACTTCAGCATATATTCAGTAGAATCAGCGCAGTGACCGTTGTAAACACAGTCATAAAATATTAACATGAGAAGATGAAGTCAATTTCCGCCTCATAAATGTGTTTCTATTACAAGAAGCCACCTGATTTTGAGCATTTCACTTAACAGTGCCAATCACGGTCCCATCATTAACAAACAACGGAAGTTTGGTAATTTATATCCTAATTAATCTGACAGTGACTTAAATGAAATATTTAATACTTTATTCATGCGACCACAATAACAAACTACAAAACTAGAACACATGGTATCAACTATTCAAATAAATTAGTTTGAACGCTCGCTTATTTGTTTCCTTATTTTTTTTCTGTATTATTTTTTTTTATAGCTTGCTAGCCAAACGCGCTAACAGTCATAAACGAAAAACTGCATAATTTACGTTTGCATCGAAATAATTATAAGAATTAGATCAATTTATTATGATCACATTACTGACACATCATTTCCATACAACTACATTTTCTATGTCAATAAAACTTTCTTAAACAATATTTTTCCCATACAAGACTGAATAAATAATTGAGTAAGCAGAATGCCGTACATTTGTTGGGAATTAAAATCTCTCAGCATGGGCATCTAAGATTTGAAATATTTCCGCTTATTATTAATTTCAACAATACAATGAGGTCCGATTAATTAGGAGCACCTACTAAACTTATGCTATTAATGATGAGACCGTAATTGGCGCTGTTGAATGCAACGCGCCGACTCAGATGGCTTTGTTTGATGGGAACAAACATTTTCCAAGGTGAAACTAACATTATCTTTTGATGTTAATATTTTATAACATTGTTTACAACAGCCATTGCTTTGATACTGCAGAAGTCAAGACTTTATTAGGGAGAGACCATTTACTTGGGGGGGGGGGGGCAAAGGCACGTGTTTTGAAACGCGTGTCTTGCTCAGACTTTCTTATACATGTATAAAGGACACTGCCATTCCTTTTCTTACTTTAAATAATTCACGTTAGCTATACTGTAACATCTCGTATTTCAAAAAGAGGCACAATTCCTACTATAAAAGACAGGCAAAATGTGGCGTTTTAAATAAGGTGTTCAGCCTCCGGAAAAAGCAAAAGTTGAATGAAAATGAAATAAAATTGAGGGATAATTCTTATGATAGGGAAAAGCGTAATCGGACATTTCAGAAGACATGGACAAAAGACAGGGAATGGCTGAATTATGATGAGAACAAGAACGTTATGAAGTGTAACTGATGTATGGAATTCGCAAAAACAAACACAGAGAAAACATCCAGTTTTGTTGCGGGTTGTTCGAACTTTAAAACTGAATCGGATATACAAATGGTGAAGAGTGACTGGAGATCTTGTTTGAGACCTTGGGTTCTGTCCGACCTACTCTTTATAATCTTCTATACAAATGACATTCCAACAAATGATCCCTCACCAGCAATACGTTTGTGGAATGTTTCAAAGGGACAAGTAAGAAGACCAGAATAAACCCCATATGGACCCAGAGTGCAGGTGGACGATGAAAAATGACATTTGGATCCCTTTCTGGAATTGGTTCCAGATTATCTTGAGAAATAAGAAATGTTAATTGACTGATTGATGATTTGAAGTAGGATTTATACTTTTGTACCTCTGCATGTCATATGATAATGCTATTTATGAAAGAAAATTGTTGTTAATCTCAATACAAGTGTGTGACATAGTTTTGTGGACAGGACTAGTAAATGCTTGGCAGGACTAATAAATTTATCAGTACACTAGTCCTTCTGGCTACCAAGAAATTTGTGTTAAATTCAAGCCCTGTGGTTGATAGGCTTGATTGTAAAGATGTCAATATCTTTGATTATTGTACATACCTGTCATAACCAATTATATTTAAATAATGACATGTACAATGGTTGATAGGCTTGATTGTAAAGATGTCAATATCTTTGATTATTGTACATACCTGTCATAATCGATTAGGTTTAAATAATGACATGAACAATGGTTGATAGGCTTAATTGAAAAGATGTCAATATCTTTGATTACTGTACATTGATATTGTAAATACCAGTCATAATCAATTAGGTTTAAATAATGACATGAACAATGGTTGATAGGCTTAATTGAAAAGATGTCAATATCTTTGATTACTGTACATTGATATTGTAAATACCAGTCATAATCAATTAGGTTTAGATAATGACATGTACAAGGGTTCATAGGCTTAATTGTAGCGATGTCAGTATCTTTGATTATTGTACATACCTGTCATAATCAATTAGGCTTAGATAAGGCTGTACATTGCCCTGCAGTAAAACACAATCTAAAATAAAAGAAATTTTGTTTAGAATAGTAAGCAGTTTGCTAAATTGCATAAACATTAATTTTTAAAAAATTAATATACCTCCACCTTCTCTACATCCAACCCCTTTCCCACAACTGAAATATGTCCTAGGCATATAAAACAAAGCTTTATATATATATATATATATATATATATATATATATATTCACAGGGATCCACTAACAAGTGGCAAATATGCCTGATATAACTCACCTTTCTTACTTAGCTTTTTTACAGTTTGATTTTTCACTAAGCATGCTTTTGTAGTATTGTAAGCACCTATTTAAATTATCTCCCAAAGATATATATTATGTTGCTTTTACCAATTTTCTTTATCTTGAAAATATTTCTTTTTAAAGGTTTAATTAATATGCAGTTTCTCACACATAATCAAAGTCTTCCAAGGTCTTGATGATATAAACCCATTTAACAAGTTTTATAAAAACTTAATGAGAAATACAGTGTATCGTCTTTCAAAGATTTACATGTAACAAGTTGAGCCAATCAGATGCAAGATATCTTATTTATATGAACTAATCTCATTTATTTATAGAACCAGTCTATGAGAAAGATAATACAAGCCTTAGGTACTGCAAAATATGGCTTGAATTTAGTCTTAAGAGTAAAACAAGCTCTGCCAAACAGAATGATACAAAATTACTTTGATAAATTACAAAGATCTTGCTCATAATAAAAACTCATCTAACATCTTGAAAATGTAAGACTGTTTAACAAGTTTGATTCAATCTGAACAGCAAAAGAGCTGCTATATTGTTGACTAGCCAAGCCGATCAGCTAGAAGGTCCATTATTAATATGCATCAATTTCATCATTCTCAAACAAGATCTTGACACAGGCATATCTATCACGTGTGATCAAAATACTACTAAAAATGCAATCTTGAGTGGTAAACAATACTGCCATATCAGACCCAAGATCGCCTCATATATATGCATACATCTCATTCATACTAAAAATTACCCAGCATCTTGACAATATTAGCCTACATGAAATGATCTGGCATAGGATTACCAGTAGATGAAATTGCTGCCATATTTCCTATGCAATTTGGATCCAAGTTTAAACATGGGTTCATATCATCAAGGTCTTGAATAGTTTCTTTAATGAGTAGAATCTACATACACTAGTGACGTGATATAGTCTCTGATAGGCCAAGTCTGTTACCACTCTTGAAGACATTTTGGATCTGATTTTTATCCAACTTCAATATAAGCGTCTTTTTTATTATAATAAATGTGAAAAAATTGTATGTATCAATAAGTTGTATTTCAATGCAACATTCTGCAAATGTAACAATTATGATTTATCCAATTTGTTGGTCACAAAACTTTTTTGTCTGGATAATTTTTCTGCTAATGAAATTATTTTTGTTCCTCAAAACATCTTGACCAGATCATTAGTATCTCTTTTTTGTATTGATGCACCTGGCAAATTCAATGTGAGTTGAAGTGGACCAGGTAAACAAGGTAGTGTTATAGTCTTTCTTGCCAACAAAGAACTCTTAAATGATAAAACTTCATATAAATACCACCTATTCTTTTTCAACAAATATATTTCCAATTCAAAAGACTATTTTGAGTGATTTTGTACATAGATTTCTTGATGTTTTCGACCTTTAACTTTCATTTAACATGATTCTGCATATGTTATGTATGGTAAAGGAGACAGCTCTGTTGGTTTCATATTGAAAGTTGGAACCACGCTAGTTGAAAACAAAAACTGTCAGCCAATTGATTGACAGGTCACCTTAGTTCAAGGATTTGTGATGCCTGTCATTTACTTGCCATCAAATAAGCACAAGATCTTTTTTTTGTTGGGGGGGGGAGGGTACTTTACAGCACTGCAACACAAGGAAGCTATTTAGTGCCCAGGAAATTAGAGGAAAGTGCCTTGCCAAGGACACACGACACTAACATCCTGGTCCATTGGAAGGATTTGAACCTGAATCCTTTCAGTTACATGACCAACATGTTAACATCTAAGCCACAATGGCTCCAATTAACTTTTGTCCTCATATTTGTTTTATGAACACCAAGCATAGCAGTACTTGAAAAGTTTGAATCAAATGAATGTCTTACAGAGAACAAAGGTCTGTGACTGTCTAATAGTGTGTGATCAAGATTGTTCCCAATATTGGTGCTTTGTGCAAGGTTGACACTGTAACATGTTACAAATGCAAATTTTAAATTTGTAGCAGACTATTCAAGATCACAGTGCAATTTGCAAATTGCATGGACTGGAAAATCCATTTTATAATACTTGACAAAAATCCTGCTACATTCTATTTGCAAAAGAATGTTTCTGTGGTGAAAATTTTATGGCAATCTGATTGACCCCAAATATGTAGGCAGCTGATGCAATAAGGTAATCATTTACACCTAGCTACGTGACTGAGTTGGCCTGGAGTTGTATGACAGCAAGAGGTCAATTAAATGTACACAATTTACAGGATGAAAGTTCACAAAGTCAAACTGTAATAGCAATCAGACAACATCTAATCTTGACTATGACGCTATAACCAAAGGTGTAATCTGACACATCAGTACTCATATGATGAAAGCAAGAAAGATTAGACAATAATGACAATGTAAATTAGATAAGATATCATCTACTGTACTTGTCCAAGATTTGGCTCATAGTTAAATAAACAGACACACAGATATACCTCTGGGTATACTCACATCTATTGATTTTAGGTCTATGAAGTGAAGTATGTATCACTGTCATATAGTGTACCATCAGGTTAAACTCATTTCTATAAATTTGTATGTCAATGAAATATGTATCATCTAATACTGTACCATCTGTGTATAATCATTTCTATTGATTTTGGGTCTATGGAATATGCATCATCAAATAATACTGTACCATCAGTGTATAATCATTTCTATTGATTTTGGGTCTATGGAATATGCATCATCAAATAATACTGTACCATCAGTGTATAATCATTTCTATTGATTTTGGGTCTATGGAGTATGTGTCATCATCTAATACTGTACCATCAGTGTATAATCATTTCTATTGATTTTGGGTCTATGGAATATGCATCATCAAATAATACTGTACCATCAGTGTATAATCATTTCTATTGATTTTGGGTCTATGGAATATGCATCATTGGCTAATACTGTACCATCAGGGTATCTCATGTCTATAAATTCTGTGGTCTATGGAACATGTACCATTGTCTACTATTGTACCATCAGGGTATACTTACGTTTATTGACTTTGGGGTCTATGGAGTATGTATCATTGTCAAATATTGTACCATTCTTGTACTCAGTCAGACACATCGAAATACTTTTCTGTGTTCCATTTCCATCCTTGGGAAGGCGTAGGGAGCCAATAGCAAAGGTGTCAGTCTTGTTATGCTAGTGAACAAAAAAAAGATTGAAGAGATATTCAAATATTATCTTTAAGGCAGCTCAAATATTAAAAGCACAATTTTTATAGTGAACTGATTGTGGTACTGTAAGGTGCTGCTAAGTGTAATTCAGTGACAATTTGCACATGAAGCACATCATGAATTGACATACCATGTGGAAATGTATATAAATGTGTGGAAATGTATATAAATGTGTATATAAATGTATATAAATGTGTGGAAATAGGTTATACAATATATATATATATATATATATATATATATATATATATGATTCAAACAGTGCGTAGATATAGTGTGCTTCATGAAAGAGAGAGCATCACCCTAGAGAAATGAATCATGGTTAAAAATGAAACACACAAAGACTGCAGAGTTGATCACAAAATGTAAAATGTATTGTAAAGTTATGTACAACAATTATAACAATACTGACTGTTGACATCCTGGTAATTAGTTTGTAGATCTAAAGAAAATCTGAAAACAAAACAAGTCTTACTTCTGGTTAAAAACAGCACAAACAGTAAAACCTAACATGAAAAGCCACCTGTCAGAGAACTTCAGAAGTCTATTTTTGACACACAGGACTACTGTTTTACAGGACTGTGAAGACCTCTAACGAGGGACTATTTTTGGTACCAGAAGGGCTGGTTTCTCAATGCAAGTTTTACTGTACTTTTATTTTAATTGTTTCTCTCTCACTGCCTTTAGAACTAGAACTTACTATCTGTATTTGTGAGGACACCTATGCTAATCAGAATGATCTTCAAGGTCATACTCTTAATAAAATAGGGTAACATGCAATGTACAATCAATGCTATGAATAAGGGTACAGTGTTAAAACTGATTAAACACACCTTTCTGCACCTGTATGAATCTATCAATATTTTCTTTAGGGTATACATCATATAAGTAAACACCTGACTTATACAGTAGTTTTGTTTTCAAGAGTGGTTGTGTAAATCAAAATCACATATTAATTCACCACCTTTAATTTTCATTGAAAAATAGCTAATTCAGTTAACTTAAATACTATTCATTTTAGCCATTTACAAATCCTAATTTGTTGTTTTATACAAAAATAATTTCATTCTAGAATGAACACTTTTACCTCCTACAGCTATTCTGCAATAATGAAACTATGAATAGATACCATTCTGTAGCAAAATAGATATGAAACAGTATGCCCTGATTTACTTCAATGTTCATCATCAAAGAACAGGGCATACTATTTCTAAGGATATAAGAGAAACTATTGAAATCATGGTGGTGGAGCCATTGTTGAATCACAATTCTGGCATGGAATGTCACTCCAGTCTAGAAGTCATTTCTCAGATGCAGGTCTTAGGATAAGGGTGAAAACTGAAGATTCATAATATATTTTGCTACAGAAGGTATATGTTCTTAGTTTCATTAAAATCATGTTAATACAAAATTAGTGTAAGTCAGGAGATGCCTTTATGTCCAATTAGAGAATACATCTTAAAACATGTATGAATCCAGCAATGCTTTCTTTAGGGAATATGTCTTAAAACATGTATGAATCCATCAATGCTTTCTTTATATAGAGAATATGTCTTGAATCCATCAACGCTTTCTTTAGGGAATATGCCCTTTAATATGCATAAATACATCAATGCTTTCTTTAGGGAATACTTCTTATAACATGTATGAATCCATCAACGCTTTCTTTAGGGAATATGCCCTTTAATATGCATAAATACATCAATGCTTTCTTTAGGGAATACTTCTTATAACATGTATGAATCCATCAACGCTTTCTTTAGGGAATATGCCCTTTAATATGCATAAATACATCAATGCTTTCTTTAGGGAATACTTCTTATAACATGTATGAATCCATCAACGCTTTCTTTAGGGAATATGCCCTTTAATATGCATAAATACATCAATGCTTTCTTTAGGGAATATGCCCTTTAATATGCATAAATACATCAATGCTTTCTTTAGGGAATATGCCCTTTAATATGCATAAATACATCAATGCTTTCTTTAGGGAATACTTCTTATAACATGTATGAATCCATCAACGCTTTCTTTAGGGAATATGCCCTTTAATATGCATAAATACATCAATGCTTTCTTTAGGGAATACTTCTTATAACATGTATGAATCCATCAATGCTTTCTTTAGGGAATATGCCCTTTAATATGCATAAATACATCAATGCTTTCTTTAGGGAATACTTCTTATAACATGTATGAATCCATCAACGCTTTCTTTAGGGAATATGCCCTTTAATATGCCCTTTAATATGCATAAATACATCAATGCTTTCTTTAGGGAATATGCCCTTTAATATGCATAAATACATCAATGCTTTCTTTAGGGAATATGCCCTTTAATATGCATAAATACATCAATGCTTTCTTTAGGGAATATGCCCTTTAATATGCATAAATACATCAATGCTTTCTTTAGGGAATATGCCCTTTAATATGCATAAATACATCAATGCTTTCTTTAGGGAATATGCCCTTTAATATGCATAAATACATCAATGCTTTCTTTAGGTAATACTTCTTATAACATGTATGTATCCATCAATGCTTTCTTTAGGGAATACTTCTTATAACATGTATGTATCCATCAATGCTTTCTTTAGGGAATACTTCTTATAACATGTATGAATCCATCAATGCTTTCTTGAGGGAATACTTCTTATAACATGTATGAATCCATCAATGCTTTCTTTTCGGAAAATGTCTTAAAACATGTATGAATCTATCAATGCTTTCTTTAGGGAATATGTCTTATAACATACATGAATCCATCAATGCTTTCTTGTGGGAATACTTCTTATAACACGTATGAATCCATCAATGCTTTCTTTTCGGAATATGTCTTAAAACATGTACGAGTTGACAAATACTATCTTTACAGAATATATCTTAAACATGAATGAATCTATCAATACTTTCTTTACAAAATGTCATAAAACATGTATGAATCCATCAATATGTTGTTTATTGGATATGTCTTAAAAATGTATGAATCCAGTAATACCTTATTCAGGGAATACATCCAACAACATATACAAATATATTTGCTTTCTTTTAGGCAATATTTAAATTAACTGAGCAATAATGTCACAAACTGGCACTAGAATAAAAACAGAAAGCACAGCCTTTTAAGTATAATTTTTAATAAAACTTGGAGACTGTGTTCTATGCGAGTTCAGAGAGTTTCATTACCATATTTGTGTCTAAACTAAACTCTACTGGAAGTGCACTTTCAATGCATTCAAAACACAGCTGCTTGGATCATCCTTAGAGTACCACGATCAGAGCACATATCCCCACTGCTCTGTACCCTACACTGGCTATCCATTCGATCCAGAATATAACACAAAATAATTTGTACTCTGTGCTACGTTTCACTGATGGACTCCAGTCCAAAATAACTATCTGGCCTCACCCATGTGTACACACCAGCAAGATACTTATGCTCCTCTTTTGACAATCGTATACTCATTATTCCCACTATGAAAATGAAGTCATATGGACAATATTCTTTCACATACCAGGGCCCAGCAACGTGGAATGAACTGCCCATTGAAATTAGATACAAAGACACAGTGATCCCTTTCAAGGGTGCTCTTAAATTCACCTATTTCAACTGCAAGAACGAACTTAAAATCCTAATGTTTCCTACCTTAAATATTTCCAGCATGTTTTTAAATTTTTTAATTTCATGGTGATTTGCTTTCTGTAATCATATCATTATAGATGTTGTAAAGCGCTTAAAGATTCTTAAGATCAGACGCTATAGAAAGTCCTCATTATTATTAGTATGTTTATACTAGAATTGCAATCTTATCTGTATATAAAAAAGAAATCAGTGAACTCTTAGTGTACTAGTATGTCAACAGGTCATAGAGGTCACATTACTCATCTTAAATCAAATAATAATCGTTGCTACTAACTTATTTTAACCAAAGTCTATTGAATCCCAACTGTTGAATGCTATGCATTGTAACTGTTATGAAAAATATTCCAATTGAAAATTATGATGTTATGCACAATCGAACTGGGTAAAAAAAAAAGAGGATGTGGGGGGTATAATTATCACAAATACAAGGGTAGTACAAATTGTTTTCAACATGCATGTCACAGAATTAGGCGAAAAATGAATTTTTTTTTCTTTCTTGATTTACAAACTAATCTCACCATTTTTTTTGTTTTGTCGTACATGCGTTACCTGGGGTGAATAAGTGCTTTTTCAAGGTAAGCGGCGTGTAACGATTTGCATGTGCCTGACTTCGTATTACTTGAAGTCAGGAACATTAGAATCACGGGGTGCACGGTAATTTTGCCGTGAATTCTGCTCACCTATTTGAAGATATATAAGGCAGAATATTTCTGTTTATATTACGGGTCCAAAAGTATCTTATCACAGGAAAGATAGCTCGTCATTCTTTCTCCAGCCAAAGGGGTGAGTGTTAAATTTATATTTCGTTTTATTGTGAATTTTATTCCGTTTATCATTTCATGTAATGATGCCTTTATTACAATGCAGATTTAAACGTGGAAGTTGTAGATTGTTTTAGAAAAAACTGTTATTAGTTTGGTCTCTTTATTGTAGCTGAAATTGTTGCTGATTGTAGCTGAACGTCTCTGAACGTATCTGATTGTAGCTGAACGTCTCTGAACGTATCTGATTGTAGCTGAACTTCTCTGAATGTTTCTGAATTGTAGCTGAATGTGATTAATTGAGCCATTTGATTGTGAGATCAAATTGAGGTATCTGACTGTCTGTCTGTCGGATTGTCTGTCAGTCTACATCTGTCGTGATGTGTAAATATCCGGAAATCTAGAAGTCTGAGTGTCGGAGCTGTCTAGAGGTGTAAACATCCGGGGTGGCATCTAGGTATTTGGGACCGATAGTTCTAGTAGATGCTGTATGCTGTCTGTACGTATAACTGTGGTGGATCCGTGAAGGGCAAACGGTTGATAAAAGTATTGGTCAACCCTAGGTATTCGGGGAAACTGGGCAGCGATTCAACAATTGGTGAATCGTACGGTTATACAGGGTCGAGACACGTGCGTGATGCAATTGTAGTACAATTGAATACATTGTTATATTTACATAGTTACTTCAAATCACAGTAGTATTTCAAGGGATTACATGAATCTCAATAAAAGTTAGCAGCTTGATTAAATACATGTATATGTTCGTGCTAGTTGTCGCAATCCATACGTGCGATAGTATAGTTTGATGTTTGTATTTATTTATCGCAATTTATACTTGCATTAATATAACTTTTGTAAAGGTTCCTTGGATCTGTGTATAGTCCAAGAGATTCCTTTGTATCTGTGTTTTATTTTGTATTAATATTTAATTTATTCATGTATTGTGAATGGTTGTGAGTGTAATTGTGGGTTGAACGCATGAGTTATTGTGTTGATACATCATTATTTTTCATTAATAATTTATTTCATAAATTTACATTATCTTTCACACATTGTGTTTGTGTTGTTCATTTAATCCACCATCCACTCGGTAACAATTCTGTTACAATGGTGTCAGAAGTGGGATCGCTGGATTAAGTGAACTGTCAATCATTTTTTTGTGAAAATATACATTTAATGTTTATATTTGAGCGTGACCTTCTTGACAAGATAATACTCAAGTTGGGGTTTATTTTTGTTTAGTTTATCTAGGTCCGTGAGTCCAGTATAAACGTATTTAAAGCATTGGTTTGGTTACCTTCATCAGGTAGATAAGGTCAGCCTGTGGTATATATATATATATTCATATTACAATAGTCATTGTCATGTCATCCCTTAAGGACTTGGTTGCCTTAGGCAAAGAATTTGGGTATGAAGGTGAAAGTCTAAGGAAATTTATTCAGGAAGAACAAGCCCGGGAAAGGGAAGAAAGGGTAAGGGCGAGGGAATCAGAAAGGGAATCCGAAGAAAGGAAACGGGAATTAGAAAAGGAAGCCGATGAAAGGAAACAGGAATTAGAAAGGGTAGCCGATGAAAGGAAACAGGAATTAGAAAGGGTAGCCGATGAAAGGAAATGGGCCTTTGAAAGGGAAAAGATAGAATTAAAGAAGCAGGCCGAAAAAGACAGGATAGAATGGGAAAGGGAAGCAGAGGAAAGGCGAATAGAGTTAGATAAACGAACAAAAGTAGAAATGTTAGAGTTAGAAGAAAAAGCAAAGCAACAGGATCATGAGCGTAAGGTAGAATTAGCAACATCTGGAAGAGAACACGATTCTGCCTTTAGCAAATTAAGGGGCCCCAAACTACCTCCCTTTGACGATGAAAAAGATAACATGGATAGTTATCTTCATCGATTTGAGCGGTATGCCGAAAACCAGAAGTGGAGTCAAAATGACTGGGCACTGCATCTTAGTGCTCTATTAAAAGGTAAAGCGCTGGATGTATACTCACGACTTCCTAGGGACGATGTGTTTAAGTACGACGTCCTAAAGGAAGCACTTCTCAAAAGGTACGAGCTCACTGAACAGGGTTTTCGTAAAAAGTTCAGGTATAGCAAGCCCGATAAGGGAGAAACCTTTGGTCAGTTCACCGTTAGAATTGCGAACTATTTTGAGGGGTGGATTGAATGCGGCAAAGCGGTGAAAACGTTTGAAGGGTTGACTGATTTCTTGCTCAGAGATCAATTATTTAATACAGTTGGGCGAGAATTAGATCAATTTCTGAAAGAGAAAGTCTTCACAAACGTAAAAGATATGGCTAAGCAAGCCGATTTCTTTGCCGAAGCTGATGGGGGAACCCAGAACGTGGTTTCAAAAGATTTTAAGTCTGGAAACCAGTCTGTGAGACCGATTCCTAGGGAGCTTGTGAAGTCAGCTGAGGCAAATAGGTCAGTTAGGAATCCAGGTATTCAGCGTCTGCAATGTTACTTGTGTAATGCATGGGGTCATGTTCAAAAAGACTGTCCTAAAAGAAAGGGACTTGTACATAAGGTAGCAGTGGCTATACAAAGTAAAGGTATATCTGATAATATCGTACAGGTAGAACCTTGTATTCATTCGCTTGGCACGTGTCTATTTCCCGAAGCGCGTGTACCAACCGCGAGAGGGTATGTCAACGGTCGAGAAGTCATAGTATTACGTGACACTGATTGCATGGGTGTAGTGATCAAACGTAGTCTCGTGCAAGATAACCAAATGCTCGGGTGGGAGTCCCCATGTATGTTACTTGATCAGACGATCGGTTGCATTCCCGTAGCAAGGATCACGGTAAAAACACCTTTCCTAACGGGAACTGTTGATGCCCTTTGTATGGAAAACCCTATTTACGATCTGACGATCGGTAATGTTGAAGGTTCCTGTCTTCCAACTATGGCCGATTTTAAAATACCTTTGGCCCAAGCAATCGAAACGCGAGCGCAAACACGGCGAGAGAAAACCGCGTTTCATAAATTAATAGTCCCTGAATCGATCTCAGGAATTTCGCGTGATGATTTCAAATAAGAGCAAGAACGTGATGAATCCATCAAGACAATTGTTGAGAAAATCACGTCCGGCGCAATTAATCACTGCAAGGGTGGGGGTAGCTCGAGATTCGTACGCAAGAACGGATTTATTCATAGGGAGTTTTGTGCTCGGGAGGGTAAGAAGTATTGGCAAGTGGTCGTACCCCAGAGATATAGATCTCAAGTACTTAGGGTGGCACATGAGTCAAGCATGGCAGGACACCTAGGTAAGGCTAAGACCACTAGCAGGGTAGTCGCTGAATTCTACTGGCCTGGTGTTAATGGTGATGTCAGACGGTTCTGTAGATCGTGCGACGTATGTCAGAAAACCGTATGTAAGGGAAGGGTCACAAGGGTGCCCTTAGGACAGATGCCATTAATAGATACACCGTTTAAAAGAGTGGCAGTAGATATTGTAGGACCAATACACCCAGTTACCAAAAGAAAGAATCGGTATATACTTACTCTAGTTGATTACGCGACCAGATACCCCGAAGCCGTAGCGTTACCAACTATTGAAACGGAAAGGGTAGCTGAAGTATTACTTGATATCTTCAGTAGGGTAGGGGTGCCAGAAGAAATCCTCACCGATTGTGGTGCCCAATTCACCTCTGACCTCATGGGTGAAATAAGTAGGCTGTTATCCATCAAACAGCTAAACACTACCCCATACCATCCGATGTGCAATGGACTGGTAGAGAAGTTTAATGGTACCCTGAAAAGCATGCTACGAAAGATGTGCGCGGAACGTCCGCAAGACTGGGACCGTTATTTAAACGCTGTTCTGTTCGCGTACAGTGAAGTACCGCAAGAAAGTTTAGGGTTTTCACCCTTCGAACTGTTGTACGGAAGAACAGTTCGAGGCCCGATGCGGATACTATGCGAACTATGGACTAGTGATGTTGCGAACGAGGAAATAAAAACAACTTACCAGTACGTGTTAGATCTGCAAAATAAACTTGAGAGTACATGCCAGATGGCACGTGACAAATTAAATCGGGGCGCAGATATGCCAAGTATTATAACCGCAGAGCACGAAATAGGAAATTTCTTGTAGGAGATCAGGTGCTATTGCTTCTTCCAACGAGCTCAAATAAGTTACTAGTCCAGTGGAAAAGTCCCTATGAAGTTAAAGAGGTAAAAGGTGACATGGACTATAAAATTGACATGGACGGTAATTTAAAGACATTCCATGCTAACATGCTCAATTTGTATATCAAGAGACAGAGCGACAATGTTGAAAAGGGGGTCTTAAATGTTGTTTGTACGGCAGTCGTAGACGATGATGAAGCAGATTCAAATATCTAGAGTTCCCTTGAATGCCCCTTGGGAGTTGCGGGGGAAGGGATAGATAAGGTCGATGTGAGTGCGGAGTTGACGAAAGACCAGCGTCAACAGATTAATGCGCTCTTGGCTAAACACTCTTATGTATTCACAGACAGACCAGGTTGTACAACTTTGTTGGACCTCAAAATTAAACTGAATACGTCTGACCCTATTCGAATCAAGGCCTATCCGGTGCCATACAACGCACGTAAAGCTGTGGACGAAGAGGTGGGTCAAATGTTGGATCTGGGGGTGATTGAACCCTCCAACTCACCATATTCTTCTCCAGTAGTGCTAGTCAGGAAAAAGGACGGGACGAACCGATTCTGTATCGATTTTCGGCAGTTGAATAAAATCACTGTGTTCGATGCAGAACCAATGCCAGATATGGAGGGTCTATTTGCAAAGTTGTCGTGAAACTGATGGATTTCCAAATTGGATCTGTCCAAGGGATATTGGCAGGTTCCCATTGTCCCAGAGTCCCGAACTTTGACAGCATTTGCGACCCAGAAAGGATTGTATCAATTCAAAGTGATGCCATTCGGGTTAGTTGGAGCCAGCGCCATCTGTTGTCGTTTGATGCGAAAGTTGCTGAAAGGTTTAGCAAACGTTGATAGCTATGTAGACAACATATTCGTGTACACGAATACTTGGAGTGAGCAGGTGTCCGTCCTGAGCGAGCTCTTCAATAGACTCCGCAGAGCGAACCTCACAGTGAGACCCGCTAAATGCAGTATTGGTTATACAGATTTAGATTGTTTGGGTCATAGGGTCAGCGGTATGAATCAGTTAAAACCTCACCCCAAGCAAGTTGAAGCAATTAGAGACGCACCAAAGCCAACCAACAAAATGCAGGTAAGATCATTTCTAGGTCTAGTAGGCTTTTATAGAAAGTTTATACCGAACTTTGCAGCCATTGCTAGCCCACTGTCAGATTGGACCAAGAAGGGGCAACCAAACAAAGTTGAATGGGGACCGCCACAAGATAAAGCATTTTGTGCTCTGAAAGAGAAACTGGTTAGTGCACCTATATTAAAATTGCAAGATGTCAGCAAACCTTTTATTCTAAGAACAGATGCTTCTGAAACTGGGTTGGGGGCAGTTTTACTGCAAGAGCAAGACGACAGTAAGTTACCCGTAGCTTACTCGAGTAGGAAATTGCTACCCAGGGAGAAAAATTATTCCGTCATAGAAAAGGAATATTTGGCCATAGTATGGGGAATTGGGAAGTATCACGCATATCTATTTGGGAGCGATTTCGTTCTCGAGACTGATCACCAACCCCTACTGTATTTAAACAAGGCCAAGGTCGCTAACGCTCGGTTGATGCGTTGGGCGCTAACACTACAACCTTATCGTTTCCGTGTAGAAGCAATAAGGGGAGTTGAAAATATAGGTGCAGACTACTTGAGTAGGGCATGATGGGAAATTTGTATGAATTTGCCCAGTATTAAAATCCAGATTGTAGTATAACCAGTGTAAATGTTGTAAAATATCATCAGTAGTTATTTTTCTTCTATTCTGTGTTAGTTTTAAAAATGTGTACATTTTTATTCTTAGGGGGGAGGTATTGTCACAGAATTAGGCAAAAATTGAATTATATTTTTTTCTTGAATTACAAACTAATCTCACCATTTTTTTTGTTTCGTCGTACATGCGTTACCTTTTTCAAGGTAAGCGGCGTGTAATGATTTGCATGTGCCTGACTTCGTATCACTTGAAGTCAGGAACATTAGAATCACGGGGTGCACGGTAATTTTGCCGTGAATTCTGCTCACCTATTTGAGGATATATAAGGCAGAATATTTCTGATTATATTACGGGTCCAAAAGTATCTTATCACAGGAAAGATAGCTCGTCATTCTTTCTCCAGCCAATGGGGTGAGTGTTAAATTTATATTTCGTTTTATTGTGAATTTTATTCCGTTTATCATTTCATGTAATGATGCCTTTATTACAATGCAGATTTAAACGTGGAATATTTGGAATTACTAGTCACTATTAGACTTTAAATGTAATAGTGTAATCTAAGTTGTAGATTGTTTTAGAAAAAACTATTATTAGTTTGGTCTCTTTATTGTAGCTGAAATTGTTGCTGATTGTAGCTGAACGTCTCTGAACATATCTGATTGTAGCTGAACGTATCTGATTGTAGCTGAACGTCTCTGAATGTCTCTGAATTGTAGCTGAATGTGATTAATTGAGCCATTTGATTGTGAGATCAAATTGAGGTATCTGACTGTCTGTCGGATTGTCTGTCCGTCTACATCTGTCGTGATGTGTAAATATCCGGAAATCTAGAAGTCTGAGTGTCGATGCTGTCTAGAGGTGTAAACATCCGGGGTGGCATCTAGGTATTTGGGACCGATGGTTCTAGTAGATGCTGTATGCTGTCTGTACGTATAACTGTGGTGGATCCGTGAAGCGCAAACGGCCGATAAAAGTATTGGTCAACCCTAAGTATTCGGGGAAACTGGGCGGCGATTCAACAGTTGGTGAATCGTATGGTTATACAGGGTCGAGACACATGTGTGTGTTGCGATTGTAGTACAACTGAATACATTGTTATATTTACATAGCTACTTCAAATCACAGGATTACATGAATCTCAATAAAAGTTAGCAACTTGATTAAATACATGTATATGTTTGTGCTAGTTGTTGCAATCCATACGTGCGATAGTATAGTTTGATGTTTGTATTTATTTATCGCAATTTATACTTGCGTTAATATAACTTTTGTAAAGGTTCCTTGGATCTGTGAATAGTCCAAGAGATTCCTTTGTATCTGTGTTTTATTTTGTATTAATATTTAATTTATTCATGTATTGTGAATGGTTGTGAGTGTAATTGTGGGTTGAACGCATGTTGTTGCAATCCATACGTGCGATAGTATAGTTTGATGTTTGTATTTATTTATCGCAATTTATACTTGCGTTAATATAACTTTTGTAAAGGTTCCTTGGATCTGTGAATAGTCCAAGAGATTCCTTTGTATCTGTGTTTTATTTTGTATTAATATTTAATTTATTCATGTATTGTGAATGGTTGTGAGTGTAATTGTGGGTTGAACGCATGAGTTATTGTGTTGATACATCATTATTTTTCATTAATAATTTATTTCATAAATTTACATTATCTTTCACACATTGTGTTTGTGTTGTTCATTTAATCCACCATCCACTCGGTAACAATTCTGTTACAATGCACAACTGTTATTATGACATCACTGCATATGACATTCAATCATTAATTTTCTGAGGGGTTTTTTGTGCTTAATACAAGCACACAATAATCTATGACCTACTATGAGCATACAAATATTCACTTTTTACTTACTATGTCAAAAACAAATTTAATGTGTTGCTCCAGTGCATCAATATTATACACTGCATATGGCCCTGAAGCAGAAGGGTAGGGCATGGTCTCGTATGTTGACTGCCATTCCTTCAGGTACAGATGTTTCAATGCCACTCCTGTTCGATGAACATACTCCACAAAACTGGACCTGGTGAAGCCAAACTGTATTAGCTGTAATGAAACAATAGTAGATTTTGAGTAATTTATTTATGACCTTGATATATTATTAAATATTGACTACATAACTTATTAACTATGCTCATTAATTCATCAACATCTATATATATAATGTAATGCTTTATATGTTTTACAAAGCTATCGGTCAATTCTTCATACACTAGACCTTCAATAAAATGTCAGTGCACTATACATTATTCACACATGCATAATTCTGAATTTGTATTATGATAAAACATTGCATCCCTAGTTAAATAAAAAAATTTGTAACTGATACCAGTATTGCCTCAAAATTGGTAAAACGTATAGCCAGTGACACATAAAATTATCTTACTATTATCACAAAAGAATGTTCATTACAAACTAAAATGATCATATATATGGTTGATACAAATTTGCATGACTAAGTTATTAAGAACTCTGGAAATAAGAATATATTACTAGACAAAGTTCAGTTTTGAACTGTAACTGAACAGCATTATATCATCAAAATATCAGATGATTTCAACTTTGAATGAAATCTGTGCATAGTTATATCATCAAATCTCAGACAAGATCAACTTTGAATGAGATCTGTGCATAGTTATATCATCAAATCTCAGACAAGATCAACTTTTAATGAAATCTGTGCATAGTTATATCATCAAATCTCAGACAAGATCAACTTTTAATGAAATCTGTGCATAGTTATATCATCAAATCTCAGACAAGATCAACTTTGAATGAAATCTGTGCATAGTTATATCATCAAATCTCAGACAAGATCAACTTTGAATGAAATCTGTGCATAGTTATATCATCAAATCTCAGACAAGATCAACTTTGAATGAAATCTGTGCATAGTTATATCATCAAATCTCAGAAAAGATCAACTTTTAATGAAATCTGTGCATAGTTATATCATCAAATCTCAGACAAGATCAACTTTTAGTGAAATCTGTGCATATTATTTAATATGCCAATTTATGTTTAACATACATTAAGAAACATCAACATTCAAAGTTTCATCAGTGTAGTGTCAGAACAAAATTTTATCAGTCAAGGTTAATGATACACAGGGTATAATAAATAAATGGCTAAAAATACAAAGAACTTTCTTGTTGTGAAGCATCCAAATATTTCAGAAGTGTTAGTAAAATTCTGTTCAAGGTACTGGAGTAATAGGAATGAATAGCTGAAGACACAGGGGTCACTCAAGCATAACATTTTGTCTTGGTAACCTGATTTAATGGCAGAGTTACCATATTTTCCATCCTATAAGTCGATGCGTTGAAGTCCTGTTGAAAAGACCTGTTACTGCTACTCCCTCTAAATGGATGGTCATAATCACAAGGGGTTTCAGCTGCCATAACAATATATGATGGTAGTCATAAAAACTTAAAAATTTCATGTCCCATGGATAAGCCAACTTCCCTTCTTTCAAGCTATAATTTATTTCCTATATTTTATTCAGTTTGTATGCAAATGTATCAGTGAATAAGCATGGAAACATCAAGGGCACGGTATGTATTTAATTTGTTTATCCTAGGAAATCGTGAGTAAAATTTGACATTTGCTATCCTAATAAATTCCCAAGTTAGAGGTAGGTTATTGTTCATATTTAAATGTGGGGGGGGGGGAGACTTGCTAAAGCTGAGTATGAATGCACTTTTAACAGGTAGATTAGCTATCAATATAAAGAATGGGGTCAATGTATTGATGCTGAAAATAAACATGTAGACAAATATCTAAATGATCTATCAGAAATTACACTGAAATGTAAATAACATGAGCTCTGCCAACAAATACACTCTGTAATAAT
This sequence comes from Unio delphinus, assembly GCA_029339505.1. NCBI lineage: Eukaryota > Metazoa > Mollusca > Bivalvia > Unionida > Unionidae > Unio > Unio delphinus. The sequence goes on from JAQISU010000096.1 coordinate 3,871,498, forward strand.
AATAAAGACCCATGCCCTCTTGACCATCTCAGACTTTCTGAAATTTTCTCAAAATGAAGAAAATATTGGTGAAATGTACTTTTTTTTTCCTGTAAGAAAGAGGGGATACTAACTTAATATTTCTGATAACATCAAAAGTGGTTAAGTGCTTTCCACTTGCCAGCTCTAATTCTTTAATTTAAATTCCATTTCTTTCTTTTTCTCTTTGCATTTGCATTATTTATATTTGAAACTGAACATGTCTTAACTCCAATAATATTCTAACTTTTCCAACTGTTAATTCAATTTTCAAAATATTCTAAACCTTCCTGCGTAGGATTCCCAAAAAAATATCTCTACCTTAGGTGATATTGTAAAAACTTGTTGGTTTCACAAATAATTCTAAAATGTGAAATAAGACTCAGGACTCCAATTTTCTTTTTCTAACCTAACCTCTAAAAATAAGTGTGTGTGTGTGTGTGTGTGTGATTTGGATTTTTTTTTACATAGCTTTAACAATTTTTCAGTTAGTCGCTATGATGTCTGCAGTGTGCCAGTTGTTAGTGATGTCTAGCACTGAGGCATCATGCCACAGACATGTAGCATGATCTCCCAGCCAGTCACATTATCCTGACACTAGGCTGATCAGTCCTAACACCAACTTCTTAATGCTGAGCAACAAGCGATGCATCTGTGTGAACAATTTTTTAAAAATCTTAGTGTGACTCGGTCATGAATCAAACCCACGACCTACTGCATCCATGGTGGACACTCTAACCACTAGGCCATCGGAGCAGTTTAAAATCAAGTCTGAGAAAAGAGTGAAGAGTAACTAGCCTTGTAAACTTCAACAAATAATTTATTTCCCTGGAATACAAAGTGAAAATATAAAAAGAACTTGTGGTATTCCAAAGTAAATCCCAAATATGCTTTGAATTTCTGACACAAGTCCTAATGACTAAAGTTCTGAAAAAACTATCATGGTATTAAAAATTAAATAATCCAACACTGTAAGTGTTGATGTGTATGTGGTGCCCTGTGTCACAGTAATGTGAATCACAATAATACAGTCTAAGAATTTATCCTTATTTGAATTTCACTATAAATCCAGGTTTCTATTTCCAAAAATGTTATTTCTTTTGAAGTTTTAGCACTTTGTATTTCAAGAGAAGAATAAACCTGAATAAAAAAATCTAAATAAATACATTCCAGCCCAAACAAAATGCAAGATACAACAACTGATTCTGCTCAGATTGTACAGTATGAATAAATAATGTTTCCAACAAACAAGATTTCATACCCTTCTACCTTACCTAGGTCACAATTAGCATTTTCTATAAATAAAAACACATAATAACCAAAAGAAAAATGTCATTCCAGAAGGTTCCAAATGTTTACAAGATAAAATCTTAGTCATAATTAGAAGGTTTAATATAAATACAATGTCCTTTCTCAGTCCAAGATAAATATGTTAACTTCCTATTAATAATGATCCTAATATTAAACCCACAGAGAATTATTATGTATTTACAGAATTAAACAAAATCAATGATTTTAGTCAGGTACACAACAGACCTAATTTTCAACAAGGTCAGCTACACAGTACAACATTAAATTGCCAACAGCATATCATGTAAATAAAACAATTACAACACAAACAAACAAACAATGCAAATTAAATACACAAAAAGTCAACACAGAATGAGTGCAAGTGAATCATACTGAATCCCTCAACCTTAAAGGAAGCTATAAGAATATCTTTTATTATTGTCTCGATTTTGCCACTCCAAATAAACTTGAAAAATAATGTATTTAGTTCCTTTACTAAATAGCATGAAAGACTTGGTAGAGCACCAAAAGGCTGAACATGTTTTGGCATAATTAAGGATTTTATCAAAGTAATTTTTCCAATAAGGAATAAATTTCTTCTGCTCCACCAGCCATGCAAATTTTTTCCTTCCTTCAACTTAGTTGAATAAATAAGATTCTACCATATCTTCCAAATACCATGATGAATCTACTCCCAGTAATCTAAAACTGGACAATGAAAAACAATTTCTGGACATAACTTTTCATTAGTAAAGTTTATATTTCTGACCCAAATAGATTTTGATTTAAAAACATTGAGTACAGACCTAGCTGATACTGAGGCAAAATAATTTAAAATCTGTAACGTTGTCTTTAAGGACAATGGAAAGCCATCTAATAAATTTAAAAAAAGCATCATCAGCGTACTGCAATAATTTGAACTCCATTTTATTATAGAAAATGCCTGTGATATTTGTTTCATTTTTTAGTTTTACTGCAGAAGTTCAATACCTATTATAAATAAGTAGCCTGCTAAAAGGTGTCCTATGTGACAACCTCTATCCAGATTAAAAATTGGGGATTAAATGACCATTACAAAGACACCACTTTTTGATTTATTGCAGAATACTGTGAACTACTGACAAATAGATTACCCCAAATTAAAAGAGTCCAAAGTGTCACATTCAACCAAGTCAAAAGCTTTATAAAAGTCTATCTGTTGGAGATGGTCCTAATCAGTTTTTTCCTCCTCAAGATACTTTATCAGGTCATTCAAATATTATTTTGACTGTCACTAATAATAAAGAGAGGACTTTCTTGACCCTAGAAGCAATTGATGCTAAAGCCAATCTAGTAATCTACATTGGATACTGAAATTGGTCTACAATTTGAAATGTATTTTGTGTCTTTGTCTTCCTTTGGAAAGCTAGTTATGATTCCCTGAGAGTGAATTCTGAGTAGAAAAAAACACATTTGTCAAAAGTTAACATACCGTCACACAAGCTTCTTTCAAATTCTAAAAGATATGCTAAAAAGTTGTACATGTACTGAGTTTGCAAATTATTGTTAATTTTGCTTCTGCATAATATTTCTTAAAATCTTTATGGTGATTTAATATCTTTTTGACCTGTTACCTTTGTTCGGTCTTTGATAATTAACTTGTACTGTTCTGTGTATGCAATTTCTCTTTTACAAGGTAATGGAAATAGTTTGATTTTTTTTCCCAACAGACTTGTGCACTGTTTATTTATTTTAACATCACCCCTTTCACATCTTTTTTCCCCATATGTTCTAAATAAGCTTTTTTTTTTATTCAGTTCTCTCATAATAGTGTTGTTTTTTATTTTGATTCACAAAAGTATGTAACATCTGAAATTTCAGCTTAATTAACCTTAAAATGTTGTTCTCCTGTTTTGCCTTATCGTGAGAATAACTAGTTGATTTTGATCTTAAATATGTAATAATTTTAAGGATTTCAAATTTATCATTAATTAGTTAATTTCACCTGAAATTAGTTTTTCTTACCACCCTCTGAAAGAAACTGTATCCTTGGTGCTAATCACTGATGGACTTGTTAGTAATTTCTAAAAATAATTTTAGCTCATTTAACCTTGTCAAAAACCCACAGCAGGTTCTAAAGTGTTTCAAAGAAAGAACTGTTGTCACTGGATCTGGTAAAGATCCGAATTTCAACATTACCATGATGTCTATATCATAAAATCTGAAGTTGCTGGATGATACATTTCATACATTCCTTCAATTTTCATTGTTGTTCTTACTCTTTTAGCAGCTATATCCCAAACTGAAAAAAATGACCAAGAGAGCAGACATTTGAACACAGAGATCATCACAACTGGGCAACTGCATTACTATTAAAAAAATATAACTTATCAGATATCAAACTGTTCAAAGCATACTCTTGGTTATTACTTTGAATCAGTAAAAAGTTGATAATGAAGATAATATGACCAGTTTTTGCCTATGCTAAAAATGTTATTGGTACAGGTTGATTTGGTTACGGGTCAAAACGGACCGGTACCAAAAAGGCCCACGACCAAAACAGACCAGTGCTTAAAAGGCCCAGTCCGAAAAGGCCCGACCCAAAAAGGCCCATTTAGATATTAATTAATTACTACAGTAGTAGTCTAATAAAAGTAACTAATACGTAAATACCAAATCCTTGTTTTACTGGTGAATGTTTATAAATAATGTGCAGTAGAGAATCATTGTGCAGTATGTCACAATCATCCGACTAGTGATCATGGCAATAATTTTAATGTTACTACATGTTCTATGTAAAATGAAAAAAGGCAAATAATATTTGGGTTATAAAACATTGTATTAAAGCAAATCAATAATATATTTTTTATAAAATATCAGGACTGAATACGAGTTCGTGTCGCCCACGTGCGGGTTTACATGCCAGCTTTGTCATGATATGATGTATGCGTTTATTATATATGTGTTATATTCTGTGTTTTGTAAGCACCGTCTTTGTGTTTTGGTCGATATAACTCAAGTCACAATTGGAAAATAATAGTTTTCTTTTTTTTTAAAAAAATTAACATACATTTGTGTGATGGGTTATAAAGAGAAGAAGAAGAAAGGATAAATGTAATTAGTATAAACAAAAGAAAGACAAACACTAATGCCATTTCAGATTTATAAATTTGTTCTTAAGAACAATCATTATTGCTAATACATGAATATTAAATTCTAATTTCAAATACTACAAACATATTGTTCATAATGTCTGTCAAATTAATTTAATAGTAACAAATATTCAATAATTATACAATAACTGCAACAAATATTCATCAAACTATAAAATCATGCATACATAGATACTCAATTGTCAACCAAATACCTTTACAAAATTGCACAACTTTGGTTGCCGACGTTAATATTATATTACGATATATGATACAATCCTGGGATAACGGGATATAGTAATGTTGTTCACGGTTCATAAGCATTTTTTAAGATTTATTTATATTTCCTTTCCATATATTTTGGCTAGGATGAACTCACTTGTTCAACGTTCACATAGCTTCAAATTACAAAAAAATGCATTTGCTAAATCTAAATGTTTCTCTTTCAAGGCTCTCCAAAAACATCAAAGTATGAAACGACGATCATGAAAACAAAAACAGATGTATCACACGAACACGAACATTCTTAAAAATTGGCATGTAAAGTCGTTTCAATGCACATAATACAAATTCTAACTTTATTTTGCTGCATTATGGGAACAACATCATGAGTATAAATTATGTCTTGTTTCCTATCAAACCTTTAATTCTCAAGTATTCTTATAGCAATATATGAACGAAAGTAACATTTCCTTTTACAGTATATATATTTAAAAAATGGGGTCATTGCAATTGTATATAAAACATTTGGTATGGTAGTCACTTACCAGCGGGCCTATAATATAGTTCAACTTATGTTATATCGACTCATCTCTGCATCAACTTTATAAGAAAGTTATTTTTTTTCTAAAAAATGGCATTTATTAGAATCATTATGTCGTTAATGACGACATCGGAAGTCCAATAGTCACGTGGTTACACATATCTCCAGAAGTTGTTTTCGGAATATTTAAATTTGTAGAATTTTGTATTCTTACTAACCAGTGCTTCGGTTTTTACAGCTTAGTGGTTTAGAAATACATGTAAAAATGCCATTGACCTGGAAGTGAATGGATATGGGTATTGTAGAAAAGCTGTCTTCTTTCTTCTTCTTCTGCTTACTACTACTACTACTATTATTATTATTATTATTATTATTATTATTATTATTATTATTATTATTATTATTAATCGATCTTGTAAACAGTCTTTTTTAACCCGAGCTATTCCGTCCAGGTCCTTTCTGACCCGGGCCGTTTCCGTCCAGGTCCTTTCTGACCCGTTATTGGCCTATTTGGACCGGGCCTTTTTGACCCGGGCCTTTTTGGTACCGGTACGTTTTGACCCGTTACCGTTGATTTTTACAAGAATAATGTTTCAGTTTGGAACTGAACTGCCAGAAAAGTAAACACAGCATTGCAATTGAAATAAATTCTAAGAACAATTCAATAACCAGCAATAACTCTTGGCTTTCTGATAGAAACTTTCTAACCAATGTTGAATTTAGTTCAAAGGTTATCTGGGTCAAACACAATTCTCCCAAACACAGTCTTTAGAACATGCAAAGGGATTATATGTGAGTGAATAATAGCAATCTAGTAAAAAGAATAACTCCAAGCAGAAATCCATTAGTGATGAATTTTTTTAAAGGTTCCTTCAGGAATGGCCTAAACAAACATGGGGCCCCAAATTTTATCATTTTGGCATGGGTCTCTGATTTTATGTGTGTGGGGCCCATGTGGAATAAAACCTTTAAACAAGTTTTATATGATATTGAACTTGACATTTTCTTCCATCGCTATATAATTACTTTCTCTTTATAGATATACTTTAAAAAATTACTAACACAGGGAGCATGGGGCCCAATTCAGCCAAATCGGTTCAAGCAGCCTAAGGTTAGCCCTGGGTGCCTTCTTCTTTATTACATTCAAATCAAAAGAATGTCAAACTGAAAGTGGTTCTTTTTAATGGTGTTATAAATCTGCAAGAGTTTGAATCTGTATCATGATATACCTGGGTTTGGTTTGGTGCTTTACAACACAGCATCACAAGTAGTTCATTTTGTGCATTTGTGGCAAAGTGCCTTGATCAAGTATACACACCACAGCAGCTAACCCAGGATGGTCTGATGGTAAGATTCAAACCTTGACCCTTTTGATACTGAGTCTGGCATGCTAACTACTTAATCATCATGAATCCTTGTGACAATCTTGGGTCAGCAACAACAAAAAAAACAGGAACAGTTGGAGAATACACAAATTTGTTGGCCTTATAAAAATACAGATTTGGACTCAGTTTTTTTAAATTAAATAAATGAGCAAATATAGTATATGTTTCTATAAGCAGGAACAATTTATTGAAAGTAATTCAAAGTTCAGGAAAATCCAACTGTTTTTAGCTTGCACCAGACTAACAACACTAAACTGCTTTCTCTTGCTTCAGAAATGTTGCCATACTTTCATAAATTAATTAAAACTAAGATACAGTGATGTATACAACCACAGATTATTCTATTATGATACCTGATTTGTTTCTGTTTGTACCAAGAACAAAAATTAAACTGCCTTAACCCTTTCACATAAATTAATGCTGCAACAACTGTAAGCCATCTTACTTATGAAAAGTTCAATTTGTCTTACCTGCACAGTTATTAGAATGATTTTCACAATCTGAATAAGAAGCTTCCATGGACATTTGCGCCTGGCACGAAATTTTTCATCTGGTCCCATGAAAAAGAATTTCAATCTGCGACGCAGCCTGTCTTCCATATAGGGTGTATATATGGATGCCACTCTCTTCAGTGGTGGTTTTTCTGCAACACCTTCTGCATGAAAATGATCATCTACGGGAGGATTTTCACAGTTTGGTCCTGGGTCATTGATTGATCCATAATTTTCTCTGTTACCCATGCAGTTATCAGCAGCCATATTCTCCAATTCTGAAAAACAAATTTACTTAATAAATACTATGATTATTCCCCCATTTCAGTAACACATTAAGAATACCTATATATAAAAGTACTATATATGTAATACATGTAAAGTGAGTTTTCTTATACACTTGCCTAACAATTAAGTCAATTGCATATGCAAACTGCACTGACTAAGATCTGCCATCACATAATATGCCAGCAGATCTAGGCCAATTCAGTTTGTCAGTAGTAATTAGCAGAGCAAACAACGTAAACCCTGTTTTGCCAGTGCATTATGCAATGGTAGTTGCCCTAGCACATGCTCTAGCATTTGATTGGTTCAATCAGATTTGAAGGTCATAAAGGGACTGCTTGAATTTAGCATCCTCTTGGTTTGATTTTATTCTCACACTTGTTTACATGACCCACAATCAATACTCACATACCATTCCTGACTGCTTAGTTGCTGATTTTGCTCAAGATCGATCCTGCCATGGATGAAACTATTATGATGGAATATAATGTACTTTTATGATCATACTAACTATTGAATCAAAAGGATACAAAATATAACTTCAAAGTCTCAAACAACTTGAATAAAAATTATAAATTAAAAAGATTCTGCAACACCAAATTTGCAAATAAATCTGTCAAAAATGTATAACTGAAAATATTCTAACAGATTTTGAAGTACTAAATTTCATTCATGCTTCTAAATCTACAGGACCTGACATGATGTACCCAAATCTTCTAATGGTAGCAGCTTCTGCTGTTGCTGTAGTACAGTACTATGTATATTTTCCCATATCATGGAAAACTTCAAAGTAACACTGTTACATTAAGTTGATGAAGAAACTAACCAATATCAATTATTTCCTTTTTACAGATAACTAGTTAAACATTCCCTCATTGTGGTTTTTTTTTTAAAATAGGAGCAATCTTAATTATAAAATACTTCATGAAAATCAATCTGGCTTTAAAATTAGTCATGTGAAAATGCACTTATCTATATGAATTGTGAGTGACTAAAAGCCTTTGATTAAGTCAGGATAGTAGGCACTTGAAAGTTTAAATCTATCACTGCAGCAAATATACTCAAGTAGTTTACATCCTACTTCAGCAATATATCTCAATAGACAATACTGAATGGACACCTATCAGAAAATAAAACCCTAAATTTTGAATTACCTCAAGGTTATGTCTTTGGATCCTTATTATTGGGGTTTTCATCACAAGCCTATCCCTTAAAACAGATTATGTAATCTTGTCAATAGATATGTATGGTGATGACACATCTTTGATGTGCAAAGAAATGAAGCTGATTTTAAGAAAAACCTTCCAACTGCTATCTACAAATATGACACATGGAAATGGTACTCTCTCCAATACAGAAAAACGTCCTGCTGATAACCACATGACAGAAAGTACAAAACTGCACACTAAAATGCTGCGTGTTCTCCAAGATAACACCAATTTAGAAATTGTTCATTTTGTCAAAATTCTTGGCATATTTGTAGTCTGCAACTTGTAAGGCTCTCATTTCTCATCAAACAAATTGTATTTCAAAGAAAATACACTCTTCTCTCTGACTGAAAGATAAATCAGCTATTTCATTCCAATACAGGACATGTTATATTTTTAACAGTAGTTACATTTATCCAACTACTTTTTTAAATAATGTATAATATTATTGGGGGAATACATAAGATGCCAATACTCAATGATTATACATTTTTCACAAGTGAATGTGGTACATGTGCATTCATGTGTCACTGTGAGTGATTTGCACAACAGAAACCCTTTTACTGCATCCACTAGAAAGGTCTAGTTCCTACTATGTGCTAGATTTTATACTACTTTATAAACCACATCTGTATTTCAGTTGTCTCCACATTATTGCTTCAGTTCTGCACAGAGTCACATAACAAAATCAAAAAGCCTTGTTTATTTAGAGGTTTACCCAGAAGGGCTAGTAGTACGAACTTTGACTATTTAATCATATAATGAGTAGGAGAGATGTGAGTTACTATGGCCTCTTACTGATAGCAATTATACAACAATCAACAATAGAATTACATGGAAATGATTCAGAGGGGGCAATTCAATGACCAATTGTCTAGTACATGTACTGAAAAATACATTAAATGCCATTTATACGTTTTTATATCATTTTCAGATTGATCAACCAGGCATTCCCATTGGGAAAAATGGTTGTGCTGTATGGACATCTTAAGCTGTCCTAGGCAATGGAATTTTCTACCATTTAGGTGTCTATAAAATTTACCCTGATGTACAGGTACTTTAAATCAAAGACCATTATTAGATCAAAGTGTCAATTAGCCAAACAAGGAGTTTAATAAGTATTTCTTATTAGTTTTTCAGTAATAAGGAAATCTTGCTATTAATAATATTTCAATATCACCCAAGTATTTTTGCTTCCATAACAGATGCATCCGATGGCTGAAATGATTAATACAGAATACATGTTATGTCCTATAGTTATGCAAAGCACCTCCAATTACTATTTCAGCAATATGGCAGTTAATTTGTTGTCACTCTGTATGTACATGAATTGGTGCATGCCTGTGGACTTGTTACTGTTTGTATCAATGCACATAACAGTGGTGTTCAAGATAGATTAGTAAGTACTGAGTCAACCTCTGAAAATAAAGTCAGCACTATTTTTAAATATCTATAACACTTAAAGAAGTCAGGCAACATCCTATTTTACCATTGCAATTATACCAATGGTTACAAGATTTGTTAAAAAAATTTAAAAGCAACATTATCAAATGTTACCCCAATAAGATGGGACTGATAATCTTCTGTCAAAAAAGAATTTCCATGAATTCAAGAGGTCTTTTTTACATTATAACTGCAGTGTGTTGAAACTATATCTCTGATATTTTTGAGAAATAATATTTTCAAATTAGCTGCTATTAGGCAGCCATACTGGATGCACGCTTGGCACATTTTTTATTCAGGGCAAACTGGACACAGTTGGAAGACTTCTGGTCAAAATCCCATTGCTATGACTATACATTCAGGAGTGGCAATACCAAGCTTTTCAAGATGGCTGCTATGGCAGTTATTGGTTGTCAGGGCACAGAACGTTTCATTTTGGACCAGCTGGTGACATTATAAGAGTGTTCTGGTGAATACCCCATATTGAAGCAACGTTCTGTTCAGGACATTAAGCAATATGATTTTCTAGATGCTTGCTGTGGTGGCCATACTGGATGTCAGATCAGCACCATTCTGATATAGGAATAATCAGATATCATAAATCTTTTAGTAAAATCCTAATGATGACATGACAATCCAATCCTTCTAAGTTTTTCTAGGTTAACTATTATGTCATACGTCATAAGAATTCTAGTTGGATGGTATGGGTTGAAGAAAAAATGTCAGCACATGGTTGCTAGTATATTTGTTGGATAAATAACCCAGGAAGAACCATTGGCCCATGGGAAGCTACTGGCAAGCTTTCTCACATGTACATGCAGATGAAGGTGAGATGTCAGTGAACTTTAAATGGAAAAATGCTGTAAACCGTTATGCCCCCCTCCCCTTCCCTGAAGTCTTTTGATAAATACCCATGTTGAAATGACCTTCTGTTCAGGAATAGTAATAATACGATTTTCAATATGGAAGCTACTGTGACTATATTAGATGTCTGATTTTTAGTTAGGACCCATTTAAAAGAAATAGCAATAGCAACATTTTCAAGATGGCTGCTGTGGTGACTATTGGATTTCAGAATGCTACCATATTCATTTATGACCAACTGGACCACATGATGAATGTATGTGGGAAGTTTCATGGCAATTTAGTTTAGATACCGTGATAACAAAATTGTGTTATCACAAAGATGAATATTGGGTAATCAAAAACAGACCCTTACATAAGCTCTTTTGACACATGAGCATTTTATAGCTAACAATGTCAAAGTGTTTAATATTGACTGAAAAGAAAGACCAATGGACAAGTTTAAAGTTAAAATCTTTAGATGCAAAAAAAGATGTTAATATCAAATTACAAAAAGAGCATTTGCTACCCATTTCTTTTTTTAAAATTAATTTGGACAATAACTCACTTTTCACATTTGGAAACCATCTTCATTTAGCTGTTTATTCTTTGCTGAAAACTCCAAGATAATGCCTTTCTATTTCAAATGAATTTCATGTCTTGTCCATTCTTTGACAAAAAGTGACAAAAGAATCCCAAAAATAAATACTAACAGGGCAGGAATGTATACAACATTCTCAGTCAGTGTTCATGAGGCTCTTGACAGATTTTTTCAATGGTAATAAGAAGAATAAAAAACTTGTGTGTCTGATGCTAGGATATTTTTAAATCACTTAATTACACATTACATAGATTTCAAACAGTTTTTCCTTTACAATAATGATTATATCTCACACACTGTATACCCTGCATGTGCCCTAGTGATCAAAAGGTAAACTCGGCTTAATGGAATAGATAATACCACAAAGCTAGAAACATTCATGGTACATGTATATATATATATATATATATATATATATATATATATATATATATATATATATATATATATATATATATATATATACACGCATACCGAATTTGACTGATTGACAAAAATAAAATATTGCAATGCTTACCATTTAAAAGAGGCAATTAATTGTCACCAGAGTACATGCATTCTGTTCATACTAATATTAATTTTGGACACACCGGATACCACCTCATGTTTTCATAACTCATGAAAAATCTGCTTATTCTGTGCATAGCTTTGAAAAGTATTGAAGATGTAATGTTTATCTATCCAGCTATACAAATTAAATATATTACTTTTGACTGTTTTTATCATCACTTCAGTTGAGTAATTAAGTCATGTTTATAGCTAGTTTTACAAAATTCAATGTATCAATGCCAATAGATTGCAAGAGCTAATAAGCAAACTAAACCAATCTAGTAAAAAAAAATTAGTATAGTTCAACATTTTATGAAAAAAAATAAGCTAATATGTCGAACAGAAACAACAGTGAATAAGAATTAAGATATAATGTGTTTTTGTCTTGTTTATGGGGAAAAATTACTAAAGAATTTAGAAACAGACAATATGACCTGGAATTTCGTTATAGTGGCAAGTTGATAAGTTAGGTAGCAGATGATTTTGTACATGTTGGATTAAGATGCAAAATTTTTTAAGGTTTACATTTCCATCTTTTAAATAATCATGTTGTGATCAGTGATTATTGTATTTTGAGAGCACCAGCTATTATACTGTCACACTATTGAGCAGTGTACAATGCAAGACGCGGATGTCTGCAGCCCAGGTGGGTGGGGTAAGCCACATGCGGAGACATGAGGGGAGGGGGAAGGAAAACGTAGTATCTGCAGACATTCTTTATGGACAATCCCATTATACTTTTGGGGAAAAAAGTTTTGAAAGATATTTGCAAAATGGGTATGATAAAATCTGCAACTGCTCAGGTGTCATGCTCTTGTGACCTTTGAATTAGGCAATGGAAATGAAATCTGAAAGTGAATTAAATCTTTGGGCACACACTGATGCTCTTTATTCTCACAGCCAGGTCTCCCATATGCGAAGGTGAAAGACTTCATCTGAATGGTGGATAATATTAGCAATTATGGTAACAACAAAGGTCACCAAAACATGACTTCTAAGTGGTTTCTGTCAGACCTTTATGAAGGACAGTGGAGATCTGATTTTAATCAGACTTGACCTGAATCAAGACCTTTGAACCTAAAATCACTGTCAGTGTGCCATCAACCTGTTTAATGCAATGCAGCTAAATACATTGTATGGTATGGTGTGGTGTGGTGTGGCGTGGCATGGCATGGCATGGCATGGCATGGCATGGCATGGTATGTATGTATGTATGTATGTATGTATGTATGTATGTATGTATGTATGTATGTATGTATGTATGTATGTATGTACAGCATGCATGCATGCATGCATGTATGTAGTTTGGTATAAGTAAGTATGTTCCAAAGCTAAATTAAAACAATCAGTGCCTTTTGACTTGCTCCCAAATTCAAGTACGTCTAATTTTCAAAACTTCTTCACTGAAGTGTTGGCTGTCAGATCAACACTGTTTACATTATAAACTAATGAAATATTGAAAGTGTTGTAGTGACATGTAGCATGATGTCCTACCCAGTCACACTATTCTGACACCTGGCCGACCAATCTTAATACTAACATCTTAATGCTGAGCACCAAGTCAGGCAGCTGTAAGGACCATTTTTGTAAGTCTTTGGTATGACTTAAACAGGGATCAAACCCACAACCTCTCCCACCCAAGGTGACCGCTCTAACCACTAGGCCACCGGAGTGATATATGGATATTTATATAGATCAGTGCTTGTCTGTGACTATAATTTTAAAACTGCATACTATATTGTACTGTTAAATTTAATACAGTAGAACCTATCTTGAAAGACCACCCTTTCTGCCATAAAATTATGGTCTTTCAAGACAGATGGTCTCTCATAACAGGTCATGATGCTATATAATCATTAAATTTGTGCATTGAGAATATGGTCTCTCAATACAGGTTGTCTCACATAGCAGTGGTCTTTCAAGACAGGTTTAACTGTATTCATATATTATTACATTTTACATTTTCTGCTTGTCGATCTACTCAAATTTAAAAAAAAAACTATTTAATTTTATTCTAATTTTGACTTGACCTTCATTGCAACCTCAATTCAATAATGGTGCCAACAAGACACACAACAGAGCAAACATCAAATTAAAGCTTAAATTATATCAATAATACTAAATTGTGCATACACATGTATTAACAATATTGAATGCATCTGAAACAGGAAAGGATTAAATAGTCTCCGCAAATGACAATATTTACCCATCAATAATGGAACTGCCATTACTTAATTAAGGCATTACCATGATAAAGTTGGCATACAAAAGGCACATGTGGGTTATGCTAACTCGTATTCAGTCTTTATATGTTATAAGAAATATGTTACTAATTTGCTTTGCTTCAAATATTTTCTTTCATAATAAGTATTTGCCATATCTGAACTTTCTCACATTAAGTAACTTGTATTATCTTCTTTGTTTTCTCAATTACTTTAGAACAAGTAGAAGTTTGTTTGTTTAGGATTTTTCATGTAGCTTTAACAATTTTTCATTCATAACGCTACAATGTCTGCAATAAGGCAGTTTATACTTTATAGTGATGTCTAGCACTGGGGCATCATGCCACAGACATGTAGCATTATGTCCCATCCAGTTACATTATCCTGACACCAGGCTGACCTGTCCAAACACTAACATCTTAATGCTGAGCACCAAGTGAGGCAGCTGTTAGTACCATTTGTAAATCTTTGGTATGACTCAGCTGGGGATCTAACCCACAACCACCAGCTTCCCAGGCAGATGCTCTAACCACTAGGCTACTGGAGCGGTGTAAACAAGTATGTCACAATTAATTTCAAGATCACTCAAGTACGATTGTGACATACTGCAGAATATTAATTTTTTACACTGTATTATAGATATTTCATAATAAAACAAGGATTATGTATTTATGTATTAGTTACTAAATGGGCCATTTGATGTCGGGCCTATCTGGACTGGGCCTTTTCAACACATCTCTATTGCCATGGGCTCTTTGGGTATCGTTTCATTACTACCCTGATCTGTATAAATGATGTTACAAATCAAATATTTTCAATGCATTCCAGTGAATTACAGTGTTTCTATACACCACAAAAACTGTGGTGACTTCGGTTGAGTAATGGCATCGTGCTCAAACACCACAATGACTCTTCCCTAATCATTGTGGATGTCTTACACTGGAGACCAGGTAAAATTTTCAGTACTCAGTGTCTTATCTATAGTAATATTAGCAACAAATGAATTAAATATGTAATAATTCTACTAATGAAAGTAAAGGTATTATATGGAACACTTTACAGGCCATACATATAACTTTTAAGGCCTTTTCCTATTCATCTCATTGTTCTATATTCATCAGTGCTCTCCCTCTCTCTCATTCACAGAAAAGAAAAGGGATCAATCTTTCATCTTTCATTCACAGGGGAAAAAACTCTCTCTCTCTCTCTCTCTCTCTCTCTCTCTCTCTCTCTCTCTCTCTCTCTCTCTCTCTCTCTCTCTCTCTCTCTCTCTCTCTCTACAGAAAAGGAAAGTAGGATTTAACACACTGTTCGTGTTTGTATCAAAATTATATCAGCAAACCTATGTTCTCTGATGAAAGCACTATATGCCACAATTCACCTGCGTGTTGTCTATGACTTCCAGACAAGGAACCAGCGTGTGTATGACGTCTGCATACACTTTTATCCGAATGCGAGTGGCAGTATTCCTTATGCAAACGATGAGTGAATTCTGTTTGACCCTCGCCAGTTATATTCTCATTGCAAGCATGGTAACTAAAGTCGTTCATTGTAAATATGCAGCACAAAATGAAGCAGAAACTTCACTTTCAAAGTAAGTCATTGTGTTATTTGCCTCTACACGAAGCACATATTATCCATCTGCCTTAAAACCTTTAAGTCACATGACGAAAGAAAACAAAACCATAATACGGTAGTTGGAATGAGGAAGTAGTAAAAAAAAAAAATTATCTCTGAAATTATTAATTCTATAGTTTAAATCAAAATATTGTTTAAAAAAATGGCAAAATAAAGTACACTTAATTTTATATTTATGTTAAAGAGTAAATAACAAAAATGAAGTGTATACGACATTGAGCTGAAGAGAAAGGACATCGGCCTTTGGGGGCACTCGAATGTTTATAAGCTTCTGAACGCGTGGCGGGTCTGATGTGAAGTTGTTTAAATTTGCAACATGCACGACAGAGAGAATGCTTGTATACCTTTATGTTACTTTCATGTAATATGGCTGAAATTTCTTTGGACATTTTACTTCTGGTAATTGTACATGTTCTGAATATATGGTAATACGAATGGCTGATCCCGTGTGCTAACAAATCTGCCAGAATTTGTTTTTAGCCGTTTTTTTAATTATTTTTTTTAAAAATGGAAAAGAAATTTAGCCAGAGATTACAATACTACCTTTTGAATGTGCATTGAATGAATTAGCAAATACATCTAACGTAGACTTTAAAAAAACAAAAACAAAGGCTCTGTTTTTTCTTTTCTTCAATGCAATTTAATTCTAAAAGTCCAGGAAGTGAACTAGACCAAGCGGAGCTAGCAGTTTTGAAAGATGCACATCTGATGTAAGGCCAAGTTGTATGCTGTTTCTGTAACGCATATACACCAACATAAAAACAATTAAAAGTTCTTTGAACATTATTCAGAATATACGAGCTCATTTTAAACAGGCAATATAACCCGTGGGATTTTCTAGGCTTTCTTCTTCTTTTTCTTTAAAAATATGATGCAAAATACGAAACTGTAGAGACGCCACCTGGCCGAGCAGCCTGGTTCCAGGTCCCATTTTAGCTACCGCCTTTGGTGGCGCTCTACAGTTCCTTATGTTGCTCAAAGGCTTAATTTTGCTCATCTTCCACACACTCTTACATCTAGTCATCATCATCATCATCATCATCATCAGTATATTGACCCAGTGTGGTCGTCGATGCGCTGTGCTGCTGAACAGGTGACCAATTCTCTCCACTTGTCCCGTCCATGTGTCAATGCCTGTGTCTCTGCAAGACTTTTTCCTGGTCCATTCTGTGATGTTTTCAGTCCACTTTTTTCTCTGTCTACCTCTCCTTTTGCCACTCTGGATGCTGCCCTGCATGACTGTTGTCAATAAACTTCGGCTCTTGTGACATGGCCATACCATTTCAGCTTTTTCTTTTTGATGGTGGTGAGGTCTTTTAGTGGCCTACTTTGCGCCTTATGGTATTATGCACCTCTTTATTTGTGATGTGGTCCATGTAAGAGATGCCAAGGATGGTTATGTAGTATTCTTCGTTGTAGTTCTGCTGTCAGGGTCCAGGCCTCACGTGAATACAAAAAGATTAAGATGGCTAGTACTCTCAATAGTCTAATTTTAGTTTTCAGAGATATTCTTGTCACTCTAGATGGGTCTTGGCTTTGACTTAGCTGTCGTTGTTTGTGCTGCTCGTGACAAAATTTCTGCACTTGATCCCTCTTCAGTGATTATGGCTCACTGTTTCCAGTTCCTGTCCTCTAACTTTAATTTTGGTTGAAATTTGTTTGCCACTATTTATCATCAGTTTTGTCTTCTCAGCGCTTATCTCGATGTCAAATCTGGAAGATGTTTCATCCAGGTTCTTCACTAAGGTGGCAAGCTCGTCTTCACTGCCTGCCAGCCCATCAATGTCGTTTGCAAAGCGGTGGTTGGTGATGTTACGTCCTCCAATGCCTACTGTCCCACAGTGGTTTCCCAGAGCTTCGCTGATGATGCTCTCTAAGTAGATGTTGAAAAAAGTGGTGACAGGAGGCAGCCTTGACATACTCCGACTATTGTCTGGAACCAGTTTGACACAGAACCTTGGGCAATTACTTTACTTTTAGCCTTGGCGTATAGCTGCTTGATGGTATTGGTAAACTTTTGACCTATATTGTACTTCTTCATTGTGCCCCACAATGCCTCATGCCACACTAAGTCAATGCCTTTTTGAAATATATGAACACCTGATAGATGTCTTGTTGATGTTGCGAATACTTTTCACAAATAAACCTGAGACTGAGTATTCTGTTGTGTTTCTTACACTCCGGAATGCGGCCTGTTCTTTAGCAATTATTTCTTCAGCTTGTGGTTTCAGTTTGTTTAAAATGATCGTCAGCTTCACCTTACTAGCATGGCTGATCAAACTGATAGTTCTGTAATTTTGGCACAGCTGGATATTGCCTATTTTCTGGAGTGTTATAATCAGTGACTGGGTCCACTGTGTTGGCTATTCACCTGTCTGCCAGATTGTGTTGCAGATTTTGTTTAGTAGCTCTATCACTGATTTCCTCCCTCCCACCCATTCTTGATCAGTTTTGCTGGGATGTTGTCTTCTCCAGATGCCTTTCCATTTTAAAGTGCTCTTATTGCTTACTCCACCTCTTCTTTGAGAATAGGGAAATCATCATCATTTGAGGAGTTTGGAACTTCAAGCATCTATGGGTCTCCTGTTGACTGATGTTTGCAAAGTTTTTTGCAATACTCCATCCATCTTTCTGCGATGTCGCTCGCTTCTGTGAGACATTTTCCATTTTCGTCTTGAATGGTACTGATTATTGGTTGCTTCTGTCTGGTGAGATCTTTCACAGTTTGGAATGCTTTTTTGTTTGTTTTTTATTATCAGACTTTCTGTGCACTTTTTTCCAGTGTAATCTTCTTTTGCTTTCTTCAAGGTTTTTTGTTGATATTCTTGTTTATTTCTGAGTACTCCATTGCCCCTGTTGATTGTCTTGTGTTTTTGAGGTCTCTTTGGGCATCACACAATTTCAGAATCTCTTCTGTAACCCAGTGTGTTTTCTTTGGGCGATGGAGGCCAATGATGCTTGTGGAAGCTGCTGTAATGACTGTGTTTAAAGTGTCTGTCATCACTTTAACTTTAACATCCATCACAAAGAGTGGATCAAATTTTCCTCCAATTGTGGCTTGGAATGACTTGCAGATGTTAGGGTACTTGAGTTGTTTAAGGTTAAATTTGAGCCTGATATTCTTTAGCTTGTTAATTTTTTTCAGCCTCACTCGAAAGTTCATAATCCCGAGGTCGAATGATGTAGAATTAGAAAGGGCCACTTTCCAAAATGCTGGTCAAGTGTTGGCAGAAATCTGGAGCTCAACGATTGTTGATGGATTTGATGTCGTAATATCTTTTGTATCATGGGATGCAGGAAAACTGGACATCAGTCTACCGTCAGATGAGTAGTCAAGTCATCACATTCAAAAGTTGCGGTATGGCTTGCAGTTTGTGAAGTGCAACAGTGGATCATGCTGTGGTGATCGTCACAATAACTACAATAATATATTTCCTGTGCGATTTATGCACCAGTTAGCAGCAACAGTAGAACCTTTGGATCGCTTTATCAACGACTGGCTATTTTACATCGGAAGCCTTCGCACGACTTCCAGAGGATGCCATTTGATTTATACTGTACGTCGGTAACTGCTGATCTTGAGAAGCGCGTTTGTAATCAGTGTAGCTTGTACTTTCCATCACAGGCATGCAGCAGTGAGCACACAGGCTGAGGTGGCATACGTAGGCGCTGTGGAGCCTGACTCTGTTATCACTATTCTGTCAACTGCATCATCAACTCACGCAACTAAAAGTAGTGATGATGTACTGTCAGTTGTTTGTAATTTGTTCGATTGGTTAGAGTCTGAGTTTGTTAAAGTAGAGTAAGACATTGACAGTCTATCGAATTTAGGTTTTTTTGAGATGAAAAATTTAGTTGTATGTTCTTAATAAAGACATCTTAAAGAAAGAACTTTCTGTTTAAATTTTTCTTTGTTTTGACCTAGTACAATATAGTATGCAGTTTTAAAATTATAGTCACAGACAAGCACTGAGCTATATAAATATCCATATATCACTCCGGTGGCCTAATTGTTAGAGCGGTCACCTTGGGTGGGAGAGGTCGTGGGTTTGATCCCTGTTTAAGTCATACCAAAGACTTACAAAAATGGTCCTTACAGCTGCCTGACTTGGAAGATGTCAGTATTAAGATTGGTCGGCCAGGTGTCAGAATAATGTGACTGGGTAGGACATCATGCTACATGTCACTACAACACTTTCAATATTTCATTAGTTTATAA
Organism: Unio delphinus; assembly: GCA_029339505.1. NCBI lineage: Eukaryota > Metazoa > Mollusca > Bivalvia > Unionida > Unionidae > Unio > Unio delphinus. The sequence goes on from JAQISU010000096.1 coordinate 3,891,584, forward strand.
TGTAAACAGTGTTGATCTGACAGCCAACACTTCAGTGAAGAAGTTTTGAAAATTAGACGTACTTGACCTTGGGAGCAAGTCAAAAGGCACTGCTTGTTTTAATTTAGCTTTGGAACATACTTACTTATACCAATAATGATCTGTTTTGAAGTTTGTGTTAGGTATATTTGTAGAATAACTATGATTTAGACTTCAAAAAATAAAGCACATGTTCTTTCTAGACTTGTAAGTTTTAGTACCACATATTAATTAACTCTAGCTTTAAAAGTGTTAATAAATGCCATCATGATTTATGATATTGTAATCAGGATTTGTATATAAGTACTACATTCATGTACAAATACCTGAAACTATGTTACAATATTTGCTAAAATATACTGATTTAAATATACCCAATTTGTTCCGTACAAAATTTGGTACAGGAATCAATACATTTAAATAACAATTAAAAAAAAGAAAATGTAACAACACCTTTATTTGTTTTGATTTAGAGGTATGGACTTTGTAGTCTGAAATAAAGAATTCTTATTCTTATCTTATCTTATTTAACACAAGTCACATGGCAAAGGAAGAAAAATCCCAATGAACTGTTTAATAACTACTGTGTAGAATCGGACATCTTGACCTTAAGCAAGAGATATGTATATCACCTTGTCTCAGGATGTTGCATAGCTGCCTTTCGGACTGTGCATGAGACATACAGTTGTGACTAAACAAAACCTAAATATCAGTGTGCACTATTAATGCTCTAATTTTACACTACATAGTGTACTTTTAGTGCATAAAATAGTTTACTGTAGATAGCAATGCAGTCTCTAGATTCAATGTCTCATTAAAGAGCAGATGCATCGAGGTATTGTTTGAGTGCATACCCAGAAATAAGTGAAACTTTTATATAATCGCCCCATTTCCCCCTGATGTGATATTTATATTTAGCCTATCCTTCATAGGGTATATTGTGGATGTTAATTAATATGAACAGATTAAATTTAATTAAAATAAATAATAAAGGTTTTTCAGTTATTTCAATGTTATTTTCAAAATAAACTTTTCATCCTGCTTGTATTTTCAGAGCAGACCTTTTCAATGCTAATTGTAAATTTTGGACACCAAATATCAAAGATATATAACGTTAGACCAAACCCGCATCCAATGAAATCTGCTTCGCAGTAATTGGTAAACAATAATTAAGTTGGCAGCTATGTCAAAGCTAAGACCAATCTGGAGAGACAAGAATATCTGTCTGAAAACTAAAATAAGACTATTGAGAGCACTAGTCATTTCAGTCTTTCTGTATTCATGTGAGGCCTGGACCCTGACAGCAGAATTACAATGAAGAATCCGGGTACTTGAAATATGATGTTACAAAACCATCCTTGGCATCTCTTACATGGACCACATCACAAATGAAGACGTGCGTAACACCATCAGGCACAAAGCAGGCCAATATAAAGACCTCCTCACCACTGTCAAAAAGAGAAAGCTGGAATGGTATGGCCATGTCACTAGAGCCAACAGTCTATCCACAACAGTACTGCAGGGTAATGTCCAAAGTGGTAGAAGGAGATGTAGACAGAGAAAAAAGTGGAATGACAACATCACAGAATGGACCAGGAAACGTTTTGCGGAGACACAGACATTGGCACATGATCGAGACAAGAGGAGGGATCTGGTCAGATGTTCAGCAGCACAGTGCCTCAACGACCACACTATGTCAAGAGAATGATGATGATAATGAATCAATTAACATAATATTTTTAATAAGCATTCATAATGTGCCGGTTGATATGGCATCAAGCTCATCGTTATATTACCTTTCTTTCTCAGTTTGGTAATTTAATTAATTGTGAATTATAATGTTATTAAAGTACTGAGATTGACTTTAAAATTCTTGACAAATACAGTATGTTCGGAGTTTCGTTTGACTTTTGCTAGAAGCATATATAAACCCCAATTCGTCTAATATTAGTCAATAGAATGGTTGTTGACAATGTACAAATAAAAGCGATCACATAAGTAAAGATGGTATGGCAGAGCACATGTTTTGATTCGAAAGCGATTTTTGTTTGCCCTAGCACTTGGCATATCTAATCCCCTATCGGTAGTACCGGATTTCTGTTCGAGTCTAAGATTCTGCAAATGTAGTTATGTGAGAAAGCTTGCCAGTAGCTTCTCGTGGGTCGGTGGTTCTTTCCGGGCTTTGTCCGGTTTCTTCCTCCACCATTAATACTGGCCGCCATGTATAGCTTATATTGTGCTGAAAAATGGCGTTAAACCATTAAAAAAAAAAAAAAAAGTACCGGATTTCTTAACTTCCGTGACCTTAGCACCAGGCATGTCTACTTACCTGACCTTAGTACGAAAAATACCTACTTCCCTGACCTTGGCACTAGACAGATCTACTTCCCAGACTTCACTACCAGGCATGTCTACTTCTCTGACCTTAACAACATACATATCTACAACCCTTACCTTAGCACCAGAAAAATCTACTTTCCTTTTTTTAGTACCAGGCATATATGCTTCCATGACATCAGACATACCTGTTTCCATGACCATAGCACTAGACCTAATAGCTTCCCTGGACTTAGCACTGGACATATCTACTTCCCTGACCATAGCACTGGACATATATATATTTTCCTGACTTTAGTACCGCGCATATCCACTTCCCTGCCCTTCTCACCTGACATCTGCCCTCCAGACCTCATCACACCAGACATAACTACCAGTCAGGCTTCATTACTTGAAATATCTACCTTTATTTTTTTTTAGCACTGGCCATGTTGATCCCTCTGACAAAACAATTAACCGTAGTATAAGACATATGTACCTCCCGAATCTTAGTTTCCGATATATTTAACTCTTTATGACTAGCATAGATCATATATACTTCCCGGTCTTTAGCACCAGACACGACTACTTCCCTGGCTGTAACACCAGTCAGGTCATTTCAGTTTTTTTTCCGGGAGAGGGGGCAAAACTTTACGGGCTTGTTAACTTTCGTATATAGGCTACATCAATTTTACAGCACATGCAAATTCGGGGGGGGGGGGGGGCAAATGCCCTCCACAAATGACGTCCCAGCGTAACACGTGACAAATGTTGACCTGCCAGTCTTTAGCACAATACACATCTACCTTTCAGACCTTAGTACCAGAAACGTTTTCTTGCCAGAGCTTAATGCGGGAAATATTGACCTGTCCGACTTCAACGCCGGGAACATTTCCGTCTTTGAACTTAGTACTGAATAGAGCTTAATTCCAGACTTCACCAGTGAAAATAGACATACATATGCATAAATCCCAGACATCGACTTAATTCCTTGTTAACACCTGATATATCTGCATTTTATTTTAGCACCAGATTAATCCTTCTGCTAAAACTTTACAGCACATATATAGCAATTCCAGACCATAGCACCAACAGATCTACTTCAATGCAATGTAGTGTCAGCCATATCTACTTTTTTCTAAACTTTAGTACCAGACATATCTACCTGGCAGACTTTATTACTGGAAATATCTACTGTCCATACCTTAACGCTGCCTCTTTGACAGAACCCCTTAACCTAGAAAATGCTATATGTATTTCCAGTACCTTAGCACAAGCGATATCTTATTCCCTAACCTTTTACTTCTCTGGCCTCAGAACCCATACTCTATGCACTGGACATTTACTTCCCTGATCTTGTGACAGGATATGCCCAACTTATTAACTTTAACACAGGATATACCATCTTAATTTACCTTAGCACCAGAAATGTTAAACTGCCAAACCTCAGCACCGGACATATCTACCTTCTAGGTCTTACCTTCAGACATCTCCATCACAAATACAAGTCACTCCCTGACTGCAATATTGGATAGTTCAAACTACGTCGTCTGTTGTTCAGGCTTACCTATTTTAACATATGATATGGGTTTTTACATTTAAAAAAAAAAAACTTTTTTAAGTATTCTTCCTTATTTTCACGTTGCAAGGGCAAACAGGAAGGAATTTAAATCCCCTCTTACACATAGTTTCAATGCTTAGTTTATTAACGTGTTATTTAGAAATGTAGTCTAGCCTATAAAGGTTGGGGGTTATTCAATTTGTTGGTGGGATGCTCTCAATCTATTTAAATTAATACAGAAGACCCACCCTGGTTCGTTTTTGTCAGAATTTGAAGTAGTGATAGAGAGATTCAAAACTCTGAGCCCCCAGTGCCGACAGTTCAATTAATGAATACACAAAATGTGAACTTCAAATAACAGCAATTTAATATAATTCAAAAGAGTCATCTCTCAAATAAATTTAACTAACACCCTATCACTCGACCAAGTGACGGCCTATTTCATCCTTTGAATTAGTGCGTGAAATTACCCCCCCCCACCCCTTCCCTGTCCTGAGTTCCTACTCATCTGTATGTCTCTTAATTCTCTTTTCTTTTGTCTCTCTCCGTTCTTCCTTTAAACTTCTCCCTCCGTATTTCTTTCTCTTTTGTCTCCCAGAGACTCGGATCAACGGCTGGGGTAATTCCCTCTGGTCTATAAAAGATTCTAAAGAATACAAACAAGGACATCAGCAAAGCATATTCCTTTAGCTATGTAAACTCACGCTAACATTAATATCATCATATAGGCCATTACCTTTTTGGTCACGCATTCGTGTCCATCAAAATACACGTTCTACCTGCTAAGTGTACAAGGTATATATATATAAGATTTCTGTACATCGCACTTTTACAAGGTGTTCACATATATGCACATGTCCAAACGCTGATATATCCATACACCTGATACTCCTACAAGTATACACAAATAGGCAAGTTCCTATACTAATGTTGCACACCGCAACCATTATGCAAAGTTTATAATTCAATTCAACATTTGCAAATCTATAATATCAAATGAATAAATGCATGAGGTTACTACGACTTAACCCAATAGCGAATTACAATATTAATTCTTTACATCACATAGCTCATATCTCAAAATATGCATACCAAACGCTACGAATGAATCAAACTACCAATGGTAATTCTCTCTCTCTCTCTCTCTCTCTCTCTCTCTCTCTCTCTCTCTCTCTCTCTCTCTCTCTCTCTTTTTCTCTTCTTTTCTCTCTCTCTTTCTTTCTCTCTCTCTCTCTCTCTCTCTCTCTCTCTCTCTCTCTCTCTCTCTCTCTCTCTCTATATATATATATATATATATATATATATATATATATATATATATATATATATATATATATACAGCAACAATTAAAGTAAACTTACTTTGCAGTAATAATTTACAACAATCGAGCAAATAATAACTAACCTGTCTCGAAGCTCCTTGCTATTCCCAGAATATACAATTTTCGCGCCAATAACGACTGTCTTTGGAGTAGCTTATTTGACTTACTTCCGCAAACTAGCTAGCACTACTAACATTTTGGTTCTCAAGATAATATATTTAAACTTGAGATTCTAATATTTGGCACGCCTTGCTCAATTCCGATTGGACGTCGGTTCATAAAAATCAGACACCGCCCCTCCGAACCGTCTGTCAAGGATGGTTAGGACCCTCTTTGAAGCTCCCTTGTTCCAAACAAAGAATCGTCACTTACATGTGAACAATGTTATGTAACTGGCTTTGTCAAAAATGACGCGCGCGTCTCTAGTTTTATGGCTATGTCAATTAATTGGCTGGACAACTTCATACATTTTGACGGCGAGAAATTATAGCCTCATGGTCTAACATACCCATGTTGAAATCTGGTTTAATTGTAAAACGTGACATAGCCATTTAGAACGTAAAGCTATGATAGACAAACCAAGAACTGAGTAGACATGAAGACAAAAGGGAAATTATGAAATCTTCAGATTTTTGTAATAAATGCGAAGAAATATATCCACACTCTATTATGCTGATCAGTTTGTTTACTGTGAGAGATTAAAATCTGAACTAAGGAAATCATAAACATCAACAAATTAGTGAGAATATATTTTTGTTAATGTAAAGAACATGATTTAGAAAAACAAAAAAAGTTTCATAGTCTTCAGTAAAATACAACGTGACCTGCTGATTTCATCATATAGATTGTTGTACAAAAGAAGTGGCAAACCAAATGTTGGACAAATGCAGTGTTATGAAATTAAATATTGTAGTGTTGTGAGTCAATTTTAACTCATTTCTTCGTCATCTCAGAATCTCAAATGTAAGTAGTAAGTAAACAGTTTTCTTTATCAAAGAAGACAGAAGGACTCCGCTGCTCAATTGACAAATTTAAGTATTGGCAATGTTTTATTTAAAAGCCACGAATATTTATACCGAAGAATATCAATGTACAGTAGTAACTGTAGGCACATGACCCACAGAGGTGTTAGATATTACTTGCTAATACTTTTCTTTTTTCTTCACTCAGATCTAAATGTGAAGGTTAAGAAATTTCATAATCGTCTTCTTGTTAGGGCCTTAAAACGTAATATGATGGTGTTATATGAAAATCCATCCGGAATGTACTAGTTTTTTTTTTTAGAGGGTGCTCTCTCCTGTTGATCTTCACAGACCCGTTTTGTTTAATGTAAATTCCTGTGTTGTGACCAAAAAACTAGTGGCGACGTGGTCCTTTTGAGAACGAGGCACGCTGTCTCTAAACAGTAAGTGTACACGACTGCCGTTCCTTTTAATTGGATTAATTAAACGTTTGCATATAAGCCAGGTTTTCAATGTTAATAAAGCTGTTTATTTAGAAAACACCTGGACCTTTCAGAGTACATATGCTGTACCAACATAGAGTCAAATATGGTATGTTTGCACATGCTACACTGACCTAATGTCTATCATGGTGCTCTGTTAGGATTCATCATGGTTCTTTAGAATGTTATATATGTTCAGAGAACCTTTGGAATTCCCAAAAGTTTTCAATGTGTGTGATTAGTGTACATAATTTGAGTTTTAAGAGTCCTGCCACTTTTCCCGTTTTCTAACATTGTCTCAGTTTGTCAAACTGCCGATGAAAAAAACAAACAGCTTTAAGTCAGACGTTTTCTTCATGTGTTGTTTAAAGAAATCGAATGCATAGCCGGATACGAAAAATAGTTGTGTGAACACCCATCGAAATCATGTTAATAGGCATAAAAATATACAAAAAAAAAATTAAATGAATTATTTGTATTACCATGTTGCAGCTATTTTTTTTAAAATCACACCTCATGCCATTTTATTTCTAGCCAAAATTGTATTCTTTCATCCCTCTTGTAATCACGGACTGAAAAACAATGGATTTGAAATAACTTAGGCACATTTAACCGTTAAGTGTCTTTCTCTGTGTCTTTCTGTTACTTAATTGTAATATTTGGCAGGTGCATTTTTCCTGTGCTAAGATTTTACAAATAGATATATCCGTTTTTAAGGTCATGGATGTAGACGTGTCGTCTGCTAAGATTTAAGAGGTAGACATGCCCGAAGTTAAGATCAGAGAGGTAAATGTATTTTGTTATAGATAGGGTGCTAATATTATGGCCCAGATATGGGGTGGGTGGGGTGGGGATTAGGATTTTTAACGTAGCTTTAATAAAATTAAGTCATATCGCTACGATGTCTGCATTGAAGCAGTTTATAGTGGTGTTTAGCACTGGGACATCATGTCGCAGACATGTAGCATGATGTCACATTATCCTGACACCATTATCCCGACCAGTCCTAACACTAATAATGCTGAGCGCCAAGCCAGGCAGCTGTTAGTACCATTTTTATAAGTCTTTGGTAGGAATGCTGGCTGATTCGGACAGTGGCTGATTCGGACCATAGCTGATTCGGCCCAAATTACGGGCTGATTCGGACCAGATGACGGGCTGATTCGGACAATGTGAACTATTATAAGAAAAACCATGTAAAACACACATTATTTAGTTTGGTAGTTATTACTGTTTTTGCAGACATACTAAGAGCATATGAAAAGTTGATATTCGGCTTTTAAATTTACGTAAGACAGTTGCTAGCAAATTTCTAACCGAAATCAGAACAAACTCCATATTAACTATAGCATTTAGATTTGTTCAACCAAAATAAAGAATATATATATATATATATATATATATATATATATATATATATATATATATATATATATATATATATATATATATATATATATATATATATATATATTTATATATATATGTGTGTGTGTGCAATAAACTGACAACGAACAGTGCAAAATTAGTATCTAACTAGCCTGAGCTAGTGTGTGTGTGTGCATCTTGAAATTACTAATGAACACAAGTTTTAGTGACATCAACTGAAAGATATCTGCGAATGGAGCTAGGTTTCGTACAGTATGTGTGAATTTAATGTTGGCGTTGCTGATAGCTATTGTTTGAGGTAAAGAATTTGAATGAGAAAGTCTTTGTGCTGTGATAGAATGGTCTCAGTTTTATCATCATCATTTATCTGCAGCTTGTTACATGTCATCCATGATTTCACATCAGAAATGCACCTCTCTACTCCTTGGATGGTAACATCAACTTCAGTTGGGTGTCTAGACTTGTATATTTGGGTATCATCAGCCAACAATTGGTGAGACACTGGGTGATAATCTATCACACTTTAGAGCGGCTGAGTGTATAGAATGGAGAAAACAGGTCCAAGAACAAACCCCTGTGGAACACCACAACATAGATCAATTGGGCTGGAGTTTAATCTTTTTTTGCAGATACAATTTTGTGTCCTGTTCACTAAGTAGGACTTGAAGAACAGTAAGGCTCTATAATGAATGCCAAATACATGCTGGAGACTGTCATGGTCTATTGTGTCAAATGCTGCACACAAATCAAGGAGTGTGAGGACTGTAGTCTTTCTGCTATCCAAAGCAGAGAGAAATGTCAATAACTAATTTCAGTAATGTGGCAAGGGCGATATGCAGACTGTACATTGCTAAAAAAGACTGTTTTAATTCAGATGAGTTACAAGTCGTGTTACACACGGCATGCTGATCATAAAGTGTGACGTGCTGGATAGTATATATGTGAATTGTAAAAGATAACTGGGTATTGGTCACTACACACAGGACATTTTAATGTTATATTGTTGGGTGTTGGATACTCAAGGAATGGGTATTGGTCACTTTATGTGGTATGTTAGATAGTATCATGTGGGGTGCTGAATAGTAAATGACTGTGTATTGGTCACTATGCAATGCATGTGGAATAGTACATGTGGTATACTAGATTGTAGATACAAATTTCAAAATTACATTTTCCTTTAAACTCCAGAGTGGTTCATCCGACCCAAATTTTCTGGGGCAGTGTGGGGCCACAGATAAATACTATGCTATGCTAAATTATCCTTTTACCCCAGAATGCCTCTGCATGTTAAATTTCCATGATGCCCCAGTATTCATATGCATCATGCAACTACTTATGAGCATACAAAGTTGAATTCCTTAACCACAAATAGAATGGAAAGGATGCTGGAAAATGAAACATACCAAGCCTAACATTGACCATGAAGATAGGACTGGCAATATAGCATGCAACACACTTGTTAGTGATGCATAAACAATCTAAATTTCATTAATTAATCACAACGGAAACAAAAATATGATGGGGACAAAATTATTCTGCAGAAGGCCAAGGACAGAAAGACTGTAAATAACAAAATGGATTGCTGAAAATGAAGTAATTCAAGGTCTCATCATTAAAAAGCTGTGTATCAAAAATGGTTGAATTCGAACAAACTTTGATCTAGTTATACTATAGAATGATTAATAAAGGTGGTGGACAATGAGGGCCATACTTCTTCTAAAGGATGACACAGAAGCTGGTCATCAAACTCTTTTCTGGTCTCAAATTATAAAGATGAATACCCACTTTGGCTAAAATCCAACAATTTCCAGTAAAGCTATCTTGCTGACAAGATTTATTATGGGTTTTGCTGATTTCGTCAAGTGGGTCTAATTTTGTCAAGTGGGTCCTTAATTATTTTTTAGATGGCTATCATAACTGAATATCAGTGGAAATCCATTTTTATCAGAACGAATGTATACATAAAGTATTGTAACTGTTCCCTGTGTGGTTTACTAGTCATACTGTTGACAAGGTTGTCAAAATAGCCAGACAGTTCCAATGTTGAATGTTGGATAAATGCCATCTCCTAAGATATAACTAAATCACTGGAAAATTACATATGTTTTACATATGTTTTATTGTTATAGGGTTTAGGAGTAGCAGTAAAAAGATTCCAAGACAAACACCTTAAATGTGAAAAACCGGACATCTGACAAAATTGCTTCAAGTGACTTCAAAGTTGATGTAATTAAACAAGTTTAATTCAATTGATTTTTATTTTGGGTATACTTAATGTCAAGAGGACATTTTCAATTCATCAAGATATCAAGACGAATGTAAATTTTTCTGACTGGCAGTTTAGTACTATTCAGATGATTTATAAGAACTGTACCATTTTCTTCTTGGCACAGTAAGGTGTCACAAATTAAACATTTTTGTCAAGTTTCATGAATATCCTACCAGTGTTTCATGAGGAATAGCAAATTATCCATGGACAGATTGAAGGCATTAAGGCCAGTACAGGTAACATACTCAGTGCAAAACATGTGTGAAATATTGTTTACAGTGACGTCTGATGGTTCATCTGTATGAATCATATATCATGTTACAGAGAGAAGAATCTGAATGAGCTGGATACAAAACAAGAAATGTGTTTGTAAAACACAGATACCCCATCATACTGCCTGAAAAGACCTAACTGCAAACCCTAACCGGCCCTGAATATGTACAGATGAAGGTAATGTAATAGTGGAATATTAAAAAAATACACCACTGTGAAATATTGGCGATAATGATTTACTTAGGCTTGATTAGTGTAGTACTTCTCATGATGCAGCTACAGATAAATGCTATAAGACTCGGCAACAAAAAGAAACTGGGCTACATACAACCTAATGTTAATGACCAGCTTACATCAGTGACCCGATTTCGCTTGAAATTTGTAGAACACCATATGATGCAGCCAGTGCAGCCAGAGCCAACACAAACCCTATTCTGCTGACACCAGTCACATACATAGGTCAGATAGGTGAAATAAGAAGAAGGACAGAAATAATTCCAGAAGCCGTAGTTTGTAGCATAATGGTCAGGGGTTAAAAAATATTCATTTTTAATTGTAACAATCTTAAAAGATGAATTTAAAATTTTACATGTACAAGTGAATTATTGTATATTTACCATTAATCTTGGGGGTATAATGGATTTTGTGATACAGTAATACCTCTCTTGAACACCACCCCAACCAGCAGCCACCTCTTTTCTATAGTCAGCATCCCACGGAAGCAATGAGCTTGTGTTGAAAAGTACCCATCATAGATGGCTACTCTAAAAATATGAACAGTGGCAGGCACAACAATGCTAAAAACTTGTCAAATTTACTGCTTACAAGTGGCCTCATTAAGGATTTTACTAATAGAAATCTCATGAACATTTGTTGATGTCTAAAATGAACAGCATTAGTTTCAACAAACAGATAAAATAACTTTAATCCATAGAAAGTGGTATGTACACCTCTCCCCTCCCTTGACAACTCGTGCACTACAGGGTCTAAAAACACAGACTGTACTCTAAGCAAAGACATTAGTTACCTCTAAATAAAGGAAAATGGGTGTTCCATCCCAGCTGGATATTAAGAAGACAGTGGAAGAGGGAGTAGAGACATTGCTTAGTGGCTAAATACTTGTTTTATAATCGCTATGTGAATAATTGTCAATAAAGTTTTTCTAACAAAATTATTGGCTTTATGGTATAAAATATCTTATTTTCAAGATATTAAAGTTCTGAAAGATCATTAAAAACCTAACCTGAAGAGAGTGTGTGTATGATTTAGATTTTTAAAGTAGCTTTAAAAAATTTCCAGTCATATTGCTATGATGTATGCAGTGTGGCAGTTTAAAGTGATGCCAAACACTGGGGCATCATGCTGCAGATATGTAGCAGCATGTCCTACCCGGTCACATTATCTGGACACTAGGCCAGCCTAGAAGTCTTTGGTATGACTCAAAAGGGGTTCGAACCCATGCCATCTCACATCCAGAGCTGACGCTCTAACCACAGTCCTAATTTGAAGAGGTTTCAACACATCATATACATGTCTTGTTTTTAACCTGCAAAAAACACTGTCTATCACTTCACTACTTTTTGCACAACAAATAAGATTCCTTTTGTTAAAAAAGCAGCAACGTTTGTTTGATGAAAAACTGTCAATAGCAAAACTCAGTTTTTTAAAAATTGTTTCATTAGTGAAATAGTATGCTGTGATTTCATTGCAAGTGAAACTTCTGCTTTTCCTTGAGCAAATCTCAGAGTGTTTTTTAATAATGCTCCATATCTATCAAAATAAAGCATTGAATTCACAGTGTACGCCTTTTGGTTGGTTGCCTTGTTTTCTTTGATCACATTTGTGAATGACTACCGGTAGTATCATTTGAAGTAGTTTAATTGTTTCTTAAACAATAATATTCATATGCATTCAAATAACAAAATGGAATGCGTTTACCAGACACACAACCAAAAGCTCTTACACAGGTAAGATTTGCATGATTTTAACATTTTTAAATACCATTTACTTTTCTTGATTTAATATAAAAGACAACATGTTAAAAAAGGCAGGTCTGTCTTTAATTGAGAATAAAAACAAAAAATCTGTCTGCAAATCGGAGATAATAATATCATCATCATCATCATTCTCTTGACCTAGCGTGGTTGTTGAGGCACTCTGCTGTTGAACATCTGACCAGCTCCTTCCACTTGTCTTGATCAAATGCCAATGCGTGTGTCTCCGTAATACTTTTCATGGTCCATTCTGTGATATTGTCTCTCCACTTTTTTCTGTTTACCTCTCCATCTACCACCTTGGACACTACCCCGCAGTACTGTTGTGTATAGACTATTGGTTCTAGCGACATGGCCATACCATTTCAGCTTTCTCGTTTTTGACAGTGGTGAGGAGGTCTTCATAATGGCCTACTTTGTGCATGATGGTGTTACGTACTTCTTCATTTGTGAACATGTGGTCCTGTAAGAGATGCCAAGGATGGTTCTGTAGCATCTCATTTCAAGTGCCTGGATTCTTCGTTGTAATTCTGCTGTCAGGATCCAGGCCTCAGATGAATACAAAAAGATTGAGATGACTAGTACTCTCAATAGACTGATTTTAGTTTTCAGACAGATATTCCTGTCTCTCCAGATTGATCTTAGCTTTGATATAGATGCCGTTGTTCGTGTTGCTCGTGACAAAATTTCTGCTCTTCATCCCCCATCCGTGATTATGGAACCAAGATATTTGAATTGGCTCAGTTTCCAGTTCCTGTCCTCTCACTTTAATCTTGGTTGAGATTTGTTTGCCACTATTTGTCATCAGCTTTGTCTTCTCTGCACTTATCTCGATGTCAAATCTGGAAGATGTTTCATCCAGGTTCTTCACTACAGTGCCAAGCTCATCTTCACTGCCAGCCAGCCCATCAGTGTCGTCAGCAAAGCGAATTTGGTGATGTTATGCCCTCCAATGCTGACTGTCCCACTATGGTTTTCCAGGGATTTGCTCATGATGTGCTCTAAGTAGATGTTGAAAAGCGTGGGTGACAGGAGACAGCCTTGCCGTACTCCAACTGTTGTCTTGAACCAGTCCCCCACAGAACCTTGAGCAGTTACTGCACTGGTAGCCTTGGCATACAGCTGCTTGATTGTGTTGGTCAACGTTTGACCCATGTTGTACTTCTTCATTGTGGCCCACAATGCCTCATGCCACACTCTGTCAAAAGCCTTTATGAAATATATGAACACATGTTGATGTTGTGAATACTTTTCACACAGAACCCTAAGACTGAATATTTGTTCTGTTGTGCTTCTTCCACTCCGGAACCCTGCCTGTTCTTCAGCGATTATTTCTTCTGCATGTGGGTTCAGTCTGTTCAAGATGATCTTAAGCATTACCTTACTAGCATGGCTGATCAAACTGATAGTTTAGTAATTTCGGCACAGCTGGAGATTGGCTTTTTTGGGGAGTGTTATAATCAGTGACTGTGTCTACTGTGTTGGCCATTCGCCTGTTTGCCAGATCTTGTTGCAGATTTTTGTTAGTAGCTCTATCATTGATTCCCCACCATTCTTGGGATGTTGTCTAATCCAGCTGCCTTCCCATTCTTCCGTGCTCTTATTGCGGACTCCACCTCTTCTTTGATAATGGGGAAATCATCATCATTTGTGGAGTTTGGAACTTCAAGCACCTCTGGGTCTCCAGTGGATGGATGGTTGTAGAGTTCATTATAACACTCAGTCCATCTTTTTGCAATGTCACTTGCTTCTGTGAGGCATTTTCCATTTTCGTCTTGAATGGTACTGACTCTTGGTTGCTTCTATCTGGTGAGGTCTTTTACAATTTGGAATGCCATTTTGCTGTTATTTTTTTTATTAGACTGCTCTCTATTTCTTTGCACTTTTGTCCAATCCAATCTTTATTTGCTTTCTTCAAGTTTTTTTTGATATTCTTGATTATTTCTCAGTACTCCACTGACCCTGTTGTGTGTCTGGTGTTTCTGTGGTCTCTTCCTGCATCACACAGATTCAGAATCTCTTCTGTAACCCAGGTTTTTTTCTTTGGGCGATGGTGGCCAATGATGTCCTTGACAGCTGTTGTCATGACTGTGTTGAAAGTGTTTGCCATCACTTTAACATCAACATCCATCACAAGGAGTGGAGCAAATTTTCCTCCAATTGTGGCTTGGAATGACTTGTATATGGTCCTTCAGTTGTTCAAGGTTGAATTTAAGCCTGATTTTTTTTTGCTTATTAATTTTCTTCAACCTCACTCGGAAGTTCATAATACTGGTAATATAGTTTGCATTAATTAGGTTCTCCCATAAATGCCCACACACATATCTGTGAAGTAGCAATTTTTATGTTGGAATACAAGAGGTCATATCATTTTTAATATTATTACAATAAAATTGAATTAAATAATGTCTAAAACACACGTTTCAACTGACAAAACTAATTTCTTTGCTGTTTATTTCTTGAAGTGTTGCCACTTGGGAGCATAAGTGATATTTTCATGAATCAATTTTATCAATGACTTATTTACAGTACACTGAGAATTTTTTGGTAAAGAAAATTTAACAAAATATATATGACTTATTATATATAAGGTGAGAAATTCATGATGCTGATTCAAATATCTGGACACTAACTAAAACTTTCTACGATGAAACGAACAATATATCATGGTTGTATTGACCAAATTTGATCATAATTTTCTTTAAATTCAACAAATATGGGTAAATATTTTCAGCATTTTCTAGAAATAAAAAATGTGGTCCATAACTACCCCTGCACTGTAAGTGGTCTGCAGGTAAGCTGTACACAAGTTACTGAGGGTGCGGTGTAATTGGATTATCCATAATGTTTTGTGTTCCTCAGGTGTTAGGTTTTGTCACTTTGATAATTTCCGACTATGGTTACCACCGATAATTATCAAGATGAAAAAACTGTATTGTCAACCTCAGTGCAGTGTGATATCCAGTAAAAAGGACAATAAATCAACTTTCACCATCAGAGGAATAATACATACATGTGTAAAGATAATTTCTAAACATGTGAAATAAATTAACTCAAATTATCTCATATCGGCCATGACAAATTAAATGAATGGCATGAAAAATATAACATTAATACATTTGTATAAAATAAATCAAAAGCCAAAAATGTAACTATATCAAACTTTATTATAACACTGGTTTTAACAAAGTGACTTGCATACAGTCTACTAAATGTTTTAAGTGATAAATCCATTGAAGGATAACAGAACTATAATCATAAAAACACAACTGAAAGTAGTGTCAAATGCAATGAGTTCTAAAGAATGATTACAAGATCCCGTAAAAGATACAATGATTTCACCTTCAACACGTCAAAAATTCCATGGAACATAATGCTATTTACAATGGTGTGAACTGTCTATAAAAGAGGATTAGCAACAACAAAATTCTATCATTTTAGCCATACTGGTTAATCAGAATGGAAACTGGATAATCAGAAAGGCATACAGTACCAAATAAACATAATAAGAAGTGTTCCAGTGAAAACCCCATACTGATATGACTTTCCATCTATGAGGAGTAATGATACGATTTTCAAGATGGCCACTGTGCTGTGATGGTGATAATAAAGGATATCAAATCAGCACAAGGTTTAGTTCAGATGCACTGTACACCACATAAATATTCTCTTCAGTAGGACTAGCATTAACAAGATTTTTAAGATGACGGCTGTGCTGGTAATATCGCTTGTCAGATTGGCACCATTTTCATTTAGGACCAACCAGACATGATGAGGAGTTTTCTTTAGTGAAATTCCATGTTGATATTACTATCCAATGTTAAGGAGTAAGGACAACATGATTTTCAAGATGGCTGCTGTGGCATCCATTTTCATTTCAGACCAACTAGGCATCATAAGATCATTAGTGTTTTGGTGAGACCCCCACACTGATACACTGATGATACACTGGTGATACACTGATACAACATTCTGTTCAGGAAAAGTAGCAATGCAGTCAAAACCACTCTGATGGCAAATCAAAGATCAAAAACAGAACTAGCAATTTAACAGATTCTGGCATGCATCTGCCCTAGTTTGAGCAATGTTATTCTACCTGGATTTAGCCCACATCTCCATACTTTTAATTTTTGTTCGTGAATGCTAACAGTACAGATCTAAATATGTAGTAATCATCATGACTATCAAATCCCTATAGAATTTTGAAACTTACATTTTATGAAGTTAAATGTACCGAAAATGTACGCAAATTAAAATGTCCCAGTATATACTTAATGAATCTTAAAACAGTACTATAAATGGCACATTATACACCCACTGTGTTTACTAGTTCTCTGTGTAGGCACTAATAGCACATGGTACACTGGAGATTATTGACTAATGGGTTTAAATAACCTCAGCTTTTGGTCAAGGTATGCAGTCTTGACTAAACTTAATGTGCAGAAAATCAATTTTTTTTTATTAGACTTGCCACAAACATGACTGCTGTCCTGTAGAAGCCAAAATCTATGGGTTTCTTTATTACAGTATCTGCATGCTATCCACAAAATATAGTCAAGGAAATTATTAAATTGTTCTGTGAAACTTATTTTTATTTCAGCCACAATAGCCTTGACCTTTGGACCCCCAAATCAATAAGTCTCAACCATAACTCATGCGCAAGCCTTAACATGCTTTGGTAAATGGTAAGATAATCCAGTTACTCTGCAAAACCCATTTTTCCTTTTTCTAAGAGTGGCATTCACCTCAATACTATGTTTAAGCTTAACACAAACTTTGGGTGAAGGTATACATGTTTGATAAATAAAATATTTGTGCTGAAAGTATTTATACTCTTCAGTCACATTGACCTTGACCTCTGGACTAAAAATTGGAAGCTTTCATCTTTGACTCAAGTGCAAAAAGTTTCCCATGAAGTTTTGGTCTAGATCTGTGATGTATAACTAATGTTATTGTGCAGAAAACATTTTTCTTCTTGTAGAAAGTCACCATAACCTTTTGTACCTTAAACTGATAAACATTTTACTTAACCCAAGTACAAGCCATTCACAAAGATTGGTCCAGGTATGTGATGTAAAACTAATGATATAATGTAAAACAATTTTTATTCCTTCTGATATCCTAATATTGACACAAAAATTCAAAGGCTTGTTTCTTACCTTATGCAAACCATCCATAAAGTTTAGTAACTGTAGATGGTGATGAACTGGTGTTGTTGGGTCAAAACCAAAGTGCTAATAGACAGACGGATGGACAACATCATAACACAATGCTGGCCAGCGTGTAAAAATTCCCACTATGCATAAAAATAATCCCTAATCTCTCTAGTCTACATACATCTTACATTTATTGTTTTTTTCTTTTTTTTTTCAAAACAAACAAACTAGAAATGAGCTAGATTATGATGAACTTGAATACCATACTGCAGTACAGAGAGGCAACAACAAAGTGGAAGAGGCATTATTACATAAAATGCATACCTAGAAATTTTCCAACAGTATTAATTTGAAAATGAAATTACATCATTCACTTCTGGAGGTGATTAGGAATCAATATTTATGATGCATCATTGTTCTTATGTCATTAGCAAAAAAAAAACAATAATGTTGTATTTTAAAATGATCTAAATGGACCAAGGTTTATAGTTCATGCACATAAAATAAAGAATAAGTAAACTACCTTATCTTTATTTACTAATAAATTTTCCAGGACATAGTTCATAAGCTTAAGTATAAAAATAACCCAACAACATTCACTTGAAAAACTAAAATAAATTTCTACTCCCAAAATTTCATAAAGTCATTCATTAATTCAGGATTTGCCAGTGTCACATTTTCATGAATTGTTAAAGGAACTGTTTCACTTTCTTAAGGCAATTAATTTTTGCAAGGTTGCAGCTTTATCTTGTAGTTCGGGATTGGAATCTTGGCTCAGTGCCAACAATGCTTTAACTATCTCATTCCATGTTTCACTGGACAACACATCATAACTCTCTATATCTGAAACAAATATTATTATTATTATTATTATTATTATTATTATTATTATTATTATTATTAAATCTATTTCTGAAACAGACATGATTATATTTATATCTGAAACAGACACTATTATTAGCAACTATTATAATTATTATTATTATTATTATTTGTATCTGAACGAGTCATTATTAGCAACTATTATAATTATACATGTAGTTAACACTGGAAAATATTTCAAAGTTAGAATTATGTAGCAAGGCAATATTCAATAGGTTAACCAGTTGCAGAGTTCTTTTGAAAATTCATGTTCCATATTTTACCTGCATTTGCACAGTTGTAAAATAATGATAAATAGATTACAGTTGCAACCTTTTCTAAATGAAAACATAATGGAGCTAGTGATAAAAAGAAACAAAATAAAACAGAAAGATAGATAGATAATATATAAAGAAATGTAATAGTCTACCTTTGAGTTTGCAAATTATACTATTAAATAAACTCAAAGCCTCTGTCCGTATCACAGTGTATTTCAAATTGCCTGTAAAGAGGAGAACAAAAGTTAAATTCTATAATATATACATTCAACAAGAGGCCATAACAGACATCAGATTGCTCAACTGCTAACATCAACCTAACAGCCAAATCAAAAAGCATTTGGCTAAGAAATTGAGGATGCATTTTGCAAATGTTTCTTTCAAATATTGCTGATTGCAAGTAATTAAAAATTTTAAAGGTTTCTCTGATTCTTCTGTCTTTGTCTATATATCAGTAACATTTATCCAATATTGAAAAGCATATCTATGAAAGAAATCTCTGATTCAAAGTTGGTCAAATTATGTCCTGCAGACTTTGAGATTAAGATGTGTAAATGCTTTACTATAAGTAATGGTGGCCAGTAGATTGCAAAATTTGCTAGGTCACTTCTGTAAAAATTTCATCAAATTCTGTCTAGCACATAAAAGTTTTTCTAGTTTAATAACTGCATATTTGATAACAGATCAACATCATTTTAAAAGCCCTTCAAGGCAGAGCTTTCTGTAAAGTCAATATGCTTTCTGTCTACAAGTCATTTATACAATTTTTCTATTTTAAAAATGGTAGCCTTATTTGATGGTAGATCAGCATCTTTTTGAACAATTTTTAAAGTCATCTGTGCCAAGATACATTCAATACAATTTTGGTCAAATTCTGTGGACTAGTTTTCTAAATAGAAGAAATATATTAATTTTTTTCTTAAACTTTAGTGGTGGACTATCTGAAAGCAGGCTGGCATTATTTAAAAAAAATTTTGAAAGTCAGTTTTAGTTGGATAATTTCTGTGAAAGATGGTCCAATTCTGTCAATCAGTTAAACGTCTTTTGCTAGCAAAAGTGACCCTATTTTGCTGTTAGATTGTGATCAATAATACAAATCAGAAAGACCTATGTGCCAGGAAGCTGTCAAATTTGGTTTAGTAGATTTTGTGAAGTTCTTTAAGGGTTATTATAATTTTAAACTCAATGATGGATTGGCATCCACTAAACAAATCTGAAAGGCCTTAATGATAAAATACTCTTAAAAGATCATTTGCAAACTGGACAAGCAGGTTTTGAGAACTTCTAAGCATAACCATCAACACATATATGATTATGGACTAGTTCAAGACAAACACGAGACAAAAATCATCAATGTGCATTTCATACACGCAGAATCTCAATATACGATGGAAGATCTCACAGAATTTTCATGGTCTCATTTCTAGAGAACAACTGATCACCAAAAAAAAAAAAACTATTTTCGGTGCAATGATTATAGTTATAGTTATGTTTTGAACATCTTAAGTTTTTCCATATGATGCATACATGAGAAACCTTCAGATGAAATATATTAAATATCAAGTTACAAATTACTGTGTACCTATTCCACAAAATATACAACTTAACATTGTTTGTTAGCAGTTTGCATTGATGTACAGTAGAAGTTTGATTATCCAGCACCCGATTAACCATCAGTCTCTGCTACAACAACAACAAAGTCACCCATCCTCCAAACTCTGACTTCTCACCATGTACATCCTAATTTTCTATTGCATAATGTGAGGCAGATCATGGTCTATGAAACTTTTTTTTCTAATGATCAGCCCTGACACTGCATAGACCAGGATCTGCAAGCACATTATAACATATCTGGGTCTGTGCAGTTTGCTGTTGGACTTATAATTAAGTATATACCGTATTTCAATGACATAAAGAATCTGTATATGCCTAATATTTTTACTGAAAGTCACGCATAACTCTGAATATCTGGAATGTAGTGCAAGCTATACAGCTGTGGTTCCCAACCGTTTCTGTACCTCATGTCCCAGTCTCCACATTTTGATAAGTTTTGCCTAAATAAAAAAAATCCTGGCAAACCTCTGCTACCATCCAAAATGTCCTCTTGACCCTGATTTGGGTAAGTCTACTTACCTAAACAAGGAACAGATGAAATTATTGACTTCTGTAATATCATCTTAGCTGAAGATATCCTTTCATCAACAGCTTTTCTGCATTTTAGTAAATACAACCTGAAAAATAAATGAATACAATCATTAACATGAACATACATGTTCCGGTCTCATAAATTAATTGATAGACAATGGGTTTAATTAATCTCAACATACTTGCACTTATTCGCAAAATATTATAAAAGCTTCCATTGCTGATACATGTACACTGTTTACTTACTGACATCATGAGATGTTATACATCAAAAAGGAAATAAAATCCGCTCATCAATTAAGGTGATCTCATTGGTAAAAAATTCACAAGTCTCTTGTTTCAAGTCTGAGGTTGTGCAAAAACTATCATTTATTTCATCATATGAATAATTTGTTATTGTGATGTTTTTAGTACGACAGTATAATACCATGCAAAGTTCTCTACAATTTTTCAGTGACTTTCCCTCTTTTCTTATGCTGTATTACTCCATCAAAGATTATACAAGGTGAATTTCACAAGAAAAATATAGAAAGAATTTTGCTGCCGGTTCCAGAGAAAACTACAGTAAAACCTGTCTTGAGAGACCACTGCTATGAGAGACCACCTGTTTGAGAGACCATTATTTCTGGGCAGAAGGGGTGGTCTTTCAAGACAGGTTTTTTACTGTATATATTTTATCTCATAAATCTGCTACAATGAATTTCATTATGTTAAAATCTTGAACACAAAAAGATGGCCAATAGTTCAATGAGCTCATGTGGTAAAAATAGCCACCAGAAGTATAGCTCATCCCCCTACCTAGCAACCACAGCTGTTACAAATGTAAAGATTAACATAATCTGCAATTTCATAACTAGTGACCTTGACCTTTGACCTATCATTCACAGACCTTTGGCATGACTTAAATTCCCCATGAAACAACCCATTTTGATGATCTGTATTTCCCAATAAAATGTGTACAGGAATAATTTCAACATGCCAAGCTAAGATGAAATAAGCTTTATGTGTTATTTGTCAATACACCATGTGTTTTAGAATTAATTATTATTTCAAAGGAATTTCACCATTTTTATGTAAATGTACTCCAAGTCTATATGATTATTCCATGTGTATTTTTTTTTTACAAACCAAGTGGATTTCAATACAAGCATGTATGACTCCATGTCATGTCGATCTCAGTTGTGTTTTGAAATGTCAAGAAGTCTAATGTAAATTGGTAGGATATACAACAAAGCAGTTTCGGCAGTAACTTGTTCTGTGAGGCAGATATACACATATCTTCAACAAACTTGCAAGGAAGTAAACTTGTGACTGTACTAATTCATCCAGCCTGGGTATGCAAATGAGTGTGTACAAAGTACCAATGGTTATCAGAACAGTCAAATTTGGGTCCTCCTGACAGCAATAATTAGTGTTACTACATATGTTCCACAGATACAAGAATGTTCCTGCCTTAAATATATCACCTGTACTATTTTACTAGTCCTGCACTATAAGATGTCTGCCTTGATATTTATGTTGTTAGTGTTGACCCAAACAACAAATATCAGGGTAGATATCTTACATTGTGGGACAACTATATTACCTGCCCCATGCCACTTAATCTTATACTGCATAAAACTATTTACTGGTTTGTGAAAAGTTCAAGCCAAGTTTATGATGACACTTTTTGAATCTAATTGATATACTCTGTTAAGTCTCAACTCTGATATTTTATTGTAGCTAGACATTACTAAATTAAAAAAGTGCACAAATGTCCTAATTTTGGAGGAAAAAAAACATGCATCCCAGTTTTTAAAAAGGTACAAGTGTGATGTCAACATTTTAACATTTCACAATCTGTTATGGTTCCCTGAAAATGCTCAATGAACTGGAGATTTAATTAAAATAATTATCAGGAGGGGAAACAAAAACTGAGATAAAAGGAACACATTTTTAAAAAAGAAATGGCCTTTGCATTTTTTTTGCTAAAAGGCATGCCATTGATTCAAGTTTCAAGAATAAGATACGTGTACATGAAAAGTGATTGCATCCATGAAAAACAAAAGTACCAAAAACTACAGAATAATATTATTTAAAATAAAATACCCAGTGTTTATGATGTTTCCTCCTAACAAACTGCACAGACCAAAATCTGTTGGTGCATTATACATCAGTAGATCTGGTTCAGTACATTTAAACTCAACATATACGTGAGTATACATGGTATATTATAACTTTCCCCAGCTAAAAAAATATGGTCTGCCACTGACCATAACTTTTAAAACAAGTTACACTGAGTTAATTAAAGCTGGGATGATACAGAGTGTTTTCCCGTAAACAAATTCTTTTCACAAATTTAGTCAACATGATCTGTGCTACTAGAGATATAATACATTTGTACAAAGCTTAAAACTTAGGCCATAGAAATATAAAGTGATTGTGTAAACAATGGCATATAATTTTTTTCTAGAACACAAACAATGTCCAACTGCAAATGTGTAAAAATACCAGTATGTTC
This sequence comes from Unio delphinus, assembly GCA_029339505.1. Classification (NCBI taxonomy): domain Eukaryota; kingdom Metazoa; phylum Mollusca; class Bivalvia; order Unionida; family Unionidae; genus Unio; species Unio delphinus. Next base: position 3,915,110 of record JAQISU010000096.1, read on the forward strand.
AAAAGGCAAAACAGATGTTGCAAAAATGGATAACTAATGACAGACATTCTTTAAGCTGGAATCACTTGCATTATTTAAATAACATAGTCAACCATGTTATTTGGGCAGTTGATTTTAATAAAAAGAATCCTATTTTGGCTGGTGGTTATGCAAACTGCTGACATAATAACCAGATGAGCCATGTATTATGGATATGGTTGTTGTAGAGTTTAATGGCATTTTCTAGCACACAATACATGGCAGCCAGTATTAATGGTGGAGGTAGAACCCAGAAACACTCCCAGAAAGAACCACTGACCCATGAGAAGCTACTGCATACATGCCAACCCCTGACAAGGAAAAAGCATAATCCAAGTGGTCAAAAAGCAGAATCCAGGCAGAAAAAGCGGAATCCACAAATAACATTCTAAAATTTCAATATACAATGATTTATTTGCCCCTCTCATCTGTTAACATCTTTTACTGTTTCAAGTTTTCATATGTAACACTTTTAGCTTTACATACATTGACTAGAAACCATCTTAAGACTTAGCGCCAAAAATATTAAAAAAATTTCCACATGGCTAGAAATCGATGTCACCTGATGTTGCGCTCTTGTCTTAATATTCTCAGGATTCTGTTATTTTTGTTTCAGTTTTTTTTGTTGTTGCCTTTTTCTAATTTATCTGGGAAATTTTTGAAAGAGAATAATTTGCTCACATAAATGCATAGACTAAAATAAAATATACTTGTTGAGGGCAAATATCTTTAGACTGGTTCTCCAGCAAATATAAATTAGAACATGGAATCTGCGCGTAAAGATTAAATTTAGAAAGCCAGTCTGCTCTCTCCTCAATAAGCATACAGATACTATAAATAGAATTCGAGGTCGACAGTAGAACCAGGTTAGCTATAAATAGAACACGATACTGTTAAGAAAATCCATGGTCAAGCGTACTCTTATATTGTAGTTACATAAAAGCCGTCTTTTCTAAAATACAGTCTGTGGGATTATTGGAATGTTAATAATAACGAGAAAACGAATAATTGATTTTTTGTGGAAGTGGATATACCGAAAAAGCATAATCCATATATGTTTAATTATAACGCGTAATTTAGTGAGAAAAAAAAGCTTAATGATTATGCCAAAAGCATAATGGTTGGCATGTATGCTACTGGCAAGCTTACTCATATTGGCAGAACCTGGGACTTGAACCCACACAGAGAGAGGTGATATGTCAGTGATCCATAATGGAGAGCGCTTTACATCACTCTGCCACTCAGGGCCTCCTTATGGATATGGTAATACCTGTACAGTACTTACAACTAATTTTTGTATCCTTTGCTTATATATATATATATATATATATATATATATATATATATATATATATATATATATATATTTGGATATTGTCCTTTTTGAATTGTTTAGATGTTCAATTTTATTTAACTTTTCAGAAATGAAAACATTGTGATTACCAAAATTCTCAACAAATCCAGGGACTGGAAAATGGAAATGTATGACTTTATCTCTCAATGGCTCTGATGAATGTGTGTGTTAGTCTGAGTCTTGGATAATTCTCAAACAAGGAAATGAATGAATGAATTAATAAATGAATTATTCCGAACTGCCTGAGTAATGACCTACTTGAACAGTGCCAATATTTTATTTTTATTTAATCACTGGCTTTCTGCCTATGTTGATGTTCTTAAGCAAACTTAAATTTCAATATCAGTGACAGAACTCAAATGATAGAATATTCAATAACAGTGCCATCATTTAAGTGTTGATATATTATATAACAGTGAATTAACTCAAATGATTGAATAGTGACATAACTCAAATGATAGAATATTCTATAATAGTGACATAGCTCAAGTGATGGAATATTCAATAAGTGACATAATTCGAGTGATGGAATATTCAGTATCAGTGACATAACTCAAATGATGAAATATTCAATAACTGGCATAAATCAAGTGACGTTATGTATCAATAACAGTGAAACAACTAAAGTTTTGAAATAATATATAATAGTGACATAACTCAAATGATGGAAAATTCAATAACAGTGACATAACTCAAATGATGGAATATTCAATAACAATGACATAACTCAAGTGATGGAATATTCAATAACAGTGACATAACTCAAGTGTTGAAATATTATATAAAAGTGACATAACTTAAATGATGGAATAGTGACCTAACTAAAATGATGGAATGTTCAATAACAGTGACATAACTCAAGTGATGGATAATCCTATATTTTCTTCAACTTCAGATCCTTTTGTTTATTAAACTAAACATTACTTGAAGATGTTGTTTTATATACAAAGTACTTTACAGAAAGCACATAAATGCAACTTTGTGTGGTATATTTCAATTATAAAACAGTATGTGTGGTGGATGCCTTTAAAATTGGTATTTTTGTCATGTTACAGTAGAATGACTTACACAATTGAGCATTAGACAGTCAGTTCCCTTATCATTGGTCACATGCTTTGCATTATACACAAAGTTTATAGCATTTGACTGAAGCACAGTAAGTAGATGATGGGGATAAATATTAATAACTTACTAGCCTTTCAACAACTTTAAAACAAAATCCCACATTTTGTAAGTGCAATATAATTGTTTTCTCTGGCAAATTATTTTTTTTCTCTCACAGGAGGGGCAGAATCTATAATTAGAGGCACAATGGGCATTGGGATATACTATACTACTCCTATTATCAGTACCCTGGGCCAGTAATAACTCACTACTTGCTGATTATGTTCTTTGTGTGTTGTATAGTACTCAGCTGTGAAATATCATTAATATGGCATGCTGTACATGTGACCTCACAGTTGTATGCAATCAGTGGATGAATACTTTAGATAAACCAAATGGAAGAAAAATGATTAAGCAATTAAAATACTAATCAGTCAAAACCATGCATTTTAATTAACTCAACACATGCCTTGAACCTTGTTTCATAATAAATATGAAAATGTGAAGAAAAAAATTTACATGTAAAAACTGTCTTATCATATAAGGTATATATTGTGCATTAAATAATAAAATTCACTTAAAAATAACATATCCATTGCATTTACTGATTTGATATTTACTATAAAACAAACAGAAATATACAAAGATATACAGGCAATTTTTGAAAACAAATTTGGAGGGTTAAAGAGGGTAGATGTGGTGAGTGGTATTCAAGTTACATGATGACAGAAGTCAGGTGAACACTGAGTGAACATGTTTACCTGTTGATGTACTTTTGACAGGATTTGAGTATTGACACTTGAAGTTTCCAGGTACTGCTACGGAGAGAATCACATAAAAGACAGCATATTTTCTCATCAAACCTGTCTGAAATGATACAAGTAAAATAATCATAAAATGTGCAAAGTAGAAATAACTTACGATGTTGGCAGCAAGGTACATGATAAAAAACACCGAGTTGATGGAGTTATTGCCAAAGTGATTGAGAAAGATAATATGTATGCTGTATATGATGAAGATACCTAGTTGATGATCTTATTGCCAAATTTACGACATGAATAATAAAAAGATAATAACGTACACTGTAAATTTAACTGATGATGACTGAAATTATATCCTTTAAAAACATTAATCTTTAAAAGAGTAGCTGTTAAATCACGTCACTATTATTTCAAGTATCTCAAAGTTGTACATCTTTTTACATTCACTTTATAATGGTTTTGGTGCAAAATTATTGCTGTTCTTCATTCAGCAGCAAATATGATAATAATGGTATAAGAGGTGTGCCTAAATGTCTTGGTGTATATATGAATATACGTGAAAGATAAAGAAAAAAAGGAGAGAATGTGTACAATTTCACTTTTAGGTAGCTTGAAGTATTCTTTGATTAGTCTCTTTCACTGTTACAGAATAAATTGTCCATGAGTAGTAAGATTTTATGTAGTAATACAGAGTAGACTTCTCAGAGTGCTAGCTACCTAAGGAACTTGTTTGTTATCATCAGTTTTATAATTTTAAAAAGTTTGATTCTGTTTAAAATAAGCTATTCCTGCTTTTGACATTATGCTTGCACATGGCACGTGTTGTTTTACTGTTCATTGTTCCTGCTTTCTGCGCATTTTGATCTTTCAAAAGCAAACTTGTGTCCAGTTTTAATCAGATCCTTTGCTTGTTATATGACCCTGACCTTTAATAACAGCTGCTGGAAGATGTAATTGATGCGAAATTTCTAAAGAGTGACTTGTAAAGCCTGCCATACACCTTCTCTGGGCAAAAGGGTGAGTGTTGGAATTCAGTAAAGTCTGTGCAATTATATTGTTTTAATTTCTAATGGGTGATATTAATCTGGGGTTTGTAAAATTTGGATCAGAAATCACTGGGGGTGGGGTGGAGGAGGGAGTTTGTAGTTGTTATCATTATGGTGTAAATCACTGATATATATAAAATTTCGCATAAAATGATGTGGAAAAAGGGAACCAAAAATACCATGCAGAATTTATCGAGGTGTAAAAATTCCACACCATTATCATGAAACCGTTTACATCCAATCTAATTGTAGAAAAATCAGTCAATTAATAAAAACTGGAATTTAGTCATGTGTCTATCAATGTGTGTGCCTACCTTGAGTAGTCTGTCTCAGACAAGACCTGTCCTAGTTTTGTACAGTGATATTATGAGTAGTATAGTACTGTATAGTAACATTCTAACTGTTCATTTGTAAGCATGTGCCTAGTGAGAGCCTACCTTGAGATGCTTGTGTCTCAGGCCAGACTTGTCCTAGTACTGTATAGTAACATTCTAACTGTTCGTTTGTAAGCATGTGCCTAGTGAGAGCCTACCTTGAGTAGCTTGTGTCTCAGGCCAGACTTGTCCCAGTACTGTATAGTAACATTCTAACTGTTCTGTATATAAGCATGTGCCTTGTGAGAGCCTACCTTGAGTAGCTTGTGTCACAGGCCAGACTTGTCCTAGTACTGTACAGTAACATTCTAACTGTTCTGTATGTAAGCATGTGCATATGTATGGGCCTACCTTGAGAAGCTTGTGTCTCAGGTCTTACATGCCATAGTACTGTATAGCAGAGGTGTAGCTGAGGGGGGGCAGGGGGTTACATATGTCCCCGGGCGCCAAGGTACAGGGGCGCCAAAATGAAGCTTACAACGTTACATTATAATAACTAAACAAGGGTAATAAATCGGTCACAAGATCGCTGGGACGCCAATTTTATAGTTCGTCCCCGGGCGCAAAATATCATCGCTACGCCTCTGCTGTATAGTAACATTCTAACTGTTTTGTTTGTAAGCATGTGCCTTGTGAGAGCCTACCTTGAGTAGCTTGTGTCTCAGGCCAGACTTGTCCTAGTACTGTATAGTAACATTTTAACTGTTCTGTTTGTAAGCATGTGCCTAGTGAGAGCCTACCTTGAGTAGCTTGTGTCTCAGGCCAGACTTGTCCTAGTACTGTATAGTAACATTTTAACTGTTCTGTTTGTAAGCATGTGCCTAATGAGAGCCTACCTTGAGTAGCTTGTGTCTCAGGCCAGACTTGTCCTAGTACTGTATAGTAACACTCCAACTGTTCTTGTTTCAGCTCTGATTTTATTTCCTCCTCTTTGTTGTCTCCATCAACCTCCATTATCTCATCCTACAAGTGAAATAACTACTGCATTTATTCATTTTTCTCACAAACCAGACTACTAAAACATTAATATGTATTGTGTAGGATAAAGACATTCCATGTATTGCTGTGCTTGGTGTCTTGATGCAAAAGTTTCCATTCAACCACTAATTCGTAGTGCATGATTATATTTTTCACATTTCTGGATAAAATAGAATAAAGGAATCTATTTGGTTAAGATAAGCTTACAATTAACAAAATATACATAATTTTTTTTAGCTAGAGAAAACAATGTTTGGTTTAAACTTGGCAATACAGGTAATTGCTGAAATCAAAGCAACAGAACAATTGTGACATCATGTTCATGATGTCATCATACAATCCAGTCAGAGTGGTGATGCATCAATCAAAACACATTTTGTAATGTAATATAACATTCATTTGAGGAAAAAAAATATCTGAAGTGCCCTACACTAGAAAACATGGTCAGACATATAGGAATGTCAGAAAGAATTATTTTCAATTTGACCCTTAGGTAATTTAACATGGTCTTTCTCCAGGTGTAGATGGTTACAAAGAAAGTCTGATGTCCTGATCGTTATGGTCAACATAAACTAACAATACTTCACAACTGTTTAATTATAAAGTGGGTCAGAAATATGACATCCCCATGGGGTGAAGACAGGATCGCAAAACCCAAAACTTAAAGATTAAATGGTGTCAGAGACTTACTTACACTTTGACCTAACAAAATGTCTTAACACAATTTGCCAGGCAAAAAAAAAAGATTTTTTTCTCCCAAACTGCATGCACAGTTGTGTTTCAAAATACACAATTTTCAGTAATCTTAAAAAGAAAGGAAAAAACAAAGACTATTCTTGACAACCAGAATATATGTGTAACCTGTATAATAAAAAATAGTCTTGCTTAATGCTGAAAAAAGTATACTTTGGTCAGTTTAAGCAACTAATTCTTAGAGAAAATTAAACATTATGAGGGTCTGAGATAATCAACCACCATTTCACAGATTACTTAACTGGTGGTCAATAGCCAGAGTGATGTTGTGTTGAGTCCTTTGGCTATGTTATGGTACAGAACATTAGGATAACCTGCATAGGTATGCCGAGTGAAACAACCCAATTCATCTGAAGTTAGGTAAATTAAAGAGATGCTTCTTTGAGAAACAAGTTATTACTCTTCAATGCTTCAATGATAATGTTTAAGCCATTTTTATTAAATGGGGGTAGTTCATGAACATGGTAAGAAAGAAAACAAAATGGGAAATTGTAACAACAGATAAGTAGAATGAAAATCAAAATACAAAATTACCATCTTAAGCACTATACAAATATTGGGGCTGCATTTTTAAGGGGTTTCAAATATGGAGGTGCCAATTGCAGAGTGTTTACCTGTTTTGAGGACAAAAACTGAGGTTGTTTTTACAAACAGGCAAAATATTTTGATTCTATTCTAATATTTAATTTTCTACAAAATAATTATTGAATTACTGTTTATTGTGTCACAATCTTTTCTATTTCATCCCAACTTCTAACTAATTGCCATAATTCTAACATTCATAGATACAGCAGTTTACATGCAGATGTTGTGCAAGTCACATGAACAAATTTGAAATTACTTGTTTGCTGTGATTTTTGCCATGCACAGGTCAATTAATACCTCTGAATAAACAGTTCATTCTTGTTTTAATTAAGGTAGTACATGTAAAAAATATTATGCTTGGTAAAAAAATATATTTTTGTGGAAACTTAAATCTGTGATTTTGCCTTTCAAAGTTAGCATTTTTGTAGGTAGTTAATTTTGTGGATGAACCCCAACAATAAAAAATACAAAACATCAAAACAAAGCCATCATCAAATAGCAGTCATTTCAATGATTATAACAATACTACAACTTCTATGAAAACCACTTAAGTACCTGTAGATATCAATCAATTAAATGTAAGATCAAAGGGAGCTGATGCAGCCAATAACACTACACTAAGTTAATCAGTTATTAGAGTGCATTTGCATAACTCTTTCTTAAAACAGTCTCCATAAAGATGTGCCATCAATTACTTTGGCAACCATGGAGTTAACAGTCATTCAAGAGTGGTAATAATTTAACTTAGATCCTTGTTGGTTTGGATAATGTCGCCATTCCACCTGTGAACCAAAAATATGACCAGCTGTCCCTTGCTCAAAGCAGTTAGCAAGCAGTGTCAACAATGATATGTTCAGATCCCAATGAAGTGAGATGATGTTAGTTAAACTGAAGAAAAAAAATGGAATCACTCCTTTGTTTGAGCCAGCCTCATGTCCAAAGCACTTTCAATTACATGACTTTACTTAAACTTCGAAAATCAAGCAAATTTATGCTGAATGGATAATTCTGGCTTATTCGAAAATCCACAAATATTGGACCTTATTATCTGTAACTTTACGAATGCTGGATTTTTAATTCAACAATTTCAAGATTATTTACCTGTCCTACATGTGTCTACCAGCAATCTTTGATTGACACGATGCTAATTCAGTGGTTTTATCCAGTGATCAGTGAAGTGTGAGCATCAGAACTCCAAAGTAATTAGTGTATAGTGTTTAATTAGTAATTATGCTTCATGCAAAAGTTATAGTTTTTACAGCCATTAAAATAGAGAATATATATTATGTGAAAGGGTCATTGATTTATGCTGGACCCTATCCTATAAAATTGTTAATGATATTTAATATTGAACACTACCATAACATATTACAAAATGATACATATAGCAGGAAAATCTAAAGTCTATATAATGACATATTTTGCGTAATAAATGATTAGCACTTTTCTGTTCAATATTTCCTTATATATAAAAACTGTGTTATCGATCGCATAATGTATACATCGTGCATTAAATAATAAGACTCACTTAAAAATAACATATCCATTTACCTTGTCCAGAACTTTTGCCAGAATAGTGAAGACCTCTGAGAACTTATCAATGCTGTAGACTTCCAGTATTTCTCCAACAGACCTTAAGGCTTCTAGTTTATATGGTATAGTCTCCTTCTTGCACTCCTTGAGAAGAGCCTCTACTACCTAAAATCAGAGTGTTTCTGTACCATTTATACCCACTTATAAGTCAAACTGCAAACAATATAAAACCTGATATGCTGTTGCATACACCACTCCCTCGATAACCCAAAAATATTGACCGCACTTTAAGTGAGGTGCGAGTTATTGAGGGACCTATAATAACAAAAGGATCGATACAAAGGCAAAAGGGTGGGTGGGTGGCAGATTTTTTAGTTTTTAATACTCAGTTTATAATCATGCTGTTATTAACTGTGAATAAATATCTCTTCATAATGTTGTAGTTTATTTTTTCCTCATAGAGTAACATTAATTTCAGGATAACTTACTGTATATTGAGGAGTTAATCAAAAACATTATTCCACGTGGTTTCCATTCCATCACAGGAGTCTGACATTTTATCAATAAAGTACGGCGAAATCTCTCACAACATGAATTCCCCTTATCGGTAATATATATATATATATATATATATATATATATATATATATATATATATATATAAAAAATATTACCAATAAGGGGAATTCATGTTCTCAGAGATTTTCCGTATTTTATTGATAACACGTCAGACTCTTGTGGTTCAATCAACACGTGTACCGATTCACACACTGTGTATTACGTCACTAATTTTTGTGCCGAATTGGATACATTCTTGTTTTATTGTTTGATCCAAAGCAGACATATTTGTTTAATACAAAAGATCGACTCTCTTTTCTAGAAACTATGTTGATCGATCGATTCATATACAGTGTATATATTTGATTGCGGCAGAAGTAAAATGAAAAATTTGAAACAATGTAAATTAGAACACGATAATACAATTGCCGGTTGGGATATGCTGGACAAATGACTAGATGATTTGAAAAAATCAGTTAATTTTGTGTGTTACTCCCCGATTTCGCTGCTGTCGAGCAAAATCGTCACTTACTTGATTCCATGCACAAGACATAAGTGATAAAACAACACAAGTCTCTTTTAATGGATTTTTTTAGTGCAAAAAACACTTGGCCAAGTTTGTTGATCAAAACAAAGCTGGCAGGTAATTTGGTTCTCACGGAAGAACTCAAGGGTTTCGAAGTGACGGTTGATTGACTCTTTCCATGTTTTCATAGAAAAGAATATGTTGCAATTATAATGTTTAAATTGAAATGGAAATAAAGGATTATAAAGTGGTTTTCACACCGCAAGATATTTAATTGCTGTTTATTTCATTATCTGTTGCCACCTGTTAGCATTTACTGGACGTTTTCATTGATCGCTATTTCACCAGACTGTTGCTTTTTTTTTTTTTTTTTACAACAAATTGATGACAGTGTATCAACAAATAAACCCAAATATAATGTGATATCTTATTTAGAATTTGCAAATTTCACAATATGGAATTGATCTTTGTGGGCATTAATCACCTTTTTTATGATAAAACGAGAAATGTATTAACGTTTAATTTACCAATTCTTATCATAATTTTTTTACGTTCAGCATATTTTTAAAGATTTTTAAAATATAGTTTATCTTTATTTAGGGATCCACGCCAGACACCGTGTTATAAGTGGGTTCGCGAGTTATCAGGGCGCGAATTATCGAGGGAGCAGTGTAATATGCTGACAGATCTGAGTCAATGTTGTTTCTTCTTCTGATACATCATAACAAACAGCACAGACCCTGATTTACTGATGCATAATATAATGGGAGATCAAAGTCTGCATAGTTTGCAGTTGGTCTTGACTTCGAAGCATGTATCGATGATACTGCAAAATATATTTGTGGAATTCCATACTGCACTTAAGTCTATATATGGAAACTTCACATGCAACCAAAGAAGACTGTTATTAATTATTAATAAAATAAGTGTCATACTTGGAGAACAATCCAACCATGCTTTGTCTGTTGTAGAAATTAAATCTGGGGTGTGTTGAGTGGAAATTCATATATTGGGTGAAATATTTTATATGCAGGGAGCTTTTTAAAAAGAAATTAACGGAGAATCTGTTAATACGATGCACAAATTTTGTAAATTCTATTGGTTTTTCTAAGTAATTTTTGAAAACAATGTGCTTTTTGCAATTGTGTTTCTCAGAATTTTCAGTGTTTTAAACAAATCTTACAATCCTTGAATCAGGTGGGTAATTAAATAATAAGGATAATGAAATTATAACATTTTACACAGCAGAGAAGAAAAAGAAAGATGGCTGGTCATCTTAACACGTCAGGTTATGTTAACTGTTGGTGTCGTCCTTGCAAGAAAAAACTGTGTTATCAGAATGTAATGCATACCCTTTATATAGGATCTATAAGAATAGACCCCTATATAAAGGGTATAAATTACAAAATAAGCATAAGAATATAAGAATTGACTTTGGCCAATATCACTGACCTTAGATATTTAACATGGACAAGAGGAAAACATGTTTAATAATATAATTTTCTAGTCTAATATCATCAATCAAAGAAGAAACTTTGCTGTTAAAAAAAGATAAACCATTATGTGATATAAATGAGTAAAATTCTTATGAGATTTAATAAATTGTTCCCATTTATGATGTTGTATTAGTGTAACAAAGAATAGATATAGAATGAAATAGGATAATGTTTGCTCAATTGTTGCAAAGAAAAAACTTGTTACCAGATTTCTTCTCCACGCCAGACACCGTGTTATAAGTGGGTTCGCGAGTTATCAGGGCGCGAATTATCGAGGGAGCAGTGTAATATGCTGACAGATCTGAGTCAATGTTGTTTCTTCTTCTGATACATCATAACAAACAGCACAGACCCTGATTTACTGATGCATAATATAATGGGAGATCAAAGTCTGCATAGTTTGCAGTTGGTCTTGACTTCGAAGCATGTATCGATGATACTGCAAAATATATTTGTGGAATTCCATACTGCACTTAAGTCTATATATGGAAACTTCACATGCAACCAAAGAAGACTGTTATTAATTATTAATAAAATAAGTGTCATACTTGGAGAACAATCCAACCATGCTTTGTCTGTTGTAGAAATTAAATCTGGGGTGTGTTGAGTGGAAATTCATATATTGGGTGAAATATTTTATATGCAGGGAGCTTTTTAAAAAGAAATTAACGGAGAATCTGTTAATACGATGCACAAATTTTGTATATTCTATTGGTTTTTCTAAGTAATTTTTGAAAACAATGTGCTTTTTGCAATTGTGTTTCTCAGAATAGACCCTTTATATGGGGTCTATAAGCTCCATCTTAACCAAAAATATAATACATCTATACTGGTTTGGACCATTTTCAGTGTTTTAAACAAATCTTACAATCCTTGAATCAGGTGGGTAATTAAATAATAAGGATAATGAAATTATAACATTTTACACAGCAGAGAAGAAAAAGAAAGATGGCTGGTCATCTTAACACGTCAGGTTATGTTAACTGTTGGTGTCGTCCTTGCAAGAAAAAACTGTGTTATCAGAATGTAATGCATACCCTTTATATAGGATCTATAAGAATAGACCCCTATATAAAGGGTATAAATTACAAAATAAGCATAAGAATATAAGAATTGACTTTGGCCAATATCACTGACCTTAGATATTTAACATGGACAAGAGGAAAACATGTTTAATAATATAATTTTCTAGTCTAATATCATCAATCAAAGAAGAAACTTTGCTGTTAAAAAAAGATAAACCATTATGTGATATAAATGAGTAAAATTCTTATGAGATTTAATAAATTGTTCCCATTTATGATGTTGTATTAGTGTAACAAAGAATAGATATAGAATGAAATAGGATAATGTTTGCTCAATTGTTGCAAAGAAAAAACTTGTTACCAGATTTTCATGTCTATATCAATAAATGAATCCCTTTATATGAATGGTATGAACTTTAAAAAAAAATGATATAAAAACTGAGACATTAGGTGGCAAAAAAAACTATCACCACCCTCTGATGTACCTGCTCAACAGTTGGCTGACCCTCCACTCCTTCCTTGCAGGCCTTCAGGATGGTCTCCCTGCAAAATATAAATTTTATTTACAACAGATATAAAAAGAAAATCATCAAACATGATGTGGCCACATAAAAACAATGAATAGGTAGTTTCTATCTGGTAAAACTAATTGATATGACTTTACCAGCAATAGTGATGGGAAAAATATGCTGAACCCATCCCAAGTCTTAGTTCCAACAATGGATGGATGGACAGATGGACTTCAAACTTTATTAACCAAAAAACAAGTATAACTTTGCATTTCATACGAATTCTGACAATATTCTGTGAACCAATATATGATATATTATAGTTTAACAGAATTTTCTAATGACAAATTAAATATCTTCCTTCTATTTCAAAATGTCGTTTATCATGGAAAAATACAGCATTTTATATAATTACACAAGCAATATCATTCCTAACACTCATTGTAAACAGAAACAAGGATAATATGTTCTCTAATAAGTCAAGTCAAACTGCAAAATACAACGATCTTTAGTACACCACTCCCGCGATAACTTGCAGCCCGATAACTTGCGAACCCACTTATAATGGGCAGTCAGGCAAGGTACTCGATTTTTAAACTAGAAAATACACAAATTATTCGCCTTGCTTGTTGAACTTGAAGAAAACTGCAACCAAAATTGGTACATGAAACATTGATGTGTCACTCATTTTATCATCAAAAAATGTAGATTGGACCTGGAATTTGTATGAACATTATGAAGTTATCAACTTAAAGCAAGAAGCCATACACATTTTGTTACATTTTCTTTCCAAATTTTTGACCTTCTTAGTACACAATAAATAACAATATTTGACAAAATTTGTATTAATGAAAATGTTCCTTATGCTTGCTGGAGGCATTACTTTAATAAATAATTATCAATTAAATAATTTTAATCAAGCAAAATTTATGTCAGAGTTAAATCTTTTGGTTTGGTTTAAGTGTAATCAACATAAATGCAATGTCCCCACTTGTGCCCACTTATATTCAAACAAAAAATTCTCAATCGACGCTAACAGCTATGACAGTGAGCGTTTCGCTGAGAAGTATATGTTGTGTGGTTGGACTGAATAAAAAGTTTTCCTCCTTTGTATTATTATATTGATTTTGTCTTTTGCATCAAATAAAGGAGGTTGAATAAAAGAAAAGTTAAAAGGCATGCAAATCCTGCATGTATAAGATCTAGCAACCCAGGTCGTAAATTGGATGAACTCATTAACAGTTATAAATATTACTGTTTACATAACTACATTAGATTAAACTTCTCATTCATAAATGCGATCAAAAGAAAGCAAAGGCCACCAAATGAAATGAATACTTTGTCAAATAAACAACTTTGTTTCAGATAGGATTATTGTGGAGAAGTGAGTTTCAGATAATCCATGAATTGGCACTTAAGGATGAGGAGAAGTATCACTAATATTTGCAATGAAATAATTGCATTATTACTTTACTAACTGAGCAATATAAAAATTTAGCTTCCATGTAGATGATCATTTCACGAAATAAATGTCATGTGTTTTTTTTAAGGAATCTTGTTTTGTGGTGTATCAACAGATAGTTTGGTCCTTATTTTGGAGATTCACTGCTTCAAACTTCATAGCTATTTATGAAATGAAGCAGGAAACCAGACTAATCAACAACAACAAAAAACAATGATGTAATACACAATGTTCTCATGGACAGATGAATCTTGTTTGAAACTGACTGGAATAATGTCAACAATTTTTCAGATGTTGGGCATCATGGAAATAAATGTAATTTATACAGAATAACAAAGTTATTGGAAAAAGTGCTTTATCGACGAGTATTCTTGATGAAATTATAAAATGAGTTACCAGCCATTAAACAGTACATTTATGCCTCCACCCACCCCTGTCCTGTGATTTGCTAGATTCAAGCGGGGATGGATAACTTATTTTTTGGAGGTCCCTCGAGAACTCGCATCCTCATTAATAGTGCAGTCTATGATTTTGGACCCGGTTGTGTACAAGTTAAAAAGGGAGAGGTGTATAATGCACCTGCAGATTAGGCTCTAAATTGTTTGTTTTTCTAAGTACTCCTAACAAAGTGCACAGACCAAGATCTGCCACTGCATTTTGTGATGGCAGATCTGGTTCTGTGCAGTTTGCAGTTGGATTCATCTTATAAGTGAATATATATGGTAATACTAATAATTTCATGTAATACAGTGACTGATGTAATGCTCATGTAACTTTCCACAGCACCTTAATATTGCCGACTTTATAAAAAAAAGTTATGTAAATTGTACTATTTATAGGCAAGCACAAAATTGAGTACTACCTGCAGGATGTAGTAACTCCTTTCAAAGCTTTCAGAATAGATTCCTGGCAATAACAAAAATAAAAATATAAATCATAATGTGTTAGTATCGTGAAATGTTTGCAAATTAATAAAAATGGCATATTCACATAAATGCTTTGCAAATTAACTATGAAATAAATTTTACTTAATCAATGCCTTTCCTGCAAAAAGTATTTTCACAAACTAATTTGCCATAAAATTATTTTCACTTAAGTTAAACTACATACTTCCCAAGTAATTAATTGATCTTTTTTTTTAAATTCACCATAAATAAAAAGTGTACACTTATTATGTGCAAAATCTGTCTTAAAACAAGAAATGAAAGTTTTTCCTGATTATCTTTTATCATGTCAAATATACCATAGGTTTAAATAAAAACCATGCATGTTTTTCTAACCAGATGTGGCAAAGGCTTGCTTCAAAATAGCACAAAAAAGGTATTCATGATCTGTATAGATGTCCTGCTAAAAGGTCCAACTTAAGTTAACACTAATGTAGTGGTCCTCTAATTTTGGTGGCCACATTGTTTATCATGGCATGTCATGTGGGCAGACTGGATGTACATAGCATTAAGAAAAAATAAATTTACTTGCCTTGCCAGTCCATGTTCTGCCCTGAAGCCCTGCTAAGAGGGCTGACATAAGCTGACCCAGATGAGGTGGCCCCAGGTTGGCCCCTAATTTGGTAGCCACAGTGTTCATGGCAGCTGCTGCTTGTGCCTTGGTTGTCCAGAATTGGGACTGGACAGTCTCTTGTAAAAGTTCGACAATCTCTCCAAGATAAAGCCGTATACCTGCTTCTGTCCCTGTTGAAAACAGATACATGTCAAGAATTATCTTTATTCTCTTGTAACAAGCTATTGTAATATTTACATTTTGTATCTCCAACTCTGTGTGTGTGTGTGCGTGTGTGTGTGTGTGTGTGTGTATATATATATATATATGCCTAAAAGTTTATAAATAATAAGAAACTCAAAATTACAACTGGTTTCAATTTCATGTTAACCAAAGACAATTTTACCAATGAATTAATTTCGGTATAAAACAAAATTGTCAGATACCAATGAATGCCCTGGAAACAATAAAATATGTACAAATCCATGGAAACAATACTGCAGTTGTTTTGGGAATATAATATGATATTTAGGATGTGGAATGATGTATCCCACTGGATTCAGAATAAAGTGAACATAGATAGCGTGCCAAGTGGAAAAACTAGTACTGGGAGATACAAGTAGAAACGGAATATATGAACAAACATTTCATGTTCATACCAAATATTACATCTATATATTTAAAATTAAAAAAGATATGCCTAGATGAGATGTGTTGAAAGACAACTAGAGTACGGTAAAATATATTGCAATCCAATCTGAAAAGAACGAAGCATTTATGCTTACTTGGGAACAGTGGGAATCATTATTCCATCAGTAGCTTAACAGCATCATGTTTTAGTACATAATGTGTTTGTATCATGTGATAATATTTAACCAAAAACTATTTCACGAGTCGGATTTGATGGTAAACAGAAACAAAGGACTATAATATCACAAAGTCTATGTCAACCAGATGAAATATGTTTGAATTTGTCTAACAAGAGACTGTGTATACTACATGGATGTGTGCATGTGTGTGTTATTTTTCCTACATTACATTCATTATTCCTAGACTATGTGAGATGGTAAGGTTACTCTTTGGGATGGTTACCCAACCCAATAGTTAACATATTACTGGGACATGCAGAAATTTCGACATAATATGTTTGATCTTGACTATAATAAAACATTATTTTTTGAACAGCAATCATATTCTAATGGAAAATGTTATAATCATAATTAACAAGTACTAGTTAGTACATTGTCAATTAAATTAAAAAGAGTTCTATATCTCATAGTTTACTGCAAAGAATTTATATAAAATCCACAAGCATTTTAATAATTTCTATCACAAAATCACTGACTGATGAACACTGATGACATTCATTGGTATTATTAACAGGCTCTAAAAGGTTTTCTGGTCTAAATTTCGATTGAAACACTTTGTATATTGTGAAGAATGGACAATGTACTCTCTGTATCAGCATTAGAAAGGAAATGACAAAAACTAACATGCTCTGCTTGCAAATGAGTTCAAATTTAAATTTTCGTGTGTTTTCAATGTTGCTCAATGCTCTCCTACGTTCATCTCATGGAAGAAGTTCTCAAGTTGGACTTTTGATGTATTCGATAGTCTCATATCTCTTAGCAGGTAGTCTTTTAAGCACTGGTCAAAAGCGTATGTTTTGGCATTCTGATATATATGATCTGCCCTTCAATTTTCCTCTGAAAACATTTTGAACAACTCAATAAGAATTAATACAAAACTCAAAATATTAACTCAAATGTCTGCCAATATAATGTTTCTGTCAGTCTCTCCTCATATCTGGCATTAACTAAAGGTGGGCTGATTTTTAGTCAAAGACTCCAAAGCCATCAAGGGTCAACCCGGATCCCTTTATTACTTAAAATACCTGATGAAATATTCCAAATTTGGCCTCAAACTCTATAAAAAAAAAAAGTAAGGCAATCAATTAACAACTTGTTAATTACTCACTGCACTGATATAATATATCCAGTCCCAAGCAGACTGGTTCCCACTGGTTTCTCCAATGTGAGGATAGAAACCATAAAAGTTTCTTTATTTAAAAAATTCTTTTATTTTTCAAAATTGATCAATTTCATTGGCATGTACAGTAGATGGAATATAAAATGGTATTATTGTCCTACTGCTGGTTGTTATTGTTTTTGTTGTTTGGGTTTAATGCCATATATATATAGTGCCCAGAATAATTGCTTGAAGAAAAACCTGGGAAAACCATGGGAAGAACAAATAACCCATGGAAGGTACTGGCAAGCTTTGTCACATATCCACTAAGCCCAAGACTCGAACCCAAGCAGAGGTGAGATGGCAATGATAGGTAATGGCAAGTACTTGACCACATGTCTCCCACACCGATCCCACCAGAGCAAGAGGCCTCCATTACTACCTGTAGAATCACATGACCCAACTAGATCTTGGAATAAATGTGTGGAATGAATGTGTCTGTAAGTTTGGTGGCAATACATAGTTTACATGGAGTAATGATAACAAACTTTTACTAATGGATTACTGACATAACTAATATCAGATAGTAACAATTTAATGATTGACTGATATGTAGGATAAGATTACATGTATATCAAGCTTCAATTGCATCCATCAGGAGAAGATTGGTGCACGTTTTTTTTGTGCTCAACAGATAGATATGTACAACTAATGCAGCAAAACTGTACTGCTTTCCGAAAAAATTCTTGCTCACCTGGAGTTATTTCTAGCCAAACCTCCTCCCAAAGTGACAGACTACCTGCACCATCTCCATCTACACCACCAGCTTCTGAAAGAAAATGCATAATAATTAGCTTTTAAGTTATGATGCAAGCAACTAATGGATCAACTGATATAGACAAATCTCTAGGATATAAAAAACAGAGGCAAAACTAGCCTTAACACCCCAAACCTTGCTTATGTTACTACTGTTGACCATTTAACTAGCAAGCTTATGTAGTCCTACATAACAATTAAATCATATAAAATTATTGGCTATTCAACTAAATCTGTCAAAAACAATATTCCAAGATAAGTCCAACATTACATGTCTATTGGCGAAAAGGTCACAAAAGTATCTTATTGTATAGCTAGCCTCTGACTTATGCATTACTTGTATTCATAAGAGTGGTTGTGTAACTGGAAATTGTGTAACTCAAAATGTTTGGTTTCAATACCTTTAATTTTCTTTGAAAAATATGTAATTCAATGAACTTTAATATCATTCATTTTAGCCTTTTATAAATCCTCGTTTTTTTGTTCAAGGCAAATAATTTCCTGAACTTTTTAGTCTTTATTAAAAAAAATTCACATGAAATTGCATTAATGAGTCATTCATGAAAGTTGAAATCACTAAAGTTAGCTGATACTTGTATTTCGTTTGACAACAATGAAATAACTTGTTCATAAAGCTTATCTACCATTTTTCTCAAAACTTTAAAATAAAGTTATACATGTTAACAAACTGAAAGATCAACTCAATGATGTGCATAAATCTTGCTTGCAAAATTAGTGTTTGACATATTCAGGATATATGCCAATATATAAAGTCTGCTAAAAAAAAGTATCAGAAATATATACATGTGTACATGTAACCAACTCAAGTGATCATATTCCATATCACCTTGTTAATGTGTCTGCATGTTGCTCCTAGTTAAACATGACTTTGATTATATATATAAAATTATCCCTATTAATTCAGTCTCGTTAGAGTCTGTTAGATGTTAGATCACCTCAGTAATAAGCTTAGATCTTCATGATACCAATTATAATCAAAGACTGTCTGATAACAAGCTTTTACAGTGGTAACATGCTCAGCACATTATGTGCCAGATTACATCATAAATATATGCTGATCTCACTCAAGAGCAAATGCATGCTGTTGTTGTTGTAGGGTTTAACACCATTTTTCAGCACAAGTTAGGCTATACATGGCTGGCAGTATTAATGGTTTAGGAAGAAACCGAGAAACCCCCGGAAAGAACTTCTGACTGACGAGAAGCTAATAGCAAGCTTTCTCACATACACACATTGGCCAAATCTGAGACTCAAACCCACACAGACAGAGGTGAGATGGCAGTGATCCATAATGGAGAGTGCTTCAGACCACTCGGGGGCCCCTGCAAATGCATGCAAAGAGTTTACTAATATAAGCCAATGTTTAAGTCCATATAAAGGAAATAAAGCAAATGAACTAATGTGATTACTCCATTGTGGAGTATAATCAGGTAAAATCTGTTCATTCAAGTGTGCACATCAACCACTTCTGAAATGACATGGTCCCAAATTGATGGCTATGGCATGGTCTGCTTACAAATAATCATGGTCCCAAATTGATGGTATTGGTATGGTCTGCTGGCAACTCATGAAATACCCATGAGCATGGACCAGCAACAGAGGATGTACAACAATGCACAACACACATTGGAGACTAGGCCATGCAGTAAGCTCACATAGCCTTTGGTCAGGTTAGTTAGAATTTACATGCATACCTTACTGGTAAAATGTTCAATCAGAGAAGTTCAATTTAAATGTAATTCTTACCTTTTTCTGTTTTGTTTTTCATACGCATGTTGTTATGTGTCTGGTTAAATTACTTTATCAAAGATTAAATTCCATGTCTGAACTGTAAGACAGCTAATATTTTTTGGTTGTTGTCCTAGCCCATAGAGTACTTGTGTTTGCTGTTGCCTGTACAACTTTTGCAGACACACATTTGAGTATCGCATGGCATGATGGGAAATCTTCATGAAAAAGTTTCATCTGTAATAAATTTTTCACATGTAAAAATATAGCAATGAAAAAGCAAATGAAAATAACTTTGCCAATAGTCTCTATATTTCACACTTAAGTGTATAATAAAACATTTTACCTGTTGACTTTTGCTCATGCATGGCTAGAAAAGCCAAGGGCATTGCCAGGGCTGCATGACGATGAAGAATGTCTGGATTCTGCTGGCTTATAGCATGTAAAGCCAGTCCACATCCATTGTGAGAAGCCTCATCTATGAGGAGACAAAAAAGAATACATCATACTTATAAAATACTGTTTGAAGCCCCCTGTATTATATAATATGTCCCATTCTAACTGCCATATCATTTTATAGACATATTGATATATTTTACATCCCATGTGTTATAATTAAATGTCTTATACAGTTTGTTGCAATCATACATTTGCTGACACATGGTTGAAGAGTTTCAGAAAGTGTTCAAAGTCTTTCTTACCCAAGTGTCTGGCAAATGTTTGAACAAAGAAATCCATTAAATTCATTAATCTTATAATAATAATAATAATAATAATAATAATAATAATAATAATAATAATAATAATAATAATAATAAGGACTTTGTATAGTGCCTAATTTTTAGAAGCTCTAAGCACATTACAACATCTATAATGATATGAATACAACAACAACAACAACAACAAAAAAAGAATAAACAATCATCATGAAATTGAAAGAAAATAAATGCTGAAAATATTTAAGGTAGGAAACATTTTTAGGTCTTTAAGTTTGCTCTTGCAGTCAAAAAGAAAGGTGAGTTTTAAGAGCACTCTTGAAAAGGATCACTGTGTCTTTGTGTCTAATTTCAATGGACAATTATTTCCACGTTGCTGGGTCCTGGTATGTAAAAGAATGATGTCCACATAACTGTTTTCATAGTGGGAATAATGTGTATACAACTGTCAGAAGAGAAGCGTAAGTATCTTGCTGGTGTGTACACATGAGTGAGGCCAGATAGGCATGCTGGACTGGAGTCAATTATATAAAATCAATTTAATGCAACAAATGCATGATAAAAGTCCTTATATGCTTTTACACAAAAAATGCTGTACACAAGCAGCATCTGAAAAATGATGTCTGAATATGACTGATATAAAAATTATAATGTTCAACATCCAGATAGTGTAAAATTAGCAGTTGCTAACGTGGACCTGTAACAGTAGAATAATAAATCTTTTGTGAATGTCAATGGTAGTCTTTTTATGGTTGCTATAAAGTTTTGGAAAACATATTAAATCACAACCACACAAAAGGTAAAAAATAATGCGAGAATCTGGAGTAAAACAATAAGTATAGAATCATAAATCTGTTTGCTGGATAAATCAAAAGGAATTGTACAACATAATATAGTACACCCACACAAAAATTATTATAAATGTTTGCAAATTTCACAATGATTTGTTGATTTCTCGATCAAGAAGGGTGACAAGAAAAGTCAGTGAGAGCCTTGTAATTCTGACAGTCAATATCCAGATTGTCTAAATGGAGAAAATGAATTTAATCCTTTTCAAGAAACCGAGACAAAAGTTCATTGGATAAAGACCTTTTTGTGGTCGTGTGTAAGATCAGCTCAATATGCAAACAACTGAAAGAAACTATAGCATGTTTGCTTATGTAAAAGTATGTAGAAAAGCATGTCTTGTCATTGACTTCAAGAAGAAAAAATTGTAATTGAAAAAATGTCTGTAACAGTAAATGTTTCTAGGATATGGGTGAAGAAATTCTAACTTTCGGGCTTTAATGTATATATTTTTTATTGTGTAGGAAACATTGAACCCCAGACTGAATCATTTTAAAGTTTGAAATTTTTTACTTTAATGTTGGCTTTGTCGAAACATAATGATTTATTGTCTCAATTTTTCAGACACTTGAGTGATTCTTTGCATTCTAATTGGGCTGAAGGAGAGGTGTGGATAAAATAATGTAATAATGAAGAAATAAAAAAACAATGTGGTTTCAGATAATTATCGTATTACGCATTCATTTATATGTTCACATCAGCAGACATCATTGATCAAAATATCAATCTGACGAACACAGTAGAACTTTAATTTATTATGTACAACTGTATACTTCTAACATAAATACTTATGATTTTGCTTTTAAATTTAATTCATTGAATTCCAAGGCAGCATAACCATAAGCCAGATAAAAATTAATAAGGATAACATTATATAATAAATAAATTAACATCTTTTGCAGCGAGATTCCTTTTATATGACTAAGTACTCAAGCAGCTTTAAAACTGGTTTGTATTATTTACTAAAGTAAAACTCTTAGGTTATTCGTATATGAACATAATATATATTGTCTACTGCATTATAATTTATGTAACTTTGTAATTTTATTTTTAAGATTAATACAAATAATTTTTAATAAACATATCACTTAAGCCGAAACATATTTCATTGCCAAATACTGCATGTTTGATGGAGGTTAGCTGATTGTCATGTTACGTGATTTGGTTGGCAGAGCGATCTATCACCTCGCGTAAGGTCAATTGTACAGTATAATCTAGTACTCCCACACAATAAATCAACTGAAATTGTACAGCATAATATAGTGCTTCTGTACAATAAATCCACAGAAATTGTACAACATAATATAGTATTCCCATGCTATAAATAAAGAGGAACTGTACAGCATAACTTAGTATAGTATTACTTGTTTTGAAAGACCACTCCTTGTGCCAAATAATATCAAAGTCTCAAGACAGTTGGTCACTCATGACATGTAAAAAAAACTATTCAATAAATAAATCCATACATAAAGAAGGTGGTTTTGCAATACAGGTGGTCTCTTATAGCAGTGATCTTTCAAGACAGGTTTTACTGTACTCCCACACTACAAGGTATCCTAGTACAGGTACATGGTTTTAAGTCTGGTATGGTCATGGAACCATTTTCATTATTTCACAGTAATAATATAAAAGAACCTCAGTATAAAGTCACCTCCTTTACATGGAGGTTCCATTTAATGGCTTTGTTAACTGTGTTACAATAGTGGCTTACTGTAACAGGAAATTGTGTGACCCTAAGAATCAATAAATACAAAATTCTCTTAAATTATAGATTCACTTTATATAGACAAATGTACAGTTTGACTCCACCATAACACACTCTTTTTATAATAAGAATTTGGATATAACATCATCATCAATATTTTTTTCTTCTTAAAAGTATGAACAATAAGGTATAAAATATATTTATTACCATTTGGGGGAAGACATTGCAAATTAATTCTAATATTAGATGATAATGGCATGACTATTAAAATTTCACATACATGCATTTTTCTTAAAAGTATGAAAAATAACATGTCAAAGGTTTACTCAGATCACACCATGCTTTTCCCATGTTACAAACTGCAACAACAAAAATCCAGATTGGCAACAAAATATACCAACTGGATTTTTTTTTTTAGTAACAACGCTGTTGGCTGTTTCAACTTGAATATTCAGTCTTGGGTTTGGAGTCAAGAAATTTAAAGGCTCCATTAAAAGAAGCCATAAACTTGAATAGAAAATGCACTGAAAAATACTGTTACATAAACAAATCTTTTGTTTATATTGACAAATCATCTTAACAGTGCACTGTTCTATCATAATCCACTTATGCTGACATCTGGAATGAGTGCTGTATACAGTGATAAGCTCAAATAGTCATGATTCTAAACTGACCAACCTCTGAAGGCAGGAACAGGAATGACTAAAATCGATCAAATGATGGCTAATCTTCTTTCTTTTAAAGATGTACCCAGAACAAAGGTTTTGTTGAAACTTCAAAGAAAACTGATTACCTTTAAAGCAAGAATTCTTTTGTATAAATACTAAGCAAATGCAACAAACGTTTCAGTCTCAATGTTCTAAACTTAGTTGATGCTGCTGCAATAACCGATGAGCATTTTTTTTGTCCTCCAAAGTTGTTGTAAAGCAGCGACTAGCAGTGACTTTAATAACAAATGAATCCTTCATCAAAGAAAGTCTCTGAGCTTAAATACAAGCAATGGAATCTGATGGATTGATGCATTTTCCAAAGTGAATGGAACATGTTTATTGTGCTGTGATAGTTTCCTTTCTGCAGGAAAAACGTTTATGATAATGATGTCTAACAAGAGTGGCATAAAATGCAAATTCAATTTCCAATCTTTCAAAACTATAGATATATGGCTGTCATTTAAATTTGAATATATGGCAGCAAATTCGTTATGAATAGCCTCATTCATTGGGCAACCTTGGCAAGATATTTGTCTCCAGCTGACAAAAATCTACGCCAATTTAAGCACATGTACATGTATCATGTAAACAACTATAGCCATGTGGCACTGTGACAATGCTGTAGTAAATTGTTTAATGACATGCATTTCTTTACAATGGGAAACAGATCAAATGATGGCCACCAATATTTATTTATAAGCTATCTGTTGTTTTTTTTTATCAGGATGTGACCGAAACATTAATTTTTTGTTGTATACAGACAAATCTGTCTTAAAGGCCACCTGAATTCAGCGGTTACCTGGTCACAATGACCATTCTAATTTCAAATATAAATGTCATGTAATCTGCAGCAAAGACTAATTAAGAGTATATTTTCCATCCAATGGATTGTAAAGACAGATACCTGATGTATGTTTTCATTTTATTTTCATGTGGTTTGCACACATATTTATGTGTCTGGTGATGATATCTGACAGTGCTAAGTCTAGGAACTATTGTTTTTGTAAGTATGAAATGCTTTGAAGAAAATGAACTAGTTATTTTCTTTTATTCAGTTTCGAATCATTTTCTAGTGACTTATATGAAAAAATAACTTATTCTCAATTGGATGAAAAGATAACTTATTCTCAATTGGATGACATCACTTTATTGGAATAAACATATATTTGACCTCTGACAAATTTCTGAGGATTCCACTGATAGTAATCAGCAAATTTTTTAGTAAATTATGTTTCTCCGAGAATACTTACCCAATCACATTACTTTAGGGATATTAGCCTGCTACCTCGCGAATCCAGCCCTACCAAAAGACGAAAATTCGTCTTTCCTGTCTACGTCATATAGATAAAGGGCAATAACTCTTGCCCATTACCTCCCCTTGCCGCCCGTTAGGTGTCGCTTCTTTAGTTTTTAAGCTGAGCGATATATAAAACACGAGGATGCTCGCATGGCGGGGTGGTTGGGAGGGTTTCTTAGTAATGTGATTGGGTAAGTATTCTCGGAGAAACATAATTTACTAAAAAATTTGCTTTCTCCTTTGAATACGTTCCCCAATCACATTACTTTAGGAGAATAAGTAATAGGAGGAGGGAATGCGGAGCATCCGACCTCCACCTCGGGTATCCTCTAGGGAATGATGGTTGGATTCCCCATGTGAATGATAACCCGGTCTCCTAATTTTCAATCAGCAACACAGCCCAGGGTCACGTGATATGTGACCCTTTTATGCGGTTAAGAAGATAGTTATTGAAATCTTCTTACCTACGAAAATTTATCTGGCGAATCCAGCGAAGCTAATAGGCTGTGCTGATTGTTGCACATGGGTCTGGTGGGCGTCTGGGCTGCCCAACACCGGACCTACTAGAATCAATGTTTGCCTCTGCGAGTACAAACTTGAAGATAAAACTGTAGAAGGTTGACTCTGCAACAGCTTCTATAAGGTGACTGATTTGCGAATTCTCAGAGTACGCCGAGCGTATAACCCACTACAGCCATGAAGCAAGGGCTTGAATGGTGATATCTCATATCCCAGCTATCACCAGAAGAAAGAGGTGCTAGTATGTGACCTGACTCACCTCTATGCATTGAAATGGTGCTAGAGTGCCCAAACAGGATCTTATATGGCTGTTGATCCTGACTTATCTATAAAGAAAGCGAGCTAATGACGACTCGTTGATCGCAATGTATGGTAATCTATTTTGGACTACGAAGCCTGGCTGCGTCAAGAGGACCATCAAACCCTCTGATCGAAACGAAAGAGAGTTCGGGTCACTAGAAAGGACATGTAACTCGCTCACCCTGCATGCTGAAGCTAAGGCTATCAAGAAACCCAATTTGTATGATAGTAGCTTTAACTAATCGTGGGTTAAAGACTCAATACTGTCTGAATTGAGTCATGTTAAAACCCAGGACAGATTCCATTTGAAAACAGGGTGAGGGATATAAGTCGATTAAATTTTTTTTTTTTTTTTTTTTTTTTTTTTTTTTTTTTTTTTTTTAAATGTCTAAAGATCTGACAAATCTTTGTCATGGCTGATAGCACATGTACCAGAATGGCGGAATGTGTCTGATATCATGGAGCGGTAACATTTGAGAATAACTGGAGCCAGATGTTTCTCCTCGAAAAGCCAGAGAAAAGTTGGCCAGTTGAGGGATTGTGACACTCAGAGGAACAATGTGAATGATATGGTACCAGTCTCTGAAAACATGCCACTTGCCCTCGTAAACCTTCAGAGTAGAGGGCCTTCTTGCTCTCGAGATTCTCTCCGCAATCAAAGATTTAAATTGTTTGTCTTGCAAGGCTGTCTGGACAAGAGCCAAGCTTGAACATAAAGACGGTCCGGACAGGGGTGGAACACCCCTGGCCGCGGTTGCTTGTGAATACTTGTGCTGACTGTAATCTTCCTGGGTAGATCTATCGCCTAGATTGAGTAGATCGGAGACCCAGGAGTTGTTCCATCTGAGAGGGGTAATCAGAACCATCTGACAATTCTGACCCCTTAACTTCTGGATTAATTCCAGTACCAAGACCGTGGGAGGGTAGGAGAATGCCCACAACCCTTCCCAGGTGATTGATCGAGCATCCACGACCCAAGCTTCTGGGTCTGGAACCTGTGAGATGAAAGGTGGAGAACTTGCGATTCCATCTTGTTGCAAAAGATCAATCATCGGACGTCTCCAAAGTGTGTCAATTGGAAGAAAGTCCGATTGATGGAGTGACCATTCTGTGTGAATGACTAGATAGAGTGTCAGCCAAGACATTGAGTCTGCCAAGAATGTGTCTGAATTGTACATTGAGGTGGAGATTGTCGAACCAATGTAGAAATTGCCAGTTCAGATTGCACAGGTATGGTGATTGGTGTCCCCTTGTTTTGAGGCAAGGCACAACCACAATGTTGTCTGACATAATGAGGGCAGTTTGTAATAAGAGTTGATCCTGCCCGAAATGAAAGGCATTGATGACAGCCGTTATTTCTGAAAGGTTGATGTGGAAAGGGCTCGCCCCTGGCACCCACGTGCCGCTGACAGTATCGAAGTTCGGCAACAGGTGGGCACCCCAACCGTAGGTATTAGTGGCGGAACATACCGTTATCCCCTTGGGGTATCTCCAGAGTAATCCCTGTGGACAGCCTACAGGGGTTGTGCCATTGACTCAAGAATGATTGTATCTCTGGCGTGAGCATGACTGTTTTCTGGGATCGAAGGGACTTGAAAAGAGCGCAATTACGCTAGCAACGTCCTTTGTAAAGGGCGCATAAAAGGACGGCTGATCGGGATCAAGTCTGCTGTCGCATTGAATAATCCGAGGATCTGCAACTCTCTCGCTAAAATGCGCATCCTGTCGGAAACGGACTCTACGAGTGCAATTATCTGGATAATCGCAAACTCGAGGAAGCCTTACCAGATTCAGATCGAGAGAAACTCCACACCCAGATGGACCAAAATCCGGATTGGACAGAGATCAAACTTTATCCAGTTCACGAGAAAGCCTATATGACGTAAAGTGATATAAGATCGTTTCTGCCTTTGAGCAGAATAGAACTTGACAGATGTTTCTGGAGGATGTCATCCAAATATACTGCCGACGCAATAGATGAAGTCGAGCGGAACAGGGTGACGACGTAACCCATAACCTTGGTACTATCCCAAGTGCTTAAATTTAGGCCAAAAGGTATGACATGGAACTGATAAGCCTAGTCCCGACAAGCACAACGGAGAATGTCCGCTACTCGTGGGATAGGGACGTGAAATGTGCGTCGGTCATATCTAGCCAGCTTATGATGGGGTTTAAGCGACGTGCCCTTCAGACATGCGTCACGACGTATCAGGTCTAGGTTGGCAGAAGCAGTCAGTGCATTGGCCATGGAATGGTGAGCTGCCCTGTTAAGAACCCTAGCTAACCGGGCCGTCGAATCCCAAGCATGTTCATTGCCAGATTTTTCAGCGATCCTGAAAATGGCTAGGGAGGCTAGGTCTAACAGTGAAGACGTAGCGACTACATTCGAACCAGCTTGGACGTGGCATTGAACACAGTTTTGTCCACTTTATAAGACAATGCCGCAGACATATGGACTGCTGCCCTATTTTATCCCGAGCCAGGACCTCAGTATTGAACGCATCGGAGTGAGTTTTGTACCATCGACCTGAAAACGACGCTGGTACTTGGCTTTCAGAAAAGGACGCCTTAGCATTTCCTGGATCCCCTATACGTGTCGACAGACGGTCATTAATTTCCTTAATTTTGTCGACTGGGGAAGGAGGCGGAAGGATAGAATCTCTTCCCCTTCATCCAGATCGACCGAAACACTAACCCTATAGTCGGTAATTGCAGCAGGAGGTGGAGGGCATTCTGAAGGGGCCTTAACACCCTAAAAATTTTCTCCACTGCGGCTTTGAAGCTGAACTCAGTCCGTTCCATAGTTGGATCTGCATACAGCTGATTTGCCTGTGATTCATCGCACTCACTATGTGCATAATCTTGCTCTGGTAAAGCATCCATATCGGGGTAATGCATACCAGGTGGCATAGATAACTCGATTCCGTCATCTCTAAAAAAGGCATTCACTCTCCCTTGTGGATGAGTTGATAGCCTATGGACGGCCGGCAATGCCGAATGAATTGATTGGTATATGTTTGGCCTGAACGCCTGAGACGGGCCGGCTATGACCGGCACCGACCGCTCGAATGGTCGGGTTGGATCGAGAGATTCATCGCCAACATCAGAGTCATGGTAGTGATATGTAACCGGTAGTACGGATTGACAGACGGAAACATCACTAGAATCTTCGTCAATCCGATTTGTGCGGATTGTGGTATGATAAAAGTCCCCGTGCTGGTACAGCGGTACAGTCGGACGGACTGGTATATGACTAAAATCTCCATACGGTTGGACGACCGGTGCCTGTTGGGCTGGACGGCCGGAGCCGGATGGACTGTCAGTGCCGACAAGTGTCGGCTGGAAGCTTGGCTGGACAACCGGTGCCATTTGGGTTGAACGGTCATTGCCGGATCGACGCCCGGTGCCGGTTAGTGCCGGCTGGATGACCGGTGCCATATGGCTGAACGGTCATTGCCGGATGGACGCCCGGTGCCGGTTGGTGCCGGCTAGAAGGTAATAATAATTACATAATGCTTATGTAGTGCGGCCAGCACTGTGCACCCATCTACCATTCGCTCAGAGGGAATGTTGGTTCTGGTATAGCTTGCATATCTGTACAGCATACCAGGTGACCTAGATGACGCAATTCTGTCATAATTGACACTTTCACTAAATCTCCCTTGTGGAGAAGCCGTGAACATATGGACGGCCGGCACTAACGGCTGATTGAACTGACAAATGGTCGGCCTGAAAGTCCTGTTCTGGTAAAGCTGCCATATCTGGGTAGCGCATACCAAGTGGCATAGATAACTCAATTCCGTCATCTCTGATAATGTCACTAATTCTCCCTTGTTTTAAAATCACACCGACACGTATTTGACGTGACGGGAGGTGTACACCGGCGATACCGACTGATTTGTCTGGTATATGGTCGGCCGGAATGTCGGCGAAGGTCCGGCTATGACCGGCACCTGCCTCTCGAATGGTCTGATTGGACGGAGATACATCTATAACATCTCTCTCATGGTAGTGATATGTAACCAGTAGTACAGATTGACTGACGGGTACATCACTATAATCTCCGTAAATCAAAGGTACAGCCGGTGCAGGTTGATGTCGGCTGGAAGACCGGTGCCATTTGGGCTGAACGGTCGTTGCCGGATGGACGGCCGGTGCAGGTTGATGCCGGCTGGAAGGTCGGTTGCACGACCGGTACCATTTGGGCTGAACGGTCGTTGCCGGATGGACGGCCGGTGCAGGTTGATGCTGGCTGGAAGGTCGGCTGGACGACCGGTGCCATTTGGGCTGAACGGTCGTTGCCGGATGGACGGCCTGCATAGGTTGATGCCGGCTGGAAGGTCGGCTGGACGACCGGTGCCATTTGGGCTGAACGGTCGTTGCCGGATGGACGGCCGGTGCCGGTTGATGCCGGCTGGAAGGTCGACTGGACGACCGGTACCATTTGGTCTGAACGGTCGTTGCCGGGTGGACGGCCGGTGCCTGTTGATGCAGGCTGGAAGGTCGGCTGGACGACCGGTGCCATTTGGGCTGAACGGTCGTTGTCGGATGGACAGCCGGTGCCGGTTGATGCCGGCTGGAAGGTCGGCTGGACGACCGGTGCCATTTGGGCTGAACGGTCGTTGCCGGGTGGACGGCCGGTGCCTGTTGATGCAGGCTGGAAGGTCGGCTGGCCGGCCGGTGCCATTTGGGCTGAACGGCCGGTGCCTGTTGATGCCAGCTGGAAGTTCGGCTGGCTGTCCGGTGCCATTTGGGCTGAACGGACGGTGCCGGATGTATGGCTAGTGCCGGTTGGTGCCTGCTGAAGTGCCGGCTAAACTGACGGTGTCGGCTGGACGGACGGCTGGACGGCCGGCGAAAGTGCATAATAAAATGGATCCAATTGATCCAGCCTAGACTCCATGCGTCCGGACTTACAGGCCCGAAAGCCATGCACGGACCTGCGGTGAAATTTACATCCACTGGGCAGCCTAAGCCATGTCAACATAATTTCCTCCATTTCCACATTGCCAACACCCATTTTGCCATTCATGCCTTCGTTGTCGACTTTGCTACTGAAACGACAAAAGAAGAGAAGAAAGCACAGATTAAAAAAATTCAGCATATTATTAATTCGATAATACTATAACCGTTATTAACGGAGTAGTCAAATTATTCCGTGCCATGTCAACTCTTAATGACCACACTAGTTATCACCGTGAGCATGTTGCAATAGGTCGTTCAAGACGAAGTCTACTGAAACGAAAAGATGATAAACAAAGCACAAATTAACAATTCAGTACGCTATTAAGTCGCTATTCCATAACCGTAACTAACGAAGGAAGCGAAATGATTAAGTGTCGCGTGAATTCGTGACTACAACACGAAATTCCGCCATTAAATAGTCGCAACTGGTCGTTCAGAGACGAAGTCTACTGAAACGGAAAGAAGATAAACAAAGCACAAATTAACAATCAGTACGCTATTAAGTCGCTATTCCATAACCGTAACTAACGGAGGAAGCGAAATGATTAAGTGTCGTGTGAATTCGTGACTACAACACGAAATTCCGCCATTAAATAGTCGCAACTGGTCGTTCAGAGACGAAGTCTACTGAAACGGAAAGAAGATAAACAAAGCACAAATTAACAATTCAGTACGCTATTAAGTCGCTATTCCATAACCGTAACTAACGGAGGAAGCGAAATGATTAAGTGTCGCGTGAATTCGTGACTACAACACGAAGTCCGCCATTAAATAGTCGCAATTGGTCGTTCAAAGACTTTTTTGAAGTCTACTGAAACGTCAAAGAAGATAAATACAGCACACATTATCAATGCAGCACGTTATTAGTCGCTAATATCGTAAACGTTACATACGGAATAAGCGAAATTATTGAGTGCTACATGTATTACATGCTTTGACCACGTTGCAACCTGGTCCGAAGTCTAGAAAAGGTGACAAAGTCACTCAAATTGGAAAATATTGTAAAATAATGTATACGACCTGTAGAGGAATGATTATCCAACACAGTAATTCCAAATTTAACTTCGGATGGTCAGAATTTACACTAAGATGGCTTGGATTCATTGGAGGTCTAATTGTACGTGTTTTCGCGTAAGCGAAGCTAAAAAACTAAAGAAGCGACACCTAACGGGCGGCAAGGGGAGGTAATGGGCAAAAGTTATTGCCCTTTGTCTATATGACATAGACAGGAAAGACGAATTTTCGTCTTTTGGTAGGGCTGGATTCGCGAGGTAGCAGGCTAATATCCCTAAAGTAATGTGATTGGGGAACGTATTCAAAGGAGAAACATGGGTAACATGTACAAATGTCATGAATGTGATTTAGTAGAAGATGAGTTACAGATGGACAAATGGTCCAAGGAACAGACGGAGGGTTTAATAATACTCTCTACTCAGCCATAGGATAATAAAAAGTGTACCACATACCTTCTTTTTCCAAGTACCAAGATTTCAGTCTGACAATCAATTTTTCCACACTGTTGTCTTTTGCAACCTGTAACATAGTAAAACCTTTAACTACTCTGGCTGAATCGATTATCTATTCTTGCTTATAAGTAAAGTCCAACTGCAAAATGCACAGACCTAGAGCAATGCATATGCATAATGAACTGTCAGATCTGGGTCAATTCAGTTTGGTAAGAGTAGTCTGTAGAACAAACAATACAGACCCTGATTTGCTGACACATTATGTTACATTAGATACTGGTCTATGCTGTTTGCAGTTTGACTTGACTTAAAGAAAGTATAAAGAGTATCTGTTAAAGCAGTACATTTTTCTTTCTTCACAATCCAAAAGTAAACCATCACAGCTAATGATATTTTACATAATTTCTGGCTCAATTTATCAAATAACAATCATTATCAGCTAATAACAGTGCAAATGGCTTGGCAGGATTTCAAATCTTTACATGCCATGTTCATCTGTCTTTTACCAAAAATGAGTTTGTATTACTAATAACAGCACCAACCCTTTATGATCATAAAAAGTTAATAACAAAGAATAGACCAACTCACCATAAATTGTTCATGTCAAGGGAGGCAGCTCAAATATAGGTAAATGATTATATATGAATCTAAAGGCCGTCTGTTCAACATTTCAAATTCAATACTTGACATTGTGTTTAGCTTTCAGTTTTATAAAGATATTCAAACTTCAGCAAACGAGTTGACTATTTTATTAAAAAATTTCAGGTACCCATAATTGTTGGTTGGTCTTTTAGTGGTAAATTCAGCAATTGTTTGGACTATATCATGCTGAGAAAAGGGGAGCTAATTTTCTTAATTCAAATGATAATTTGTGGGGTTTACAGACACTAGCTGAACTATTTGCTGAAATAATTTACCAAAACTTTCTGAATGTTTACATGCTATAAAATCACCAAACCATTTAATCAAACCAATTCAAAAATAATACTTCAATTAAATCTGCATACTGACAGCTTTTAATACACTTGTAATGGGCATGCTGTACCCTGCACAGTTTGTGACTGTTTCATTGGTTGTATGTATTTTACCTCTTATAATGGGGGAAGTTGTCACCATTACGGATCACTGCCCTCTTATCTTGGTCTGCATGGGTTCAAGTCTCGGGCTCGACCAATGTAGGTACATGAGAAAGCTTGCCAGAAACTACTCGTGGGTCAGAAATTCTTTCCGGAGTTTAAGCTGGCCGCCATGTATAGCCTATCTTGTGCTGAAAAATGGCACTAAACCCTACAACAACAACAACAAGAAGAAGCTCCTATTATGATGGTCTGTTTTGTCTTTTCTTTAATAGTTATCTTTTACTATATTTGCATTAGAATTGTTAAATTATGTAATGAAATATTGATGATTCAAACAGACATACTGCCTGAATATGCCCACAGAATGATTTTGTTTGATTTGCAAAAACTAAGATGTGTAGTGGATTACAAAAATGAAATCGGGTTTAATTAAACAAAATGTTACTCAATAAAAGTTCTGTTAACAAGCATATTTTTCAAAGTAAATAATGTAGTAGTTAAAGGAAATGTTTATCATCTTTATATATCAAACAAATACATAATGATGTGTAATGTGTGATACAACCATTCTCATTAAACACAACATTTCTCCTAATTATGCCACATTTAATTGGAAAATGTAAGAAAATTATTAACAGAAATGTACTCTCAACAGTCCCCTTGA
The DNA here is from genome assembly GCA_029339505.1 of Unio delphinus. NCBI lineage: Eukaryota > Metazoa > Mollusca > Bivalvia > Unionida > Unionidae > Unio > Unio delphinus. Next base: position 3,949,489 of record JAQISU010000096.1, read on the forward strand.
GTAGAGATGTGGAAATATATAATTTAACTGCATGCTATATTTACATGGCTACCAATTTTTCAAAACTTTTACAGGCAGGAAACTAAACTAAGCTATTTGGATGTGTAAATATTCATTCCTCAACTGAAACTCACCTTAACTAGTTGGCCCAATGCTAGGGCATAGGACTTCCTTACTGACTGATTTCTGTCTGAAAGTCCATGTAAAAAGGCTCCCATTAACTTGCCTGTGGACAGAGAAACAGATACAAGTAAACTCTGAGGTAAACACAAGGACAGACAGAGGTAAATGTTTCAAACATGTTTTTTTAATTTATTTATTACACTTCAATATAAACATCCTCAAAAGCAATTTTTAGTCTGCTGTGAATTATTTTTATTTCATTCAACAGTTGCTTATTCGCAATGTAAGACTCAACTGTAAATATTTTTGTTGTTGCACTTTTTCAACTTGTACATATTTAAGACTGCACTGTAAACATAATTAGTAAACCGAGACCTGCCTAGACCCATATCTGCCCACACATTATATGATGGAAGATATCGAAATATGCAGATTATTTATAGTGATCAGTATAACAAATACATAGGCCCTGAACAGCTGGTGCATTATGTAATGGAAGATCAGAGTTTATGCTGTTTGCAGTTCAACATGACTTATAAGCAAGTATACATAGCATTTTCTGGTCTCATGAAGGAAGATAAAGTCATAAAGTCATGAAGAGGATTATTATAATCACCATTTATGCTTACATATAAGTTAAATCCAACTGTAAAGTGCACAGACACAGATGTGCCAGTAGATCTGGGTCTATGCAATTTGGAGTAATCATTTGAACAAACAGAGACACTGCCGGCATATAATGCAATGGAAAAACAGGGTCTTTGTTGTTTGACGCTGAAATAACCTTATAAGCAAGTTTATACTGTAATATTATCCTTACAGGTGTGTGTGTGTGTGTGTGTGTGTGTGTGTGTGTGTGTGTGTGTGTCTGTGTGTGTGTGTGTCTGTGTGTGTGCGTGTGTGTGTCTGTGTGTGTGTGTGAGTGTGTGTGTTTGCATGTGTTTGTGATTTAAATTTTTAACATAGCTTTAAACAAAATGTCAATTATATCACTATAATGTCTGCAGTGTGACAGTGATGTCTAGCACTGGGGCATAATGATGCAGCAGATATGTTGCATCATGTCGGACCCAAATTATTAACCTGAGACCATTCCGACCAGTCCTAAAGCTAACCTCTTAATGATGAGTTCCAAGCAAGGCAGCTGCTGTACCATTTTTTCTAAGTGTTTGGTATGACTCAGCCAGTGTTTGAACCCGCGGCCTCCCAGAACCAAGATGGATGCTCTAACCATTAAGCCACTAGAGCAGTCAATTATGGAGGTTTCTATTACTGAATCTTTCATACTAAAAACCCTAAATTTGTTGTCATTATGAATATCTATTGCATAATTCACAAAGAATTATGTTTACATTTATTACTCTCACAATAGTTTGTGTAATTAAACTACTCCCTTGATAACTTTCACCCTAATATCTTGCGAACCCACTTATAATGCAGGTCAGGCATGGATCCCATTTTTTTTACTAAAAATTCCCCCCCAAATTGATTCCTATTTGCTTAATAAAGTCATGATCACAATTTGTAACTGAAACTTTGATATATCGCTCATTTTATTGTCAAAATGGTAAATATGACCTGCAAATTTGAACCAACATTATGAAATCATCATACTTTTTTTTACATTTTCTTTCCATAAGACATTCTTAGTATACCATAAGTAACATTATTCAATAAAATTTTTATCAATGAAAATCTTACTTATACCTACTGAAGGCAGTACTTAATTAAAAATAAATTAAATACATTTTTTATCAAGTGAAATTTGCATTTTAGTTCTATCAGTTAACTAAGTTTAAGTGTAATGATAAAAAATGCAATGTGTCCTCTTGTATTCAAACTTAAAATGTGTCAATATACCTGAACAGCTATGTTCGCAAACATTTTTGTAATATTTTTGTGCAGTAAGTAAAAAGCGAAATTTCTGAATTTTAAAATGAGACAGTGTTCAACCTAATATTTTCAGATCCATTGAATAAATTCATGGAGCTCTTAGCAAAATACACAAATTTTTCAATGCTTACAGTCTTTTCGTGGAGAAAACGAACTTTCTTAAAATTCAATGTCTTTTCAAAGCGATCCATCAAATTCAATGATACGCAATCCTTAGCAATAGACCTAATCAATGATTGTCATAATTTTGACATGAAATGGGCTGGAATTTTAAACTTTTATTTATTACACAGCTTGAAGTACTTTGCATTACTCTATTACTGTAATGCATCTTTGCTTAAGTGTTATGCCAGAGAACAGTAAACTATTATTATCATGTCAGATATCACTTAAAAAGGTGAATGTTATCTGATGAATGACATATTATATGCACACCACATATAATAGTCCACTATGTAGATAACTGACATTTGTGTGCAGAAACTGTTTTTGTTCATTCAGTCAGAGTGATCTCATGTTTGAACTTTAAATCCCCAAGGTAACCAATATGCAAGCCATCCATAAAGGTTATGCCTGGTCTGTGATGCAGAACTAATAGTATTGTTCATAAATACATTTTCTTTTCATAGTCATGGATATTTGATTTCTAACATGAAATCAACAGCTTTCTTGCCAACCACAAGTGCAAACCATCCCCAAATCTGATAGATGTCTGTCATGTAGAACCAATATTATTGTGCCGAAATATTTTTATCATTGCATATGCAGTGACTTGGACTTTTGTTAATCCAATATTGACAGATTTCTTCCTTATGCTTAGTGCAAGTCATCCAAAATGAATGAGAACCAATTATAATGAAAAATTTAAACTATCATGGCGAAACAATTTGTATTCTTTTAATCAGAGTGAACTTGCATCTCAAACCAAATATTTACAATATTTCATCTTTACACAAAATGCAAGAAATCCACAACTTCTTGGAAATGTAGATAGTGATCAATTTAAGTTATTTTGTGGAAATGTAAAGGTAAAAGATGGCTGGACAGAAAACATCCTAACAACATAATATGCTCTGTCTTAAGACAGGGATACAAAAATTCTAATTATCCTAATTAGCAAGACTGAACAAGTAGGAAAACAGAAAGCATCTACTGTTCCTTAAATGTGTTTAAACTGATTTTTTTAAAAAGACTTCTTTAAAAAAAAGGCATTAATATTATTATACAAGTGTCCCTACATTGCAGGTATCACTATTTGCATCATCCTTGCCAAGTCTTCTGGGACCAAATCAGGGAGACCAGTGTTCACAATCAAGAAGATTGTACCCAAATCTGGGAGATCAGCACATTTTTGTAATAAATTTAAGAGCTAAAGTGAACAATGAACTGAAACCACGAAAATTAACCACAATGAATAATAGTTACCCATCTTTATTATGTTATTTTATCAATCTCACACTTGTTTGGGTATGAACCTTCAAAAGAATGAGCTTGTCTGTGTTTATTTCAACATGTGAAGTTATTTTTGCAGCAATACACAATTCATTTGATGATCCGAGTTGGTAACAGTCACACTTTGCATGTATCTTACATATCAAAGATGACACAGTTTTTCTAGATAAATTTCCATGGTGGACTCTCTCTGCATTTTCCTCACCATACTCAGGATCTACATTGCTGTGTAGCAAGCTGAACGTAAGATCATTCTTTTTCCCTACTAGAAATGTTCATATACATTTTGCAAGTTAAAAACAACTTTCTCCCTTTCAACATGCTTCATACATTTAAATTTATCGATCCATGAAATGTTGAACTTGCAAACATAGTTCTCTTTCTTCCACTGCATAGTTACCTTTAAATCCAAAAATGCATGTTTTATTTCCAAATTGCTGACTGCTGTCTGTTATACATGACATATTAATCAATACTGAAATACTGAAGAGTAAAGCAACTTATGTCAGTGCAGGTTATGAGCCACAATCTGGTTGGTTGTTAAGTTGAAACAAAAGTCTAATGAATGTTGTTTCAGCTGGAAATACCTATGATTGACAGGTGTTGTTTTATTTTGATATACCTATGTTCTGCCGATTTGTGATTTCTGGGAGCTTTTGTTTGCAAATTGGAAGATCAAAAGATTGGAGCCAATATCAAAAGACTACCAGACAATCTGGGAGTCTTGGCAATATGATGTTTATTAGTAAATACATGTACTCATCAATAATACAATATTCACAAACCAGAATTGTAAAATTATTGACAATGAGCTTAATGAATGCATGAGACATACAAACTAAAAATGTGTCCATATAATAAACACATTGCCAACAGGATGCAGCTGAAATGCAAAGTTCTTAGTCCAACAATTGCCATAACTATGTTAAATTCTGTCAGAAAATGGTCTATGTCAAATCTGATGTAAGTCAATTTTATGTAAAGTCTTATACCAAATTTGATAAAAATCCATAGTCTTTTAAATGTTTTTGAGTGAAAACAAGTTCTGCAATAGATCAGACCTGACAGGATGTGATAAATGGACATGGATACTTCTAAATGCTCTCCATATGTAAAGCAGGACAATACAATTAAAAAAAGTCCCTCTAAGAGACTGATGATCTTCCCCTCCCCCCCCCAAAAAAAAGAAAAGAATTTCCAAAACTTCATGCCAAAATCATTTCTGCAAGGCCATAAAAGAAAGAAAATGTCTAAATTAGGCATGCAAAGGGTCAGACCAAGAAGCACCTGAATACTAACCAGCATGAGGTGCAAGTTCTCTAGGACACTGATGAACAAGGGATACAACAAAGCTTGAACAGCTTGCCTGCAATAAACAAAACTTTTAACTGAAAATACTTAAAAGGGAATCCCCTCTATAAATCACAAACAATAACACAACCTTTGTCATTACTGGAAAGGTTTGCTTTATGTAATGGTTAAAAGGTTAGCAAATATAACTGATAAACATATGTTCTTTAAAGACATGTTTCATTGTATTTACATCCTTAAATATTTACATAAAATTACTGAAATTTACCAGCTTAAAAAAGCCTAAATGAAGGTAATTCCTTTAAATCAGTGCAAGAGTCCTTTTTCAAGAAAGATTGCTATGCAATGCCTACCATTAAATGCTGTTTCTTTTTGTGTATCACAGGATTACCTAATTTTAAGAATCAATCAAAGGAAAAACAATGTTCCATGGATACTCTCCTTGGATTTTATTTGTACCACTTGTACTACTGTCATCTCTTTTAGTTTACATGAAGAATCCTTATTAATGGGAATAATGGCTGCTTTATTTCTTAAACCCTTTTTGCAAGTCAAATGCCCTACCTTTGTGCCAACACCAATACCACTCTTGATGAGTTCTGTTAAGCGTGGAATCAGTTCCGACAGCAAGAAATCATCTACATATTGCACACACTGGAATATAAAAAAACCACATCATACAGTTTGATAGATTATTCAGCTCTGACAGTGCCATATAAAGCAAAGTTCAACATCTGTTTCAATTTCTATCAGCTAATAATTTCCTTCACAGCATATATGATTTATCAGGTTTATTAGGAATTTTTGCCATAAAAGTTTGGTATCTCATCTCATCATTGTCGCAAAATCGTATTTCCAGACCTACAAGTTTCTAAATTACTTATAATGTATTCTTAACAGCTCAGGACATTCTTTCTATATCTAAAGCAAATGTTGTTATAACATAAAAACATCATGGGCTAATCAAATAATTGTGGATATATGGAAACTGTGGATAAAGGCTCTTTTATGACATTGTCTTTTAATCAAATATTATAATTTTGTAAGTCTTCCCATTCAACAGTTTAATAATAACAAAGTCAACATATCTGGAAAAAAAACTTTAGTGAAATGCTGTCTTCCCTACTCAACAGTGGTACAATCCAAGAACCCTGAAAAGTCACCAGAGGTTAAAAAGTAGGTCAATGACTTGTTGTAATACCTCCAAAACTAAATTGCTCATTTCAAGTTATGTATGCAATATTATCTGAGAAAACAGCAAAAACCTAAGGTCATAATGTTCAAGATGAAAATGGAAAATGACTCACAAAAGTGAGTGACATTGCAGAAAGATGGACTGAGTATTGTAAAGAACTCTAAAATATCAGTCCACAGAAGACCCAGAGGTGCTTGAAGTTCCAAACTCCACAAATGATAATGATTTCCCCATTCTCAAAGAAGAGGTGGAGTCAGCAATAAGAGCACTTAAGAATGGGAAGGCACCTGGAGTAGACAACATCCCAGCTAAACTTGTCAAGAATGGGGGGGATCAGTGACAGAGCTACTAACAAAAATCTGCCACAAGATCTGGCAGACAGGCAAATGGCCAACACAGTAGACACAGTCACTGATTATAACACTCCCCCAAAAATGCAATCTTCAGCTGTGCCAAAATTACAGAACTATCAGTTTTATCAGCCATGCTAGTAAGGTGATGCTGAAGATCATTGTGAACAGACTGAACTCACAAGCAGAAGAAATAATCGCTGAAGAACAGTCAGGATTCCAGAGTGGAAGAAGCACAACAGAACAAATATTCAATCTTAGGGTTCTGTGTGAAAAGTACTCAAAACATCAACAAGACATCTATCATGTGTTCATAGATTTCATAAAAGCTTTTGACAGAGTATGGCATGAGGCATTGTAGGCCAAAAAGAAGAAGTACAACATTGGTCAAAAGTTGACCAATACCATCAAGCAGCTGTATGCCAAGGCTACTAGTGCAGTAATTGCTCAAGGTTCTGTGGGGGACTGGTTCCAGACAACATAGTATGTCAAGGCTGTCTCCTGTTACCAATGCTTTTCAATATCTAATCAGAGTGCAACATGAGTGAGGCCCTGGAAAACACTGTGGGACAGTCAGCATTGGAGAGTGTAACATCATCAACCTCTGCATTGCAGATGACATTGATGGGCTGGCAGACAGTGAAGACGAGCTTGCCACCTTAGTGGAGAACGTGAATGAAACATCTTCCAGATTTGACATGAAAAAGACAAAGCTGATGACAAATAGTGGCAAACAAATCTCAGCCAAGATTAAAGTTAGAGGACAGGAGCTGGAAACAGTGGGCCAGTTAAAATATCTTGGTTCCATAATCACCGAAGATGGATCAAGAGCAGAAATTTTGTAATGAGCAACACAAACAACAGCAGCTATGTCAAAGCTAAGAAACATCTGGAGAGACAAGAATATGTCTGAAAACTAAAATCAGACTATTGAGAGCACTAGTCGTCTCAATCTTTTTGTATTCATGTGAGGCCGGGACCCTGACAGCAGAATTACAACGAAGAATCCAAGCACTTGAAATGAGATGCTACAGATCCATCCTTGGCATCTCTTACAAGGACCACATCACAAATGAAGAAGTGCATAACACCATCAGGAACAAAGCTGGCCAATATGAAGACCTCACTACCACCATCAAAAAGAGAAAGCTGAAATGGTATGGCCATGTCGCTAGAGCCAACAGTCTATCAACAACTGTTCTGCAGGGCAGCATCCAGTCTGGCAGAAGGAGAGGTAGATAGAGAAAAAAAGTTAACTGACATCACATAATGGACCAGGAAAAGTTCTGCGGAGGCACAGGCATTAGCACATGATTGAGAGAAGTGGAGGGAACTGGTCAGATCTTCAGCAGCACAGTGCCTCGATGACCATACTAGGTAAAGAGAGTGATGATAATTAATGTCATAATTGAAGCATGAAAGTAGGATTCTGTGCATAACTTTTGCCAATGGTGTGTAGTATCTACTAAACCAAACATGCTCATCAAGTTTCATAATTGTACACAGCAATGTCAAAGATAATGATAAAGCATAATGCATTAATCCCCAAAAAGAGGACACTGTAGTAAATGTGATCTCAAAACTCAAATAAAATCAACAATTTGAAAAATGACAATCAAACTTTACACAAATGTTAAGTAAAAGCTTAAATTAATTTCATACATCACTGACTTGTAGCAATTCCTAAGCATTGGTTTTAATGTATTTAAATTCCTAAATATGACACCAACAGACTTGACACATATGGCAAAGAAATTTTACATCGGGTATTAAATATCTGTGATGAGTAACATTCACAAAATGGATCAAAACATGAACTTTTTCCCCCTCCCCCCAATTTACATTTCTCTAATTCAAATGTCAAGTACAACAGAAAACACATTGTTTCCAAGTCAATATACATGTCAGCTTTAAATGAATTTAGTTATAAATGGCCAACATTTTCTACAATCCCATTTGTGTCTTTAAAAAAAGTGTTCATGATGAAACAAATATTCCTGTCCACATTTTAAATGTTTAGACAGACAATATACACAAACACACACACATGCTATCACTGGATTGGGCAACTTTGAGTAATTTATGAACAAATGCCAACAATTATAATTATGCAATTCCTACTAGACAATATTATTTTTAATTTCTGTTTTAATCACATGATCTCTGAAACATACTTAACACTACACCTCTAACTTTCTAGATTCAGGTATGCAACTTACCAAATTAACAGTTTCCATCATGGGAGACATCTTTGAAGCTGCGATTCTGGCACTGTCCAGCTAAAGGAAAAAAAGTTCAATCTTTTGTTTTTCTATAAAGACATCTTCACATATTCTCAGATTGTTCCAATTAATTATGAAAATATGTAAGATTCTAAGATTATATAATTATAAGTTATCGGATTGGTCTTGATGTACATTGGGTACATGACATTTTGGCAATAGACAAATTAGTTTGCAAATCTACTATGCTAAAACAACCAGTCCACTTACAATAACAGATATCACACAACAATAATTTGTCAATAATAATAATAATAATAATAATAATAATAATAATAATAATAATAATAATACTTTATTTAAAGAGGATGACTCGTTTATCTTTGCTATTATAAATACTTATAATTTATTAGTAACTCATGATTTCTCTTTTCAATTACTGTAATATTTTATCCCTATTTAACAAGCAGCTGAAACTTATTCCACATCAATGTACCCGAGAACAAACAACATTCCTTAAATTGCTCTGTATTTGGTTTTTCTGTGGATGAAGATTTTCATATGATGTTGACATCAACTTAACAAACCATTCATATATTTTATTGCCTTCTAGTTTTGAAAACAATGCTATTGATAGATATAGCCAACAGCTGCATCCAAAGAAACATATCCTTAATTTGTGTTTCAATACTACTGTAAATACCCCACCATAATAAATATAGTTTTATTTTTAACTCAACTTGATTCATAATTTCATTCATGGCATGCATGAACATTTCATCTGAGCTAGATAATGATATAATGCACATGATACACCTGTTTTGTGACCTTAACATTTGAGCAATATTAGAGAACAGATAAGTACATTTTCATTTGTGATTTACTAGAAGTCATCTTGTGGAAATCTCAAGTGAATACAACTTTTCGATCATGAATGGTAACGTTAACAAGATTTTCATGATGACTGCTGTGGCAACCATATTTTGGATGCTAGATTGGATTTTTATTTAGGATCGGCTATAAGCAGTCTTTTATTGAAAATCCCAGCTTGATAAGATAGTCATTCAGGAGTAGTGATGATAATATGCTTAAAGCAGGACATTGCAGTGACCATCTTAGATATCAGATCGACACCATTTTTATTTAAGACCAATTAGACATCATAAGAAGTCTTCTAGTGAAATCCCAACACCATGACTTTCTGTCCAGAAGGCACTGGGTTAAAAAGATTTTCAAAATGACAGCTATGGTGGCCATATTGGACATTAGATCAAAACTATTTTCATTTCAAACCAATTAGGCATCACAAGTCTTTCAATGAGAACCCCATATTGGTATGACATTCAATTTAGGAGGAGCAGCTTGTGGTGTACACATGTTAGCCTTTTTAAGCTGATTACTCAATCACTCATCAATGCACCATAAAAAGTATTTATGGTCCCCAAGTACACTGGTTCCCACTAGCTTTTGTAAATGTGTGGACAGAACATATAGAAATTCTTTGTTTATTAAATAAAAAATAAATTTTTGAAACACACATTTTTCCAAAGAAGTAGATTTCAACTGTAAAATAATATGTGAAGTAGATGGCCTTAAATGGTATTTTTGTCTTATCAACATAGAACATTTATTTTAGTAAATATAAGATATAAAACTGCTATAAGAGAATAATTAGGCATTAAATTAACAGAACACCTTTGAGGATAATATTGACTGATAAAATAATGCACACCCCTTTTTATTGCTTTATTTAAATTTATTGTGACTGATGTACCTGGAAGAAAAGTCAATAAATAGGCATGTGTAAGATATAATTAAAAAAACTGTAATGGTTGTTTTGACTACCCATTCTGGCAATGAAGCAGTAACAATGTTTTCAACAAGACTAGCACGGCAGGTACTCTGACATACCAATCACCAAAATTTTCATTTAGGAGCAAGATGGGTCATAAGAAGTCTTTCAATTAAAACCTAATTTCACTAAAATCATCAATTCAGAACAAGTAACTATAACTTGATTATCATTATGCCCACTATGTCGGCCATATTGGATACCTAATCAAAACCATTTTTATAAAGGATGATACAGACATGACAAAAAGTCTTTCTGTAAAATCCCCAGCTTAATATGACTATCCATTCTGTAGGAATAAACAAGATTTCCAGGAAGGCTACTGTGGTCACCATACTGGACATGGGAAGATTTTTCTTACTGAAAACTCCATGTTAATACAGCTGTAGCAATAGCAAAAATTACATGAAGTCCTCCATGGTGATACAGCCATAGCAATAGCAAAAATTACATGAAGTCCTCCACAGTGATACAGCCATAGCAATAGCAAGAATTTCATGTAGTCCTCCATGGTGACCACGTTGAATGTCAGATCATTAACACTTTCATTCAGAACTAACTGAATTTTAACTTTGCTCTAAGAAATCCCAATGCTGATATAACCATCCATTCAGAAGAATAACTGATTACAATATTTTCAAGATGGCTACTGTGGTGAGTATCCAAGGATCATTATTATTATTCATGACCAATTAGACCTTGTAATGAGCATATGTTTAAAGTTTCATGGCAATGCTCTCAGTGGTTTTTGTGGAATAGCAATAATAACAAACATTTGCTAATGGACAGGCACTGGACAACGTTACATAAACTCTTTTGGAGTCTATAACAAGGAGAACTATTACTACTACTACTACTACTACTACTACTAATAATAATAATAATAATAATGTTATGGACTTAATTTTGTTTAAAAGACTCAAAATAAAGACTATACCTTGTTCTGGACCTCTACATTGCTGGCCACTTGTAGACTGAGGTAGTTCATAACCTGGGGTTCCAAACCACTGACTGCCTCCAAAAGAGTGGGAACCAAAACAGGAATCAGAGGCTTCAAAAGGGGACCAGCATTCTTACTTATCTTCAGGATGGTATTCAAGCTGTTAATTATAAAACTCATGTGAAATCTAATGATTTTTTTCAATATTCAACAAGCACATTCTACATGAAAGAGTTAATGTGATCCTGTGATAGATGCTGTGAGGAAAAAATTCAGGAGGTCAGATGGGTAAGTTTGCATACTACCTCCCCCTAACCTCTGCTACTGTTAGTGTACCTTGAACAAGAATTTTGATAATGGGGTTTTTAAAATTGTATTTCAGTTCTACTAAGCATAGCTGAAAGCCTTGACAGAGATCAGTTGTTACTAAATGAGTTACATTCTTTAAATAATTTCCAGTGTTTCTGTACAAGAACAAATTCAGTTGTGCCTATATGAATAAGAAAGCAAGCAATTAGCCAATCAGGTACATGTTTAGGCATTGCTATCAGAACAAATAAGGAAGAAATTAGCCAATGAGGTACATGTTTAGGTGTTGCTATCAGAATAGGCAAGCAAGCAAGCAATTTGTTGTTTTTATTCAAATATGAAACATTATCATACTAGGTTAGGTTTGGTTTGGTTTTTGTCGGTTAAATGCCACTTTTCAACACATGCTAGACTACACATGATACGTAGTTTTCATTTTCCTACCATTAATGCGATATAACCTAATCAATGTAGAAACGTTTACTTTGTATCATAAATAATAATACACAGTTACAGAGTCTTTACCACTATTAATATCCTTTTTTTTATAAAAAGGGGCATAAAACAGCCTTTACTCAAAATAGTCCTTTCAGATGCCTACCTCTAATGGCTTTTGCTTAGTCATGTTAATATGATTTTTATTAAAAAAAGTCAAAGTTTAAAAGATTAAATAAGTGTACAATATTGAAAGGTTTCCTTAATAGCTATTAAATCTAACTAGGGCATCTACTTATGACCAAGATAAACTCTATAAAGCGTCATGACTCTGAATCTACTAATTTTGTGCAATTGTACTTAAAAATAGTTGGTATCAATGTATGGACATGTTGATGGAAAGCAGCAATACAATATAATCCCATCAGCTATTACAGTGGATTCCACAGTAAATGAAGCTCAATGTATATCCACTTACCCGATTGCCCTGACCTCATTTACTCGACTCAGCAACCCATGCTTTAGTAGGCATGGCAACACCAGACTGGTAGCCTTCTCTCCCACCTTACCATATGCAACATCACAAATCTTGATTGAGGTCTGAAACATTTGTCAACATAAATTTCTGATTAAACCATTCTGTATAACATAAACCTTCCTTCCAACTGTCTGAGGAGACATGTCTTCAAACCACATCGTATTTGCAATATTATCCCGATATAATATCACTTAAGGATGTTATGTAAAGTATATGTATAATGTGAAGGCCTTACAGCAAATGCCGTGGCACAGAATGATTGCTACTGGCTTATTTAATAAAACATCAGCCTGTTCATTATTTGATATACTGTACCATATTTACCATATATACTTGGATACCATAAATGAATTTCTAAAGTAATTTTTTTGTGTGCACTGCATGTTCTGCGAAAGATCTTTGTTTTTGAGTTGGGAACACCATTTCAAATGTATTATTGATTATTGGCTGGTAAAATGGTTAATAGAGGCATCAACTGTAGGATTTAAAAATGAAATCATTTGAAACTTGTATTCCAAAAATGCATTTTAACTTAAAATTGTATTAAAAATAAAACCTATTAAAAGCTGTTCGTTGTTTTTCACACCCTTTTACCAAACTGCAAGCTTATGACAAACAAAATTAATAAATCTAGCTGCAATGCTGGAAACTGTAGAGTTAGCATTGCATTCAAAATACTTTAAATTCAAATATTTGTATGTTATCATGCCTCTAATCTAATAATAAAAAATGTGTTCATCTGTTTTATTGCAGTATTCATTACACAATGCTTGTATCTATATTTATTTGCATTGTAATAATTTAAAATGATACATCATACATTATAGACACAGAGTGAAGTGGTGTTTACTTATAAGCACAAAATAAACTTGTGTTTGCACAGTTGATTTGTTTAATAAAGCATTAACACCTGTACTGGACCAAAGTATTTAATACTGCTGAAGTACCTGTCCCAAAATAATCTTTAAAGTAGTATGCCCCCTCCCCTCCCCACAATGAAATGATCATTCCCAAATGTGATCTATATTCATTTTTCTATTGAGACAATCATATCTCATGTTCAGACTGCATCAGTTCTGACAATGCTGAAGTTATGGTCATCAAGAGCACTCAGTTCTGACCTAGATTTGGTCAGATAATCCAGCAAGGATGTTTGACCAACATGATCATCGAGTCACAAGTGAGTGCAAAGATGAGCACTAATGACACTTGCATTACACCCATGTGTACACACCAGAAAGATACTTAACGCTCCTCTTCTGACAATCATATACTCATTATTTCCACTAAAATGAAGTCATATGGACAACATTCTTTTGCATACCATGTCCCAGCAATTTGAAATGAATTGCCCATTGAAATTAGACACAAACAAAGTGATCCCTTTCAAAAGTGCTCTTAAAACTCACCTTTTTCAACTGCAAGAACAAAAACTTAAAAACCTAATAATGTTTCTTACCTTAAATATTTTCAGCATTTTTTTATGTCTTCTAATTTCATGGTGCTTGTTTTGCTTTTTTGTTTTTTGTAGTCATCATTATAGATGTAAAGTGCTTAGAGCTTCTACAGATTAGGCACTATACAAAGTCCTCATTATTATTATCATTATTATTACCTTTAATCCCTCTAATGAACTATTAAGAACAGTAATGTTTGCATTTAATTAGGCATATATTTTGCCATCCAATGGATTTTACAGACAGAAACACTGTGTACCGGGTATGTTTCTATTTAATATCAGTGTGGCTGTGATTATGTGAGTGTTTGCACAAAAGGTGTTTTGTGGTATTTGATAATGCAAAGTCTACCAACTAGGTTTTGTCTGTTAGTATGTTAAATGCTTTGAAGAAAAATAGACAAACTATTTTCTTTAATCAGATTTTAATTTCCAATCATTTTCTACAGACTTCTATGAAAAGTTTGCTTATTCTCCAATGGATGCCACTTTATTGCCAGGTGCACTGACCCTCATTGGGACCTCAAAACAATATTTTGGTGTCTCAAAAACCCCTCATACTGTCTGGGAATATTCAGGTATGTGTCAGGTGACTTTGGCCTTGAAATATCTTTTCAGTGATAAATGTATCTGCAAATGACACCAATACCTCTTGAATGCTTTTGCAGCTAGTCATTCCATCATTTCATGGGGGGGGGGGGGGGGGTTTACTTTTTTTATGAATAACTTTGACCAATGAAACTGTATTCTCAATGAATATATTAAGGGGGGAGGAAAATGCAGAAAATAAGACTAGGAAGGGCAAGCTATTGAGTATCATATTTGTGCCAATTATCTTACAATTGTGTATTATGATATTACTGTGTACTGTAAAGAAGCTTTGAAATAAATTCTTTATCTGTTGCACAAGATCAGTTTGGGTACACTGCTGTGATGTGTCCTTAGTCAAGGCAATTTGCTACAACTGGCTCAGCATAAATAACCTTTTTGTATTACTGTGCCATAAAACACCAAATTAAAGCTAATAAATTTAAGATAGGAAATCAATAGACTACAGTTATAACAATATGAGGCCACCCCTGTATGTACTTCCTTAATGAAAACCATATATATTGACAATATCTGCAGATAACTCTACACTCAACCATAATGTCAGCACAATAGATGTAAATTGAACTCAACATATTCTGTATCAAACAACTTTATCCTCTCTATTGTCTCCCCTTATGGATGTGTTCAGTGTGCTTTCATCACCCAAAATGCAGGAAATAACTTTTTTGTCATGTCTGTCAATTAATGTTAATGCTCTCACAGATTTAAATGTGACAACTAATGACTAAGAAAGTGAGTTCACAAGATCTTTATCATTTAGGCAGAATTCAAACCCAAGGAAACTGCCTCCTACTCATCATGATTTCATTTAATATGCAAAGGTTATGTCTGTTTCAGTATTATACAATTTGGCTACATCAGGCACCCTTTCAAAATTCCTGGCTTTACCACTAATTTGGAACTTTGTAGAGCAGCCATAAAATACCCAAATAAAAAAAAACACCATATATAAAGGATTTTTGTACTGAATTTACTCTATGCCTCTGGGACTGCAGTTGTTGTTTTTTAGTGCAGCAAAATGTAATGTTTTTAAGTAAAGTACAATCCAGTCTTTTTAATTTCTCATCTGAAAAGCAATGGACTTCATTAGATTTTCAAATTGTTTTGCAGCTTAATTGAAGGAAAAGATATCATTGAAGAAACTGCATTACCCGACTCAAAGTCTTGCAGGCCAAGTCTGCAGCATTTCTGACACTCTCCTGAAATACAAAATTTAATAACTATCAATTGATTGTAAACACAGTGTTACCTGTATTATCCAGTCACAGTACAGACCAAATGTTTAAGTCAAATGGGATAGTGAGACAAAATACTTGTGGAAAATCCATCATAACAAGGCTAAGATTCACTAAATGGAGTTGCTACAATTACCAGGGCTCTAGAATATACAGTGACTGGATTAAACAGATTCCTTTGATTTCTTTTTTTAAAAACCCACATAAACAAACATACACATTCATACAATAAATAGACATATAGTTAAATCTGATCTAAAATAACACTGAAATTGAGAATAAATGTCAGACTGTCACAACATCAGCAATTGTTGTTATTGTTAAAATGTTAATGTTTGATTAAAGTACAAATTTTTTTTAGAATGAACTAGTAATTATTTCTTAGAAAATGAGCTAGTAAAAATTTATTATAAAAAAACTAGTCCCTTGGATCACTCCTATATACAGTTTTTACTGTATGCATCTCTTGCCATCTCATTAGTAACAGGGTTCATAAGCATGGTCTGCAGCATTAACAAATGCATCAGATAATGAGAGAAAGGACATTTTTGAGTCAGTTGTCTTCAAAACTACTTACTCAGTCAAACTAACATTAGCAACCAACATATGCTACCTCCAAAACTAGCCCTCATTGAAAGTTTTTTTAAAAACATCTTTGTCTACAGTATCAAATAGATCAAGGGAAGCAACTCATATATTAACTCCACATCTCCAAACTAGGTTCCTCATGTATACCAGTTTAAGGTTGACTGAAACCTCTATCAGGATACTCTCATTTGCAAAGAGTGGTACAGATGATAGTTATGTGATCATGAAAGTATTTTCAGAGAAACATAATTTATAAAGGAATTCCTTTCTCCATCAAATACATTACCTGGTCACATTATCATCAGAATCGGAACAAAGAGGATGAAATGCTTGCGCATCCAACCAATACCAATGACATGCTCTATAGACGTATGATGAAGAATATATATATATATATATATATATATATATATATATATATACAAATTTTGTCCCAGTGTGCTTTGAGTTTCCAAGGTTTCATTTAATTATTTATTGTCATCATTAGTGTTCGATAGAATACATTTCTGTGTGCTTGAAATGTATTATTTTGGGAATATGCTCAAACACAATCCACATAATGTATAGCTATTTTGTTATATACTTGCTATCAATTTTCACAAATGTTGCAGTTTCCTAAAACAGGAATTTCCTGCTGCTGAACATTAGCTGAATTATGTATGATCCCTTCCTGTAAGCATGTCCAATTCTAACTATAAAACTGAATAAGAGACTCGAATATTGTAATGCCACAAACCCTCATTTAGGCCCAAGTGATCAAGGAAATTTAGCACAGACATGGTAAGTCTATATGTACGATTATACAGAATTAAGTATGAGTCAGCTATGACATCCTGGCTTTAAGACTTTTAAAACTTTGTATGAATATTAGCTAAGCCAATCTTTCTTCTATTATGGATTCCTAAACTAATACATGTATGATCTTAAAAAAGACTTTTTAAACACTCTCAACAAATTGAATGGGGATCATTTCAGCACTGATATATTTCAGAATCTGATTTGGGTACATTGCTATTACCCAAGGATATAAGCCAGCAATAGCCACCTGCACTATCAACCAATGATTACCTTAATATCATCTCTGACTCGAAGGCAGGTTTCCCAAAGTGCAGGTAGATCTTCAACTACATCATCTAGAGCTCTTCCCCGCAGTAAATCATTAACTGCCATGCAACTGTAAAGTAGATTTAAGATCAAACTAAAATCTTGTCAGGTGAAATATGATGGTATTCCATTTCCAAATTTCAAAAGACTTTCACACATGAAGTAAAATCATCTAGAGAAAATGATTGTAAATGTATACTCTAAGATGGTCATTTGCAAGATATTCACATACGGTTAATAATGTGGTTATTAACAATCATTGGACATTCATGTCAAGCCTAAAGTGGTCAGTGACAATCACTGGATATTCATCAATATCCTAAAGTGGTTATTTGCAAGCTTTAGACATTCATGTGTACCACAAAGTAGTCATTTGCAATTGCTGGATATTTATATATACACTAAAGTGGTCTTTTGTATTCCTGAATACTGGTGTATACCTTAAATGGTCATAAAGACGTTATTAATGTTTTCTACCTAAAATATTTTCAGCATTTCTTATGTTTTCCAATTTCATGGTGTTTGTTTTTTGTTTTTCTGTAGTCATATCAGCATAGATGTTGTAAAGCGCTTACAGCTTCTAAAGATTAGGTGCAATACAAAGTCCTCATTATTATTATTATTATTATTTACAATTGCTAGACTTTCATTTATATCTAAAACTGTCAATCACTGGTCATTCAAAGTTCACTAAGTGAAAATACATTTATTTAAATGGGTATCAATTTTGCATAGTAAATATGTTTTAAATACCATTTTTATTTGTACCTAAATTCATGGATGTGGGAAGTTATTATATTGTTTCCAGGAAAGACTCAATGTTTGCATAGTCTGTAATCATATAGTTTGCAGTTAGATCTGGCATGTAATTGAGTATACAAGAAAGTTTTAAAACCTGTGTCATTTTCTGTTTGCTTACTCCCCAGAGCATTATATAGAAATGAGAATATTTAATTGTTAAAAATATATCAAGTACCTTGACTCTCTGATGCGCCACTGTGTATTGGTGAGATTTTTCAGTAGGTCACTCAAGATTTCTTTCAGGTACTTGTCCACCTAAGCAGAAAAAAGTATTATGATTTTCTTTAAAAGGAAGAGAAATTCGCAATTTAATACACTGATTCACTGAGGACAAATGAAAAAATTCACTGAGAACATCTAATCCAATGCAATGAGAACTTGTAATTCAATGTACTGTTTTTCAAATAATCTACTTGCATACCAGCTACAAGGATTGATTGATTTAATTTACTAGCATATGTTATAACATCACATAAACTTCCAAACAAGTCTGTTTTACTACAGTGAATATTTTCATCAGATCGCATTATGAATTGATAATGCAAATGGCAGTTGCACTTGTATGAGATATGGTATGAGCATCAAAACACACCTACAGTGAAATGCAGTAGAAGCATCAAAATGTTCTTTCAATGAAAGAAGGTATGGGCATCCATACAGTCACTTGTATGCAGGCAAGGGTTAACTGCATCTGGTGCATTTCTAAAATGGTACTCTACAGTTTCGTATTCTGCATAGGGTTAGAATTTAAAGAAATAGAATTTCCCCAGGTTTCCTCACTGGCTATACTGGCTATTTAAAATGACCTTGTATATCTTAGGTGTTTTTCAAAGAAATTTTAATTCTCTTTATTTTGGTGTATGATTGATTGGTGTAATATGGGTTATACAGTATACAGCTTGATCTTACTCCAGATGTGCACCTTTCAAAAAACTACTAGCTCCAATTGGTCATTGTCAGTTCCTGGACTTCAGAGGTAACTTGTAAAGAAATGAGCCAATAATATTTTTAAAATACATTTGATATATTTGGTAATTTATCCATTGCACTTTCAAAAGATGTTATTGTCTAGTTGGGCAAAATTAATTTTCCCTATTTTAATAGGCACTAAAGATAGTGTACTTCTGGCTAATTCAGGCTGGTTCTTTTAGAACAAGGGAGCAATCATTTTTGAAAGCAATGCTGTTAAATCATGTACAATTTCCATAAGCACATTATTCAAAGAAATGTCAGCCCATTACGTCAAAGTAGCATAGAGCATTCTTTCATGCTAATATGCCCATTATCTAGAATACTGACAGCCTGTGAACAAATGACAAACAAAGGTTCAAGATCAGCATTCTGAAGCACTTCATGAAGCATATGTGTTATCTAAACATATGTATTACAATTTGTACAAATTTACTACTTATCTCGCTGTGACCTCTGTTTTTCATATCAAGAGGTATATACTTACATAAACTGTATAAATTAGAATTAAATAACACAATTTAAATGTTTGAGAAACTCACAGTGTTCTTGTTATCCTTCACCAAGGCATTCCAAATGCTGCTCATAGCCTGTTGAATCTTGGGATTGGGGTCAAACTGGTAGCGGTATAATCTGGGAACGATCTGTGGCAAATATGGGGTCAATTGTTCACCTGCCTGAGCAGCTATAGTGCTGAATCCAAAAGCTGCTCCCTGAAAGAAAAATAGTTTTCATCCTTTGAGTAAAATTACCTCACTGGAAAACGAAACATTCAGTATCATTTTTAGCCCAAATGAACATTTAAAGGCACTTTCTTTTATAATGTACACAATAATTTTCCTATTATGATTTTAAAAAATTACAAATGTAAGACATGATTTGCCATATAATTATTCCTCAAATTTATCAAAATGTTTCCCCAGTTAATGAAAGAAGAGTCAACACCTCTTTTCTCATTTGTTAATACATTTTTAAATAGTTATTGTGAATACTGCTTTTTTTTGTCAGTTAATATATTCTTATATAATTATTGTATTGAGATCACTTTCATCACTAGTTTATATGTTTTTAGATAATTACTGAGTGAATATCATTCTTATCATTAGTTAATGTCTAATTACTGTGAAAATCTGTATCATTAGCTAGTCTAATTACTGTAAAAATCTGTATCATTAGTTAGTCTAATTAGTGTGAAAATCTGTATCATTAGTTAGTCTAATTGCTATGAAAATCTGTATCATTAGTTAGTCTAATTGCTATGAAAATCTGTATCATTAGTCAGTCTAATTGCTATGAAAATCTGTATCATTAGTCAGTCTAATTGCTATGAAAATCTGTATCATTAGTTAATATGTTCTTAGATAATTGCTTTGTAAAGATTATGTTTACCATTACTGTGATAATCCTTTTTATCATTAATTAGTATAGTATGTTCTTACTGCTGTGTAAAGGTTACTTTTTATCATAAGTTAATATGTCCTTAGATACTTAATGAGCAGTTTTAATCTAATCTAACTTCTGAACCAGTAATTCCAGCTACTACCTTCATACAAGTATTTTTATAAATATTAACATATAGGTTTGGTTTGTTTTTGGGGTGTTTTTCAGCACAGAAGCACTCAGATGGTTATACTCAGTCAAGTAAACTGTCTATTCCAAGGAAATACCAAGATTGCATATTCCTGGCTGATATGATAGTGGGAATCACAAATGCACCCTTCTGGACTTGAGTTCAATGCCTTAATAACTGAAACACCAACATTTTTAATGGAAAATTCTGCGTTTAATTATTGACTAACAGATTACATTGTTTCTAACATTATAATTAAACTGTTAACATAATATACATAGCAATGCCATTATATAATGCACCAGATGACCAGGATCTGACCTGTTCACCTGGAATCATTAGTACAAAAAAATCATATGATTTGCAGGTGCATTTTATAATAGAAGTCTCTGATGTTCACAGGCATTAATAAATATATACCTTTTTAGAATTCCACATTGCATTGTGACTTGCCAGATTCATAAACTTGTAGACAAGGTCTGGTTGATTAAGGTCGGTTGCAATGGAGCACAACTCTTTGTACGTTGATAGGTTTTGTCTAAAACAAAATAAAGAAACCACATTAATCTGAACTCTTTGTCCCCAACATTTCCATAAGGATTATTAAGAATACAGAGTAATTAATTACCCTCTATGAATAATTAAGGGAACTGGTTTCCAGAAATGGTTAATGACTGATGGAAGACAACCTGATCAGTGGTGCCAAGGCTTAACTGCATCTTCAATTATACAGCCTTGTAAAATTCAAATATAACCAACTCCAACATGCAAATTATTTTCAGAGTTTTTGCAAGAATAGGAAGATAACAGATCTTGGAATACATACATTGTAAGATTACATCAACTGATGCATCAAAAAGTTAGTCCAATAATTACAACCCTCTTTGTTGCAATAATTAAACATTAAGTTCAAAAGAAAGTAATTACAACTTTTAGCAGTGATTTAATTAGTTTTGTTTATCAGTACACTGAAAAATGCATTGCTACAAATTTAAACTCCATTGTAAACTTTAAAACTGACCTAAGACTCATGTTGTGTACCAAAAGTGAATGAGTGATTGATCGATTGTGATGCATGATTCCAAGTAAATGACCAGGGATTGAATATAAATAGGAAACATTATACCCTCCAGGTCTGGTAAGGTTTATTTCATACCATTCATCTTGTAATAAATCTCATCATTGACAATCGAGTGTTATTATTTCAACCCTAAATGAGAAAGAACTCACACAAGGTTGACAAAAGAATAGCAAAAGGAGATAATTTCAAAACATTTTATTACAGTCATACCCACTTATATCGACATCACTTATGTCGACAAGCCACCTATTTCGACAAAAAAAAAAACAACAAAGTCCCATTTCCTTGGTCTACTACTATTACCAAAATTGTCATGCTTATGTCATGTCGAGATAAAAAATAAACATATATGTCGACAGAAGCCATTGGTTTCAGCTTGAACAAATGCTCTGTTTTCCAATCATTTATGTCAACAAGCTGCCAGTTCCAACCCATACTTTGTTCCACAATTAGCTGACCTTGCCTTTAATGTCACAGATGGATAAAAAAAACCATCGACTTTTGTTTGGTCCTATAAAGTTGGCCTCTAGCGTCAACTTAAATAAAAGCAATGAAATCTAATCGATTCTTGCACTTAACAAAGTGATTGGTGATTAAAACAAGTTTATTGTACTGTGAAAGTTTTGTTTATAACTTTATTTATATTTACGATGGCTACTAAGAGCAGTGTAAAACGCAGATTAAATTTATAGTCTCTGGAAACTAAATATCTGGCTATTAAGGAAGTTGAGAATGGAGCATCTTGCTTAAACATAACAACCTATCAGGAAGGAATAAAGTACATTCCACCTGGAAATACTGATAACTATGTGGACAAAAAAAGATGGGCACATACAAACCATATGATTACTATAGGGCTTCACTAAGTTAATCAAGACAGGTTCTAATTAATGTAGGTCAAAGAGTTTTAAGATGCTTAATTGGCCAAAAACCTACCCCTCTGGTGTCTTTCCCAAGGCTCCTTCTTGAAATAAAGTTGTGTCCCCTGTCACCTCTTGCTTACTTCTGCAATATATATATTGGAATAGAAAAATCAGTTTCATCTATTTTACTGTGCAAACAACTAGAATTTGCATGGGCCTGAAAGAAAAAAATTACCTTTTAAAAATTATCAGCAAACAAATAAACTTCATACAGCAACAAAGTCAAAACTTAAACCTAACACAGTGGAAAATTTCATTTTGGAAAGTCATTATACACAAAATTTAAACTCAAATTCACAAATGTTGATCTTCAATGACTTTACATCGAATAATGGTAAACTTTCCAATTTATTTTTATTTGTTTACTATCAGTTTATGCACATTTAAGATACAAAAGTAGTCAAGTATGGTCTCTAATTCAGCAAAATGAGTTTTTAAGTTACATTTTAAACAGCCGGTGATGCAGAGGAATAAATATACGGTAATCTGGTAATGCAGAGGCGGGAGTGAGCTGTAATATATTTATCTACATATACACAAACACATATATATAAGTGAACAAACTTTATTAGACAAAGATGCCTATTTGACATTCCTCAGGTGATGAAACAAAAAGCCAATTTTTGTAATAAGACATGTTTCTGTAATAACACACCACAATTATAATATGCTAGAAGGAGAACCACAACCTTTCAAATCTAACATTCCAAAACTAGAGTACCATAAACAGTACAGTATATGCCGGCCATGTCAAGTAATTGTGTGAAAAACATTTTTCATTCTTCAATTTTGGTATTTGAAATTTGGCATACCGGTACTGAACAACAAACTCAATTTAAGTGCCTTTCTGCTCTTATATGTGAGATATCCACAAAGTTTGGTTATGATTTGTTGGACTGTTATTCAATTTAAATCATGACAAAGACAATTGCATTTTATCCCCAAAAACAATCTTCATCTTAAATGAAAACTGTCCACAAACTTTAGTCAAAGTAAGTGAAGAAAACCTTTCAGAATTTTTTTCTTCTTGATAGTCACCATGATTTTGACTTTGACCTTTATACTCCAAAATTAAAAGTTATTTTCCTTATCTCAAATGTAAAACATTTACAAAATCGGGTCAAGGTCTCAAGCGTACAGCAAAGATTATCACATGGAATGTTGTCTTTCAATCTCCATGACCTTGACCCATAACCCTATGTGCCCAACAATAACCATTTATTCTCTTGCCCAACTGTAAGCTACTTACACAGTATGGAACTTTATTTTAGTCTGTACATGTTATGAATAGGTAATTCATAGAAGAAACAAACATATTAATATTAGAGTGTAGCAAAGACCCATTGTTTTTTCAATGGCAATGGAAAGACAAAGCTGGTCACATTTTAACAAACCACACTGATCATAAATGATTTGAAAAATGAACTTATATCTTTAAATCCTGGTCTTAGAAATCATGACTGTCACAAGTCAGTGTGGTAATTTATGTGATAAGGTAATACAAATCGACAAGCCAAAGGACTCACCTCTTTCCAGCCATGAGAGTTTCCACCAGTTCTGACACCAACATATCCTTCTGAGAAGGTGTGCAAATCTCATACACCAGACCAAGACCTTTGGAAGCCATGTCCTGCGTAATCTCTGGTGTGGAAAAAAAATAATTCAGGATGCCCATAGTTAGTCTTCAATCAATTAATAACGCTGCTGATGTATAGTTTTACAAACCCATCTTGTATGGCCAGTGTTATACAGGGGTGAATCACTTTGTTAACTAACATAAAGGCTGATGATATTATCTAAGTCATTCCAATGTAATCTAAGAATAAGAAAAGATTAGAACTTTGTCAAGTAGTTTTTCTAAATAAAGACATTTCACCATATTCATGGTGTAAAATACCCATCCAAATGCATCAATAAATATCCAGATCAACATTCAATATAGTTGTCACTAGTCTGCTGTTTGTTTTATCTTAAAACTTTTTCAGGTGTTAATTGCTTCATATTTACTATGGATTAAGTTTTAAACAGCGCTATGTAACCCAGTATTGTGCTTATGTACATACAAACACAAAGTACATACATGTACCAGGAATCCTGAAATTGTTAAGACATTTTGAGCAAAAAAAAATTAATGTGGCAGCCATATATCTGTGTAATTTAATATACAAACATTGAATGGTGATGTAGCAAATTGGGAAATAATTTTTTAAAAACAACTTTGATATACATAATTATTCAATGTACTGGAAAATGTATAATTTTCAGTTCTGGATTTGCTGCTATAGTATTAGTATTATATTTAAATGACTGATTAGTCTCCTGTCAAAGTAATTATTTATATAAATGAAAAATAAAACATCTATATTATGGATGCACCTAACAATGGTATTTTTTTCAACTCTAATGTTTTAAAAAATTAATATCTAACTGACAACACAGTGACTCATTACCTCAGTAATACAAAATAAAACTAATTAAAGGGCAGTTCCAGAAATTTGAATAGTGAATTTTACTTGTTCAGGTTACTCACCCCCAAATAATTTTTAGAGGATGATATTACAAATTAACTGTTGTTGCTAATATCTATTTTCCTTTATTTCAGCCATGGTTTCACACAGTTTGTTTTAAAGGTATCCTTTGCTGATACAGAGTTACACAAACCAGATCATGAAGGGACTGATATAATGTCTGAATTAAAGACCCTGGGTCATCATCTAATTGTACGGGTTATTTTATAAGTCAAGGAGATAAGCTTTTACACATCTTTTGTGTTGTGTCAATTAAGTGTTTAAACAATTTGGAAAAATAATGCCAAAACAATCAAAGCAACACCTTCATTGATTGTCTAACAATAAACATTGTATAAGCTTGACCTAGTCACCTTTGAATCAAGCTTGGTTGGCAACATCATTATTGATTGTATGACAAAGAAACAATCTGTAAATGAGACCTAGTGGCCTCGGAATATTACATTGTTTTATGTGAATTCTTTACTTTCATGGGTATCGATTTTCATGGTTTTACTAAATAAGACATTTATCTTGGTATTAAAATCAGCATCTGTGGAAGATGGTAAGCTAATTATTTTCACAAAAGTTGATACTGGTTCAACAGCACATTCAATATTGGAATTCATTCATAACACCACTGGACTTCATTTGAATACTCTTTACCCTTAAATCTGTTAAGAAAGTGATAGAGCTATTTGGGATTTAATTCACAGTACTATGAGTTCTTGTTAAATATTCACTTTGTATTCAAGGAAATAAATTATATCTTGAATTTTACATGCTTTTTGCTCTTTCTGTTACTTAGTTAAAGGCCATAGAGTAATAACACTTTCAAAATGTCCAAGATTTTCTCTGGTGGTACATCACATAAAGTTTACTAACTGAAGTCACATAATAAACGTCACAAGATGGAGGTCAATTTACATAAGATGGTCTATTATCAGTGGACACTGCCAGGGTTTGTGCTCAGTAGAGATTCTCCATTCAAGAGGTACGTGTGAATCTGGTATTATTGCCCTATATGTGACTGGCACAATACCATCTCATCTCTGTTATTTTTCTGATGAACGCCAATCTCCATAATGGATTTATATGCCAAAGCTTGTTTGTGAAATTTCCAGTTCACATATTTTGCCAAGTATTTAGATCATGCCAATTTATACAATATCTGAATTCAGTATATGGAATCTTCCATTCAAGAATGAGTGACTACACAGCATCTCTGGTAGCTTTATATGCCCTTTCATTACCCTTAATACTAACATAATTAAGCAGTCAATACTACACAATACTTTATCCATACTGTATGAGCAAATCATGTTTCAGTAAATCTGCGATAATAGCGGGATCTCAAAGTTTAGGTTTTGCAAGACTACCAGAGTACAAAGGGAATCAGAAGAGATGATCTTTATTTTGGGAGAGATTTCAATGTAGTTCAAAGACTTGGGTGTGTTCAGAGGATTTGTGGAGAAATTTTTTTTATCTTGGCAAACATCAAATATTAAAAGATGAGATGGGGTGGAGTTTGATACCCAATTATGATTTGGGAATATATAATTTTGAAGAAAATTTGATTCATTAATTTTGCATCTTTTAGATGAGGAAGGACTGGGCAAAGTACATTTAAGTACACCCAAAGCACATTTCATAAGAGTCCATCGAACTTATGCTTTGTGCATCTATTTACCATTTTGTACTTTAACAACAGTAAAAATAACTAAAAGTAATGCAGTGAATAACAGTAGTATATATATAAGACCTACATGTTCAAAACAGTATTATTATATATATTTTATGGAAAACTGTTATTCACTGGTTGGAATCTTGATTGCTGAATCTGTCTTTCTTGTTTTAAATACAAACCATCTACTAAATTTGGTAAAAGTAAAAAGACACTGAACTCAGAAACTATTTTTCTTCTTTAGACCTGGTGGCCTTGACCTTTAATCTATTGACTTCTAAATCAATAGAAGTCTTTCTTCTTTCAACCCAAATGTAAAGTATGGTTATTGTTTGTGGCATAGGATTTTAGCTATTTTGTGGAAACTGTTTCCCAACTCGGAATCTGAATGACCCTGACCTTTAACATTTTAGCCCCTAAATCAATACATATTACCCTGTCTCTATGCATGATATCTACACTCTTAAATCAAGGCATGTAGTACTGAACTTAAGTAGATCTGAGGTAATCATTTTTCCTTATTTAAGTCTGTGTAACCTTGACCACTGACCTTTTGATCCAAAGATGAAGAAATTCTTGTCGTAGCTGCAAATCCTGTACAAAATTGAATCTAAGTTAGCAATAAAGAGCTAAAGATATCAATCATTGGAAACCACTGTCCTTCTTACAGTAATTGAGACCTTGACCTTTTTGAACCGATGATCAATACATGTCTTATATCTCCAATGCATGGGAATTAAAGAGTTTGGTCAAGGTAACATAAGTCATGTTATTGTGCAGACATAGGTTTCCTTCTTCAGTTCATGTGACCCTGACAACTGATCTTTTTGAGTCAAAACTTGATAGGGTTCTTCCTTGACCCAAATTGAAGGTATTTGCAATGTTTGTTAATGACAAAGTGAGAACAACTCAGTTTATTGTATGGAAATGAAGTGCAGACCAGATGGGTGAAAGGGTAACATCTTATGTTCCCTCAGGCAGGACTATAAAAAAAAAGTGCAAACTGTACACAATGCACTTAAGCTTTAACTTATAACAATGTAAAGAAATTTAACTTGCTATGCATACAAGTTATTATGGAATGCAAACTGAACAGATATTTAAATAGCATAGCTGGCAAATAAGTCTACAATAATGGCAACAAATCTGCCAAATTACTAAAGAAACAAAACTTAATATACCAAAGCCTGAAGAAAAGATAATTTAAAAAAACAACACCAGCTGTGCAGATGGATGTTTAATATTTCTAGAGAATCCAACATATTTTCGGAAGCAAATCAACATGAGGTTGCCTGTATGAAGCATATGTTTAAAACAAAGAACATCTAGTATATGGATAGCTATATCTTGCTTTCCACTAGTGTGGGCTCCAAAAATCTGAAAAAGCTGTGTGAAAATCAAATCAGGTTAATATCTACATGGGAATTCAAACATACTTATCAAACTCCATTTGCATAAATCAGGTGGTTTCTGTGTAATCACAATAAACTTGATTCTGAAAGAACACCTGAATAATGAGCTTGGAAAAAAGGCCCCTTGTTAATATAGTAATAACAAAACAAAAACTTGAAAGAAAGAAATAAGTGAGAAAGTAAAAAACCTAAAACATGAATACAAAGTAAAGCAACTAAGTCAGAAAAACATCAGCTGTATCTGACACAATGGGTGGAGAGAGAGAGAGAGAGAGAGAGAGAGAGAGAGAGAAAGCAAATTTTGTAGTAAATTATGTTTCTCCGAGAATACTTACCCGATCACATTACTTTAGGGATATTAGCCTGCTACCTCGCGAATCCAGCCCTACCAAAAGACGAAAATTCGTCTTTCCTGTCTATGTCATATAGACAAAGGGCAATAACTCTTGCACCTTACCTCCCTTGCTACCCGCTAGGTGTCGCTTCTTTAGTTTTTTAAGCTGAGCAGTATATAAAACACGAGGATGCTCGCATGGCGGGGTGGCGGAGCATCCGACCTCCACCCCGGGTATCCTCTAGGGAATGATGGTTGGCTTCCCCATGTGAATGATAACCCGGTCTCCTAATTTTCAATCAGCAACACAGCCCAGGGTCACGTGATATGTGACCCCTTTATACGGTTAAGAAGATAGTTATTGAAATCTTCTTACCTACGAAAATTTATCTGGCGAATCCAGCGAAGCTAATAGGCTGTGCTGATTGTTGCACATGGGTCTGGTGGGCGTCTGGGCTGCCCAACACCGGACCTACTAGAATCAATGTTTGCCTCTGCGAGTACAAACTTGAAGATAAAACTGTAGAAGGTTGACTCTGCATGTCAGCCAACAGCTTCTATAAGGTGACTGATTTGCGAATCCTCAGAATCCTCAAACCCCTGGCCGCGGTTGCTTGCGAATACTTGTGCTGACTGTAATCTTCCTGGGTAGATCTATCGCCTAGATTGAGTAGATCAGAGACCCAGGAGTTGTTCCATCTGAGAGGGGCAATCAGAACCATCTGATAGTTCTGACCCCTTAACTTCTAGATTAATTTCAGTACCAAGACCGTGGGAGGGTAGGAGAATGATCACAACCCTTCCCAGCTGATTGATCGAGCATCCACGACCCAAGCTTCTGGGTCTGGCACCTGTGAGATGAAAGGTGGACAACTTGCGATTCCACCTTGTTGCAAAAGATCAATCATCGGACGTCCCCAAAGTGTGTCAATTGGAAGAAAGTCCAATTGATGGAGTGACCATTCTGTGTGAATGACTAGATAGATTGTCAACCAAGACAATGAGTCTACCAAGAATGTGTCTGAATTGTACATTGAGGTGGAGATTGTCGAACCAATGTAGAAACTGCCAGCTCAGATTGTACAGGTCTGGTGATTGGTGTCCCCTTGTTTTGAGGCAAGGCAACACCACAATGTTGTCTGACATAATGAGGGCAGTTTGTAATAAGAGTTGATCCTGCCCGAAATGAAAGGCATTGATGACAGCCGTTATTTCTGAAAGGTTGATGTGGAAAGGGGCTCGCCCCTGGCACCCACGTGCCGCTGACAGTATCGAAGTCCGGCAACAGGTGGGCACCCCAACCGTAGGTACTAGTGGCGGAACATACTGTTATCCCCGCTTGGTGTATCTCCAGAGTAATACCTGTGGACAGCCCACAGGGGTTGTGCCATTGACTCAAGAATGATCGTATCTCTGGCATGAGCATGACTGTTTTCTGGGATCGAAGGGACTTGAAAAGGGCGCAATTATGCTAGCAACGTCCTTTGTAAAGGGCGCATAAAAGGACGGCTGAGCGGGATCAAGTCTGCTGCCGCATTGAATAATCCGAGGATCTGCAACTCTCTTGCTAAAATGCGCATTCTGTCGGAAACGGACTCTACGAGTGCAAATATCTGGATGATCGCAAACTCGAGGAAGCCTTACCAGATTCAGATCGGGAGAAACTCCACACCCAGATGGACCAAAAATCCGGATTGGACAGAGATCAGACTTTATCCAGTTCACTAGAAAGCCTATATGATGTAAAGTGATATAAGATCGTTTCTGCCTTTGAGCAGAGTAGAACTTGACAGATGTTTCTGGAGGATGTCGTCCAAATATACTGCCGACGCAATAGATGAAGTCGAGCGGAACAGGGTGACGACGTAATCCATAACCTTGGTACTAACCCAAGGGCTTAAATTGAGGCCAAAAGGTATGATATGGAACTGATAAACCAAGTCCCGACAAGCACAACGGAGAAATGTCCGCTACTCGTGGGATAGGGACGTGAAATGTGCGTCGGTCATATCTAGCCAGCTTATGATGGGGTTTAAGCGACGTGCCCTTCAGACATGCGTCACGACGTATCAGGTCTAGGTTGGCAGAAGCAGTCAGCGCATTGGCCATGGAATGGTGAGCTGCCCTGTTAAGAACCCTAGCTAACCGGGCCTTCGACTCCCAAGCATGTTCATTGCCAGATTTTTCAGCGATCCTGAAAATGGCTAGGGAGGCTAGGTCTAACAGTGAAGACATAGCGACTACATTTCGAACCAGCTTGGACTTGGCATTGAACACAGTTTTGTCCACTTTATAAGACAATGGAGCAGACATATGGACTGCTGCCATAATTTTATCCAGAGCCGGGACCTCAGTACTGAACGCATCGGAGTGAGTTTTGTACCATCGACCTGAAAACGACGCTTGTACTTGGCTTTCAGAAAAGAACGCCTTAGCATTTCCTGGATCCCCTATACGTGTCGACAGACAGTCATTAATTTCCTTAATTTTTGTCGACTCGGGAAGGAGGCGGAAGGATAGAGTCTCTTCCCCCTCATCCAGATTGACCGACGCTCTAACCTTATAGTCGGTAATGGCAGCAGGAGGTGGAGGGCATTCTGAAGGGGCCAACACCCTATAAATTTCCTCCACTGCGACTTTGAAGCTGAACTCAGTCCGTTCCATAGTTGGATCTGCATACAGCTGATTTGCCTGCGATTCATCGCACTCACTATATGCATAATCTTGCTCTGGTAAAGCATCCATATCGGGGTAATGCATACCAGGTGGCATAGATGACTCGATTCCGTCATCTCTGATAAAGGCATTCACTCTCCCTTGTGGATGAGCTGTTATCCTATGGACGGCCGGCAATGCTGAATGAATTGATTGGCATATGTTTGGCCTGAATGACTGCGACGGGCCGGCTATGACTGGCACCGACCGCTCAAATGGTCGGGTTGGATCGAGAGATTCATCGCCAACATCTGTGTCATGGTAGTGATATGTAGCCGGTAGTACGGATTGACAGACGGAAACATCACTAGAATCTTCGTCAATCCGATTTGTGCGGATTGCGGTATGATAAAAGTCCCCGTGCTGGTACGGCGGTACAGTCGGACGGACTGGTATATGACTAAAATCTCCATACGGTTGGACGACCGGTGCCTGTTGGGCTGGACGGCTGGAGCCAGATGGACGGTCAGTGCCGGCTGGAAGCTTGGCTGGACGACCGGTGCCATTTGGGCTGAACGGTCATTGCCGGATCGACGCCCGGTGCCAGTTAGTGCTGGCTGGAAGGTCGGCTGGATGACTGGTGCCATATGCGCTGAACGGTCATTGCCGTATGGATGCCCGGTGCCGGTTGGTGCCGGCTGTAAGGTAATAATAATTACATAATGCTTATGTAGTGCGGCCAGCACTGCGCGCCCATCTACCATTCGCTCAGAGGGAATGTTGGTTCTGGTACAGCTTGCATATCTGTACAGCATACCAGGTGACCTAGATGACGCAATTCTGTCATAATTGACACTTTCACTAAATCTCCCTTGTGGAGAAGCCGTGAACATATGGCCGGCCGGCACTGCCGGCTGATTGAACTGGCGAATGGTCGGCCTGAAAGTCCAGTTCTGATAAAGCTGCCATATCTGGGTAGCGCATACCAAGTGGCATAAATAACTCAATTCCGTCACCTCTGATAATGTCACTAATTCTCCCTTGGCATATTTGACGTATTTGACGTGACGGGAGGTGTACACCGGCAATACCAACTGATTTGTCTGGTATATGGTCGGCCGGAATGTCGGCGAAGGTCCGGCTATGACCGGCACCTGCCTCTCGAATGGTCTGATTGGACGGAGATTCATCTATAACAGTTCTCTCATGGTAGTGATATGTAACCAGTAGTGTAGATTGACTGACGGGTACATCACTATAATCTTCGTAAATCCGATGTACAGCCGGTGCAGGTTGATGCCGGCTGGAAGACCGGTGCCATTTGGGCTTAACGGTCGTTGCCGGATGGTCGGCCGGTGCCGGTTGATGCCGGCTGGAAGGTCGCCTGGACGACCGGTGCCATTTGGGCTGAACGGTCGTTGCCGGATGGACGGCCGGTGCAGGTTGATGCCGGCTGGAAGGTTGGCTGGACGACCGGTGCCATTTGGGCTGAACGGTCATTGCCGGGTGGATGGCCGGTGCCGGTTGATGCCGGCTGGAAGGTCGGCTGGACGACCGGTGCCATTTGGGCTGAACGGTCGTTGCCGGCTGGACGGCCGGTGCCGGTTGATGCCGGCTGGAAGGTCGGCTGGACGACCGGTGCCATTTGGGCTGAACGGTCGTTGCCGGGTGGACGGCCGGTGCCTGTTGACGCAGGCTGGAAGGTCGGCTGGCCGGCCGGTGCCATTTGGGCTGAACGGCCGGTGCCTGTTGATGCAAGCTGGAAGGTCGGCTGGCCGTCCGGTGCCATTTGGGCTGAACGGACGGTGCCGGATGGACGGCTAATGCCGGTTGGTGCCTGCTGAAGTGCCGGCTGAACTGACGGTGTCGGCTGGACGGCCGGCTGGCCGGCCGGCGAAAGTGCATATTAAAATGGATCCAATTGATCCAGCATAGACTCCATGCATCCGGACTTACAGGCCCGAAAGCCATGCATGGACCTGCGGTGAAATTTACACCCACTAGGCAGCCTAAACCATGTCAACATAATTTCCTCCATTTCCACATTGCCAACACCCATTTTGCCATTCATGCCTTCGTTGTCGACTTTGCTTACTGAAACGACAAAAGAAGAGAACAAAGCACAAATTAAAAAATTCAGCATATTATTAATTCGATAATACTATAACCGTTATTAACGGAGTAGTCAAATTATTCCGTGCCATGTTAACTCTTAATGACAACACTAGTTATCGCCGTGAGCGTGTTGCAATGGTTCGTTCAAGACGAAGTCTACTGAAACGAAAAAGATGATAAACAAAGCACAATTAGCAATTCAGCACGCTATTAAGTCGCTATTACCATAACCGTAACTAACGGAGGAAGCGAAATGATTTAGTGTCGCGTGAACTCATGACTACAACATGAATTCCGCCAAAGCACAAATTAAAAATTCAGCATATTATTAATTCGATAATACTATAACCGTTATTAACGGAGTAGTCAAATTATTCCGTGCCATGTTAACTCTTAATGACAACACTAGTTATCGCCGTGAGCGTGTTGCAATGGTTCGTTCAAGACAAAGTCTACTGAAACGAAAAAGATGATAAACAAAGCACAATTAGCAATTCAGCACGCTATTAAGTCGCTATTACCATAACCGTAACTAACGAAGGAAGCGAAATGATTTAGTGTCGCGTGAACTCGTGACTACAACACGAATTCCGCCATTAAATAGTCGCAACTGGTCGTTCAGAGACTAAGTCTACTGAAACGAAAAAGAAGATAAACAAAGCACAAATTAACAATTCAGCACGCTATTAAGTCGCTATTCCATAACCGTAACTAACGGAGGAAGCGAAATGATTAAGTGTCGCGTGAACTCGTGACTACAACACGAAGTCCGCCATTAAATAGTCGCAACTTGGTCGTTCAAAGACTTTTTTTAAGTCTACTGAAACTACAAAGAAGGTAAATAAAGCACAAATTATCAATGCAGCACGTTATTAAGTCGCTAATATCGTAAAGGTTACATACGGAATAAGCGAAATTATTGAGTGCTACATGTATTACATGCTAGTACCGCCATAAGCGTGCTTGACCACGTTGCAACCTAGTCCGAAGTCTAGAAAAGGTGACAAAGTCACTCAAATTGGAAAATATTGAAAATAATGTATACGACCTGTAGAGGAATGATTATCCAACACAGTAATTCCAAATTTAACTTCGGATGGTCAGAATTTACACTAAGATGGCTTGGATTCATTGGAGGTCTAATTGTACGTGTTTTCGCGTACAGCGAAGCTAAAAAACTAAAGAAGCGACACCTAGCGGGTAGCAAGGGGAGGTAAGGGGCAAGAGTTATTGCCCTTTGTCTATATGACATAGACAGGAAAGACGAATTTTCGTCTTTTGGTAGGGCTGGATTCGCGAGGTAGCAGGCTAATATCCCTAAAGTAATGTGATCGGGGAACGTATTCATAGGAGAAATCAAAGACTAATAATAGCACCTCATAATAAAAAAAGGTCATGACAAAGAGAAAACTTTGAGTTACCATCTGCCTCGGACAGCAGCTTCATAAAGGCACCCTGAACATCCTTCAGCCGATTCTGAAGAGCTTGATGTGAGCCACACTGCTTCACTAAGGCCAAAAGCCAAACACAGGAAGACTATAAAGTAAGAAAAAGACAATTTCAGTATTTGCTTGTATATAATACACACCCAATACAGATAGTTTGGACCCAGACCTTTGTAATATTAGTTACAATATAATGGGCCACATTTGTGGCAACAGATCTTAGTCCCTGTTGGTCATTTCACATTCAATATTTACCAAACAGCATAGAACCAGATCTGCTGTAGCATTATGTGAAAACAGACCTGGTTCTACACTGCTTTCACTGGGAGTATGTTAGACATGTGTATGCACAGCATCTTGAATAATACGGTATCAAATTTTTCATATGATCTAGTTCCATTCCAGGCATTTCATTATAATCGTTTTCTGCAAGATTTCATAAGAAAGTGTAAAATTAAAATTAGCACAAAGGTCAGTTGTTATTTAATGCCATTTTGCAGCATACGATAGGCAGCCAGTATTATTGGTGGAGGAAGAATGCGGGAAACCCACAGAAAGAACCACTGACCCACGAGAAACTACTGGCAAGCTTTCTCACATAACTACATTAGCCGAATCTTAGACTCGAACCCACGCGGACAGTGGTGAGACGGCAGTGGTCCGTAACGGAAAGCACTTTAGACCACTCGGCCACACAGGGCCTCCACCCAAGTCAGGCTACTGATCATATTTATTTGTGCATATGTTTGGTCAGAACAAAAGAAGATAACTTTTCCTGTGACTAAATTGTTTATATAGTATAACTAATTGAATCTTAAAAAAGAGATGTTGTTGCCATTTTAAGGCATTGATACTATTCAATATTTTTAACTAGTGATACAATACCAAGTCAGTATGAGCTCTGATACCTTATTATTATTATTATTCCAGCTTGACAATTAAGTAATTTATATATTGGTAACCAATGAAATAAGGAGAACAGAAATAGTAACATTCCAAATTCATTGGTCACATGCTCGACTCTGTACATAAGGTTTACAATTAAGGAGATGATCATAATAATAATAATAATAATAATAATAATAATCATAATAAAAATAATAATAATAATGAGCATTATGGATTACCCTAATCTTTAGAAGCTCTAAGCGCTTTACAATATCTATAATGATATGACTACAAAAAACAGAAACACCATGAAATTGGAGAAAGAACAAAAAATACTGAAAATATTTATGGTAAGAAACATTTTTAGGTATTCAAGTTTGTTCTTGCAGTCAAAAAAGGCGAGTTTTAAGAGCACTCTTGAAAGGGATCACTGTGTCTTTGTGTCTAATTTCAATGGGCAATTCATTCCATGTTGCTGGGCCCTAGTATACAAAAGGTGTCCATATGGCTTCATTTTCATAGTGGGAATAATGAGTATAAAATTGTCAGAAGGTGGATGGGATCCATCAATGGAACCAAATCAGAGGCCTGAATCTTAATCATTTATCAGTGTCTTTTAAAATTGTAACAACGTAAACACTGCATAGTTTCCATGTTTTCAAGGTTCTTCCAGACAAATAATATAACATTTATTTTACATGACTGACAAGAAATTTATTTTGAATATGAGAAGGGCCTGATTTTGATTTAGAAGGGTTAAAGGCATCATTTTGTAGCTCTAAGGCATGACATTAAACATGAATGAGACCATGCTAGTACTGACCTGGCGTACATGAGGGTTGACATTGGGGACATACTGTTGAAGGACAGTTGTCAGATACCACTCAACATCATCATCTGTTGCTGCTGTTGCTCTGGCCTGTAAGATACAACATGGTGTGACAAAGTTTAAACACTAATGCAAAGCGTATTCATATAAACAAATACAGAATTCTTATTACTGTTCATTCTGCTACTTTTGAAGGTTTTTTGTACTTTTGTAAAAATGAACATTTGTTTCAAAACTTAATTTCACTGATGTGCCTCTTCTAACAAGAGTACTTTAAATGGCATTTAATAAGTCTGCCCCATCTTTAATGGTTCTCAATGACGGCACTTGTAGGGCATGCTTTACTCTTTTAATTATTGACTTATTGGTCTTAATGACCTGAATATTCAAGGTATGCAGTTTTAAACTAAAATAATTTTGGAAATATGATTATTTTCTGTAGTTTCTTTATCATCCTAGGTGTAAACCATCCACAAATTTTAAATGAAAAACTGGCTGACAGAGATTGATGTAGGATGCATCTCATATGTAATTCCAACAGAGTTTGAATTGAACTGCTTTGTGGCATTGACTGGATCTTAAGCGATTGTCGCTATAGGAATTTCTAAATATATTTTCTTGGGAGTCGGGACTGCCTTTTGACGTCTTGCGTAAAGCTGGTCAGTATATATGGTAGTGATATTGTAAATGAAGAAAAAAAAACAATTTTAAATCTGATAAATTCTGAACACTTATTGCATTTATTAGTTTTATGTAGAGTCCAACTGTAAATATCACAGACCCAAACTTGTGGTCACATAATGTGTTAGCAGATCTGTGTCTCTGCAGCTTGTTAGGAGTAATCAGTAGAACAAAAAACTCAAGCCCTGATCTGCTGACACGTTATGAGACAGCAAATCAGGGTCTATGTTGTTTGTAGCTGGCATTGACTTGTAAGCCAGTATATACAGTAAACCAAACTCTATGGTTGCTGACCATTTATGACATTTCAAAACAGTGCAGGTCATTCAACATAAATGTTCTGCATGCTATTTTAACCAAGTAAATGTTATTCTCATTGACTATAGATCAAATTAAAGAATAATTGACCTGGATAATAGTGTACACAAAGTATAATTTGCATACAAAGTAAAATTTGATTGGCCATAATTCAATAATTTATAAAAGTGAGTATTATGATTTATTTTGATAAACACATGCTGGAGTTAAAACATAGTCAAACCTGTGGTCCTTAGAATTATTTATTAACTTAAATGGACAAGTACCTGCTGAATGCCAAAATAAAGACAGACCT
This sequence comes from Unio delphinus, assembly GCA_029339505.1. Lineage (NCBI taxonomy): Eukaryota > Metazoa > Mollusca > Bivalvia > Unionida > Unionidae > Unio > Unio delphinus. Next base: position 3,987,611 of record JAQISU010000096.1, read on the forward strand.
TAAACTGCTGTTCTGTTTCTGTCCAGTAGTTTCTACCAGTAGGAGAATTAGAACCTAAAGCAGCATCAACAAGTGACTCTCCAATTGTAAATTGAAGATCCAACTGCTTGGACTGAAATTATAAACATTTTATACAAAAATATAAGTATGAAAATACAAAAAATAAAGACTGAAGCTGATTCTCAAAATAATCAAACAACTAGTTTTCCTCAAGTCCAATTGTACAGAATGAATTCAAATTCAATGTTGCCTATGCATGTAGTTCCTCTGTTCTGTTTTTGTTTAGCATTCATGACATTATTTTATTTTATTTTAAGTTTCATAGTCCTAGCAAGCTTTCATCAGACAAGTTGAGTAATTTATGGGTTTTGCTCTTGCATCAAGAAACAAAATTACTGGAATTATTCAAAGAATTTTCTAACTTTCCAATGCAAAAAAAAGTAGTTCTATTCATCACATTGCATATACATTCAATGTTGTCTAACATCTATTGTTATGAACTTGGATAATGCACAGTTAAACATGTGTTAAAATTTGTGGAGACACAAGAGTTTGAACCAAAGGTTTAAGTCTTTTCTGAATGCTCTGGGAAAGAACATATATTATTGTTATTCAGATATAAATAATAACTAGGTATATAAACTACTTAGCATCATTATATCACCTATAAATCATATTTTACCATTCCAAACAGGTTGAATCATGCAAGAAGCATGCTTCATATGCAAGGCTATCAAACCATTTAACTAAGCCAAATACATGAGAACAATGCTTACAGCATACGGCTATAAAATCAGTCAGAACTGGCCTGATCATGTCAAAATTAGACTTTGCATGCCAGGCTATAAAATCAGTCAGGACTGGCCTGATCATGTCAAAATTAGATTTTGCATGCCAGGCTATAAAATCAGTCAGGACTAGCCTGATCATGTCAAAATTTGACATTGTATGCCAGGCTATAAAATCAGTCAGGACTGGCCTGATCATGTCAAAATCTGACTTTGTATGCCAGGCTATAAAATCAGTCAGAACTGGCCTGATCATCTGAGAACTATGCTTCACAATCAAGTCTATAAAGTGCTGCTGATTACTCAGTTACCTGTACAGAGTCCAGAAGACCTTGAAGGGCTTTCCTTCTGTGGGGAAATTTGGGCTCACCAACACATATTTGACCAATGGATACTGCAGCTCTCTCCTTACTCTGAAAATATTATTGCATCTATCAAGGACACAGTATCGATAACAAAGAATATTATTTGCCATCATAGTTTTACTAGTACAGTAACAGTAATATAGTCCTACCCGTTTATATTGACATCGCTTATCTCGACAAGCCGCCTATGTCGACAAAAAAGCAAAGTCCCCATCCCTTGTTCAACTATTACTATCAAACTGTCATGCTTATGTTGATGTCGAGATAAAAGAAAAATGTATATGTCGATAGAAGCCCTTGGTCCCAGCTTGAACAAATCCTTTGTTTTCAAAACATTTATGTCGACAAGCTGCCAGTTAAGACCAATACTTTGTTCAACAATTACTTGATCTTGCCACCAGACTACAATTTTCATTCCTAATCGTTCATGTTGACCAGCTGCCAGTTCCGAGCCATACTTTGTTTCAACATTATTTTGATCTTGCCACCAGGCTTAAATTTCACCTCCTAATCGTTCATGTCGACCAGCTTTCCAATTCCGACCCATACTTTGTTCAACAATTAGTTGATCAGCTGATCTTGCCACCAGGCTTTTGATGTCGCAGTCAGATAATAAAAAACAACATAGCAGCACATTTTCTCACCACTCTGCACCTAGTTAAGTCTTTGATCTTGCCACCAAGCTTGTGGGTCATGTTCTTCAGATGTACTCTTACAATGACATGTAAAAGGATCAATTGATGAACACAATCAACAGGTGGTCAAAGCAGGACTAGCAAGCCCTTAAATTTACGGTCCAGGAAATTGATGCGTGCAGAGGATTCCTGTATACGTGATTTTCTAAAAATTGCGTGAAAATACTAATTACGCTTTTCCGAGACCTTTGAAACTGTTTAAAACAATTTTTTTTTTGCTGTGAAAGTTTCGTTTTTAACTTTATTTACATTTACGATGGCTACCGACAGAAGGGTAAAATGCAAATTAAATTTACAGTCTTTGGAAACTAAATATCTGGCTGTTAAGGAAGTTAATGGATGAACATCTCGCAAAGAGGTCTGTGAAATTTTTTCACTTAAAAATAACACACGTCCAGGAAGGATGAAAGCTACGTAGTCTATAAAGAAAGACTACGTTGAAAGTAACTGCACCCCCCAAAGGAAGAAGCAAGACTGCTACATTTGAAGACGTGGAAGAAGCATCAAAATGGTTCAATGAAGCTTTTGTGAAAAAACTTAGTGTGGAGGACTTCGCTGCAACAAGTGGTTGGTTCAGTCACTTTAATGTTTATCATAGCGTCAGATACAAAAGTATTTGTGGATTATACATTTACTGTTTACAGTTTTTCACTTCCCTGTGAATAGCCCCATCCCTTGGTAGCCACAATAAGATGGGAACAGACTGACCAAAATTGAGGCCAATTTAAGTACATGTACATGAAGCATGTAAATGACAACTCTCCAACCATGTCATAATGCCGACGTTGAATATCATAACGTTTTTCGTATCAGGATGTGATCAAAGCAATATTGTCGACATAAATGGGTAGGACTGTATTATAATAGTATTAACAGCACAGTAACAGTAATAGTATAATAGTATTAAAAGAACAGTAACAGCAATAGTATAATAGTATTAACAGCAATGGTAATACTTGTTTGGTATGAACAGCACAGCAACAGTAATACTATTTAAGTATTAACAGCACAGTAACAATAACATTATCTCATTATTATTAGTACAGGAAAAATAATAATATCATAGAATTAATAGTACAGGAACAGTAATACTATTAAAGTATTAACAGCACAGTAACAGTAATAGTATAATAGTATTAAAAGAACAGTAACAGCAATAGTATAATAGTATTAACAGCAATGGTAATACTTGTTTGGTATGAACAGCACAGCAACAGTAATACTATTTAAGTATTAACAGCACAGTAACAATAACATTATCTAATTATTATTAATACAGGAACAATAATATTATCATAGAATTAATAGTACAGGAACAATAATACTATTAAAGTATTAACAGCACAGCAACATTATCTTAGTATCTGTAGTGCAGGAACAGTAATACTATCATTGCATTACAGTACAGTAACAGTAATACTATTAAAGTACTAATAGCACAGCAACAGGAAAAGTAATACTATTAAAGTATTAACAGCACAGCAACAGTAATACTATTAAAGTACTAATGGCACAGCAACAGTAATACTATTAAAGTACTAATAGCACAGCAACAGTAATACTATTAAAGTACTAATAGCACAGCAACAGTAATACTATTAAATTACTAATAGCACAGGAACAGTAATACTATTAAAGTATTAACAGCACAGCAACAGTAATACTATTAAAGTACTAATAGCACAGGAACAGTAATACTATTAAAGTACTAATAGCACAGCAACAGTAATACTATTAAAGTACTAATAGTACAGGAACAGTAATACTATTAAAGTGTTAACAGCACAGCAACAGTAATACTATTAAAGTACTATTAGCACAGCAACAGTAATACTATTAAAGTATTAACTGCACAGCAACAGTAATACTATTAAAGTATTAACAGCACAGCAACAGTAATACTATTAAAGTACTAATAGCACAGGAACAGTAATACTATTAAAGTACTAATAGCACAGCAACAGTAATACTATTAAAGTACTAATAGCACAGGAACAGTAATACTATTAAAGTATTAACAGCACAGCAACAGTAATACTATTAAAGTACTATTAGCACAGCAACAGTAATACTATTAAAGTATTAACTGCACAGCAACAGTAATACTATTAAAGTATTAACATCACAGCAACAGTAATACTATTAAAGTACTAATAGCACAGCAACAGTAATACTATTAAAGTATTAACTGCACAGCAACAGTAATACTATTAAAGTACTAATAGCACAGCAACAGTAATACTATTAAAGTACTAATATCACAGGAACAGTAATACTATTAAAGTACTAATAGTACAGCAACAGTAATAATACTATTAAAGTACTAATAGCACAGGAACAGTAATACTATCAAAGTACTAATAGCACAGGAACAGTAATACTATTAAAGTACTAATAGTACAGTAACAGTAATACTATTAAAGTACTAATAGCACAGGAACAGTAATACTATTAAAGTATTAACAGCACAGCAACAGTAATACTATTAAAGTACTAATAGCACAGGAACAGTAATACTATTAAAGTACTAATAGCACAGTAACAGTAATACTATTAAAGTACTAATAGCACAGCAAAATTAATACTATTAAAGTATTAACAGCACAGCAACAGTAATACTATTAAAGTACTAATAGCAAAGAAACAGTAATACTATGAAAGTACTAATAACACAGTAACAGTAATAATATTAAAGTATTAACAGCACAGCAACAGTAATACTATTAAAGTACTAATACTAATAGCACAGGAACAGTAATACTATTAAAGTACTAATAGCACAGCAACAGTAATACTATCTTTTTAAGTACTACAAAGTTTGGGTAAGTAATTTTGGAGAAACAAATTTTAATACAAATTTCCTTACTCAATCAAATAAATAACAAGATCAAATTAATGTTGAGTAATTACGTAAAAAGAGGAGAAAACAATTAGCATAGCATCTAACTTCCACCTAGATCAATGTGTAGGAGCATGAGTGTTCTACAAGAAGGGTGAAATTCTTCCAACAGTTGTTAGTCATATATTATATAATTATGTGTTTGTGACAAGACAGAGATGAATAATGGAGTTAGAGTTCAAATTACATGGATAATTACAAACCTCTTGCAAAATATCAAACATTAAATATTATAATGTTCAATTAAGTGACCTATCAGTGATATTTGTGTCACCGGTTTATCATACATTTGGTGACTATTATTTATTGTTGCTTTGTTTGAAGGCTATTTTTTTGTTGTTCTTAGGAAGTCATTCCTGAGACTTCCTAAGAACAACAAAAAGAAATAGCCTTCAAACAAATCAACAATAAATAATAGTCACCAAATGTATGATAAACCGATGACACAAATATCACTAAATTACACAAGAAATACATAAATGTAGTATAAACTACAAGCAGCTGCAATCACAGTTACTATATCACCCAGAATAATAATAGATGGTTGATAATATGTGTAAATTCCAATCGATGTTCATGAAGGCATGATGACAGTCACAAGCAAATGTTTAAACGGGGATATAAAAAGACGATTTTACACATATGGGAGGGCTGGGTTCTAGAGGAAGCAGAAAGTCAAAATCTGAATGTTAATGTGATCAGGTAATGTCTTTAATGAACAAACTACTGTTTACTTCAGCAATTTAAAGTTGCTTAAAAGTCAGTCCCATCTGATACGTCCAACAAGAAATTAAGTATTTGGCTTTGAATGAAATCTTGCAGAAATTATATAAATTATACTTGTTCACATTTCTGACAGAATTACAATTATGGATACAATGAAAAACTGATTGGTGAGCACTATTTTCACTAGATGCTAATATACATCTATAATTATTTACCTATGCATGGTTCTCTGTCCTCCCCAATACAACTTCCATATGTAATCACAGTTGTATTTCTAATTTAATTTGCATCAATTTTGGTAACTGAAGCCTTCATTTTTGTGTCTCACCCCTCATCTTTCATATTAAAGTGGACATGTATAATATTTACTTTTGTTAATTAATGCTTTCAAATAAATTTAATGCTCTCAAATAAATACCTGCTTGTCATTCTTATGTACCTCTTCAATGAAATTTGCATTCATAAAAAAAAAAATATTTTTGCATGTGGCTAACAAACTTAACTTGTCATACAGAATTACCTTTGGTGTTTCTTTCCCTGACTTGACCATAGCCAGTAAATTATTTACAACTGACAACTTTGTTATCTCCTCTTCATTCTCCTCACCCGTTGGCAATGGCAGAGCTGCATTGCGTCCAATTTCCCCCATGGCTGAACAGGCGCCCAGAGTTAATAAAGGGTTCGTCTCTTCTGACACCTTGATCAGTTTGGCTGCAATGCAGATAATAAGCATTAAAAGCAATATTTTATCCTTCAACAACAACAGATCAAGGTCAGAAAGCCTTGTCTAAATTATAGTATCTGCAAAATATTTTAAAATTTTAACGTAAGAAGCTGATACAATGGGTACATAAAACCTGCAATACCCATTGATATATTCAATTAGATTTTCATCTGTGCCATACCTTTGTTCAATATATCTCAGACCACAAAAAACGAAGTCAGACCTAACAAAGCCAACTCGATCTGAAATATCTGTAAAAACAAAGACCTTTTGTCCAGATATTATCATAGTTGATGATTTACAGTGAACAATAAGATTTAAGGTCTCTTGTTGATGATAATAAACATATCGGTCTGATTTGTACTTTATCAATGGGTATGATAAACAAAGTCAGACCTAGCAAAGCCAATTTGATCTGAAATAAAAAAGTGTCATATATCAATTTTTCAGTCGTATCACTAGGATGTCTGCAGTGTGGCAGTTTATAGTGAACCATGCCTCAGACATGGAGCATAATGTCCCACCCAAACAAAATTATCTTAACAATTACCTCTTAATGCTGAGCGCTAAGCAAGGCAGCTGTCAGTACCATTTTTATTAAGTCTTTGGTATGACTCTGCTAGGGTTCAAACCCGTGACCTCCCATATTAGAGGCTGACACTATAATCACTAGGCCACTGGAGCAGTTAATATAAAGGTTGAATAGCAGCCTATCCGACCTTAAATGAACAGATCATTGATGCAACCATGTGGTGTGATAAAACAAGTCAAATTTGACAGCCCCAATAGGTTATTTTTTAAGAAAGCTTTTCTGATAAATGTTTCAAGCCAGATTAGATGCTCAATTTTTCTTCTTTGGTATCTGAATCCACAGTGAATGTCTGATAGTAGTTTGCTGGATTCAAAATACAGAAAAGTCTGTAATTTATCTGTTCCACAGTTTTGCAGATCTCTATTATGAACAACAACCTGTCATTTATAACCACTGACATTATGCATGGATTGATTTTATTTTTATTATGACTTTTCGGTCTTAAATTAAGTAATAGAAAAGAAGAAAAACCAGCAAGTTTTGTACATTTCAACAAACAATTTATTTCCTACAAAGTGAAAATTTAAAAAGAACCTTCAGTAATGTGAATTAAAACACAAAATTGTCCAAACATTTCTATAAATAGTCCAAATGAATAAAGTTCTAATTCAATTCCAATGTTGTTCAAAATAAGATCCAATTCTGAAGGTACTGATGTACCTGTAGTCTTGAATGTATTAATGTACCAGAGCCTGACGAGTAATAATGTGCTAACAGTCTTCCAATAATCACAGTAATATAATACAAAATGTCCTTGTCTGAATTCACTATAATTCCCAGTTAATGCATCTGTCCAAGAATATTATTTATGAGCAGTTTGTATTTCAAGTGAATATATCAGTTGAATAAATAATTTCATCCAAATCAAATACTGAACACAACAATACATTGATTCTTCTTCAAGATCTAACAGTACAATAACTAAATTCTTGACAAACAATAAAATAAAGTCCTCTGTTTGACCTGGGTCGCAATTAGCAGTTTCTAGAAATACTATTACTTAATTTCACTATCAATAAGTGCATACAACAAAAACACAAATGAACCTTACTAATTTCAGCTAAATCTGATTGAATTGACCTAACCAAAAAATCTAACCAATATGTGATAGACTTACAGATGGAAATAATGAAGAACAAGGATAATATTACATGCCCCTATCACTGTCATGAGGCAGTATAAGACTAAGCAAATACGCTATCTACATGTTACTAACAATGGGAGAACATTTGCATATGTGTGATGATTCTTCTCACTGTGTCACAACACCTACCAGCATCAGTCCGATGCAATATATTGGTTATATCATCATTAAATATTCAAAAATCAGCCAATTATACCAAATTTAACAAGGTACTTTGTGGAAATTTATTTCACCTATCTAAGCAACCTGGCCGTAAATCCCAAGTACTGTGAAAATTGTTCAGTACACATGATTACCAATGGCCAGTACGCCCTTGTTGATGATCTTCTCAATTTTATGCCACATGGTTGCACCCTGCTTCACCCTGTTTTCTTGTCCTCGGAGAAGTTGTCCAATCAGAAAGCCTAAGGCTAGCAGTGCCCCATGCTGGGTTTCTGGACTCTGGAATCATGAAAAGAGGATATAACAAAATATCAAATATATTTCTTTATAATATAATCAATCAAAATCTGTCTCAAAGACTTCACAAAGGAATTAAATGAACATTTTTTTCCAACATACATGACAATCAAGCCATACATGTCAGTGATAAAGAAACACATTCTGATATTATAAAACCAACCATACAACTTTCTCATTACAATGCCATCCAACTCACCAAATATATTTAATATGCAGGGCAAATACATTAATGAATAAAGTTAAGTAGAGAATAAAAAAAATATTTCTTTGAATATTTTTTAATTTATCTCTCCATCCATAGCGATCTGATAACTGATGATAATTATAAATCAGAGCATATTATAAACAGGCTGTTGGTAGTTCACTGGCTGTGTAACTAAATTGTCATTGGCAATGTGCCTAAACTGTCCTTGACCATGTGCCTAAACTGTCAATGACAATGTGCCTAAACTGTCCTTGACCATGTGCCTAAACTGTCCTTGACCATGTGCTTTAAACTGTCCTTGGTCATGTGGCTAAACTGTCCCTGACCAAGTGCCTAAACTGTCTTTGGCCATGTGCCTAAACTGTCATTGACCATGTGCCTAAACTGTCATTGGCCATGTGCCTCAACTGGCCTTGACCATGTGCCTAAACTGTCCCTGACCATGTGCCTAAACTGCCATTGGCCATGTGCCTAAACTGTCTTTAACCAAGTGCCTAAACTGTCCTGACCATGTGCCTAAACTGTCTCTGACCATGTGCCTAAACTGTCTTTGGCCATGTGCCTAAATTGTCATTGACCATATGCCTAAACTGTCATTGGCAATGTGCCTAAACTGTCATTGACCATGTGCTAAACTGTCCTTGACCATGTGCCTAAACTGTCCCTGACCATGTGCCTAAACTGTCATTGGCCATGTGCCTAAACTGTCCCTGACCATGTACCTAAACTGTCTTTGGCCATGTGCCTAAATTGTCATTGAACATGTGCCTAAACTGTCATTGGCAATGTGCCTAAACTGTCATTGGCAATGTGCCTAAACTGTCCCTGACCATGTGCCTAAACTGTATTTGGCCATGTGCCTAAATTGTCATTTACCATATGCCTAAACTATCATTGGCAATGTGCCTAAACTGTCATTGACCAAGTGCCTAAACCATCCGTGACCATGTGCCTAAACTGTCCCTGACCATGTGCCTAAACTGCCATTGGCCATGTACCTAAACTGTCCATGACCATGTGCCTAACTGTCCTTGACTATTTGCCTAAACTGCCATTGGTCATGTGCCTAAACTGTCCCGGACCGTGTGCCTAAACAGTCTTTGGCCATGTGCCTAAAATGTCATTGACCATGTACCTAAACCATCCTTGACCATGTGCCTAAACTGACATTGGCAATGTGCCTAAACTATCATTGGCAATGTGCCTAAACCATCATTGATCATGTGCCTAAACTGTCTTTGGCCATGTGCTTAATTTGTCATTGACCATATGCCTAAACTGTCATTGGCAATGTGCCTAAACTGTCATTGGCAATGTGCCTAAACCATCATTGACCATGTGCCTAAACTTTCATTTCAGTATGCTTATATTGAGTTAAATATTCTATTTTAATATACTTATGTCAAGTTGAATGCTCTATTACAGTATGATTGTATAAAGTTAAATACACTATTTCAGTATGCATACATAAAGTTAAATACACTATTTCTGTATGCATACATAAAGTTAATTACACTATTTCAGTATACATACGTAAAGTTAAATACACTATTTCAGTATGCATACATAAAGTTAAATACACTATTTCAGTATACATACGTAAAGTTAAATACACTATTTCAGTATGCATACATAAAGTTAAATACTCTATTTCAGTATACATACATAAAGTTGAATAATATTTTTCAATATGCATATATCAAGTTAAATAATATATTTCAATATGTGTTAATAAAGTTTATTACTCTATTTCAGTATGCATATATAAAGTTTATTACTCTATTTCAGTATGCATATATAAAGTTTATTACTCTATTTCAGTATGCATATATCAAATTTTGTCTTCTAGAATTATTCCATCAATAAAATAGACAACAAGCCTAAATCTAGTGAACAAAACTGACTCCTGGTGACATTAAGAGAATGCTGTCTGACACTGATGATACCATGCTAATTTCTCACACTGTGGCATGTACATGTTCATTGCAGTGCAAAAGAACTGTACTGTATTGCACAAACTTTTACTTTTAATTAATGTTCATTTCATTTGCAATAATTGTTCATTTACTCCAATTGTTTGAATAGTTTGTTAATATAGGTACAATATTGTATTGTAGGAGACTTGTATATGCATTCTAATTCATCTGATATCCTTGACTGTTTTCTATAATACACTCAAATATGTTCCCATTTCACAACAAACTTCCATTTTTAAAACAATCTGTTAAATGCATGTACTGTGAAATATATGTATACTGATACATGTTAGAATAAGAGTTTACTTTGTGAGTGGTGTGAAACCCTTCTCAAGGTACACTCACAATTAAAACACAATTAAGTACTATATAGCTCACCTATAGCAATCTCCTGCTCAGTCTCCAGCAGAAAATAAATTTAGACTTAAATGTGACCCCTCTATCCCATGTAGAAGAACACCTCCAAATCCACATTACCGGTACTTAAAAAAAATTGCCTGCTATTTTAATTTCAATGCACTGCTAATAAAATGTTTGACCCTTGTAGCAGAATAAAACACAAAGCAAATATAAACAAAACATTCTTTATATCACAGTGGAGATGAGTTGATAAAAACAAAAGATTCTTGGGTTTTATTTTTATTTTCTTAAAACCATTTTTCAAACAAAACAGCTGCAGAAGCAGGAAATAATTAGAGTTGCAATGGTACCTGGAAAATACATCCTGAGAAGACAATGTCCATGAATGGTTTATTTTTAGACAATATGCAACAAAAGTAGACAACTATCTAACACACTAGCCATGCAGCAGAAGCAATATTTTTAGACACATATGCAACAAAAGTAGACAACTATCTTACACACTAGCCATGAAGAAGAAGAAGAAGAAGAAGAAGAAGGAGAAGAAGAAGAAGAAGAAGAAGATAAGCAAGGACACCAATATGAATCTTGCTACCTTCTTCAGACACAACATGACTGGATTAGTCTCACTTTATTTTCATTACACTGCATATGCTATTGGTTGGTGAATAAATGCCATTATATCAGGCTTTGTTTTAATGACAGTTACAGTATACAGTGACACAATTTTTGGATAAAAGAAATAATTCACATAATAAGGATAATGGAGCTGATGGAGGTATTTGATTTATTATATAAAACTGTTTGGTGGAAGGTAAAGTTCAATGGCTTTCTTTATCAAATTAAAATCGGAAGAGTACCAGCTAAGAAATATATGACAGATTTAAAATTCCATTCTATCAGAAATATTATAAAATCAGAATTTTAGTACTTATGTCAAACTTCTGGCATCAACTTTTATGCATCACAAATTGATGAACATATATTAATGATAAAAATATACGCCTACTGGTGAAGACTTCTTTCCATAATTTCAACATTAAAACAATCAAGGTCCATTTTCTATTGAATCAGATTGCATACCCAATATTTATCTTTGCAAATAACTTCTACTGAAGTAATATTTCAAATTTGTATTTGCATTATAAAACATTGAATGTGGTTGGTACCTCACATTAAATTTTGTAAACACATCCATCATTTTCTGTAAATTTATTTTCAAACATTTATCTATACAGACATTATATTACAGCCAATTTACTTTTGTCCATTCACATTGTTTTGCAACTGTATGCTGTTTCCTATGCATAGTGAATTTTCTATAAACAAGCTCACTCAACCATGATTGCTGTGGGTTTCTGTACTCAGAGGGTTATCCAAAATTGAAAGCCCTGCCTCAAGCAAAGAACCAGGTATGTAATTATACCAGTCAGATGTCCACCTCTAGAAGCCACCACAGGCTTATAAACATTATCATATATTACATTAATAATTACTCTGACCAGTCACTAAAGCTAAGGCCTCACATGAAATGCACACAAACTACTATTCTAATATCTACTCATTCACACATGCAGTACACAGCTAACCTGTATATTATATCAAAATATGCAATGTACAGTCAATAATATGGGAAGTTAACCGTCCAATAAATATTTATTTATACTTTCAACTGCATAAGTAAAAGGTGGCATTTTGTGAAGGCAGGGATATACTTGCATAAGCAAGGTTTCTGCAACAATTTATTTTTAAAAAATTCAGATCTTTCCAGACCCAAAAATAAAAATTTTCCAAACTCCTGAAGAGCAGCGAATTCATACATTAAAACTTCTCCCAAGCAGAAAAGAGATGTCATGTTACTGATTTCTGACTTAGAAGGTTGTAATAATGAAAATAAATTAGACTTTTTAAAGAAATGTTAGTCATTTAAAAAAAAAACATTCCAGACATTTTCCAGACAGTGAAAATCAATTTTCAAACTTTAGACCTTTTTCAGAATTCTATACCAGTGCAAAAACCCTGTATATAGTGGAAAAATACATGATCATTGTATTAATAAATACTCAAACAGTGTTGGTAAAGCACAAACTGTGTGTTGCAGCTACCTTCATTGGTAGCTGTATCCAAGAAGTGTGCATGTGTGTGTGTGTGTGTGTGTCTGTGTGATTTGGATATTTAATGTAGCTTTAACAATTTTTCAGTCATATTGTTATAATGTCTGCATTGTGGCAATTTATAGTGATTTCAAGCACTGGAGCATCATGCCACAGACAAGTAGCATCATGTCCCAATCAGTCACATTATTCTGACACCAGGCTGACCAATAATAACACTAATCTCTTAATGCTGAGTGCCTAGCGAGGCAGCTGTTAGTACCATTTTTACAAGTCTTTGGTATGACTCAGCCAGGGTTTGAACCCATGATCTCCCCATCTGATCTGAGAAATGAACTTAAAACAACATTTTAACTAAAGCACTGAAGTGTACAATATAGGTCACAGAAACCTCTATTAGCAATAAGGATGTAAAACTTGTCACGATCATCTCTCCAAGTTTTGCATCATGATTCTAGGTAGCTTAATTGCCACAAACTTGAGTGATCATGAACAAAATGCAATTCTGGGGGTTATAAAACCAGCCTATCTAACAAAATGCCCAATAAGTTTGGCCTTATCATTCATAGATGAAAAAATAAATGTTTGGCAAAATGTTATGTACCAAAAACTACATTTATTCAAAAAGTCACATAAATGTGATATAAAAAAAACTGCAAGATAATAATCATATCACAAAGAAAATTCAAAAGTATTTTCTTTGGTGAAATATTAGATTTCAGTTCCAGTCGGAGTTCTCTCCTGTAAAAAAATTATTTGCCATCTGATGCTAACAGTAAACTAAAGTTATACGGTTCTCTTTTAGCCCTCATAGCTGACAAAAATAGTTCTATTCACAACTGGCTACAAAGTCTAGAATATCTGGTTTTTCAAATTTTTCCTTTCTAGACTTTTCAACTGCTTTACTGTGCAAATGCTACCTGGAAAGCTATAAAACTAATGGCTGTGGATTTGTTCAAAGAGAGGCGTAAAACCACTTCTGATACTTGTTTACATGCATTTATTGCAATTCACCATGATATAATCAAAGTACTGTTCAACACATTTTTTTCATCCATGCCATTTTATATAATAGGTTAAATTTGGTTTTGTGAGATGTCTAATTTGAATCAATCTTCATAGCATTATTATGGACAACTAAGATTGGTAATTTGAATCATATAATAAGACTACACTATAGAAATACAATATTATTTGCTATATATACTCTTCAAATTATGCTACCTATATTATTTCTTAAATAGTTGTATAAATTATAATGTATAAATTACATCAATATACTAAAATAATGAGTGTGTACTAAAGTGTGTGTGTGTGTGATGGATGGATGGATGGATGGACGGATGGACAGATAGATTAGCAGTGCTGCAAATGTTTCTATTTTAAATAAACAATAAACATTTCATAACATTGGAGAGATTAATCTGAGGAGAATGAAAAAACTACATCTCCTACCTACATGATAAATATCAACATCAGCCAAATGTGCCTAAAACGTTTCCTACACAAATTAACATCATTAATTTAAATGTGTCATTTGTGCACAACTTCAACAATACAATTATGGCTGCTTAATAATTAAACTGTTCTTTCAGTTTTCTCTCCATACATGGTTTTAACACATTTAAATCCATCTTCAACTCATTAGTGTCCCAAACTCTTCTACAGTGGCTATTGAGTTTACTTTATATATTAAAAGTGTTCTGATGGATCCAGTGATTCACTTGTGAACAGTGTTATAAACACACAGACAACATACATGAAATCTAGAGATTACAAGGTTTATAAAATAACCTTTACATACCTTGTCAGCTGTAGCTACACAGAACTCGACCAAAGCCTCATAGATTCTGTCATCATCTGGCTGGTTGCAGAGAATGATTGTGTAAAGATTGGCTGCATGTTCCCTCATGTCATCCTTCACAGAGAATACCAAAGTCTTCAAGTAAAAGAATGATTAGGTAAAACAACATTGCATTTGAGGATTGGAAGATGTTTATGGTTCTACTGTCACTGATAAACATATATTTATAATAACAAATCAATTAAAATCACTAAATACAACAGTGTTATTGTTCATCTATAGTAAAAGTCAAACTGGTCATGTATGTGCATTTACTCATTTTAAATTAAAGATAATTTGTACTTTTAAATTTTAAAAGATTTTCTTTAAGCTAAGTCTATTCAATCCTTATTATTATTCTTCACCTTAATTGTCATTTCGAAACATCCAGATAAAAATAATCGATCTCTATGGTCTTTTACAATTGTGGACATGTGCTAAACTTGGATCAAGAAGAGGGCACTGTGAGTGGAATCATCATAATATAGGGCAGTATGAATCTGTTTATCAATATGCGTAGCTTTCTTTGCACCATCACAGTGCAGGCCATTCAATCCGCATTGTACTGGACAACAATTTCAGGTTCATTTCATCCAAATATGTCTACATACTTTAATTTAATTTTGCTGTCTGCACTTCTTTGGGTATCTAAATAATGACCTTCCAAAGGAATGTGGACATATAAGAATCCAAATCTTGTGAATACGTGCCACATAATGGTATGTAGAATCAAATTTGTAAAAACTGACACCCATTACTGAAATAGTCTGTGTTGAATGCCAACATGACCTGTGTGACTTGCACTATTGCAGACTCTAGCATAATTTTGTAATTCTGTCAAAAATTATTTATCTATGATATTACATCTCAAGGAGCACAATAACATTAAAATGATATCAATCTTTACCATAATATAGATTCTGTGGATTAATGCTTTAAAGTTTAACATCTGACAAATCACAAAATACGGGTTTCTAATAATATGATTCTTGTATCCATCTGTTAAGTCTTGCAAGAACTGACAAAAGTCTGAAATCTAACCTAATATAACCACATTATTAAAGATAAATTTGATCAATTTCACATGTTCATTTCTATGAAATAAGTATAAATTAACAACAGACTTACTACAGCATTGAATCTTATTTTCTTCATCATTTGAATTACTGAATACTTCTAACATGCCTAATTTAATTAATTTATTAAATGCACATTTAACCTTGCTTGCCTTCATTTTGATTTGCTTAACATATTAACTGGCTTTTTGACAAACAGCTAACACTTATCTGGGTATCAACTGGCATTTCTTAAAAATAATATGTCAACAAACCACATTTAATTTCTATCTTACCTTCAGCCAATCTAAGTGTTGAACAAACTGCGTTACCAGCTTATCCTTTGTTATAGCCACTATCTCTAGCAGGCAGTACATAGCAGGTGCCCCTAGAGAGAAGAAAAAACAATCATGAGTGGAAGAAAAATGTGAAAAATCATTGAGTGATTTAATCAGGAATTATCTTTAGTAATTATCTGAGTCTTCTCATGATTTCCTTTTCCCAAAAACTTAAAACACTATCACAACAAGAAATGTGTCCTTAGGACAAATGAATGATTAAAGCAGAAATAAGCAATAACTCTGACAGAAATGGGCAATAACTCAGAATATATGTATGAACATTAAAAAAAAAAAATTATTTTGAAAAGAGTGGGGCACTAACTTTAGAAACTCAATTAAGTACAAAAATGGATCATGTTCACCTGATAGATGCCAAGTTTCTGAACAATTCATCAAATGATGCATGACAAGTTATGCACACACACACTTAAGAACAAATATGTGAAGTACCCTTGGGAAAAATAAGAGGCTCAAGAATGCCTTATACTGCTCACCTGACATATATTGGTCTCAAAGGTAAAAACAGTAGCAATAGCATTAAGGCGTGATCCTTGAGTAGAAAGACACCTATGTCAGGATAATTGAAATCCATTTAGTAGAATTTTATGATATCTGATATGTTATCTGTGTTTCAACCTTGTATAATTTCAGATGAACTAAACAGTGTATTGTGATATTTTATATGACTGTGAAAGGTGTTCATGCTATCTATCACATTGGGTCTGATATACCAAAGGAGTTTTGAAATGAAATTTATTGTTTCTATATATATTGGTAGCAACAGACATTCTTGCTGAGACATAAATCATTTAAAAATTTTCACCTGGTTGCTACTTAAGTCACATTACTGCAAAATTTTGACAGTGAAAGTTCAAAGAAACATTCATACCAAGACTGATCATCACTGACTTAAGTTTTTATTAATATAAGTCAGAAGTAGGTTTTTAATTTTGGCAGCTATGGAAGCCATACTGTTGTCAAGTATAAATTTAGTAGTTCATGTCTGGAGGGAACTTTCCAACCAAGTTGTCTGAAATTGGCCCAACAGCTTTTGAGAAGTTTAAAATAGAAATGTCGATGGAAAACTAGCATCTGATGACAAATGATATATAATGGATAACAGACACAGGGCTAAACCTAAGTTCAACAGAGCTAAAAATCATCTGCGCATGACAACAGAATAATATGCACATGTTTACCTGATATTAATATTGTCTACATTTATCACAAGCAGTGGAAACATTTGCAGATTCAAAAATGAACATATATATACAGTAGTATGTGAATTTAAAGAAAAAGGAATAATTTTCAACATACTTTCAATTACCATGACTGAATGTCAAAGTGAATAAAAATATACACGCATATTTTATTCAAATCCACTGAGCTGTTTAAATGACGACTGATTAATTTAAAACTTTCATGTCAGTATTCTGGGAAACAATGTATTGCTCTATTGACAGTATATGTAGTTTAAAGCTCTATTGACAGCAAACCATCTTGAAAATTAACCCTTTAATATATTGAATGCATATCTTGTAAGCTTGCAAGTTAACATGTAGAAAAAGAAACTTACACCATAATCAGAAAAATGAATAAATCAATAACCAAATGTTAAAATCCAGAGACGCCAAAGACTATTAGTTTGACCAAATCATGTGTGTTCTTTTGTATTGGCATTGTAACTATCTTTTCATTATTTATCATTCTGTATCTCTGAAGAAAAATATTGATATCGGCATTTTCTTTCATCAATTTTGTTTCTTTGAAATGCAAAACAAAAATGGATTTTGATGTCTGCAATTTCATTCATCAGTTTATTTCAAACTGGAAATGAATTTCAATGAGTTGATTGAGAACACTAGAGTTTTGGCATTTAATCAAGTTAACAAATGCTTTAACAAATTAGGAAATCAGGAAAGAGGATATAATGAATGGCTTTGTAAAATCATAATTAAAGATGATAAAATGAATGCCTTTTCAAAATGATAAATTAAAGTGCCACCAACAAATACATGTTTACTAATATTCACTCCTACTGAATAGTAAAACAAGCTTAGATCAGCAAATTACAAATATCTCTTAAAAATGTTTGTTAGTTTCTAATAAATATATTAAAACATTTTTCATCAGTAATATGGACACATCGGTGATGATTGCAAATGATAACTGTAATGAATGACTGAATACACCCACACTCCACTCACCCCCTCACTCCTTGCAAAAAGTGACCACTTCATGGTATAAAGAGTGATTATTACAGTAGTATGGCATATGGTATTATCAATTATATATGTAGTTTAAAGAGTGATTATTACAGTAGTAGGGTATGGCATTACCAATTATCTACATAGTATAAAGACTGATTATTACAGCAGTATGGTATGGTGTATGACATTATCCATTATCTACATAGTATAAAGACTGATTATTACAGCAGTATGGTGTATAGTCTGTTATCTATATAGTATAAAGATAGATGATTACTCTTAACAGATTACCTGAAGGCATTTTCCTCATTTTGTTAATCTACATGTAATAAAGATGGATTATTACAGCAGTATGTTGTGTGACATTATTTACATAGAAGTAACGACTGATTATCACAGTAGAATGGTGTATGGCATTATCCATTATCAACATAGTATAAAGACTTATTATTACAGTAGTATGGCATTATTTATTATCTACATAGTATAAAGACTGATTATTACAGTAGTATGGTATTATCTATTATCTACATAGTATAAAGAGTGATTATTACAGTAGTATGGTATTATCCATTATCTACATAGTATAAAGACTGATTATTACAGTAGTATGGTGTATGACATTATCCATTATCTACATAGTATAAAGAGTGATTATTACAGTTGTATGGTGTAAAGTATTATCCATTATCTACATAGTATAAAGAGTGATTATTACAGTAGTATGGTATTATCCATTATCTACATAGTATAAAGACTGATTATTACAGTAGTATGGTATTATCCATTATCTACATAGTATAAAGACTGATTATTACAGTAGTATGGTGTATGACATTATCCATTATCTACATAGTATAAAGAGTGATTATTACAGTTGTATGGTGTAAAGTATTATCCATTATCTACATAGTATAAAGAGTGATTATTACAGTAGTATGGTATTATCCATTATCTACATAGTATAAAGACTGATTATTACAGTAGTATGGTATTATCCATTATCTACATAGTATAAAGACTGATTATTACAGTAGTATGGTATTATCCATTATCTACATAGTATAAAGAGTGATTATTACAGTAGTATGGTATTATCCATTATCTACATAGTATAAAGACTGATTATTACAGTAGTATGACATTATCCATTATCTACATAGTAAAAAGACTGATTATTACAGTTGTATGGTGTAAAGTATTTATCCATTATCTACATAGTATAAAGACTGATTATTACAGTAGTATGGTATTATCCATTATCTACATAGTATAAAGACTGATTATTACAGTAGTATGGTATTATCCATTATCTACATAGTATAAAGACTGATTATTACAGTAGTATGGTATTATCCATTATCTACAAAGTATAAAGACTGATTATTACAGTTGTATGGTGTATGACATTATCCATTATCTACATAGTATAAAGAGTGATTATTACAGTTGTACGGTGTATGGCATTATCAATTATCTCTACTTATTGAGTTTCTGGAGGGATTCTAGCCTTTAGTCACTTCCTTTCCTGCCAATGACAGTGGAAGTGATTGATGCTAGCCAAGACCAAGATTGGATGACCTAGGTAACTGGAACACGAGTACAACTGGGCCAGAAGGGAGTGCATTAAGTGACAGATAATTTGCAAAGGCCAAAGAGTTATAGGAATTTTCATTTAAAAAGTGAAAACTTGAAGGAGATCAACCCTAAAAGAACTTTTAAGAAATCAAACATTTCTTATAGAATCAACTAGAAATAAAGAAAGCTGTCATTGATATGCAATGATACTGCATAAGTGATTGAGAAGATTATGTGGTACAAATATGTCAAGATAATTATTTGAATTCAAGATAAATATACAAATTGTTGTCCTATTCTGATGACAGAAGACAAAATTACCTCCAATAGCTCTGACAATCTGCTTGATGAAGTCTACATAGATCTGAATTGGTCCATCCTGACCGGGTTCCTCATCAAGGAGTTTGTTGACATAATCTGCCAGGTAAGGAGACTGCTCTTTCATAGCTGTCAGAGACTGCATGTTCGGCTGTATTCCAGCACTTCTTGCCAAGCACTGTCGCAGATACACCAGAATCTACAGAATATTAATTAACATCAGTTTAGTCATGGTTTGTGAACAATACCCAATAAAATGGTTTGATAACTACTGTAAGATTTAATAAATGTTATATTAAAACTAACCTCCAACAAACTAATACTGCTTGTTTCATCTTACAAAAGCGATAAATCAATAGACAGGTGGTAGATAAAGTGTAAAAAAGTGCATAATGTGTACCCAAATGCAAAAGGTAAAGACACATCTGAAATCAATTGAACAGTGTGTATGCAGATTTCCTATCATGCAATGAACTGGGAAATCAAAAATTGCAAATGCAGATAATAATAATAATGAGGACTTTGTATAGTGCCTAATCTTTCGAAGCTCTAAGCACTTTACACCATCAATAATGATATGACTACACTACAGAACAACAAATGACAAAAACAATAAAATTGGAAAACATAAAAACATGCTGAAAACATATAAGATACAAAACATGATTAGGTCGCTAAGTTTGTCCCTGCAGATATCCCATTATATAATGAACTGAGAGGTAAAATTATTAGAATTTTAAATCTCCAACTTACACCTCTCCTTCAATAACTCGTGCACAACGAAGTCCACAAACACAGACCGCACTATAGGTGATGGCACGAGTTACCAAGGAACCTCCAATAATTGAAAAATCTGTTTATACATCGATAAAAGCATGTGGGGGGAAAGTAAAGAACGGGGCTGTTTAATGACTGAATCCTCATTTTACAATCACATCATTAAAAACGCACTTTTTCTAATGAAATTGTTCGATATTTTGTATAAATAACATGTATTTTCAAAATTTACAACATGTGAAAGATTGTTCCATCTAGTTTAAACAACCATCACATTTATGCAAAAACGTGTATTATGTCACAGCTTTTTGTTTTGTTGATAAGTCTGGTTTTCAGAGTGGAATTAAATAGTATACTAGCAAGTTAGGAGTAAAAGTAGCTGGAAAATAGATTTTATCTGTTGATCCACCACCAAAACAAGATTCCTTTTTTTTAAAACTAGCGACATTTGTTTAGTGACACAATCACCTACGTTGAAACTTAATTTTGTATTGTTCAATTAGTACAATATCGATGTTGTGATATTGAAAGGAAAAGTGAAATTTCCAATCACCCTTGAGGATATCTCATGGTGCCAGTTCAGAAATTCTCTGAAAATCAATTGCACACAATGGTTTGTATGTGAAACCAAGCTTTTTATTTTAGGAAGTATTCGGTTGGCTTAGCTGCATTGCTATCTTTGATCACAGTTATGAAACAGCTGGTTAATATAAGGTAGTTTATGTTACATACACAATAAAATTTATAGCAGTGTTTGATTGATCAAATGAAGAGTTCACCCGACATGACCGGGGTTGGTAGATTTGAAATATGTAAGATTTGCATGACTTTAAACCTTTTATAAAAATATATTTCACCTCCTTTATTTGATTCAAATGACATAATTAATATGATAATACAAAGTGGACCAGCTTTTAATTCAATGCAACAATACAACAAATACTTCTGCAAGTCAGTTATCTAAACACAGTC
The DNA here is from genome assembly GCA_029339505.1 of Unio delphinus. Taxonomy (NCBI): domain Eukaryota; kingdom Metazoa; phylum Mollusca; class Bivalvia; order Unionida; family Unionidae; genus Unio; species Unio delphinus. The sequence goes on from JAQISU010000096.1 coordinate 4,009,755, forward strand.
GGCACTTAATTAGGTTCTCAGAAAAACACTTGCGGACATAGCTGTTACGGTAGATTTAAACATTTTACATTTAAATACACATTGCATTTATGATGATTACACTAAGTGGAACTAAATGATAGAATTAAAACACAAATTTCTCTTCTTAAAAATTATTTTATTGGCAATTTAAATATTAATGTACTGCCTACAATTGGTGTGACATTTTCACTGATCAAAATTTCCTTGAATCTCTTTAATTATGGTGTACTAAAAGTGATGTTTGGGAAAGAAAATGTAACCAATTATATGACTTCTTATTAAAAGTTGATAAGTTTTAAATGTTAATTAAAGTTTCCAGGTCATATCTACCATTTTCGACCAAAAAATGAAAAAATATATCAATGTTTCAGTTATCAACTTTGATCACAATTGTTTTTTTAGTTCAAGAACTTGGGATCATTTTTTAAGGTGTTTTCTGGTTTTAAAAAAATGGGATCCACAAAAGCCCCTGCATTATAAGCGGGCTTGTGACTTATCAGGTTTTGAGTTATCAAGAGAGTGGTGTATAACAGACTGCCAGATCAAATAATGTAGATATTGATCACCTATTATTAAATGATCTAAAAGATCAAACAGTGTAGGCACAGATCTGCCATCATATAATGAACTGTGAGACCAAATGCTGTAAATTCAGATCTGCCATCACATAACAGGTTAGAAGATCAAACAGAATTAATACAGATCTGCCTTATACAATGAATTGGGAGATTAAACAGCTTAGATTCTGGTCGACTGAAAAAGTATGTAATATACTCACCCTGCAAGCTGCAGTTAGAGCTATCAGGAAACAAGGTTTCATATGATAAGAGCTTCAGCAAAGTTCATGCTAACAGTTCGAAGTTGTCAGAGTTGAGAAATATTAAAAACCAGGTCAAATTCCATTCTGGAAACAGGTTCAGAGATTTTAATGTTAAAATCAAAACTGGCCAGCAAATCTGACAGATCTTTATCATGACAGGTATCTCCTTCAACACAGTGTCTGAATATGTCAGATATCATGGAGCAGTAGCCTTTGATGGTAGCTGGCACCAATTTTCAGGCAGTTTAAATGTCTATATTTTAACTTTCTAGTTCAGGAAGTTTAAATGCTTATATCCTAACAGTATGTTTGGTTCAGGTAATTGTAAATGCTAATGTTCAAACAGTGTGTCTGGTAATTAAAAGGTGATTGTAAATGCTAATGTCCAAACAACATGTGTTGTTCAGGGAAATGGAAATGTCCATGCTCTAATGGTATTTCTAGATCAGGTAAGTTTCAATGCATATCAACTCTTCACATGTATTCAGAATTATATAATTTTACAATTACCTCTACGAATGCCACAGGACTGAAGGGAAGAATGTGGTTTCCAATCACATATCTGTGTTGGGACTTCACCCTCTGGTTAGTCTGATATCAATGAAAAAAGCATATTGTTAAAAGATGTGTTAATGAGTGAATTCACACAAACATTTTCCCTCAAAAATATAATCAATAACACTGTGATCGCATTTCAACATGTAATAGTGTTTCCAGAAAGACCTAAATGATGTCAAAGTACCCCTAAATCCTATCCTCCAGGAAGCTCTAAATGATGTTAAAGTACCCCTAAATCCTATCCTGATTCCCCCTATAAAAGGATTTCTCCTTTGTTTCTTTGTTTCCAAAACTTAGATGTACAAAAAAAGCCTCTTTATCATCTACTTGAAAAGATGGTAGATACACTGTGTGTGTGTCATGGATAGAAAATCAAGAATAACTTCAAGCATAACTGAACAAAATCACTAAAATTTTATGTCATCACCCAGCAATTTTCAAAATATAAGCAAAATACATCATACAGTACACTGGATTTAGAATGTGTTTCTAGTATAATTTAAAATGAAAAATTAATTGTGTTATCACATTCTAAAGTAACCTATCATTTGTTTGTTTATTGTTGGGTTTAACGCCATTTTTCAGCACACGATAGGCTATACATGGCGGTCAGTATTAATGGTGGAGGAAGAACCCAGGGAAAACCCGCAGAAAGAACCACCGACCCACGAGAAGCTGCTGGCAAGCTATCTCACATACCCACATTGGCCGAATCTGAGACTCGAACCCGCACAGACAGTTGTTGTTGTAGGGTTTAACGCCATTCTTCAGCACATGATAGGCTATACATGGCAGCCAGTATTATTGGCGGAGGAAGAACCCAGGAAAACCCCTGGAAAGAACCAATGACCCACGAGAAGCTACTGGCAAGCTTTCTCACATCACTACATTAGCTGAATCTTAGACTCGAACCCACGCAGACAGAAGTGAGATGGCAGTGATCCGTATCGGAGAGCGCTTTAGACCACTCGGCCACTCAGGGCCCCTCCACACAGACAGAGGTGAGATAGCAGTGATCCGTATCGGAGAGCGCTTTAGACCACTCAGCCACTCGGGGCCCCACTATCATCTGTAACAACTAAATCAATTGCTATTGCGATATACAATTACCTCCTCTAATTGTGATACCAATAAAACCATGCATACATAACATTGCAGGCATGCATAAACTAGAGATGAAAAGCATCATGAATATTCATGTGTCGATTTTTAAAAATACTTTATTACAAAGTTACTTCCAAACTACCCCCACCTCCCGACAACTCATGCAGTAACTTTCTCATCTACTCACTGACAAGGGGGGGCCTGGTATTACTTACCTTATTTATCTAACATGACAATTGACCATTTCATCAAGCAGGCTTGTGTAGTACAAGAACACAACTTTACATTTACTATCTCCAAACTTTTATATATGCATAATTTTTAAGGGTATCTCTTGCTCTTAAATGAAGTCATCCAAGATTTTGATGAGAGAGACTTTTTTTTACCAAGTTTTATTTAAATTATATGAGAAATATTGTCTGAAAAGAATATTTTCATAACAGAAGACAATTTAAAAAGTTTGAGAATAAATTTTATATAGAAAAATAGAATTAGAGACTTGCTGGAGTGTTGCTAAACTCAGTCAATAAGGTGCATGGATCCTGCTCACAAGGTTACACATGTTAAAGATGCAAATCTATTTACAGAGATGCTCAAAATTCTATTGAACAATACAGTCTCTACAAAGGTAACATGTTCAGTCAGTCAGATGCTCAAATTTATATCCAATAATACAGTCTCTATAAAGATAAGATGTTCAGTTTGTAAGATGCTTAATATTCGAACCAATAATAGTCTCTATAATGGTAAGATGTTCAGTCAGTAAAGATGCTCAATATTCTATCCAATAATACAGTCTCTATAAAGGTAACATGTCAAATGCAGGTCACCTCATTATTACGCATGAGACCTTGCTCAAAGTACAACTCAGCCAACATGTTGATAATAAAAAACTATTTACCAAGTTTAATCAAAATTGAATCAAAGTTAAAGTCTCTACAGTGGTCAAAAGTTCAATCAGATGCATTATTAACATGCACTCATGGAACTCAGATCTGAGACTTGATGATATATGCTTATATTCAAAGTCTGATCAAAACTGGACCACAAAAGTGGTCACCAGTGATTTCAAGCTCAACCAATCAGATGCATGACCACTTCATTAATGTGCATAAATATCATTATGGGAGCCACCCAAGTTCTTGATGGTCCAAGAATATGTTCCACATTTAATCAAAATCAGATCAGAAATATGACCTCTTTGACTTCTAGAGTAGCAGCAAGCAATTGTTGAGGGATGGATATCAGATGGATGGATTGAGAATTTGACAAAGGATGTAATCTATTCATTTTCAAAAACCATCATGCCAAATATGATCACCTCTTTTAAGCAGTACAGACAGACTTTAGCTTTCATTCAGAGTTAACTAATGGATGCATGGATGTATAAACACATTAATGGATGTGACTGATGATGATATGTCTCCTAAAATGAGCCTATCAAAAAGTATTGCTGCCTATCACATTTCTCTTCAATTCAATGAACGTGTCAAATGAAGCTCTGGCTTAGTTTCATGCATCTAATTTTGTACAATGCTTACCTTTCTTATACTGGTCTTGTATTGGTATCAGAAAACATATGTTCTTAATTCCAAAGTAACAATGAAACATTACCTTATCTTTGAGGTATTTGGCCATTTGTGAAAAGTCTGGAAAGACTTGTTTGGTATCCAAATCCAGGTTAGTGACACTAGTGGAAGCTTCTTTTGGCACAACAGAAAGGGCTTTAGATGCCTCAATATGTATGTCATCTTTTCTAAAATGAAATAATACTGTGATGTAATAGATAAATTAAATGCAGTTGTCAATGTTAAGCCATCCTGACAGAAGAAGACATACAAGTGATACTTTCCACATGAATTGCATTGAGTCAAAATCTTTCAATGTGACTGCCCCATCCCAACCCACCCCAGCTCATCCAAGAACCCTAGCAGAACATGCATTCAGTCCTCTTTTCTTTGTAAAACTTATCTTCAGGAATAAAATCATCTCCCAATTTATACATTTATTATAGGATTAAATTAACATGGCTGGATCATTATTAAAGTGTAAGATTTACCTTATCACTCACAAAGTTAATGAATTTATGTCAACTATGAGAGTGATTACCTCAAATATAAACTTCAATAAATACAAGACAACAATTGTTACAATTCTAATTTTCCTATATTTCAAACAATGATCCATACAATTATAATTTTCCTCCTTTTCAAACAACAATCCTTACAATTCTAATTTTCCTCCTTTACAAACAACCATCTTAACAATTCTAATTTTCCTCCTTTCCAAACAACGATCTTAACAATTCTAATTTTCCTCCTTTCCAAACAACAATCCTTACAATTCTAATTTTCCTCCTTTCCAAACAATGATCCTTACAATTCTGATTTTCCTCCTTTTCAAACAACGATCTTAACAATTCTAATTTTCCTCCTTTTCAAACAATGATCCTTACAATTCTGATTTTCCTCCTTTACAAACAACGATCTTAACAATTCTAATTTTCCTCCTTTCCAAACAACAATCCTTACAATTCTAATTTTCCTCCTTTTCAAACAACAATCCTTACAATTCTAATTTTCCTCTTTTTCAAACAACGATCTTAACAATTCTAATTTTCCTCCTTTTCAAACAACAATCCTTACAATTCTGATTTTCCTCCTTTTCAAACAATGATCTTAACAATTCTAATTTTCCTCCTTTTCAAACAACAATCCTTACAATTCTGATTTTCCTCCTTTTCAAACAACGATCTTAACAATTCTAATTTTCCTCCTTTTCAAACAACAATCCTTACAATTCTGATTTTCCTCCTTTTCAAACAACGATCTTAACAATTCTAATTTTCCTCCTTTTCAAACAACGATCTTAACAATTCTAATTTTCCTCCTTTTCAAACAACGATCTTAACAATTCTAATTTTCCTCCTTTTGAAACAACGATCTTAACAATTCTAATTTTCCTCCTTTCCAAACAACGATCTTAACAATTCTAATTTTCCTCCTTTCCAAACAACAATCCTTACAATTCTAATTTTCCTCCTTTCCAAACAATGATCCTTACAATTCTGATTTTCCTCCTTTTCAAACAACGATCTTAACAATTCTAATTTTCCTCCTTTTCAAACAACGATCTTAGCAATTCTAATTTTCCTCCTTTCCAAACAACAATCCTTACAATTCTGATTTTCCTCCTTTCCAAACAACAATCCTTACAATTCTAATTTTCCTCCTTTTCAAACAATGATCCTTACAATTCTAATCTTCCTCCTTTTCAAACAACGATCTTAACAATTCTGATTTTCCTCCTTTTCAAACAACAATCCTTACAATTCTGATTTTCCTCCTTTTCAAACAACGATCCTTACAATTCTGATTTTCCTCCTTTTCAAACAACAATCCTTACAATTCTGATTTTCCTCCTTTTCAAACAATGATCTTAACAATTCTAATTTTCCTCTTTTTCAAACAACGATCTTAACAATTCTAATTTTCCTCCTTTCCAAACAATGATCCTTACAATTCTGATTTTCCTCCTTTTCAAACAATGATCCTTACAATTCTGATTTTCCTCCTTTTCAAACAACGATCTTAACAATTCTAATTTTCCTCCTTTTCAAACAACGATCTTAGCAATTCTAATTTTCCTCCTTTCCAAACAACAATCCTTACAATTCTGATTTTCCTCCTTTTCAAACAACGATCTTAACAATTCTAATTTTCCTCCTTTTCAAACAATGATCTTAGCAATTCTAATTTTCCTCCTTTCCAAACAACAATCCTTACAATTCTAATTTTCCTCCTTTTCAAACAATGATCCTTACAATTCTAATCTTCCTCCTTTTCAAACAACGATCTTAACAATTCTAATTTTCCTCCTTTTCAAACAACAATCCTTACAATTCTGATTTTCCTCCTTTTCAAACAACGATCCTTACAATTCTGATTTTCCTCCTTTTCAAACAACAATCCTTACAATTCTGATTTTCCTCCTTTTCAAACAATGATCTTAACAATTCTAATTTTCCTCCTTTTCAAACAACGATCTTAACAATTCTAATTTTCCTCCTTTCCAAACAACAATCCTTACAATTCTGATTTTCCTCCTTTTCAAACAATGATCCTTACAATTCTGATTTTCCTCCTTTTCAAACAACGATCTTAACAATTCTAATTTTTCTACTTTTTAAACAACAATCCTTACAATTCTGATTTTCCTCCTTTCCAAACAACAATCCTTACAATTCTGATTTTCCTCCTTTTCAAACAATGATCCTTACAATTCTGATTTTCCTCCTTTTCAAACAACGATCTTAACAATTCTAATTTTCCTACTTTTCAAACAACAATCCTTACAATTCTGATTTTCCTCCTTTTCAAACAACGATCCTTACAATTCTGATTTTCCTCCTTTTCAAACAATGATCCTTACAATTCTGATTTTCCTCCTTTTCAAACAACGATCCTTACAATTCTGATTTTCCTCCTTTTCAAACAACAATCCTTATAATTGATTTTCCTCCTTTTCAAACAACAATCCTTACAATTCTGATTTTCCTCCTTTCAAACAACAATCCTTACAATTCTGATTTTCCTCCTTTTCAAACAATGATCCTTACAATTTTCCTCCTTTTTCAAACAACAATCCTTACAATTCTAATTTTCCTCCTTTTCTGTCATCAAATCAGCAGAGTCCATCAACAAATTTAATTTTACAGAGGCCTCTTTGCATGGCCTCAAAATATTTAAGTCAATTCTTTGTTATCAAGGAATGTTGATCCACTTCATTTACTGTTGATGTGTAACTAAGAGTATCAATCACGCCATCTAGAATGACTTAGCCCTCATCTACTCACAAGCTGATGAGTGTCACAATAATTTTTATGAAGCAAATATGCTTTATGGGTTTAGCATTTATTGTGCTTGATTTCTATGCATTATGATCTTTTAAAATTTTAATCGTGTCCAGCTTTTTTTGATCCACTTCACTAAAGTCATAATACAATGACATCACATAACAAAACATCCAAGAAAAATGCAATAATTATGATCAGTTGCTCCTAAATACTGCTAAATGATCTGTTTGGCTACAGAGATGAGATAGCAGATAGGGATATGCCATTACAATGTTTGAGCTTCTAATCAGAGATTTAATCTGAGGTTATAAATTCTAATTAAAATTCATGGGAGTGGGGTGCATTGTTATTGCTATTACAATGCAGTTTATATAAACCATGCTTGGCATTAAATATATTGAAAACCAGTTTAAAACCAAAATTAGTCCTCATAATTTACTAAGCTCAGAATTCAAAGACTACAGTTAAATTCATGACAACTAGAATTATATCACTTTTACATGAACTGATCAGTGGTCTTAATTGAGAAAATATACTGCACAGTAAATCTCCAATAAATAAGAATACCCACGAGTCTTAAGTCATGTGGAGTGGTTGGTATTTGTAAGAATCAGCACAGTGTTTGTATGTACAAGTGTTTGTCTAGAGTGTTAGTATGTATAAGTGTTTGTCTAGAATGTTTGTATGCATAAGTGTTTATCTAGAGTGTTTGTATGTACAAGAGTTTGTCTAGAGTGTTTGTAGGTATAAGTGTTTGTCTAGAGTGTTTGTATGTATAAGTGTTTGTCTTGAGTGTCTGTATGTATAAGTGTTTGTCTAAAGTGTTAGTATGTATAAGTGTTTGTCTAGAGTGTTTGCATGTATGTGTTTATCTAGAGTGTTTGTATGTACAAGTGTTTGTCCAGAGTGTTTGTAGGTATAAGTGTTTGTCTAGAGTGTTTGTATGTACAAGTGTTTGTCTAGATTGTTTGTATGTACAAGTGTTTGTCTAGAGTGTCTGTATGTATAAGTTTGTCTAGAGTGTTTGTATGTATAAGTGTTTGTCTAGAGTGTTTGTATGTATAAGTGTTTGTCAAGAGTGTTTGTATGTATAAGTGTTTGTCTTGAGTGTCTGTATGTATAAGTTGTTTGTCTAGAGTGTTTGTATGTATAAGTGTTTGTCTGTCTGCAATTCTGTAGCTCTTATGTAAGCTTGTCATTCTCAGTCCCTGTATGTTCTATATGGGCTCCATGATTATGGCATCCAACTCGTGACCAAAAAGAAATACAGATCGGACATCAACCATCGGATCATCCCAGATTGGAATCATGAATTGGACTTGTGCAAGGCACTTTACTCCACAAGCTACAGCACAATATAACCTTCAAAGTGTTGCTGTGCCATAAAACACCCAAAACCAAATTATGTCTGCTCTGTTCTCTCATCAAAACAAGCAAAACTTGATTACTACTTTGTGGTCTTTTAACATGTGGTATGTGACACAAAGTGTTCTTCCTGCTGTAAATATTTACAAAAATATCATTAAAATAATGACTTAATCTGCTACAAACTTATTATTTTACATCTTAAGGCATGAAGTAGTAATATGAATTGGCAAAAATGGGTTTCATGTTGTATGGTATACTGGTGCCAATTTACAACAAGTCTTGTACATACTTGTCCCCACAGGCCAAGAGCAGGACATATCTAGAAGGTATATGATCTGGTGGGAACACTTTCAAGGCATACTGCACTGCCATCATCCTTGCTTGGGGCTCAGGCTGTAAGAAAAGATAACTCTTTCTCAAAAAATAGTGAAAAACGTACCATGTCTTTTATTGCGATCTCATATACAAATAAAAAAATTGTGCCCTGGAAGAGTACTTGGACTGTAATTCTCAAATTAATTTCTTGATTGTTAAGCTGTAAATGAAAAATGAACTGCCTGAGATAAACCAATTTGATTCAATGTAAAATGTATTAAAAATTTTATACTTATGAAAACAGTTTGTTTTCTAGTACTCTTTGCAATGGATAGTTCCTCACATTCTTTTCCACAATCATCAATTATTTTTTTTATGCCCAGCAAAGCTTTTTTTGGTATACCACATCATAAAATGTAGTTCTGGATATAACATAATACTAAAAATGAATCCAGGACCAAAATCATACCAATTTATAATAAAAAGAAAACTAGATTAACTAGGTCCTATATTTTCATTTCCTTTTCAAAACACCATTTTTTATCTGTACCTAACACATTTCTCTGTATATCACTGTTTCATATATATCACAGTTCTTGATATAACTATTGCAGCAGGGACATTTTTATTATTATTTATTTTGCATGTGTGTACATGCTTAAACTGTGAAAGCAATACTAATCAGTACCATTAAGTTCATTCAGATTATAAAACCAGTTTTCAATTAAATGAAATTTTTGGTAGATTAACAAGTTTCAAGATTATCTGAGATTAATTTGATTCATATTTAAAAAAACAAACACACATAGTAGTGTCCTCCAGCATATTTATAAAATCTTGAGGATTTTTTGGAATAATACTGTATGATCTTTGGGAGTGAAGTATTTTTCTTAGAAAATACGTTCTTATCTTCCCATACAAATGCTGTAACCTTTTTATTATATACTCATTTTCTTATAATAACAATACACTACAAGAAATTAGGTAACTATATTTATGCTGAATTAAAAAATAAATGTACAACCATAGATTCATCAATACACAACAACATTATTAATGGGCACATAGCACCACTCAGCATCCTTTGAAAATTGGTGTATGCTTGACAGTAGTTAAAAAAAATATTTTTGATCTGCTTAAAACTGAAATAAGAGTCCGATTATGAATAAATGCACAATGCAACAACTTTTCCATTAAATCCAGAATTGATGAATTTTGTTTTTATGTTGATCCAACTCAATTCTGTTTTCTGATTATGATGGAACGGATTACTGGGTCAATTAAGTACAATTTGAAGGATGCGATTTTAGTTTGAAATCTACTCAAAATTCCTAGGATTTTGGATACACATTGTATTTTGGCTGTTCTGAGAGACTTCAAATGAGTTGCAAGAATTTGTCACTCAGCTGCATGTTTTTAATTATCTTAATTTTCAAAAGTGTTTTAAATGGTCTCTGTTCTTCTCACCCTACCAATTCAAACCTTTTATGTGTAAATATGAGCTACAATATATCATATAATTCAATGTAGATAGGGCTGAAAAATCTAACCAATGTTTAAAGTAAGCCATTATTTACTAGTCATCAAAATCTCATAAAGAAGTAAACAAACACAAACTTTAATTAAAATATTGCTAAAAGTAATTTTTCAATAATCTTTCCCAACTGCAATGCAACTATCTATAGTTTGGCAAAACTGATTATTTCGGATTATTACTTATCTCCCTTCTAAAGGTTCATATACAGTTCAAAAGTGTACGCAACTACTTTTGTGATTCTTTCTGTGATAACAACATTTCTTCAATCCGATTTTGATTCAAAACACAGTTTAAAACAACAATGTAATAAAATGTCAGTTACATAGACATAGCATGCCTCTATATTGCTTTCTGAAGTGTCCAACAGCCATTGTTAATATTATTTCATCATGCAGAAAATAAACACAGAAGAAGGTGATTTCGATCTTCTAGAAGTTGATCCATGGGACATAAAACAACAAATGGAGGATATTTTCTTTTCCTTCATTAATACAGCTACATTTCATCATGTGGTATGAAAAACGTGATATTTTAACTCAGAAATACTTCATGCCATGGGCTGTTCCATTCAAATATACATGGTACCCAGGGAAGACAGTTTTTAAAAAATATATGGCCAAATGGTTTTAGAGAGGAATTTGTAAGTAGTAAATGTGATGATGCATAACAGATAATAGATTATAGCATACACTCACTTGGCCTAATAAATAGGTGAGTTAAACAAGAGTCCCTCTAAGGGATTGATGCTCTAATGACCAGATGGAATTTCCAAGAATTCAAGGTAACACCATTTTTTCCCTTTAACTGCTAGTGTTGAAACCATCTCTAATATTCTTCAGTAATAACACAATTTTCAAATTAGCTGCTATAGATGTCTGATTGGAACAATCTTCATTTATGACCAATAAGACATCATACACATCTATCCCACATACAGTTGTAAACCTTTTGGAGAATGCTTGCAGCCAATCAGGGTTCAAACTTAAAATCTTGCTAAAGTCAGTACAGTTTATTGATGTCTTTCCTCTCAAAAGAGCTACATGTAAACATGGATTTCGAAGATAAATACAACAGATTATCTGAAGACAGATTGAAGTGTTTGATGAATATCTGTCTAAATGGTCCAAGAGTTAGGGCTTTTGACTTCATACCTGCTCTTAGTATGTGGATAGCAGAGAAAGATATGGTGCAAAATGTATATCTGCATATTGAGCTTTTTATTACAAAATTCACAAACTCTTACAATATTTCTTTTGTCCCTTTGAAATTGTGTCTTCTAAATTGGGGGGGGGGGCCCACAGTTTCCCTTGCCCATTGGTACAACACTATGGAAATAAATTGAAGTGATTTAATATTTTATGGCTGATTAGTAAGGAAATTGATAAATAACTTCTATTTCTTGCCACAGTACTTTTGTTGTTGGGGTGCCCTTAACTGAGATACACAGACTGGGTATTATAATTAAAAAATGACAATGGAAAGGATACAAAACACAGATAGCCAGCCAGATTTTTTCAAGAAATATTGAATGCAAAACGCCAGCTTCTGACAATTTTAACTGCATATGATATCTTTTAACACTGCAAAGATTTACACCTCAATTCTACATAACAAGACAAACTTCCAACCTTCAACCTGCTTAATAAATAAAATCACAGGCTGACCTACATAATGTGTCCCCTTTCAGAGCTGAACTATATAATGAATCACCTTTCAGGGCTGACCTACACCTACATAATGTATCCACTTTCAAGGTTGACCTACATAATGTATCCCCTTTCAAGGCTGACCTACATAACGTATTTACTTTCAAGACTGACCTACATAATGTATCCCCTTTCAAGGTTGACCTATATAATATGTTCCCTTTCAAAGCTGACCTATATAATATGCCCCCTTTCAGGGCTGACCTACATAATGTAACACCTTTCAAGAGTGACATAACACAATGTATCACCTTTCAACATGCTCTAGTATGATTGCCATGTTAATTTTGATTACCTTGTCAATGTTTTGCATGATAAGGGCCTCCATCAGTTTGAGATTGGTTTCACTGAGATCTCTGAGAGCTCCAGCCATTAGTGACAGAGATTCCTGAACTGCTAATCTTGTATCGGCATCCTCCTACAATAAAAAGAAACACTTTTCTTCCTGAAGTATACTCTGTTGTATCAGAGAAAATATAAGCTTGTCACCCACCACTATCTAACAAAAAAGCATTGACTATGTAATCCTGCTTCTCTGTGTACTTTAAAATTTATCTATTTTACATCAACGGAAAAACAGTTTCTGACAAGATTTGTCTTTGAAACAAACACATGCCTTGACTGCTACCAAATGAAGTCAAAGTATATATTTAGTGCATCCAAGGATGTATGCACATATAAAGTTTCATCACTATAAGGCACTAAACATGACCCAGAAACTGATCTAAAGATAAAGAGTGTCAGTGAAGCATTAAAAGTAAATCACAGTGACTGACTTTTAGTATGATGTATACATCAACCAACTTTACAGTGGGTAATAGCATCTGAAATAGCACTTAAATGTAAAGTAGTTGTTCTATTGATTACTCCTAGAAAACCATATAGACAAAGATCTGCTGGCATATTATGCAACAGCAGATCTGCTCCATGCAGCTGACTTGTAAGTATATACAGTATATAATTGTCACTCAGGAGTATTAATTTTATTACTACTATCTGGTCCGATGTCTCACGAAGTCTAGATGTTATATGGTAAAGATAAGGGTGAGTCAGGGAACCATTCTAAATAGATTTTAAACAACTGCATTGTTTGTGGGAAGATTGTTTTTAAGGACAATAAGGTGTTTAGTTTCACATTCAATGAACTGAAGACCTTTTAACAGTATGGTAAGTAAATATTATTCGGCATTGTTCATGTTCATTTAATTCAATTTTTGAATTTAGAAACAGAAGCAGTGTTTGTTGAGTCACAGTGCTAATTTTTAAAACTTTAAAAAATATGCAACATGATTAAGATAGTTATCAGAAATGGATATACCGGTCCAACAAGTTGCTACAAAAGATGGGTGATCAGGGGATATGACATGCAACACCCCATGTAAAGATATGAAGTAAATCAACAAGGGCCATAAATCTATCCAAAAAAAGATGGATCAGATGAGACAAAACAGCACACAGTCAAATCAAGGTATAAGAGTCAATGCCCTGACAAAATTGAATCAGATTTTGTTGAATATTTCTTCAGCTATGGTGACTGCAAGCATCATTCAAAGTTTGCATGTCAAAAAAAGAATCTGCTCAACAAAGGCCATACATTTATCCAAAAATTGCATAAATGACACAAAATCAATATAAGGTACATTCAGTCAATGTGATAATGTTCATACAAAATTTTAGCAAAATATGCTTATGGTTCACTATCTATGCAGGATACAAGTAACAGCCCATGTTATCATATGAAGGTAATTGTCATTGATCAGAACTGTATATCTATGCAATGATGTGCACACTATCAAAAATGGGAAATAACTCCATCAAAATCAAAATTGGACCCAAAAAGACAAAGACCTTTCAATGGCACAACTACATGTGATAGACAATTCAACTACCAAATAGTATACAATTTTGTGTAGTAAGTGAAGATGGAAAGACAGATCAATAAAAAGAAACTAATTACTACATGGTTGCAGTATTTCACTTTGGACCTAAATAAATATTATTCAATGCTGATTAGGCTCTGTAATTGAGGCTTCACATGAAATGCATGCAGGCTTCAGTCAATATTTCTAATTCCTAAACCCATTCACATACAAAATACTTAAACTGTCGCAGTAAAATATCTCAATATACAATATATAGTTAAAGTTATTAAAGTTATTAATATGGAAAGTTTACCACCAAATACACATATTCCTACTTCCAACGGCATTGAACCAAAAAAGTCTTCTGAATAGGCTTGGATGTATATAGGTCAAACAATCAAAGAATCTATGTGACCATAAACATAAATACTTGACGGATCTTAGTGAAATATGTAAGTCACATTGATAATCTATGGATGTGTCAGTGGGAGAGTAACAGATGTATCAAACTGTCAAGTTTCAAACAGAACCAAATAAATTACTAATAAAGATGCATGCAGTCATCTAATTTGATGATCAGACTATGAACAGAGCACAAGAAACAAGTTTAAAACAATAAAATTGAACCAAAGTTAGTGAAGCATACACAATAGGTCACAGTGAACCACTTTTTAATAAGGACAATGTACTCATCAAAATGTATCTCATCACCAAATGTCATGATTCGAGGTATATTAGTATATATACAATGTGCAAAAAATCTATTTGGTCATGAGAACAATACTAAATCTTATGTTGATGTTGATAACCATCCAGTTAGAAGTAGTAGAGATAATGATATTTTCAAGATATGAGTATCTATTCACAACTAGCAATAAATAGATTTTCAAGATGGCTACTGTGGTGGTCACATTGTACATCATCAGATCAGCACCAATCTCAGTTAACACCAACTAGACATCGTAAGGAGACTTTTAGTGAAGACCTGATTCATTCATCAGAAGTAGCAATAACTAAGGACAGCCATAGTCATATTGTAGATAGATTAGCATTGATTAAATTTAAATCGAACTGGACATCATATGAAGTCTTTTAGTGACATCACAGCATGACTCTTTTCAGGTAGAGTTGCAATAAAATTTCTAATATATCAAAATGGCACCATTTTTGTTGAGGACCAGCTAGACATCATAAAAAGTCTTTCAGTGAAACCCAATGCTGACATGACTATCAATGTAGGGGTAGCAATAAAAAGATTTTCAAGGTGGCCATTTATTACCAACTAGATAACATCAAATGTCTTCTAGTGAATATGACCAAGAATTTTTAGATGACTACTATAGTGGCACTATTGGATGTTTGATCGGCCACATTTTTACTTGGGACAAATTTGACATCAGAATTCTTTTAGTCAAAACCCAATATTGATCTAACAATGCATTTCAGGAGAAGTGAGTGAAAAAAATAGTTTAAATATGTATGCCATGGTGGCCATATTGATGTCATATCAGCTAGATTTTTTATTTAGATGAAACAGACATCATACTAAGTGTTTTAGTAAAAACTCCATGTTAATATGACCATCCATGTAAGAGGAGTAGCATAAACACATTTCAGGATGGCTTCCACTGTGGCCATATCGCATATCAGATCAGTATTGAAAACCCCAAGCTGATATGACCATTAATGTAATAAACATAATGAAAATTCCATGCAGATAAGACCATCCATGTAATACAAATGAAACTCCCATGTTGATATGACCATTCATGTAATAAAAGTAATGAATATCCCAAATTGATATGACAATTCATGTAATAAAAGTAATGAATATCCAAACTGATATGACCATTCATATAATAAAAGTAATGAATATCCCAAACTGATATGACCATTCATGTAATAAAAGTAGTCAGAACAAGATTTTCATGATGGTTGTCATAGTGGAAATACTGGATGTCTGAATAGAAACTGTCTGCAGTTGATTCAACATTGAATTTCCACACATTAATCACAAGTGACATGAAAATAATGATAAAAAGTATTAATAATGCTCTTTTTGTAAATGAATTTAATATGGTACACATTTTCAACACAATCCTTTTTGATTTCAGTTCCTCCTCCGCTCGCATGCATACTGGACAAACTAATAATCGATTATTATTAACTGGATATAATATATCCAAAGGCCTCTCTTTTTTTCTCTCTTTCCTTTTTTCTCTCTATCAGGAATATCTTAGCGAAATATCGCCTTAAATCTATGAAATAACAAACTAAGAGGATTTTCATTTCTGTCATCATCCAATGATATTTATGCAGTTTGGAATGATGAAAAAAGTTATGTCAAACTAACCAAAGCATGCATATATATATATATATATCCTTGGCATCCATCCGTCTACGTGAGACAATGGCGTAGCTCCAAAGTCAACTGTTCCTTATTTCTGGCTCTCTTTTGAGCATGCCTTCTATTCCTGTCATCCTCAGCTTTGCTAACTCCCTGCCTGACAGCTAGGCGCCAGATGGGACGGTCATTAGCAAAGCTCTCCCAGTTGATGACATCGAGGTTGGCTATCTTCAGGTCCTTCTTGCAAACATCTTTGTAGCGCAGGTGTGGACATCCAGTCGGTTGTGTACCTTCTGCTAGTTCCCCATATAACAGGTCCTTAGGGATGCGGCCCGGGTATATATATATGTATATATATACAGTGGAACCCCGCTATAACGTGCCCGCCATAACGCAAATTCGGATACAATGCGGTCACATTGTTGCTCCCGAAATTTCGTATATTTATTCGCACACAATTTTTTTCTTCTTGAAGTGTTATGCCAAAAGAACATGATGTGGTCTTTGTGGTTGTCTTCAATTAATTCTGTATGCAATCGTTGCTCTAACAATAGCCGACGAGTGTTTCTTCTTTAACTGCACACACAACCAAGCAACAGATAATGCGGTGGTTGATAAAAGCTTCTCACATCAAAAAACGAAAGCTGCCAACAAGTTTTCTGGGCTTGAAGGTGTTATTAGACGCAATCAGTTGACCAGTAAATGTTTGCTTCACTTGCTGGAAATTGAGAGGGTATGAAAAATTGACATGCGTTCAGCTTTAAAAACAATTATAAAAGTGACTTGTGACCATTGCAGGCCTACTGCACTTAGTTCTCGGGTTTTACATGTGTATTGGGTTTGCTTATAAAATGGTTATTAATTTCCCCCTTCTTTTTCTTGATAAATATTTTACCGTTACTGAAAAGCAAGTTCACAAACGAAGTCGTTTAATGCAATTTGCACAAAAAACATTTATTATGATTTTGGGGAAGAGATCATGGATGAATTCTAATATAATACAATAAAGTGCGAGTAATAGTGTGTAAAATGCAGTTTCTGAAATGTATTAATTTCACCAGGTCCTTGAATTGTTATGCCTAAATAAACATCGGAAATATAACTTATTATTAATCCAAGAGTAAAGACACGTGTTCTTGAACTGCATAAACAACAAAGCAGCAGACAATGTGGTGGTTGATACAAGATTCTCACAATTAATAAACACTAAAAAAAATGAAAGCTGCCCATGTTTTCTGGACTTGGTGGTGTTATTAGAGGAAATCATTTGACTAGTAAAACGTGTCTGCTTTGTTAGCTGGAAATTGTACATGCATACAGCTGGGAAAAAAACTTTACATCAGTAACGCATGACCATTACAGACTCACTGGATGTTATGATTTAGTTCTCGGATTTTATGTGTATGGTGTTTGTATATACAAAATAAATATTTTACCGTTATAGAAAATCAAGTTTACAATTTGTATAGACACCGTTCATAGACCATGGAACGTAATGAACGTACACTTGCTTCGTCTTTCATAACCTAATTTTCTGTTAATTTTTCTCATTAAATTCAGACAAAAATATTGAATAGTTTAAATAAGTTTGCAACATACATGCCAACCCCTGACGAGGAAAAAGTGTTATCCAAGTGGTCAAAAAGAGGAATCCAAGCAGAAAAAGAGTAATCCACATATAACATACTACAATTACAATTAACAATGATTTATTTGCTTTTCTCGTCTTTTATCATTCATTAATGGTTCAAGTGTTCATATGTAGCACTTTTAGCTTTAGAAAGCAACAGATTGTCATGTTGCATTTCAAAAAATTTTGTACCAGCTGAGGCCATGAATGTTTTGCATACCAGTAGAGCACTCATTACTGGGTTACTTAGCCTGGACCTGAATTCAGTTTTATTTTTGTTAACAACACTGAACAATCTCTCACAGTCAGCATTAGAATGGTAAAGAACCAATATTCCTTTCATAACCTGACAAAGAAGAGGAAATTTATTTCTTCCAGTGATAGAGTCTTTTAGCTGGGAAATAAGGTGCCATTGCACATCAACTCTATCTGCATTAAGTATATTGTCAGGTAGAATCCCAACTTGATACTTCAGGAATTCTTCTTCCAGATGATCCAAGTTAGACAAGGGTGGCAATAGAAAGGGATATCTCTTGACAAAGAATCTAACACTTTTGAAGCTTTTTGACTGTCTCTCATTTACATAAGCAACTGAAGCATTTAAAAGCAGTTCATCTCCATATGGGAATTTATGGAGCATGTAATCACAGGCTGTAGCATAATAATCTCTAACATTATCATAGAACATCTTCACAGGAAGGGTAGAATTGTGTTCTATGAATTCTCTTGCTTCTGCACCAATAGCTAGATCTTCATTATCTTTCTGGTTTGCATGGTCATGAAAGTCAATATCAGTTAAAAGTTTGGCTGATGCGATGATTTCTGGCTTAATAAACCTTATTAGCAAATCTGACAACTGGTTTGACAGAATCTTGTGCATAATATGAATGCATGGTTCTTCTTTCTGCAAGACATTTGCTGCATCAAACAATGGAATGGCACTCTTCATAAACAAGCAGTACAGTTTTGTAACTGGATCATTAAGCTTTTTGTAAACCATCTCACATGCTAGTTTTGCCCTTTGAAGTATGAGAAGATCCAGTATGCTTTTTAACAGATTCATACTCTGAAGAACCTGATCCAGATGGCTGATGAAATTTTATGTCAAAAGATTTATCTTTCACAGTCATGGTCTGAGCCTGGAGGCCCTCTAGCTGGATAGATAGAGGCCTCTCAAATAAAAATTCCATGGATTTAAATTTTTTTCTTTCTGCTACACCAATCTCTTTATTGTTAGTATGTCTGTCTATACTTTCATCTCTTGTTCTCTTCTGACTTGCAATAACAGATTCTGCTTTTGTACCACTCTTCTTCACTTTTCCACCATGTTTTCTCTGTGCAGATTCACTTTCAGTTTGAAAGAATGCTTGTAATGCATCCCAAAGCTCAAGTAAACGGCTAACACATTTGCCAAGGGATAACCATCTTGTACACACATGCTTTATAACTTTATAGTCTTCAAGATCAAACTGATCTTGTAACAGCTTTAGAGCCTGTTTCCTTTTACTATTTTTCTCCAAATAATAGTAGATATCTATTAATAAATGGCCAATATCTACTTCTAATTTATCAGCAGCCTTACCAGCAGCAAGGTGCATCAAATGACAGGGGCAACCTGTTATGAACACTGATGGAAACATTTTCAAAATATAGGATGCAACTCCTTTATGAATTCCAGTCATCACTGATGCATTATCAGCTGCAAACCCCATACAGTTCTGCCAACTTATGTCATGTTTCTTCAAAATATTGTCAAGCAAATCAAAAATGTTTTGTCCAGTGGAATCTACTGTTAATTCTGGTAAAGAAAGAACACTCATGACTTTGCCTTTTTCACTGTCAAAGTATCTAACGCATACTGGGTACAACTTTTTAACATCATAATCACAACTCCCGTCTGTGGCAATACTAAACGGCCCAATTTTCATTGCTTCTGCAATTTTAAGTGAAGTATCTTCTGCTAGGCACCGAACAATATGAGATGATTTTGTTCTTGCACAAGCATATTTTCCCGCAATTTTCGAATCAGGAAACATCCGCTTCAACAAGGGACCAACGTCGTCTGCTACCGCTAATGGTAGTCCGTGTTCTATTAAAACCTCGGTAAATAAAAAGTTACCTTAGTATTAGAGTTCGTAAGGCGAGCTAATTCGATGTGTTTCCTTGTTTTCACGTGTTTTTCCACATCAAATTTACCACCATGACCAATGCTAAAATCGTTTCCGCAGTCTGCAATGAGCATGATGCTGTCCTAGAATGGAACGCTGTATTATGCCATTCATATATTTATCTTTGAATCTTTGGAGGACTCGTTGTTTTGTTTTTTTTCTGATCCATCTGCGAAATTTTTGGGGGAAAAAATGTGCTCTAACATACACAAAGACTAGAATCCATCTTAACATCTGAAGCCATTTAGCGCCAACGATTAGACATCACGTGATGATGCCCTCGTCGTGTTTGGAGGATTGATTACATTTTGCTTTGTTTATTATTGACTTTTTCTAACCCATCTGTGAAATTATTTAAGAGATATTTTTTGCACTCATAAACGCATTGAGAATTTTTTAATACTTTTTAGCGCAAAAAAAACTTTTAGACTGGTTCTGCACTATACAAAATTAGAACAAAGAGTATGTGCATAATGATTTAAACAAAATAGAAACCAGTCTGTTCTCTCCTCACTAAGCCGCTATAAATAGAATATGAGGTCGAAAGTTTGAAAGTATCACAGTAACATGATAGTTGCTATAAATAGAACATGAATATTAGGAAAGTCCACGGACAAGTATACTCGTATAACGTAGTTATGTAGAAGCGGGGTATTTTTTAATTAAAAATAAAACAGTATGTAAAAAATAAAGTAATGCTAATAAAAACGAAAATTTTTTTTTTTTTCGCAAGATGGATATATCGAAAAAGCGTAATCTATAAACGTTAACGCGTAACGCGGAATTTAGTGGGAAAAAGCGTAATGATTACGCCAAAAGCGTAATGGTTGGCATGTATGTTGCAAGTTTTGCAATGGAATTAGGTACAGGCATTATGGATAGACTGCATGCCATGACAGTACTATATCAGACGGTAAGTAAATGGTGTTAATACTCTGTACATGTTATATATTGGACATTAAATTCAGACACGACAATCTTGGACAAAATTATTGAATATTTTAAATTGTGCAATCTTCCAATAGAATTGCATGCATTATGGATGAACTGCGTGCCATGATGGCACGATAGTAAATGATGTTAATACCCTCCCTATTCATTATATAACGTCAGTCGGGGTGTTAGCAATCAACATGTATTTTCGGGAGAAAAAAAATTTAGTAAAACTATCTAACGCAAATTAATAACCTATCAATATATTATCCGTCCACTTTTTTTAAAATAAGTCTTATTACTGCATTCCATTTAATATTCGTCCTATAATATTCCGATTTCTTACATTAGACATGAGTACATGTATATACACCAATGCAGTGTTTGCTGGGAAAAAATTCAAATACTGTAAAACACTGCGATAACACAACCCCGCTTTTAACGTGATCCAATTTCATGGACCCCGATTATCGCGTTATAGCGGGGTTATAAAAACAATAAATCCTGTAGAATCACCAAGTATTTGTGATTCTATTTGAATTTTGTTGCCAGTCACAGTGAATCAGATGAAAATATTACCTACCTCACACATGGCATCAAAAAATGTCTGTACAAGGGCAATATCCTTTCCAACAAGCTGAGGGGCTCGCTGGATGATTTTTCCAGCGGCAACATAGGCTAGGCTTCTCAACTTCGAATCCTGCATTAAAGTGATACAAATGTATACAACCAGTGCTTTTGAAACACAAAATGTAGGAGGCCAAAATAATTTTATTAAATTTTTTTGTTTGTTTAAAGTTTTCACAGTCATGGTGGAAAAGAATATCTAAATGCTGACACAGATATTTAAGTTAAGTCAAATACTTGAGCAGATCATGTTCAAATTATTGCAGTTTTGTTTTGGTAACCATGACTAAAACCATGGACCACTTTCTGAAAATAGGAACTTTGAGATTTCTTAAAAGAATCCATATTTTGTCTAGATATAGTAACATAATGAATGCTTAATCAAAAATAAAATGAAAATTAGCTTTGCTCCAGAAACAAAGTGTGAATAATATAAGCTTAGACAGACAAAACATAAAAAACACTGAAAATTGAACAATGAATTCTGAACAGCCAAAGGCAGAATGAGATGACAAGTCATATATGATTATAAAGTTTCGTATATACATCTTGAATGATTATTTGGTTTTACTCTGGAAATGAAAAGTATTAATGAAGAGAGATAAACAGACAAACAGATAAAAATTTTGAAATGTTGAACTGAAGAATTTTAGGAAACCAAAAGGGTGGTCTTGACCACTAGTCTTCTAATATGTTTACTATGTCTTATAGCTATCCTGAACATTTTAGGAGTTATGTTCTGAAAACATAAATGTGAGTGAGTGATGGCTGGATGGATAAAAAAATGACAAAGGGATGAAAACATTAAAACAACTGCAATTAATAAAATATGAATAACAAAAGGCAAATCATCTAATAATTGTAAAACATTTGATGGAGATATTTTAAACATTTTTCCAGATTAGTTAGAGAAGTGAAAGTGTAAACAATGCATGGAAGAAAGGATATGCAAATAAAGAAAAACATTAAAAATATTGAAACTGAAGTAATGAAAATGGCAAATGGCATCATCTGGACCATCACCTAATATGTATACCAAATTTCACTGAGAGACAAGTTAAGGATATATTCACTGGAAATGACACTGTGATGTAGGGACAAATGACAGTATGATGTACAGACAGATGGACTGTTAAACAAATAACAGTGATGTACAGACAGATGGACTGTTAAACAAATAACAGTGATGTACAGACAGATGGACTGTTAGACAAATAACAGTGATGTACAGACAGATGGAATGATATATAAATCATAGTGTGATGTAGGGGCAGAAGGACTGAGACAACTGGAATGATAGACAAATGACAGTGTGATGTTGGGACAGATAGACTTATAGACAAATGGCAGTATGCTGTACAGACAGATTGACTGTTAGACAAATAACAGTGATGTACAGACAGATGGACTGTTAAACAAATAACAGTGATGTACAGACAGATGGACTGTTAGACAAATAACAATGCAATATGTATGATGTAAGGACAGATGGACTAATAGACAACAGTCTGACATACAGACCAATGACAGTAATGTAGGGACTATTGGAATGATAGACAAATGACAGTGTGATGTAGGGACAGATAGACTTATACACAAATGGCAGTATGCTGTACAGAGAGATGGACTGTAAAACAAATAACAATGATTTACAAACTGGTGGAATAATAGACAAATGACAGTGAGATGTAGGGACAGATAGACTTATAGACAAATGACAGTATGATGTACAGACAGACTGTTAGACAAATAACAGTGCAATGTAGGTATGATGTAAAGACAGATGGACTAATAGACAACAGTCTGACATACTGACAAATGACATTGATGTAGAGACAAATGGACTGATTGACAAATGATTGTGATGTAAGGACAGATGGACGCATTGACTAATAAGTCTGATGTACAGACAATTGAATTTATGGAAAAGATACTGTGATGTATGGTGCAGTGGACAAATAGCCAAACAGAACCTTATTCCTACTGGGGATGTGTGATAAAAAAAAATAGAAAGATATTATTTTATCATTATATATTTAAAAACAAAAAAGAGAATTAATATGCAGTGGTTCTTCACCATAACTATAGAAAGTGGAACCAAAGGGTGTACTGTGTTATGCAAAATTCATCTTATACTGGAGCACCTTATAAACAAGACTAATTAAAACTGAACAAATTTTATTTGAAATCACATAGCAAAGGGTTATTTTAAGCAAATAAGAATTATCAAGTGAAGTAAAATCAAACTGAAATTAGAAAATTAAATTCACTCTGCATTAGGGATATCCATTACCATACTATTATATAACAAATACCATTTAACAAATGTTTTATGGGGACATTTAACACAGAAATGTTTTATAAAAAGGACATTTAACATAGAAATGTTCATAATGAGGACATTTAACAGAAATGTTTTATAAAAAGGACATTTAACACAGAAATGTTCATAATGAGGACATTTAACACAGAAATGTTTTATAAAAAGGACATTTAACACAACTGTTCATAATGAGGACATTTAACACAGACATGGTTTATAAAAGGACATTTAACACAGAAATGTTCATAATGAGGACATTTAACACAGAAATGTTTTATAAAAAGGACATTTAACACAGAAATGTTTTACAAAAAGGACATTTAACACAGAAATGTTCATAATGTGGACATTTTAACACAGAAATGTTTTATAAAAAGGACATTTAATACAGAAATGTTCATGAGGACATTTAACACAGAAATGTTTTATAAAAAGGACATTTAACACAGAAATATTTTATAATGAGGACATTTAAAACAGAAATGCTTTATAATGAGGACATTTAACACAGAATATGTTTTATAATGAGTTTATTTAACATAGAAATGTTTTATAATGAGGACATTTAACACAGAAAAAATTTATAGCTAGGATATTTAACAGTAATGTTTTATAATGAGGACATTTAACACAGAAATACTTTATAACAAGGACATTTAACACGTAAAATATTTTATTATAAGGAAATAATGTAATTCATACAAACCTCCTTGGCCTCTCCAATAACCTGTACCATCTTTGTCAACAGAACTGGACTGATAGGAGTAAACTTGGCATCAGAACAGCTATATTAAAGAATAGAGAAAAAATTACTCTTGCAGTGTGATGATTTTGCTGGTGAAAAATATTAAATGATAAAATGATAAGACTATGGTTAAAAAAAGAACTGAAACAAAAATGCACATTGAGTTTACTTCCACTTATACACTCCACCATTCTGTATTAAGACATGATTTTTTTCTTCAAAGTAACTTTCTTCATATTTGCTCCTAACAAAGATAAAAAAAAACAACTTTAAATAAAATAACTGTAAAGCCGCCATTTTTCAGTGAGGAGCAATTTCTGTGGTCATGTGGTTAATACAAGCCAGGATTTTTTAAGACTCAACAAAAAATCTATATGGATCTAATAAGACTTGTTCACAATTCACCATCTGAAGTACCAACAAAATCTTATTTTTGACAAACCCAAAAAGTACTGAGACCACTTAAAATAAATGGACTTATAATAAAGCCTGTGTTTATTTTACTTAATAACTCATGCAAATGTTCTGTTTCAAATTTGAAAATCACTATGACACACTTGAATTGACTGTATGGCATATAATAGCTCCTAGATAAGAGTGAATATCTATGAACTGTCACAAATCAATCCACCCCCACCCACCCCGAAGTTATGCACATAGTTGTCATCATTTCAAAATAAGCCCTTTAAGGAAGGAAGGTCTCTGAGCAGTTCCATGACCGAAAGACTGTCTTTACAAATGTGAGCAGGAGCTGTCATGAAACTCTCATGGCAGAACTACTGCCAGTTCAAGTCAACCAACAACTGTATCTGAGTTTGGTTGCAGTAGCTAGAACAACTAAGCAGTGAGTTTCGTTCAAGATGTGAGTTTATGAGGCTCTTAATATGGTTCAAAGAGCGTCTTATTCAACTTTGTCAGAACCCATGTACCGCCCCATTACCACCATTAGGTGGCACCCCTTCATAAGCTAAGTAATATGTTGAAAAGAATAACCATATATTGGACTGGGAAGGTATCAAGGTAATGTGATTGGGTAGATATTTTTGAAAAAAATATAATTTACAAAAAGATTTGCTTTTTCTTTGAATATATTCAACAACCACATTAGTGTTAAGAGAACAAATAAATCAAGGAGGGAATGGTGAGTATCCTACCTCTACTACAGGCAACCTTCAGGGTAAAGATGACTGGATTCCCTATATGAAGGATAGACACCTCTCCTAACTTAAGAACAGAATAATCTTCAGTCATGAGACCCATGATAACTATACCCAATTAATAAGATAACTGTTGAACTCTTCAGTGAAAGCACCAAACTGATTTCCCATATGGAGGTTCTGCTGATTTAGTCTGGTGGTCAATTATGCAGCAGCCACTTTCACCAACAACCAGATTCAAATATTGTCTCAACAAAGGTAAATCCCAGATATAAAAACTGAAGAAAGTTGTCTTGGAATGCCAGAAGAGCAAATCTATTAATTTTCTGATTGAAAAGTTACGTTAAAACGTGACTAAGATCCTTTGAGATTTGAGAGTATTCTGGGTGTATAACCCTCTTCAGACGCGACAATAGGATCTATGGGGTGATATCCTCTTATTCACCATGAAAAAGAGCTGTTTTCTTGTTCCCAGGGTTTTTCCTGCAAGCAATGTTCAACAGTATAGACTGGGTCTTGTACAATCGCTACTCTACATCTATCTATCAAAGACAGGCAGTATATGACAACTCTCTGACTGCTCAATATTACAATGCCTTGACCACGAAACCATCTGATATGAACTGAAGACAGTTTGGGTCTGTTGAAAATGCATATAACTTGCTCACCTTTCATACCAAAGCTAAGGTTATCAGAATATTTTTATAATACTAGCTACAGCAAGGTTCTGCCTGTCAGACAGTTAAAATTAATATTAATTGAGCATCAAGACTGGTATGAGATTTAAATCTGGTAACAGAGTGAAGGATTTTGGTCTATTCAAGTTTAAATTGGCTACTAGGTATCAGAGATCTTCATCATATCAATATCCCCTCTGCCATAATGCAAACATGTCAGAAATAATAAAAGTGGTAGCTTTGAGTTTGAATCATAATTAGGGCCAATATTTTTTTTTTATCTTTAAATGACAAAGAAATAAACCAGTCAGCTGTGGGACTTAGGCACTCAAAGGGATAATGTTGTCAATATTGTATTATTTCTTAATATGCACTGCATTTCCTCTTACACCTTCAATGTGGAAGAGATTCTCATCAAAGACTGCAAACACTGCATGTACTGGATGAAAAATACTTAGTACATGCAAAGTGTTTCTCAAGAGTGTCCTCAAACATTTAAACTTCTTGTATTAGTTGCATTTTGGACTCATATTTAAATGAAAAGAATTTCAAAAAAACGAGAAGATTGGGTAATTACTTGTCCAAATGTATAGCCAAAATGCACAATATTAACACTTAACAACCCATAACATTTACCAATGATACTGTGTTACAGCACAAGGTCAGAATATACAAAAGTCCATTCTACATAAAAAGATCCCCATAACTATTGATTAAAAAAATTTACAATATATTTTACCACATGTAGTAACCAATTTACTAAACTCCATATTAAAGACTTTCTCCTTTGAATACGTTCCCCAATCACATTACTTTAGGGATATTAGCCTGCTACCTCGCGAATCCAGCCCTACCAAAAGACGAAAATTCGTCTTTCCTGTCTATGTCATATAGACAAAGGGCAATAACTCTTGCCCATTACCTCCCCTTGCCGCCCGTTAGGTGTCGCTTCTTTAGTTTTTTAGCTTTGCTTACGCGAAAACACGTACAATT